>OW203983.1:37001809-37613309 GCA_934047225.1 Ypsolopha sequella
TTTACGTCATTTTAGGACATGGTTTTCATTATTTTGGTATATAAATTAACCATTATCTTTTTATGTTTTTTTTAAAGAATTGTCAGAAATTATGTCACTTGAGAATTTTAGAAATTATACTGATTGTGCAGTGCGATTGCTTATATAAAAAGTGGTCCGTCTCTGTCTGTCTACTCAGCTGCAATCCAGCTGTCAAATCAGTCGGAAGCAAATTATTATAAATTTATCTTGATAGCAAAGGACACATTTCTAAGCAGCCATTTCTCGAGTGACGTCACACGAAGGAAGTTGCAACTTTTTAGTAAAAATATTCATCATCATGAGGTTTATTAGACCACAAGTTCTAAAATCTCAAAAATCAAGACTATGCTTTATTTACAAGTTCGATAATATTTTTAGTTATAATTGCAAAGATTTGTAGTCATAATTCTTAGTAGTTATAACACCAGCACTAGCAACCCGTCAAGTTGTCCCATTTCAGTGTAGCCGTATGGTGACACTTCTAGGACGAGATTCAGCCAGACTCGATGACCGACGAGCGCCTAAGTTTTAATGCTAGCCAATCTGTTAGACGCCATTTTTCTTTTTTAATCTTGCGTGTAGATGTAATATTTACCTGCGGTTTTAGTTTACATTATAATTACTACCTGCCAACCTTGTACTTTTTTTCATCTCTTAAAATTATATGAAAAGTAGTAAAAATATATCTACTTAATACTTGTGAAATTGACTTTTTCATTATTATTATTTCAAACCTGGATTTTATTAACATGGTTTTTCGAGAACCTTAAATCTAATAAAACGAGCTATTTTCATTTTCAGTTCGCATTTCTCTTAAACAATTAGAAGCTTATTTCATATTGCCATAGGTTTATCACCAATGCAAATAAGAACCACGGTTGCAGCTTCTTTTATAGAATTTTGAGTATGTGTTGGATTGCGTGCAGTAAATTGTTGAACGCAATCCTGTCAAGTAACCATTTTATTTACTTTAAATTAGTATAATATGTTACGGCTAATGCTAGAAAAATAGGTGGATCTAGGTTTAACCGGTAAACCTTGGTATACTCACAGCTACCTCGGTTTACCCAGCGTTTGTTAGGTACCAATATGTTGAATGGGCCGCCTCGCTCCGCTTCGCTTCTCTCGTCTTCTGAATGTACTTTTCATAGCAACCTAACAAGTTTCTTAGTCACACTTTGCTTCACTCGTCATCGCACCTTTTTTATATATGTATATTGTTATAGTTTTATATGGACAAATATTTTGGATATTTTGGTGTGAAATAAATAATTTGATTGATTGATAAATTTTATTCCCTTATTATATTTATCTAACATTAACCAACGAGCGTTGCGTTGCGTAATCTTTTATTTGTTAACACTTATAGTGTATGCAGTAAAGGTGCGAAGAAAATATCAGATTAATTGATTCTCCAAATACGGATTTTGAGATCCTAAACTATTCAAAATTCAAAATTCAAAATTCAAAAAGTTTATTTTGCAAAGTAGGTATATATAATACACGTTTCACAAGTCAAATTTTTATCACTTTCCTTAAACAAATGTATTTATTTATTTTATTTATAAACAAAAATCCACAGCAAGTACATTCAGATTAGTTAAACATGATATCATCTTATTGTGCCAATAACGGATTTCATTATGCTAAACTAAACATAGTTATTAAAAATTGGAACATAACAATTATAATATGATTAAATTATATATTTTAAAGAATTGATTGATCTTAAAGTTGTTTATTCCAATTAATGTGTTCTTCTTTTAAGTAACTTGATTATAAAATTAAAAATTAAAATTTTGATTAATTAATACATTTTTTCTCCAGACTAAAACCCCAATATCCTGACATTATGAAATTTTCTCCAGATATTTTGGTTCCCCGATCTGGCAACCATTGAGCCTAAGGCCGAGCCACCTTTACGAACGAAATAAAATATATTTTTGATAAATGATTTGATTCCCTCGAAACTAATTATTGTTCTCTGAATAAATTGATCTTCTGCTAATAAAGTGTCAGCAAACTTCTCAGAGTCTACTTGAACAATCCCGCGTTTGTAAGTCTTTCTGTATGTATGTATGAATGGTTGTCCGACGATAACTCGAGTAGGTATCGTTGATCGGAATTTCATAAAAGGTAGGCGACTAAATGAGACAAAAAGATTTTTTAAGTTCGAACATGAGCCAAATCGGTCAACGGGCTGCCGAGATATGGGGTTTTAAGAGGGGATCCGCGAGTTCACAGTTCGGGGCGAACTAACTAGTAATAAATTAAAATTCATAATTTCATTAAATTCATAACTTGAAACTTGCCGCAGACTTTAACTACGGTACCCAGCAACAAAACTTGCTCATGAATAGTATAAAATAAAACAAAGCAAAAGCGAACCGAATCCGGTTTCAAATTAGAATCTCGAAACACATTGGTGCATTTGCGTTTGCAACGCGCACTGACAAAAAAGACCATGACCTAACTCAACCATCCATGTCTTATCAAACAATAACGTAACACAAAAATAACATACCGTTACATTAAAATTACGCACACATGCATAAATGCACATGTTCAAAAAGGGAACAAGATCATAAAACAAATGCGCATGCATTTCGATCTGACAAACTTTATTCAGTGCGTTGATGAATAATTTTTGATGAACAGCAAAGAAATCCAATGGACGAAATCGAAATGAGTAATACTTATCGAAACAATAAGTCGATTCGTATTCATAAAGGATTGAAGATTCGAACGCTTGTTGTTACTCACACATGTACGAAAAATTCAAAAAGCGAACATCATGAGAGAATCTGAATTCATCACGCACACGAAAACGGATAGGGTTTTTTAAAGGAGCGAGTGAGACAGAAATATTTTGTTCCTTTCGTTAGGCCAAAATGCGGCCAATATAAGAATGACGCTTTTGAGGTTGTCGACCTTCAGGGTGGAGTCAGTTCGGCTTTAGTATATATTTTTTTTTGTTTTGGAGCTTGGATATTTAAGACGCTGTTTTAGCTTGGGTAAGGTCCAAAAGGTGTTTTGTGCGTTTGTGGATTTAGAAAAAGCTTACGATAGGGTGGTGAGGGATGACTAGCGGAAAACAATGTCCCTGTATGGAATGAGTAGCCACCTGGTACGGGCCCTGAAATCTCTCTACCAGAATTCCAGTGCTTGCATCAGGGTTAACGGAGCATACTCTGATTGGTTTAACATCTCCAGAGGAGTTAGACAAGGATGTGTAGCGTCACCGTGGCTATTTAATCTATTTATGGACAGTTGTTTAAATGATTTAAAAGAGCGTGAACATGGACTGAAGTTAGGGGAGTTACTTATCAAATGCCTCTTATACACCGATGACCAAGTTCTCCTTGCTTCATCGACGGATGAGCTGCAAGATATGGTAACAATTATGGATGACCCCTTTGAATAGAAAGGAATGATAATAAATCTAGGAAAAACAAAGGTACGAAGCGGTGACTGAATGCAAGGTCCAAGGAAGACTGAGACAAGGATGTAGAGCAGGTTAACGAGTTTGTCTATCTGGGTTGTCTATTTACGCGCGATGGAAAGTGTGACGGTGAAATTGAAAGAAGAATTAATGCGTGAAATAAAGTGAACGGAGCCCTGCACTCCTATATGGGTAGCCAAAATGTGATTTCAAATGTGCGATTGGCGGTTCATAATGGATTGTTGGCTCCTACACTTATGTATGGTAGTGAATGTTGGGTATGGCAAGTTAAAGATCAAAATAGAGTGAATGCAGTGGAAATGCATTTGCTACAGAGTATGTGTGGTTTAACATTGGATTATAGAGTGAAAAATATCGACATACGGGATCTTTGTGGCCTATTAAAAGATGTAGTGACTAGAATAGAACAAGGAATACTTCGGTGGTTTGGACAGTAGAGAGGAGGAATGAAAGTAGAGTGACGAAAGAAATTTATGGTGCGCAAATCGAAGGTCTCTACCAGGCCCTAAAAAGATGTATGCTACCCAAATTGGCGAGATATTGAAGAAGAGCAATGTCAAAAGTACCCGGAATAGAAGAGCTTGTATGACTAGATTGATGGATGTGGAAGAGGCGAAAAGGGTGTGTCAGGATCGTAGCAGATGGAAATCTGTAGTCTCTGCCTATCCTTCTGGGAGACAGGCGTGAGTATATATATGTATGTATTGTGTACAATACACCTATGTATAATTAATAACAATATACAAATTAAACGAAGCCAAATCATATTAAAATGGGTCTTAAACATATGAGTATTAGACCAGAAAACTCAAGACAATGGGCTTAAGGAGCAGGTAGTCACCAACGACCTTGAGCCGACCTGTGTCAGTAAATATCGACAGAAACTATACTGAAATAACATTCATATCAGCGCGCACCGCATTACGACGCGACGTCGCTGGGTCTCCAGATAGCGCGAAATAAGAGAAAATAATACTTTTCACATGGATGCGATAGAGGGAAAAAAATTCCAGAAGTGATTTTTCCAAGTAATATTTGGTGCGAGAACCAAATACCATTAGTGGTTTCAAAGAAATAACCAATTTTAGTTAATTTTAGTTTAAAAACAGCTTGACTTTGAACAATATTTTCATGCTGTTTCTTATACGCGAGAGTAATTTTCTAAAATGAGGTTGTTATTGAATGTAGTGTAACTAGCAATATATTTTTGAAAATTCCTGACGGATCCTATTTTTTCCTGATTTTCTGACAGAGGATCAAAATTCCTGACATGTCAGGAAAATTTCTATGACCTGGGTGGGGATCCAAATATTGTCTCAAAACGTCTCTTGTAAATATAGTCCGGTGGATGGCGTCCCGCCACCGGTTATTTATTTAGTTTTAATAAGGAAAACATACAGTCTATAAAATAAAACGTATATAAAGAACACACTAAATAATCACAGACCAAAAAAGTTTTCACAGACTAATAAAACACAATGACACATCACATAATATTAATGTAAAGATTAAATTTGCATTTAAATTTTTATAGTTTATTTATTTAATTAATCAATTAAAATATTTAATAATTAATATTCAATTTTTATTATATTATTTAATATAATAATTATATAATATAGTTCATATTTATGTTATACAGGTTGTACATGTGTACGAATAATATATTATTCGTAGGTAATAAAGCCGATTCTGAAGGTTAAAATTTTAGTTTTAGTGCTGTCAAGACCTAACATTTTCCAAAGTAATTTAGCTTCTATACTTGACCAATAAGGACTATTTTGCAGTGAAGAAAATTTACTTTTGACAGCACTAAAACTAAAATTAAAGCCTTCAGAATCAGCTTTACTGTGTTTATTGGAGATCACATAAGCTATTACACATTGGACTTTGTAGTTATCTTATATCCTTCACTATAGGGGTTAATGTAGGAAGTGTATAACTTGATGAGATCTCCACTGTAAGAGAACTCGGCGACGCACTCCGTGCTATTTGATTTTGATTAATTTACACAATTACACATGCATGACACAATGCAATCAATTTAACGTAAGAGCTGTGTTCTTGTCGGTAGAGTTCTCTCCATTAACTTCTGCACTCCGCCTTTTCTTTAACTTCTTGATACCTACGACACGACATTTACTTTCTCTTTCACCTGATCCATGAATGTCTCCTAGGCCTTCCTCTCTTTCTTTTCCCCTCAACTTTTCCTTCAATTATGTTTTTGATAAATTTGTCGTGTCGTATTAGATATCCCAACATCTTTCTCCTTCTATTATCTACGGTTTTCATCGAAATTCGTTTTTGTTTACAATTTGCAGAACCTCTTCATTGCTCTTCTTTTCCATCCAACTTATTCTTTCCATTTTTCGCGAACACCACATTTCAAAAGCTTCCAATGTTTCTCTATCACGTTTTGTCATGGTCCACGTTTCACATGCGTATAGAGCAATGCTACAGACGTACTCTTTTATAAGAAGTTTCTGAATATTCCGCGATATGTGGGCTTTGAAAAGGTGCTTTCTTTGCCATCATTATTCTAGCGACTTACGACTTTCTTACACAATAAAAATAAAAAGATTCGTACTTAATATTAAAAAATAACAGTATTAAACTTTGAATTATGTGAGTAGCTGAACTAAAAGTTAACCAAACTAAATCAAGTTCTAAGTTCTAGTTTTTTATAACAAAAAATATTTAACCCTACATGAACTAGTTTCTCTTAGATCAAACTAAATGCTATCTGCGAAAAATTCCAAGATCAGGAAAACAAAACATAATATAAAACAGTATGTCTGCTGTATGAATATAGCTGTCTCGCTCTTTTGACCACTCGTCTTATTTTCGCGAATAAAAACGAGTCGACGACCGGAGTCAAGGCCGCGACGAATTCACTGACGCTGCGCCCGCGCCGATGTACCGCGATATTAGCTAAATGCACTAAAATGGAGCACAAATGCTGAAGAGGGCTCATACAAAACGTTTTATTTTTTTGGTACTTAAACTAGGAAAACCAAAATTGCCAATATAGGCAAGAATATTCAACCATGGTACTTTAAATATTTTCCAATTAAGTTAGTTTGGATTGTAATAAAATACATACATAGAATTTCTTTCTTATTTACTTCTGATTATTAAAAATTTTAAAGAGAAAATTATTTATACAAATACACAATACCATCGCATACTTATTAAAGCACTCACTAATGACAAGTTCCTTTCCTGCAGCATAGAAACGGGCTCAGATCATCCCATTGCCCAAAACTTCCAATCTTAGTTTTTTTACAGAGTACCGTCCAATTTCTATTCTTCCCATTCTGCCCAAGGTCCATAATCATCCATTGTTCATAATCAATTATCAACCTTCTTCTCGTCAAATAACCTATTAAACCCTTACCAATCCAGTTTTCGTCCTGGGCACAGTACTTCCCATTATCGACTATGGTGATGTTTGCCTTCTTGATATCAAAGAGAAATTGTTAAATAAACTTGAACGTCTTCAAAACTTAGCTATCCGATTTATCTTAATTTGTTTACGTCTCTCGTTTTCGCAAAGAGTGAATGTGGTTGCCAATCCGCCGTCGCCGAAATTTTCATATTTTAACCTACCTATTTAACCTATCCACTTTCCCCCGCTTACCTCCGTTTAATCAAATACAGACCCTTACGTTCTGGAACTATGTCACTCCTTAAAACTCCAGTACACAATACTGGTGCTTATGGTAATTATTTTAATGTCCAAGCAGTCAGAATTAGGAATGCTTTTCCTCATTGTATTCGTGACTGTCGTACTTAGTTCATTCAAGAAAAAGTTGAATCACCTTTCGCTTTGTGAATAAGAAAATATTATATAAGTATACATACATAATTATACTCACGACGACCCCCCATCGTTCGATGAGTTCCACAGGGCAACGTGCCGACTTAAAAACGGGAAATCAGCCGGTTCAGATTGTCTGTCCGCAGGAGTATTTAAATACGGATGACCTAATATAACGAACCGACTATTTGAGCTTGTTTTGCACATATGGGAAACAGAACTGCCTCAGGAGTGGAAAGATGTAACTATTGGGTATTGCTCTTTTTTCTGCAGCTTGCAAGATACTGGCCCAAGTGGCGTGCACAGAACTTTTTGCTGGAAAAGCAAGCAATTGGTCAAGAATAACAACAATAACAACAACAGACAATGTCTACCCTAGAGTGAAAATTTCCTATACGAACTTTTTTTTTTCAAAATGATATTTAAATTTTTTCATATTTTTTTAATTGTTATTCTTGACCAATTGCTTGCTTTTCCAGCGAAAAGTTCTGTGCACGCCACTGGCCCATATCATTAATAGGCAGTTGAACGAGCTGGTAGAGCGCTATCTTCCGGAAACTCAGTGCGGTTTTCGACCCAACAGAGGCACAATTGACGCTATAACTGTTCGTCGTGAAGCATTTACAGGAAAAATGCCTGGAACAACAGTACGTCCTCTACATGTGCTTTATTGATCTGGAAAAGGCCTTTGATCGCGTACCTAGGCCCCCTCTGGACGGTCATGGAGAAGACAGGCTGTCCTGTGAAATTCGTTAACATAGTGTGCCAATGTACATGAAAGAATGACGGCCAGATTTCAGCATGAAAACGATTTCACAGACCCATTTTCAGTCAAAGGTGGTGTTAAACAGGGGTGCGTAATGACTCCGACGCTATTTGCCTTATACTTTGGTGCCATGATGAACAACGCGATACCTTGAGTAACTGCACTAGCCAAATCGAGTTAAACGTCAGAATAGACAAGAGTGTCTTCGACCTATCCCGCTTCAGAGCTAAGCGCAAAACGCAACTGCGCACCGTCTTACAGGTACTATATGCCGACGACGTGTGTCTAATGACTGATAGCATTGAACACCTCCAGCAATTCGTGGACAGTCTGGACCTGTCATACCGAAAATTTTGCCTAGTCATAAGCAAATCGAAAACTCAGGTCCTAAAATAACCGGCAAAGAGAATACCTGCGAGCGATGCTGTCGTCACCTTGCCTGACAATCAACTGGAGGAAGTAAAAACGTTCCGTTACCTCGGCAGCTGGAATCTTCAATTTGAGTAAGTTTAAATTTGTTTCTTTGTATACATAATTAATTAAAACGGATCGTGGTCTTAATTTGGACCTTGTTTTGGTATTTATTTAGTCAAAGTTCTAGATAAAAAAATTTAATAGTAATCTCGGCACATCCATCTATATATTCTGTAGTTTATAATGTATTTATTTTATTACTAACATAATATCTGAATTAAACCGAACCTTATCGCAGCTTTTCAAGGTCGCCAGTGTTTAAGCAGGGTTTACGTTTTGGCAAGTTAGTAGTACAGTAACTAGCGTATTTAGCCGGCTACTTTACCACATGCGTTATCAACTCTACTCTCCCAGCGACTATCTTTAGCACTATTTTGTAATTGTTTACATTAGGCTAGTAATGTTTTTATCCCTGGTACTCTACCAGTTACTCTACCCGTGTAAATTAGGCATTAGTCCCCTTTCGAATCGGTGCAAATTATATTTCCTGAATTATTATAATTATAACTATAAGTCTGATTTCTTCTGTGCCTCTGTCTATAACTATGCAAAACGAACAGCATTTTACCGCTCCCGCACTTGCAATTTTCGATGCAGTGCGCGCGCAAGTCTCATGAATTCGTTCCGAGTTATGTTTTCTGATGACATGACAACCTGCATTGACTTCGATTGGATTACTTTTATTTTTATCTTCAAGAAGGACGTGATAAATGAACTGAATTACTACTTTATGTATATATAAAATATATATATATATATATATATATATATATATATATATATATACTAAAGTCACGACATGAATCCCCGGGGGGGTGTCATAGGTGTTCCGAGTGTGAACTGTGAAATGCAAGTCACAGTCCACACTCGGCACACCCGCGTTTCATCGACGATTATTACGTCCCAAAGTATGGGTGGTGAGCCCTATCGCCGCTCTTCAGGCACAAATACACGCTTTTTAGGGCATGCAGGTTTCCTCACGATGATTTTTTCCTTCATCGTTCAGCACGTAGTAAGGTGGTAAGTATATGGTAAGGTGGTAAGCATAGTGTGTACAAAATACTATGCACACAAATTCTGAAAAACTCATTGGTGCACGCCCGACCGTGGATCGAACCTGGGTCTCAAGAGTGAGACCGTACTACCCTCGAGCTACCGTGTCATCTGTAATGTTATTTTTTATCACATCTATTCAAAAAGAACTAGTTAATTCTTCGTAAACAGGGACTAAAATAGCTCTATAATCCCTAGGAATTAAAAGTGATTTGAAATTGGAATGTGGATATTGTTAGTAAAAGCTCCAATCACCAAAGAGATCAATCACGTATTTTTTTTTTTTGGAGTTTTGTGGCCTGTTTGCAAAAATCTTTAGGCCAATCAATCACAAACATTGTATGAACGAGTTAAATAACTAACAGGCTGTAAATACCACGCGAGCAAATTAAAAAAAGTTTAAGAAAAAACAAAAAACGCGCGAAATGCATTCCGCCTTCGTTCGTAAAATTGTATACTCAAATTCAAATTTTATTTAATTTTATAAAAAAATGAGTGTGTCTTCCTCTAGCGAAAGTATTACATTAACTCCAGAGAACATTGTATCGGACGCTAAAAATGTAATACAAAGTCTTTTACTTAAAATATATGAAATCATATAATAATTTCATCCTTTGGAAACATACAAGAAAAGCGAAATCTTTTTCGGAAAATGTGTTTTTGGCATATTTTCAAGATTTAGCCAAATTTAAACAATCTACAACTCTTTGGAGTATATATTCAATGCTAAAATCTACAGTTAGTACCAATAGCGATATTAATCGAAACATACTTAAAATTATTAGCTTATCTGAAACGACAATCGGAAGGGCATAAAGCAAAGAAATCCAAGGTGTTTTCCTGCCAAAATGTCGAAGCATTTTTAAACGACGCTCCTGATGAAATCTATCTCCTGATAAAAGTAAGTATTTACTTACGTAACAATTTTGTATTAGGTGTTAAAGTGACTTAGTTGTTAATAGCAGCGTATCTAATTTTCAGAGACTTACGTTGTTTCTTTTTGTTACAGGTTGTATTGATTTTTGGAGTTCAAGAGGCTTGTCGTAGCAATGAGCTCCTTAATCTAACGATCGATAATGGTGAGACCCACTCGGATGAATTACTTTTGATCAAGTTGAAAGACACAAAAACCAAAATCGACAGATCGTTTTTATCCGAGGAATGTACAAACTTATTGTTGAAAAATACCAGAAACTTCGCCCTTCTGATATGAAAACCAATCGATTCCTTATCCGTTAACAAAACGGTAAATGTACAAGACAACCTATTGTAAAAAAAAAAAAAAAAAACGGGTATGCCTCAGGAAATCGCTACTTATTTAAAGTTACCTGATGTTAAGCTGATACAGGCCATTGTTTCCGGAGAACGTCTACCACTCTTTTAGCAGATTCGGGAGTGGACATGTCTGTTTTAAAAAGATATTGAGGATGGAAATCATCTACAGTAGCTGAAGGATATATAGAAGAATCCATGCCAGAAAATAATCAAGTTTCTCAAAAACTACACCCTGAGATACCGTTTTCCGAGATTATTTCTAATTCTCAAGCTGTAAATAAAACTACAACTGCAACGGATGGTACTAACAAAATTGTAACGATGCACTTCCATAATTGTTCAAATGTAAACATTAGCCTCTAATTATTTCTATGTTATGTCTTATTGTTAGTAATTGTAGGTAAATAAATAAACGTACTCTATTCATAAGTTGCACTTACTTATTTTCTCATTATGACGTACTTTGAATCCCTCGCTGCGCTCAGGATTCTACTTTAGAATCCCGAACTCTAGAATCCTTGCCTCCGCTCTGGATTCAAAGAAACACTCTCGCTTTTAAAATAGTTGTTTGCTCTTTGGGTAAACAATCTACTATTGTGATTTGGGAAAATATTATACCACTTATTAGACAATAGATGGTACTTTTAACTTTTATTATTTTGGTTCACGGAATGACACCTTCCCCTTTCTGCTCATTCCCTGTAGCTGGAAACCAGATCCTCGCATTACAATACGTACTTATATTATATTGCATTAGTATCTACGATTACCAACACATTCTGTCATGTCCGCTTTTCATTTCCTTGCTTTGTTTAATCCGTCATCGTCATCATTATTCAAAACTTGTTTTATCATTTTATCGCTTATTTTGCCTATGATGACTTAATAATTTATTTGATAAACATAAAATATTGAAACAGATGTCGCCTTACCTTTAAGGAAGAAAAATAAACTTATCTTTACAGCAAACTTTAAGCAATGCAATACATGCACGGCCTACAAAAACAACATTTTCGAGGTCGCCATGTTGGATTTTCAAGTTAATTTCAGGAAAGGACAGTGGCCGTGGCCTTGGAACGGTCGTCGACCTACGAAACTTGCATTTTGGCTTCGTCACCTCTTCCCCCTCCTTCCTCCCGCGTCCCCTGTCACCGATATGTCACGTGGTGCGCTTGCGGTGGTGACGGCGGCGGCGCGGCGGCGGCAATGCAGACACACATGAGAAAAATATCTGGAAATCAATATCGGATAAGTTAAAATTTGTTTCTTACGTACATTACAAGCCAATTTGATTACGGGTTAAATTAGTTTAACCGAAGTTCTTTAAGAAAAACTAGTTAATTATGCAAAAGGTCGAAATCCTGCACCCGGAAAGTAAACGGGGTCGAATAGTCCTATTATATATACATATATAGTTTATATCATAGATCCTGACTAGATTTAACCGATCTGACGCCTAAAAACAATCCAAAGTACAAACGTACGTACAAGTATGTCGCCAGAGTGCACCCACCCAAACTAATAGTTTTTCTAAACTGATAAGCTACTTCATTTTCACTTAAAGTTTTGCATATACCTATGAGATCCTAAAGTCGTTTGGCTGCGTGTGTGTGAGTGCGTTTCAGCTACAATCAAATGAACATTATATTTATTATGTAGCTGTTTTCCAAACACAAAGATTACATTAACTTTAGCTACCTACAGAGATACAAAACCGTTTAGAAAGTCAAGCAATTTTTTTTTATATCGATTACTAAATCGCTTTTATATTATCAAATGATTACTTACCATAATGCTCAAGAAGACAAGAGAATTCGGTTTTTGTATGAAATCGAATATGTAAGGGAATTCGGTTTTTGTATGGATTCTGATATCATGGTTTTTTTGGACTAGCATTCGGTGGAGTACTAGTACATTCTTCCACATCACGCGGTCTTAAAGTCTCCAGGTCCTCTAAAAAGGCAGCTTTGGATGAATCATGTTATGATTCCGTTCTAATGCCGTCTCTTTTGCACGCGTTATAAAACTCTGACTCCATCCTACTTTCAAATCATTTTATAATTCACCCAAGTCGGCCTTTTTAGATCCCCAGAAGGCAAAATCGGTTCCGCGCCCAGCCCGAATGAAGTGATGATGGTGCATTGATGATTCACATGTAAGTAGGTTAAACTATCAATCATAACATAAACTACTAAACGAATCGTTTTGTAACTCAACATTTTGGCTTTGATATTTTTAGGATTCCGCAGTCAACAACTCTTATAGTTTCGCCATGTTCGTCCTTCCGTCTATCAGTCCGCGGCTTAGCTCAAAGACTCCTAGTACTAGAGAGCTGTAGTTTGGCTTGGATATTTTTCATCACGCTGAAAAAATTGTAAAATAAAATATTGAAGAAAAAAAAGATTATGGTACACGTTAAGTGGGGTAAATTTCTTTTTCTCTTCTACCCGATTGTGTGGGTTGTCGTTGGATAGGTCGTTCAATAATATTTTGGGCGTGACAAAACCATTTTTTGATTTAGGGATCCGTTTGTAAAATATTAAGCTTTAATGTGCAAATATTTCTTAAAGCCAAATGTCTCTCGCCGGCTAGCTAAACGGTTGTTTTTGGATATAGGAAAAAATTCACGGCAATATTATAATGAAGTTAAAAGGAAAACTATCACAGCTGAGCAGGCTTTACAAGTTAACGAGTAATAGTCGGCCAACTTATTATTAGCCCTTAAATCGTGAACTCAGTTAAAGGGGAATGATTTGTGATTAAAAGCATCTTTTGTGCCTATTTATTTACAACGTAATGCAAAAAATAAAATAACAAAATTTTGCCGGACGAGCACTTGGCCGGTTTTTTTTTACTTTTGACTCACCTTAAGATTTCGATACATCCGAAGATTTGTACAGTATGTGTACCCATACCAAGTTTTGTACACGAATGATGCATGTATGCATCTGAAATCCCGTTCTTGATTGTGTTTGTGTGGCTGCATGTTTGGGATCATTGACACCGTTTTTTGCGAACAGAATTCATGTTGAGATAGGGCCTGATCGTGTCGTAATTTATGTTGAATTTCAAATGATGAGTGTTGAAGTTGAAATTGCTCGGGAGAAGTTTGCGAATAATGTCACTGAACCTTGTTTCTGATCATGACAACACAAAATTAGACAAAGTGACGTGATTACGTACGCATTTTGTGCTGAATCAGATAAAAAAAAAAACCATGTATTTTAGTCCTGTCTAAGAATGTTTGTATTAATTTTTAAATTAATTGGGAATTGGGAATATAACACTAACTGAAAAACTCAAATTCAAAAGAATCTCTGATTAATATATTTTTTAAATTAACCGAGTTAGTTAGACCATGCCTAAGAACAATATTAGTAATATCAGGAGTCTAATTATTTTGGTTGATTATAAAAAATATATTTTCACCGGTAGGGGGGGGGGGGTGTCGATATTATGAAAATTGATAATATTTTACTAGTGTATCTTTAATTCGACCACGAATCTTTAATTTACTGGAATATTTTGTCTAGGGTGTCTTTAACACAAACTAACCAAATTATTTTGCATTTCACCGCTATTTGTCCAAAGCTTGTGGCCTAGGGCTACATTTTTAAAGTATAACAAAAACTGTTTATAAAAATAGCGGCGGTTATAAAATACGATACAGTGTCGAGCGAAGCGGAGCGGGATGAGGCGTTCGCAAAACCTGGGGCCTTATTGTCTAACTTCAACATCTATCGCTATCAGTTTTAAAGGCACACGTGTTTGGTTGGAAATCTAGAAATGATGTGTCACGTCATTCCTAGCTAATCACGATACCTTTAAGAGGCTATGCGAATTTTATTTTTGTCATTGTCACTCCAAGCGAAAAATCGCGCAGTGCGAGAGGGGCGGATTCAGGGCAAAAGGGAAAAAAGTTGGTTTTATATTTTTATTAAAAAACTAAAATAGCTAGCAAAATTTCAAATGTCAAATCTCTAGATATTGTTAAACCGCACCTAATAAAATATGTTTGAGTTCTGTATATGGTTCCTATTCGTCAAACGAGGAGAAAAAGTGTGTTTGAAGACCTCATTTCAATAATTATTCCTATCGAGGAAAATTTATCCAAATTTATTTATTTATTTTTCAAATTTCAAAACCCTAGATTATATAGTCAAAATGCATATACCAGAAATTTATTAAAATTTTCCGTGTATTTCATGAAATACACAGAAAAGAAACACCCGTATTTTTTTCGCATATAGCCTTAAAAGCGATAGCGATAGATGTTGAAGTTTGACAATAAGGCCCCTGCTCTGCTTCACTTTGCTCATCTCTATATTGTATAAATCTTTGTTTGTGTTCAAAATAATTGCCCATGTATATTTTATTCAAAGGAAACACAACAGAGTAAACTACAGAAAGCACCTACTTTCTTACTTACTTATTCCCAGTCTCTGCTGGGGAGCAAAGGGCCGAAATGAAGCGCCACCATTCTTCACGATTTTGGGCCACCTCGGAGACCTCCGCCCATAACATCCGCGCCTGATCCAGTTCTCTATGTGTTCTCTCTTCACTATGCGCTGCCTGGTCTCGCGTGGTCTGTCAAGTTTTCGTTTCCCGCCTTCAGGTTGCCATGTCAAAGCTTCCTTTGAAACGTCTTCGTTCGCTACGCCTGAGAACGTATCCATCTCTGTTACAGGTTTTTAATGAGTTCTGCGCCCAAGTTTTTCGTTCGATGGTTTTATTATATGACTCGCAGATTCATCTGAGTCGCCCGGCGTTTTTCCGCGTCCTAGGCGGACCTTGATGCATATCTTAAATTTAGCTGGCCGAACTGGTTTATGAACTGTACTATCGGCGATAGCTCCACTGATACAACTTTTAATTGAATACTAATTACCATAAAAGTAAGGGTGAAAAGAGCTCCTTGCGCAATTTTCTTTGATAGTACCTCACGTTGCCAGTTTTAAAGTGTTTCTATTTTGCTGGTTATTTAATTTACTTGACAGAATTTACAGGATACCAAATAGGCACCTCCATTTTTATGACATTTAAATAATGGCATTTGTTATTAACCCATAGTTTAAGCTATAAACCTTCGAAGAATGTAGCGAATTTCGCACTTAAATTCAAACAGCTTAGAGCTTTAAATCCCTTGTAATTTTTCCAGGTTAAGGGCAGCTGTGGCAGGTGTTTATATCGACCGGTTTCTAGTTTAAGCTATACAAGGAAACATAATCGTAAGGAATTAACATTAGTTTCGTTAAGAATATGCAGTTTGACAGCTAAAATAAAGGTTGTTGCATTGCACGCACCATTAATTAACCCGTTCCCGATAAAGGTCCTTGTATTTTTGTTACTTTGTTGAAACGGACATTTTAAGGGTTGATTCTACAGTTTTATAGAGAAATCATTAGATAATTTATAACGTCCCAAACTCTCGACAAAAAACAATGTAAATAAATCATGCTCTATATTGTAATAACATAAAAAATATTGTAATATTATTTATTCATATTATGGTGAGTTAATCAAAATTATTGGGTTTTCTATAGTCATTACAAGAATTTAACGATAAATTCCAAAAAATGTAAATTCACGACCGTAAAAAAATCAATAATTTTGAAACTTATACAAAATAATTTTTAAGTTACATTATTTGCATGTGTCGCAGGATAATCAGTAAAAAGCAGATCATTGCAAAAATGCTACATAAAAAGGTCCAAAGAAAAATAAATTGGTGTGATGACGAGCGGAGCGAGGAGATTTAAATAAATAAAGGGAGCTGATTGAAGCGGAGTGGAGCGAGGCGACGCCTTAGTTCCAACTATCCGGACCATTTTGCGAAAATGCTAGGATTTTCGCGTTCATTCGATTTTTTCGATTATCCTTCGACACATACACATACTTACTTACTATAAGTATAATTGTATCTATTTATTCTGTACACTGCCTCTACACATTGTTTTCTTTCTTTTAAGAGTTCCTCCATCCAAAGGTTGTCTGGAAGAGATCGCTTTTTAGTGATAAGACCGCCAATGGTACCCTACTGCTAGTTTTTAAATTGTCTATTTACTTTGTTTTTGGTGTGCAATAAAGAATATTGTATTTTATTGTATTGTATAAGCTGTAAAGTTCTTTTTGGACAGTCATTATAAAATTGTTTCTTACGATTTTATTACAAAACTGAAAATATGAACTTCTAACAACAACATATTATTATGTGAGTAAGGATAAAAATATAAAAATTTTTTTTTCTTAAAAATAAGAAATATTATCAATCCTTTTTACAAATTACCTCACCACGACATAAATCCCCAAAGGGGGTGTCAGAGGTGTTTCAGAGTGTTAACTTACAGTTCACACTCGTACACCCGCGTTTTTCCGACGAGTATTACGTCCCAGCGTGATGAGTGGCGAGCCCTATCGCCGTACTTCGGGCATAAATTGGAACTACAGCTTAACGTGTTTTCCGAAGCAGGCATATCCAACAGAATCTGCCTCTACGGGATTTGATCCCGAGACAACCGGACTACTCTAGACCAGCAGACAACAGGTGCGTTTTTAGGGTTCCGTACCCAAAGGTTAACCAACGGGATCCTATTACTAAGACACCGCTGTCCGTCTGTCTGTCTGTCTGTCCGTCTGTCACCAGGCTGTATCTCATGAACCGTGATAGTTAGACAGCTGAAATTTTCACAGATGATGTATTTCTGTTGCCGCTATAACAGCAAATACTAAAAAACACAATAAAATATGTTTTTTTTGCTGTTTTTATAGATAATGGTACCGGAACCTCACGTGCGCGAGTCCGACTCGCACTTGGCCGGTTATTTAATTTTTGCCGGTCACCGGGTTTCTTTTCAAAGGGACCTCTAATAAATGCGGTAACCAGTCTACCGTTCTGGGAATCGAACAGGCGACCGTTTATCACAGCTGAGCCATTGCACCGCTCAAAGTACACGCGTTTTAGCGCTGCGTCGAGTAGCGTTAGCATAAGTATTGCTTTAATTTGTTTTCAATGCATGTGCTCGTAAAGGCCCACTTTTTATGCATCAAAACCGAACAGAAAGTCGATTATTTTGCCCTAGGGCTTTATTATTATTATTATTTTTTAATTTATTTACAATGGTTGGCTAACCTGCAGACTTTCCTGTGTACCATAGATGTTATACTTTTTTTCCACTGTTTAACGGCTCTGGATACAATCCTTTTGAGCCAATCATAATTGAAAGTTCACAAGATTATATTTGTTTTCATTTCCTCACACTATGCATTGAAAAACGTAGTATGATACACGGGCGTAAAAGCAATAAATTACTCGGTTACGTTTAAAACACTCGCTACGCTCGTGTTTTAAATCGTCCTCGTAATTTATTCCTTTTCGCCCTAGTAGCATAAACTACTATTATGCACATAGCAAACTTTTAACAATAAGTTTTTTTTAGCTAAAAGTTGTATTTTGGACGTTATAATTATTTCTTAATATTTTGTTACAAATCCGGAGAAATGAAACTTAAGGCCGAAACTAGATTCAAACCGAAGCTGTCCAATTATACTTCATTGTTGCAGCATCCTATGAGATGCAATAGAAGTTTTATGTTGTACTGCATCACCACACGCGTTATTGTGTTAATACGTGTTTTTATAGATAATGGTACGGAACCCTGCGTGCGCGAGTCCGACTCGCACTTGGCCGATTTTTTCATTTTATATTTTTTGTTACAGAAACAGGTAGGTAAATTTAGTAAAAAAAGAAATTCCTATATCCACCAGGGGACAGTTATAAGACATTTAGCTGTTATAAGAAATTTAGTAGATTGAACAACCTTCTCGTGTCAAAGTAGTTATCGTCAAGGAAAAATTACGAAAATGCTTCAATTCTTAGTTATTTTTTCGTAAAATGAACTTGACGTGCTACCAAACTATTTACGAGACCCTATTAAAAAAGACTTGGCTTAAAAAAAATTCGTCTGTTAGCTAACTTTTGATACAGCCAAATTCATACTGGAGGCTCGGTAAGCGGTCAGGACCCGTTCAGTGATCCTTTTTTGTAAAATACGAAAAGTGTTATTTTTATACTGAACACCTCCGAGTCAATAATTGGTATAGGAAGCATACATTTTATTTCGCGTTTCACAGAAAGGGTCACTGAACCTTAGTCCTTACTACTTACCGAGTCTCCAGTATGAATTTGGCAATATCATTCAAAGTCACCTTATACTTCACGCCAGTGGCGTGCACAGAACTTTTTGCTGGAAAAGCAAGCAATTGGTAAAGAATAACAATAAAAAAAATATGAAAAAATTTAAACATCACTTTGAAAAAAAAAATTGTATGACGCCAGGGTAGACAATGTCTACCCTAGAGTGAAAATTTGCAATACAAACTTTTTTTTTCAAAGTGTTGTTTAAATTTTTTCATATTTTTTTTTATTGTTATTTTTGACCAATTGCTTGCTTTTTCAGCAAAAAGTTCTGTGCACGCCACTGCTTCACGCACCCTTACCCTCTGCTGTCCATACACGGGCGTTGTCCACCGAGATGGAACTTTCGATTGGGCAATTATCTGCCGCGCTCTGATCATCACAGAGCTCAATGCTTCAGGCGACAGGCGAGGCGTTTGAACAACGTTTGAACAACGGTGCAATATGCACAATGTGTGCCGCGTGTGTCATATAAAAGTTGAACGACCTACCGCAAGCATCTGAAAAGTTGACCTGAAAATGTACAGGCAGTAAAAAAAAGCGTATCGATAATGTTTATGGGGGCTGGGGGTGATTAATATTTTAGTAAAAGTTATCAGAATGAAAACTGTTGACAAAAGCCATTCTTAAGGGGCTCTACAATCCTAAACATCAGTTTTGTATTGGATTCAGTTCCATCAATGTAGATGGGAAAAATTTAAAAAAAATATGGCGTGTTTTTTGACTCAAGACTATTATTAATTACACTTTATAAATAAAAATACTTTCAATCTTCTATTACTTATATTACTTTTAAAAAAGCATGAATTTCACGAACAAAGTGATTCAGTTTCCGTGTTTCAAAACCGATTGAAACGAAACCAACACACGCTGATACTAACAAGTAAAAACCAACTTTATTATATAAAGATATTATGGTTAATGCCATAATGTAGCCCCGATTTCAAAATAACTGAAGTTTTGCGTGCGTGGCGTCTGATTAGACCAGGATAGAGAGCTAAAAAACAAACGCATTAGAGCAGGACTGAATTTTAGCATAGTGCAGCCCCTTAAGTGGACACCTGACGCTGGAACATCAACCACACCAGGTTTTCAAGGGTTCATTGGAAGAAACTAGGTCTCTCCTCATATTGAAGAAAAAATATTTGATTTATCGATCTTTTATCTAGGGATTCCACCTATAAACAATGTATTAAGATTTATACTTTTGTCAAAAAAAAAAGTTTTCCACCCTCTATTTTTTTGGTTTTCAAACGTTCGTTTCAAAAACGCGGTTAAAGTCAACTTGTTTTTTTTTTATAAATTAGGCAATGAGATATGAAGGTATTTTACCTAAATACAATATTTTTTTCCCTACAAAATATTTCAGTATTAGCTAAAACACACCAATTTGTTGTTTCGTTGGTGATCACTAGTATTACGCGTCCAAGAAAAAAAGGCCAAAGAGCCAACATAATAATCGCCTCCATGAAAAGCAAATAAGGTCTTTGCCATTACTTATTGTGCTGGACGGGTAATAATAAAAGTTGCTAGGGTATGCCATCCTCTTAATTCGTTGAATTGACATTGTGTTACATACATAGCCTCCATGTTACAATAAACATATCAGAACGTTTCAAATAAAACTGCGTTTTATTTTTAATTTTAGTTTTGGTTGAGGACTGTAGCTTGCATTACTCCTTCCTACAAGAAGCCAAAATAAGCTAGAAAGCGACGAAGTCGGTATCTTTTTGCAATAGCAAAACTGCATGCTTAAAATAGACGAATACAGCCCACAATAAAGCCGATTTTGAAGGCTTTAATTTTAGTTTTAGTACTGTCAAAGCTATAATTTTTCCAAAGTAATTTAGCTTCTGTGCCTAACTATTAAGGACTATTTTGCAATGAAGAAAATTTAGTTTTGACAGCACTAAAACTAAAATTAAAGCCTCCAGAATCGGCTTTATTGTCTATGATGCTGTTAGGTATAAGAGGGTATCCAATAAACAATCAGTGTGCTATTAGCCAGCGTTTAACTCGGACGCTCTGTCTGTCTCCCGTATATCTAACAGTGGCGACGAGTAAGCTGCGAACCTAAAATGGCTGCGGCCGGTGCGGTTATAGGAATTTTGTAAAATTTTGACCATAAGTGCCAGGACTGGTCAACGTATAAAAGCAAAATTTCACAATGGTTTATTGCTAACGATATAAACACAGAAACTGATAAATCGGGAGTGAAGAAACGCGCTGTGCTCTTGAGTGCACTCAACGAGGACACATTTAGGTTAGCTAAGCATTTAGCTATACCTAAGGTAGTAGACAGTTGTTCCTATGAGGAAATTTGTGAGCTGTTTGACAAACATTTCACTACAAAAAGGTGTGGGTTCGCGGAAAGGTTCCGGTTTTACGCAGCGACACAAAGGCAAGAGGAAAATCATGCTGACTGGGCAGCGAGACTGCGAGGGCTCGCCGAGCATTGCGGTTTTAAAAACCTTGATGAAGCACTTCTGGACAGATTCGTCATGGGGATGCTGCCGGGTTACGAGCGTGATAAGATGTTCACACAGGACATTCAAGGATTTTCTTTGTCAAAGGCTGTGGAGTTGGCGGAGGGCGTGCGCTGCGCGCGCGCCGGTGCGGCCGCGCTGCCGCCTGACGTCATTAGCTCAGATCAGGGAGTGTTCGCGATCACCAACGGAAATAATGATTTTCGTGTTTGTAGTGATGGTTCTATGTGTTCCGTGTGCGGGTTTGTTGACCACACGGAAAAAGTGTGTCGCTTTAAAAATTATAAATGTCAAAAATGTAACAAAAAGGGTCACCTTCGCAGGGTTTGCCCAAATAGGAAGATGAATTACTTGAACATGGGCAGTGCCACCTTGGAGATGGTTGACGATGACGATGGTGAGTCTTTGTTATACAATATTCGTTGTGAGAAGGGTAGACCTATGTCTGAAAAAGTTTTCATGAATGGAATTTCCTTGAATTGCGAAATCGATAGTGGTTCGGCCATAAGTGCAATTTCCGAGCAAACTTATTTAAGTTTTTTCCTGGGAATGCCTTTATCGCCGAGTAACAAACGATTATTGTCGTATAACGGAAGTAAAATCAGTTACATAGGTTTTGTCAAGTTACCCGTAACTTATGATGGATGCACAAATACTCTCGACATATTTGTGATAAAGGAAGGTGGTCCACCTTTATTAGGCAGAGATTTTATAGGTAAATTCAATTTAGAGTTAGCTAGAGTGCATAAAGTAGCGGATATCTTGTCTCGCGCTGTGTCACCGAGCGGAGGAGCGCAGACGGAGCGCGAGGCGAGAGCGGACGATAACGCGACAAAAGATCGAGCTGTTTACATCAACTTCGTTATCGACGGCGAGTTACCGGTTACTTTGGATGAATTACAGCGCGAGACATGGAACGATAGGGTATTAAAACAGGTTTGTATGTTTGTTCAAAATGGTTGGCCGAAGCGTGTAAGTGATGCTTCAATTAAACCGTTTTTCTTGCGTCGGTATCAGCTAGCATTAGAGAACAATGTTTTAATGAGAGGCCACAAAGTAGTAGTACCCAGTAGCTTGAGGTCAAAGGTAGTTTCGGAACTGCATAGTTCTCACTTTGGAGTCGTGAAAATGAAGGCGGAGGCACGAGATCGGCTGTGGTTTCCCGGCATCGACACCGCGCTAGAAGCGGTAGCGGGCGCGTGCCGCGTGTGCACTGCGCTGCGCCCCTCCCCGCCCCGCACGCCGCTCGCTCCGTGGCCGCACCCCCCCTACGCCAACTATCGTGTACATTTAGATTTGTTAGGCCCAATAAACAATCACACGTTCCTGATTATTGCTGATGCATACTCGAAATGGATCGAGTGTTATGATACGAGTGGAAATACAACGACTACAGCTGTTTTGTCTAAATTGTACGATTACATGTCGAGGCTAGGAATACCTCAGATTTTAGTTAGCGATAATGCTTCTTATTTCTTATCACATGATTTCAAGAATTTTTGTGCTAGGAACGGTATTAAACACATAACTTCTCCCGCCTTTCACCCGGCAAGCAATGGCCAAGCCGAGAGTTGTGTAAAAATTGTGAAAAAGGCCATTAAAAGTATAATTTTAGAGAGCGGAAATTCAAGGAACCTCCATTTACGAATTTCAAAATTTCTCTTTGATTATCGAAATTCGAGACATAGTTCTACTGAAAGATCACCCGCAGAGGTTTTGTTCGGCAGAAAACTTCGTTCAAGATTAGATTTGATAAACCCTTTTATGGGGCCGTCTCCATGTGACACTGCTAACATGTCTAACGTTGTAAATAAAAATAAGTCTTTACAGTGTAAATATTACGGCGCTGTTCTGAAACATCCATTTTCTATAAATGAAAAAGTTGTATACAAAAAAAACATTAGTAATAAGAAATTTATCTGGTGTTACGGATCGATAATTAAGGATTTAGGCACAAACACCTATCTAGTGAGTGACGTAACGGACAATAGAGTGTATAAGAAACATATGGACCAGCTTTACCGGAACAAAAGTGATTTAGGTGCCCGCTCGATGTTACCCGCGCCATCGCCGCGGCCGCGTTTCATCTCCCCGGCCCCCTCAACGCGCGCCGCCTCACCCCCGCTGTCGGCAGTTGTGTGTGAGTCACCTGTGGTCGCGTCTCTTCAGAGCTCTGAGCGGTCTGCACAACTTGTAGAAGAACCCGCCTCAATATCTCGGCCTGTAGCTTCTTCGGCGCCGCAATCTGATGAGGTATCACCTGAATCTACGTCGATGCGTAGATCTCACGTTGAACACCCAAGGAACTCACCTGATGTTGAAGCTCAGTTAGATACTTCGGAATTACTGCTACAGCTTCCTTTCTCTGAGGAAGGGGCGAGGAGAGCAGAAGTCGAAGTACAGACAGGAACGCCAAGACAGGCACCCGGTTATTCTCGTAGCAAGAGAAATTTACCCAAGAAGGGTTATAAGAAGTTTATGATTTGAGTTTAGTTTAGTTATTGTTTTGTTATAATTAATAGAGATGTCTACAATTTGTGGTGGAGGGATGTTAGGTATAAGAGGGTATCCAATAAACAATCAGTGTGCTATTAGCCAGCGTTTAACTCGGACGCTCTGTCTGTCTCCCGTATATCTAACAGATGCTTAACCTGCAAATACTTGTATGTAAGCGTATCGATTTCGTCCCACCCAACCCATTGATAAAACTGATATAAATTTGAATTTGAATTTGAATTTGAATGGTTTTGGGCTTACAAATTATTGTTCTGAGGTTTTGTCCCCAATATATACGACAACATTTAAATACAGCAAAACCGTGTTTATTTTGTCTTCAGAAGGGCCTAAAATCGATAAGTTTAAGAAAACTAAGTATCCAACCAGCAAAGTCAGTCCTTTAATAAAGCAGTTTATCATTAAATAGACCTAATAAAGCGTTATTAAGGTTTTTGTCATGACCCTGTGTCTTATAAAAAAATCTTATATAACTTTTTAGCTGTATAGTATTATAAAACACTTAAGTATATAGTGATGTAAACGTTTACATTTCATTCATAAATCATGCCTTTGACGCAGCCCTATAACTTATTCTGTAACACGTTTCAGTAAAAAGAGCTATCTTTTGTCCTATTACAGGCATAGGTGGTGCTGTTTTATTTTATTTAAGTCTTATTGTCGCTCCTCAATAAGTCTTATATATAAAAATACTATAATGGAATAATAATGTACTATTATGTATCGATTTTGCAATTTCAACATTTCCAAATAGCTACTATAGGACAAATACTATAGTTGCCCCGAGGCTAATCCTTAAACACTAAAAAGTCTTCTAATAAGTTTTCTGGCGACTGTGATATCTCATAGTCGAAATAGTTTTTCTTACGTCTATTGAGTCTTTCTGATAAATAGAAGTAGCATTTAGCCATTTATAATTGGCAGACATTTTGTCATTTCGGCAAATGAGTGACGCGGAAGAGAGTTTTATACTAAACCTATAGTAAGCATGAAGACATTGTTTACTATCGGTCGAGATATTTATGTATTTTATTAATTTTTATTAACTAAATATAAATAGTAAAAGGGGGGGGGGGGGGCATGAACCTTTAGTTAACAATACTTGTATACTTTACAAAGTGTTGAGCTTATAATTCTGAAATTTATGTATTAACTACTATTTGTTTAATTCGAGAATGCCTCTACTTCTAATCCTAATTTCACATGTAAAGCAGGCGCAGGAGAGGAAAATACACACACAAACACAATAGTGAAATATTACATTCAATTCTGCTAACGTATTTTACATAATGCTAGCTGTATTTGCAGACACAGACGATGTTATTTTTCATTTACATTTTTATTTACCATTTCTCATTTATCTAATTGAAAAGGTGGAAAACGTCTTTCCTAAGCTTGGACTGTACGAACAATCAAAGAATTCTATTGATCGACTTTTTTTACATTGCAGTAAAAGTAAAAAGAAACCGGCCAAGAGTCGGACTCGCGCACGAAGGGTTCCGTGCCATAATCTATAAAAACGACAAAAAAAACATGTCTGTTGTATGGGAGCCCCCTTAAATATTTATTTTATTCTGTTTTTTAGTATTTGTTGTTATAGCGGCAACATCATTTGTGAAAATTTCAACTGTCTAACTATCACGGTTCATGACTTGAGATACAGCCTGGTGACAGACGGACAGACGGACAGACGGACAGACAAACGGACAGCGGATTCTTAGTAATATGATCCCGTTGGTTACCCTTTGGGTGCGGAACACTAAAAATTGGGTAGCTGCAGTTTTCTCGACGGTACCTCAACACATTCTCCAAAAACAGCAAACAAAGAAAACATAGAAGACGCGCTTCTGACAAAATGGCACTCGAAAATAGTAAGGCACTCAATTCATCCGCACCCATCCATCAGCCTGGATTACCACTGCTGGACAGGCCTTTCCAAGATTTCGTTACTCCCGGGCGGCGGTCCTCCTGGAAGAAATGCCCATACTCACACACGCTGGTCGGGTTGGTGAGCGCGGTGCTGAAATCGTTAAAAGCGGGTGTACCAACGGTGGAGTATGAGTTGCGTTTCACAGTTCACACTTGCAAACACCTCTCACAGCCCCTCGGTGATTCATCGTGACAGTTTGTCAATTCAGTGGCGTGCACAGAACTTTTTTCCGGAAAATCAATCAAAAGGTCAAGATTGACAACAAAAAAAATATGAAAAAAATTTAAATAACACTTTGAAAAATAAAGTTCGTATGACGCCAGGGTAGACACTGCCTACCATAGAGTGAATATTTTCATACAAACTTTTTTTTACAAAGTGTTATTTAAATTTTTTCATATTTTTTTATTGTCGTACTTTACTTTCTGATTGCTTTTCCGGAAGCTCTGTGCACGCCACTGTTTGTCATATATAAGAACATTGATTTTAAAGAAATTAATTCAGTAAAATAGAGCTTTTTTCAAAGGCAGATCTAAAGTTGTGAACATGGGAGTTTGTATATGTTTCCTGGCTAACCTGATTTTAGGATAAACTAGTTTGGCCTAGGCCATTTTGGGATGTTATAAAAAATCCGGTCAAGTGCGAATCAGACTCGCGTACCTACTAGGGTTCCGTATTGTGGATGATAATTATAATTTTGTAATTTTTTTTTTGTGAAGTTCTCAACCGCTTTATTTTTCCTGAAATTTTTACGTAAACACATATTACCATGATTTTTTTCATATTTTTGGTCCACCGGTTTTGGAGATAATTGGAGGACATACAATTTTTTGAAATACATGCAATTAAATATAGCCAAACCATGTATTTTTACCATCAGCTTTTGAATATCAACAATTTGATACCCATATTGTATTTTTATAAAATATATATTTTTTTCATTTTTTCATTTGTGGTAATCGCTGTATTTTTCCTGTAATTGGCCAGTTATGATCTGTAATCAACGTTTTTTTCATATTTTTCGGTATATCAATTTCGGAAATAATGGGGGGACATATATATTTTTGTGGTTTTTTAAAGATTTCTCGAAACCAGTGCCAGTAAATATAGTAAAAGTATATATTTTTACAATCAACTTTTTAATATCTACAATTTGATATCCATAATGTATTTTTAGGCTAATATTTTTTATTTTTCTCATTTTTGTTTTGGAAATATTTTGAACAGTTTCAAATTTTTTATATTTTTTTACACCGTGATTATGTGGGCAAATTAATGCTATTTTTGTGCCAAATTTCATGTCTTTATCTTTAACGGTGCTAAAGTTATGAGGCTGTGACATACGTCCGTAAACGGACGGACGGATGGACAACGTAGTCTCACCATAAAGGTTCTCATCCTAATAACCACGTAGGTTATTTATGGCGATCGCGCCACTTTCTAACCTAACCTACTGGTTCTCCTCTTAGCCTAGGCCAAACCAGTTTATCCTAAAATCGGGTTTGGCCGATAACGTACAATTATGTTGACGGAAACGGTATTTTGTTAACGAAGTAACGCCAGCATGACAGGCTACCTATTGACAGTTCCTATTGCCGCCTCATAGCCGTTAAAATTGCTTACAATTGTAGAGCTTGAAGTGCAGGCGTCTGTACACTTAACAGATTGTTTCAGTTTAGTTATGTTTGTTATTTATTAAGGAGAGAAGTTCTTCTCTCCGGTCAAATCTGAACTATGGTTTAGTGATGGACGTGTGACAATTTTTGCTATGACAAATTTATCAATGTGTGATAAACTCACCAGCACCATAGCACAGGGTAGTCCAAGGTGGTGAAGGGGGAGCGACGTTTCCAGTTTATGTCGTCATAAATACAGAGTGCTCGTAACTACGGTGCATTAGCCGTATACAGGGTGCTCTACTGCTATATAGGTATACGGGAAGGATAGGATATGACCGCTTTAATGACAGGTTTCAGTTTCTTCAACTGAAAAATCTAATTTTCGCTCTCTGGATGACATGTCGTAAAAGAAGGAGTTGGATTAAATTACAGAATTTAAGGTCAGACGCCGACTTGGGTGAATCATAAAATTACTTGAAAGTAGGATAGAGTCAGAGTTTTTTCACGCGTGCAAAAGAGACGGCATTAGAACAGAATCATAATGTGTTTCATGCAAAATGGGCTTTTTAGAGGACCTGAGGTGCGATTGTGTTAGGAAATAGTCATGAAATCGTCTATCGTTATTGCTTTAAAGGTAACGTGATTGGCTAGAAATGACGTGACTCATCACTTCTAGCCAATCACGCGTACTTTTGAAAGCAATAGCGATTGATGTTGAAGTTAGATAATAAGGCATCAGATCTGTTATTTTTATGTCTCCGTACCTCTACTACCTCTTCTTTTATACAAACTGACTAATCAAAACCGAATATAATCTTGAAATTTAACACCAAATATAACATTAACGCATACTTAAAAGTAGTAAAAAATAAACAATAAACCTGAATTTAGGAAGAATTCATTAAAAAATCACTACTTTGGTATATCCAATTTTATGTTATTATTATAAAAAAATATATTTCAGTGTAAAAATATTACTTACCTATTTAATTTGTGCACATAGTTTTTTGTTTTCAACAGGAAATTTTGTTTTGTCTTGGACAAAGTTGTGCATTATAATTATTTTTAGAGATTTCGTTACAAATCTGAGGAATCGATTCCTAAACGAAATGTAATAAATAGTGCGCGCCAATCTTTTAGTCGCCTCTGAATCTAGCCCCAAGAATCGACGCATAAGCCGTTTTACGGTGTCAGGGGGACGTTACAGGAGCGAGGGCGCGGAGCACACCCGCCTGCGCATTATACGATCGGCCACTTTGGTTTGCAGAGAAAAGCGCGTTCCAGTTTTCAAGAGCAGCCGAACGTGTAAACACGAAAAAATCTATTATGAACTTTATTTGCAAGACGAAATAGCAGAGAATTGCTTGCTATGCATTCATAGCTCTGTCACAGAATAAATAACCTGTCTCGCTCACAGGCATGGAATTAGCAGAGAATATAAGAATTAGTATGTACGTTGTACGTAGTACATACTAATTCCATGCTTACAGGTTCGTATACTATCAAACAAATCATGACATGACATGACATGTACAAATCTTTCAAAATTGATCATTCCAGGCTGATGGAAAATGTTTCTTAAATATTGGACATTGTATTTTGAGTAAAACTGTAACAACAGAAGAATAACAACAAAAACTTCTCTCAAGAGTTTTTGCAACAACTAATGAAACATTTTCTTATCATCAAACCCCTCTTTGTTTATCACAATATAGATAACCTATCATACATACCTTTAAGGTTAGCTGCTCATAATGACCTGATTTTAACAATACCACCCACGGACGATAAATCGAAATGGGAACTTTTATTAACTCATCCCTCCCCCCCCCTCTCCTTGCAATATCGCAATATCCCCTTACGGAAACATACGAAGTTGCACGACGATTTCCGACAGGCTGCGATAGTGTCCGGCAAAAATAACGCGATGCACGACTATGAAATGCAACCTCTATGTCTGGGAGTATGAATGGAATACATTACGGGTTCTTGTTTTTAGGGTTCCTTCGCTACACGGACATGTGATTGGAGAACTGTACCGCTTTTATAACGAGAAGGGTTACATTTGGACCGAAAACATTCTCTTGTTATTCAAAAAAACGCAAGTAAAATATTATTTTTAAGTGTTTAAAAAACATTTAACTCTATGTATCTAAAGGCTCTAATTAAGTTGGCATTTAATAAGCTCTTTGTCATTTTCAGATTTTTTTCTTCTGTGTGTGCTTTAAAACTAACCTGTAAACGAAATTTCAAGTTTAGAATTCAACTGGAAGTGCCCCATAGGTTTTCATCGTGAGCAAAAGTTGAATAGATCGTAAGTGTCAAGTTAATTTGGTCGTAAAACTGTAAGAGAAATTCATTACCATAATGTTTTTAGTTTGGTACGGAACCCTGTGTGCGCGAGTCCCACTCGCACTTGGCCGGCTATCGAACTAGTTAAGTATGAAATCCTCTACAAGAAAATATCTAAAGCTAAGCTTGTCTACCTGAAAGAACTGAGATATATTATACAAGAACGATTCCATGAAATCTACTGACCGTTGTGCATCTTTTAAAATATTCACGTAACTTGTATTTCTTTTTACTGAAAGGCGACTTTTTTTAATTGTATCAATTCATCCATAAGCTATATAGTACTTGGTTTTGCCCGCGGCTTCGCCCGCGTTGATTAAGTATTTGTACAGTCGTATCGAATCCCATCCCATCCCACTAATGCCACTATCCCATCCCATCCCATCCCACTAATGCCACTATCCCATCCCATCCCATCCCACTAATGCCACTATCCTATCCCATTCCATCCCACTAATATTTAACGGCGTGAAGGAGTAACAGTACATCACTTTTCTATAGGGACTTGACACCCCATTGCCTTCCAATGGGAACTGATTTATGAGATAGAAAGTAGCCTAGGTCCTATTCCAGGTCAAAGAAACTACATTTGTGCAAAGTTTCAGCCTAATCGTTTCTGTAGTTTCGGCGTGAAGGAGTAACAAACATCCATCCATCCATCCATCCAAACTTTTGCATTTATAATATTAATGAGATTCAGGAATTAAATCTGATTTAAATAGATTTAGAGTAAGGGTGGATCTAGAATTTGGGGGGCCCTCGGGCTTTGTGTCATTGTAATTTTTACAGGCGCTTAGTATTGGCACAGCAGGCAATAAATAATACGAGAAACAGCTACCAATATGCGTGGTCCCTTGCCGGACCGCCTGTGTCCACCACTGATTTAGAGCATCTTTACCGTTCTGAAGGGGCATGGGTAGTCGCCAACGACCTTCTGTCGCCCTGTGTCTATAAACTATATCGAAATAACGTTCATATCAGCGTGCACTGCATTACGACGTCGCTGGGTCTCCGGATAGCGCAAAATAGGAGAAAAATAATGCTTTTCACATGGACGCGATGGATGGAAAAACATTTCCATAAATTATTATATCTACTCCTATACTGCAACAAGGCAATTGCAACATCAAAAGCAGTTTTATAATTACCTAGATTGTTTATCCGATGTTATAATATTACATTATAACACCGCGATTCTGCGCTGTGATTGGCCCAATTTATTATAAAACCGCTAGAGACCCAATCAACAACAGAGATCCCGACCTCATTTCTTCGGCCACGCCTCCTCTATCCTAATTGGCCTTTAAGGCAGCTTTACCGGAACGGCGCACCCGAGGTTCATGGATGAATGTCTTCTTTTAATTTTTCGTGAAATTTTTAGTTGAAATTATATAAATAAAGACGATACTTTAGACGGTCGTAGATAAAGTATTGTGTGCAACTGAACATAATTAGACATTAGGACACTCGTGTAAAATTATTACGAAACTCTCTTCGTTCGCTTCGGAAAAAAGCACTCGTGTTCCAATGTCTCAAATTATGTAAACGTTGCACAAAATGCTATTACTGAGCAATAATAGTATATAGAGTATTTTAGTGCAAGAACCATTAAAATACCATTTGAAGAAATAACTAATTTTACTTAATTTTAGTCCAAAAACAGCTTGACTTTGAACAATATTTTCATGCTTTTTCTTATACGCGAGGATAATTTTCTTAAAATGTAGTTGTTCTTAATTATAGTGTACACCATACATTTAAGGCGCTACGGAAAAAAAATCGACACTTTTAGAACGTGCATGTCTACTTTAGTAAATAATGCATTATTTTGATACAATAGTATATTATTTTTGGAATATTTTTCTAGGGATCTGTTAAAACAGAAACGCAATTGGAGAAATTCGGCTCCATAGAAATATTTATTGAAATGAGGTTTTTTGCGGCACTAATTCTCCTGGTTAGGCAATTTCGAATGACATATGGACTGCAATTATATTTTATTAGATGGTTTTTAACGGTACCTAGGACCTGGTTAAACAAAATTTTGATAGCATTTTTAGTACATTTTATATTAATAAAAAACCGACTTTTTGCTACTTTTGAATGAATCCGTCCGTCCGTCCGAAAAAGGGTTTTTTCGCATATGGAGTAACAGGGACACTAAAACTTTTACAAATCGCCTTAACTCCGTCATGTGTGGATGGATTGCTAGACTGAATATCGCTGGTCCTAGTGGGTCACCTTGCTGGCATCCAAAACGGCGGAGTGTAATAGGTGGTTATTATAAATAAGTTTTATCGCAGTACTATAACATTGCCATAGAATTCCATATATAGTGGTATAATACATGGAGGGAGTATTATTTCTTATCTGTGACAGCAAGGCGAACCTGTCAATTGAGTTAAATACATTTCTCCCATCGAGGAGCACCTCATCTCCGCCACGTTCCAGGGGATCTAAAAAGGCCGACTTGGGTGAATCATAAAATGATTTGAAAATAATATAGAGTCAAAGTTTTTTCACGCGTGCAAAAGGGACGGCATTAGAACAGAATCATAATGTGATTCATGCATAACGGCCTTTTTAGAGGACCGGGAAGGTGCGGGCTGCGTGCACCGCTGCCTCATACCACAAAATAGATACAACCAAAAGGCCGACTCAACGACGGAGCGAAAACAGACGGTACCAATGCATAGACGCGTACGTACGATGATCTCGGCAGAATTTAGTATTGGCATTCACCCGAGTATCTTCGAGATCGTCGTACGTCTATGTGTGCGTACGCCTGTTTTCGCTAGTTTGACAGTATTCTGCAAGTGGTTATTTTGTAATCATACTTGGCTCATACATACCCACCCTTGGTTCCAAAGCCTAGTTGTATGGGTTCAAATTTGTTATCTAGGTCTAAAATTAACGGTATTTTGAGAGATACAAAATTCTGAGGTCTCGGTAACGAAACTTCAAAAATTTTACGATTTTTGTATGATTAATCAGTTAACTAATAAATCTAATAATGCAGTTAATACTCAGCAATTTGTTTGAGGTTTTGTGTCTGTTTACTTACATTAGACGACAACAAATTCAAATTACAACCTAATCATGATAACCAGATTCGCTAAATATGCTGAGTTAACTAATAACCTACTTGATAAATTAAAATTTAAATATAAATTTTTTCAGACCAGTAAAGACAATGTAAAGTCAGTTACCTAATTGGATAATTTTTACTCAAAAAATAAATTTTTGAAAACGAAACTTTTTGGAATAATTTTTTACTTTTTCTCTAATGCGGCTTGATTATTATGCCTAAAATAATAACAGCGAGAAATTTTCTTTAAATAAAATCTGCATAGAAAAAAATTTACCTAAATTTTAATCTTGAAATCAGACTGAATAAATAATTTCGCACGCACTTTGGCGCACGCGATTTTAAACGCGGGTTATAATAGCAAAGCTGCTGTGCGCCGAAGGAAGGCCTCGTATTATGAGAGCGAAACTTCGTTAGATCTCTTCATTACGTTCCAAGTATTGATCACATAAAGGTACCTATATATACTATACCTATAATTATTAAACATAAAGTGAAGCTACCGGTGTAACGGCTTGCGAAATAAATTAACTTAACTGCAACCGAGCTGCAGCAGAAGCCTTAAAACTACGTTAATTCCCGACTCCGCCCGCCCGCCCTGCCTAAAGCCGGCTCAGGCTAAATATCACGCGTTATATAAACAAACAAATACGAGTGCCTCGCTACTATCGTAGACAGCTCCTATCAACCACTGCACTTTCTTTTAATCAGAACGCAGCAAAAGTAATTGTGACCTATTTAACTCTTTTGGTAATAACTTTTTACCGCGATTTCGAATCGAATCGAAGTTTTATTGCTAACCTAACTTGTCCATACAAACAGAGTCAGCTGATCGGACCACTTTGTACTGAGAAGTGAAAAAAAAATTCGCTCAAAAATAAGTGCTTTGCAGTGGAATGTGATGTATTAACGATACTGAATAACCTCCTAAATTACTTTCCATTTAAATTGAAAGACCTTATATGTATGTGTATATTTTATAGGTATGTATTCATTTATTTAAGTATGTTCATGTATTTTTATATGTAAGTTTATGTCTTAGATATTTAGGTTTATATTTTAATCTTGATCTCCCTATTATTTTCTGATTATTATTTACACCTCCACATGTTAATTTGTTCATCTTTCTGTTAGCTACCAAGGGTTGCCTGGAAGATATTGCTATTACCAATAAGTGCCGCCCTTGTACACCATGTTTAATTGTTTCTTTTGTCTTTTAAGTTATTTGTGTAAATGTGCGAGGGTTCCAGCACCACGCTCACCAACCCGCCTGCCCAGCGTGTGTGGGTATGGGCAATTCTTCCAGGATGACCGCCGGGAGTGGCAAAGTCTTGGAAAGGCTTATGTCCAGCAGTGGATGAACTAGACTGATGGATGATGAGGATGGTGTAAATGTGCAAAAATTATAAATAAAAAATAAAAAATCACCAGTTTCCGGCTTCAGCAACTTCCTCTTAACACCTTTAGAAGACTTTTCAGTTCTGAATAGTAATGTGAGCACTAAATAATCCTAACATATCTACTGTCCGTAGGTAGGTATCAGTGAACCAATCAGAAACGACATCATCGCGAAACAGTTCCTCAATCCTGCGGCCGTAAGTACAAATAATTAGGTTGTGGGCAGCAGACATGCGAGGTGACATTCCAGCCAAATTGATTCGTCTGACTATTCGTTAGCTATTCTTAGACGAATTGAAACAATTTGCTACCACCGACCTACTCTAATACCTACCGATTTCTTAGAATTTATTGAGGAACGGAAACCGCTCGTTTCGCTGAAACTACTGGGCCAATTGTACTGTTGACTTTAACTAGGCTTCCAGAAATTTTAAGCAATCTTTTTCTTTCTGTCATTAATTTTGTAAAATTGTCTCGTCTGTGTTCTCTACAAGATAAAGAGGGATTTCACTCGAAACTTCCTTCGTCCCTCCCACGACTCAATCAATAAGATTTGAAATTTCACGCCACGCTTTCTCTTATTTAACAAAAACTATTATTCTAAGCGTACATACTCGTATTGAGGCAAAAGAATGTTATGTCCTCAAAATCGGTTAATTAAAATATAAGGTCTTTACATATGAAATTGCTGTTTTCTATAGAGAATTTGGAGTAAACTCGATTTTCAGTACTAACATTTTTGCATTTTTTTTAGGAATGATAAATCCAAATTTTGTTATTTCTTTTGTGTATGAATGAGACAACATTCAGCTAATAGAAACATTAATTTAATTTTTGAAAAGTGTCAGCTGTAAGAAATTATTACGAATCTTATCATGGAAACGGATGGCATTAGGACGAACTGTTTTTTAACATTTAATTTTTATAATCAAACTGAAAATAAAAACAAAATTTAATACGTAGATGTGAAAACTTGAAATCAACTTTTGAACAAAAAACAAATAATTGAAATAGCTATTGAATTACAGGAATTATGAACTCATGAATCTGTAAGAAAATTTCGGCAATTTCATATGTAAAGATTTAGTATTTAAAACTTGGTCGACAAGAAAAAGGCCTCTTTCAACAGTATAAATAAAGTTTCTACAGAACTATCTTCACAACATACGTACGTTCTTTCGACATTTAATCTGTAATAAAACCGTATTAAGTCGATATGTAAATGTTTTAGCGTTAAAATAGTTTTAGTTTAATAAAGTATAATCGTAGTCCACATGTCATTCTAAAGTAGGGCCACTGAGTGATGGCACTTATGACAGCTGCATTTAGTGATGAGGTACATTTCAAATTTCGGTTAAAAATAAAAATCAAGTGTGAGTTTACTCAATATAAGACACGTCATTCAACATTCAACATAATTATACAAAAGGAAAATGTGCCAAAACCAGTGGCGTAGCTATCGGAGGGCTATGCGGTGTAGCGCCCCGGGGCCCCCAAGAGTTGTTTAAATATCTAAATCGAAAAAAGTATTTTACTATCATTTATTTTCGTTTAGTTTAACTTCGTCATTGTTTTGTTTTTCATTAAATATTATTGCGTAACTTAGCAGCCTCAAACACGAGCTATAAAAAACGAGAAACTTAAAAAAAAAAATCTTTGTTTCTATACGAATTCTATTGCACAATAAAGCAACATTCAAATCGAAAAATAATAACCGAAACAAGTAGAACATCACTATCAACAATGAAGTATTACATTTTTTAGTTCACACTTGCTTATAAATAATTACGATACTTTGTAGGCATTTAAACGTCATTTAATTGTCAAACCACGAGAAATGGTGTTGTAAAGGACCTCATTTCAAAAAATATTTTTATCGCGCTGAATTTCTCTAATCGCGTTTCTGTTAAACAGATCCCTTGAAAAAAATTCCAAAAATAATACACCATTTCATCAAAATAATACATTATTTACTGAAGTAGATATGCAAGTTCTAAAAGTGTCGATTTTTTTCCGTAGCTCCTTTAGTAAGTAGCGGCAAGTGGATTAGCACATTTCTCCCCGATTTTAATGGTATTGTGGTTATTGACCGTTCTGTTCGTTCGAGGATTTTCTTATCACATCCTTATCTTGTTTTTATTTAATCGACTCCTTTTGTTTCAAGGAATTTCGATTAGTCTAGGGGTTTATTTGATTGTTTGCCCTTCTGGAAGTTAATTTCCTTTAAGCTAGTTTAAATTTTTTTGTGTCGTTTGAGGATATTGTAGCATTCGCTACAAGTATTCAACCTTTTTCATATATTTTTAGTCTTTCTTTATCGTTGGCTGCTTTGCTTAATTTTCGAATTCGAATATTTGGAATATCTTGTCAGATTTTTTTGTTATTTTTCCCATATCAAAGAGTATTGTCGTACAAGAGAGACAAATTTGTTACAAAATATAAAATTCAACATTTGAAAGCTTGAAACAGAGCACATTTGCTCTGAGCATTGAGAAAGCCAGTTTTTCTGCATTTCCTGGTAAGTTTTGTGTAATTTTGGTTTCATTCTCTGAAAATCCTTTTTGTCCCGTTTCCAATACGTTAATTTCCTTTCCCTCATTTCATAAGCATGTCTTGACGCTGTTGTTTTATTTCTTTACAGCGACCCTTCGGGATTTTTAAGGGTTCTGGTTCTCCCCAGTTTTATTATTCATTTCTACTTCAATTCCATCCGCCATCTCGTACGGTTGTACCTATTGAGGCCTGATATAAGGACCACGTCCCTGGTGAGCTAAAGCTTCCGATATCTTCATCGACTGCTCCCGGGAACACTGGAAACACCCAAGTCACGAAGAGACCCTTACCAGGTTTTTAGTATCCGTAGCCTAATATTCAGCATCAATTATTTTTCTTCCTTAGTGTAAAGCTAGATAACGATTGCTCTTAACACCTTAATATTACGTTTTCTTTCGGATTAGAAGTTATCAAAACTTCCGTGCAATCTTAGTTTCTGGGATCCTATAAACTAGTTTCGATATCCAAATTTAAATCCATTATTTTGTGAACAAATGCGTCGTTTAAGCTAAAGGAAATCAAAATCCTAAATAAGACGAATTAGGCATAATTTTTGTTTTGATCTAATAAGTTCCTCTGTACCAATACTCTTCAGATATTATTGTGTTTTGTACCATATTTTTCTTACTTCGGTTTTGTTATTTTTAGTCGGTTTTGTTATTTTTAGTTTGTTTAAAGATAAAATTATACGGTTTATTTATCCAGATTTACCTCTTTTTTTGGCTGTCACCAGGCTTGCCTGGTGGCAGTCCAAATTTAGGTCGAAATTACGTTCGTGAATATGTAGTGGCAAAAAAACCCTAAATTTTTTAAAAAGAAACGCTACACAAATGATTTTCAGAGAATGAAACCAAAATTACACAAAACTTACCAGGAAATGCAGAAAAACTGGCTTTCTCAATGCTCAGAGCAAATGTGCTCTGTTTCAAGCTTTCAAATGTTGAATTTTATATTTTGTAACAAATTTGTCTCTCTTGTACGACAATACTCTTTGATATGGGAAAAATAACAAAAAAATCTGACAAGATATTCCAAATATTCGAATTCGAAAATTAAGCAAAGCAGCCAACGATAAAGAAAGACTAAAAATATATGAAAAAGGTTGAATACTTGTAGCGAATGCTACAATAGGTAATAGTTTTATGTCATAAATAATAACATGGGGAAATATGCAGGGAAATAATAAAGGTTGGGTTTACTTAAATTTAATAAAAAATAACACTTAAATAAAATAAAAATATAGGAATAAGGAATAAATAATACTATAAATATATGCAATACATATAATAAATATATGCCCAACTCCGCCCATTCGATTAGTCTTCCTAAGAAGAAGGGCAAGAAACTTAGCAAGACCAGCGGGTCTACCATGTAATTCTGATTTTCATCAACATCAACTTGAGATTGAAATTTGACGTGCTTGCGACGACGCCCGCCGTTGAATTTCGCATGCATTTGCTTGAAGTTGATACAAATCAGAATTACGTGGTACGGCCGCATGTCTTTTTTTCATAATATTAGTTACTACTAAAAAGTAAGCCTTTCCTTTAACTTTCCGTTAACACTATGACGTCACCACATCCACACGTACTGTCGCCTCATTAACTAAAAAGTCGCATTAAACTTGATATTTAGCGCAACACAGAACAGTAACCCGCACGTCGTACTGCAGGAGTACAGTGGGTGAACAAATGCCCCGTGTCAGGGTGAGACAGTGACGTACGCCGATAATTAGTCTTAAAAATTGCGACTGACTGTACACTGCCGGTCAAAAAAGGTATTCAAATAGTTTTGCAGTGTTTGTGCGGTAGTCGGTAAAAAAGAGATGGCCAGGGGATCTAAAAAGGCCGACTTGGGTGAATCATAAAATGATTTGAAAGTAGGATGGAGTCATAGATTTTTCACGCGTGCAAAAGAGACTGCATTAGAACGGAATTATAATATGATTCATCCAAAGCGGCCTTTTTAGAGGACCAGGGGATCTAAAAAGGCCGACTTGGGTGAATCATAAAATGATTTGAAAGTAGGATAGAGTAAGGGTTTTTTCACACGTGCAAAAAAGATGGCATTAGAACAGAATCATAAAGTGATTCATGCAAAACGGCCTTTTTAGAGGACCAGTTGTCGCTTGCGTGTGCGTGGGGATACCGTCGAGTGCTTGCACTAGTTTAGTGAGAAAAAGCAAAAAACTAAGCATTTTCTTTGAACAAAAATGTCTACAAGAAATGGTCATAAATGTTCAAGTTTGCACAAATGATCTAAATCTAAAACAAGCCCGGAACCTTGTTTGACAAACATCTATTAATATGGTACTCCTTTACAAGTTATAAAAAAATCTTTCATCGTGCCGACTACTAAATAATCGTATGAAGATGTTTTAATTCGAAAATCTAACAGCAGAGCTAGCATACGTTCAAGGGAAAACTGGGGAATGAAATCACCACCCCTTAGAAACGCAGCCATTAAAACTGACAGAAATGTTGTGGATTTTTCCATTCTAAGAAAATACAAGATGAAATTTAATCAACCGCCTGAATTCATACTGGAGACTCGGCTAGTGATCAGGAACAAGGTTCAATTACCACATTCTTGGTAATAGTAAAATAAAATTTTTGCTCCTATTCACACTGGACTAGTTCAATTACAAATCCGTATAGGAGTAAAAAATATATTTTTTTTAAATTTTATCTTACTGTCTCCAGTATGAATTCAGGCGGTTGATTAAATTTCACCTTATATAATTAATTTAGAGTGTTTCATTAATTTAGTAAGCAATCTTCTAAAAACAAAGTAAAATAAATTACAGCTGAACTATAATATATTTAAGCACAGCTTAAAAGTCTGGAAGACCAATTTCCATGCCTGCCACTGTCTAAGAAGCACAGTAAAACGTGGAAAACATTGAAGTGGTGAAAAGTAGCGGGATGTGTGTGTCTCACAACTACGACTGTGTAAAGGACTAGAGGGAACACTTCAGACTGTTTACAAGACTGGTTTATTAGTGTGCAAGTTTACATCTGTATCTACCAGTCGGATGAGGTTGTGATCTAATTGTATTGTGTTGTAGTACGATTACGTATTTACAGTAGGTCTAACATGAGTTTAGACTTCGATACACTTCGATAATTTATTCAACCGCCCGAATTTCCATGGTAGTTTCAGTAAGTGATAGAGGCTACACATGTGAAGTTTCAGATGGACCAGATAAGGTAATGGCAGGTCACGTGACATCGTGAGAATCGTATAAGTGTGAGTAAATGTTTAAATCTGTTGTTGTCGCCTTTTCTTTCATATCGTTAAAAAGTGACAGCAACAGATTTAAAAACTGTCTAAAGTTAAACACCGTTTTTTAGTAACACCGCGGGTGTTTATAGCTTTGGATTCATCGTATAAAGTCCACCCGCAGAACAGAATCAAAATTTTACTCACATATTAAAACGATTCTCGATGTCACGTGACCTACCATTGCGTTGTCTGATCCACCTGAAACTTTTCATGTGTAGTCTCTATCACCCACTGAACCTCCCATAGAAATTTGGGCGGTTAAATAAATTTCATCTTATATTTGAAGTTATTGAATGACGATGACGATTGAGTGATAATAATTGGAGCAAAAAACAATATTTAAAGAATTTCCAAAATAAATATTGTATCCGCTTATTATCTATCACTATATAAGTCACTTGTCTACATTTATCTGTCAAAACAAAAGGGTCAATCAATCAAAAAATTTAAACTAAAATTTAGTTTTTAAATCATTTTTGGCGAAACATGTACAGTGCTACAAGGCTGTGAAACAAGGAGTGTGGGGATTAGTTTCAAGTATGGACACAAACAATCCACGCGCGATTAGATCCTTGATATACACTAAGTAGCTTATAGTCCTAAGTAACTTATAATCCTGTTTAAATATAAAAAAAATAGGTACACAAATCCGTCCATCAGCCTAGTTCGTCCACTGCTGGACATAAGCCTTTCCAGGACTTTGCCACTCCCGGCGGTCACCCAGGAAGAATTTCCCATACTCACATACGCTGGGAGGCGGGTTGGTGAGCGCGGTGCCGGAACTTTCGCACCAGTGACGCTACTGCCCGTCACCAGTCTGTTCCATATAAGGCCCGGCTATTAGGGATGGATATACCGCCGTCCATCGGTCCCAGGCATGGTGGGCCTCCTGATTTTTTGCCTGTGAGCTGTCCTCTTACTCTCCCCCGAATTACTTCGAGGGGGTCTCCAAGTAAGTTGGTCGTACCTCCACAGTCGAGCCCGGCATCAGCTCTACCACCTAATGGTACGCATATAAAACTTTATAAAAGAAAATTATATACTATTAAATAAATCTTTTTATTCCGTTAAACAAAGGTAGACATGTAAAATTGAGTATTACGTTTTTTTACACAGAAATGATGATGAACCTTATTGTTGTAAATAAGTAGGTAGATATTATAATGTTGTGATTATGCAACTTATACAACTTTTAAAGTAAATTATTCAAAATTATTATAATTTTTCATAGCTTATTTGTGTTTAAATTACTTTTCCTACACCAAATGTGGTAGAATATGGTATTCAATTTAAAATTCAAGATCGTATGTACTATACGGGGCCTGGAAAACAGTTTATACTATTCTAGGTGCCAGTCGATTAAACTTCATGTGCTGTACTAAAGTTTTGCTCAATAAATAAATTTTCATTTTTATGCTATGTTTACAATTAAATTTTGACACTAAATCCAAAATGACAGCCATTAATTTAGTTTAGTTGTTTGTTCAGTTGGTTTTACTCAGAAAAGTAATTAATTAAGTAGTTATTGTATAAATAAGTAAAGTACTATTATATTCTTTGACAATCAGCTATTTAATACCTATAATTAATCCTTCTTAGGAGAAAAGGTTTTCTTTCTTTTGTAGTGACAATATTTTGAAAATTCTAACATTTTTCAAACTTTTATTAAGTACACTTCATTATGTGGGCATTAGTGCTATTTTTTATGTCACATGTCAATTCCTTATCTTTGTCAGTTTAAAAGCTATGTGACATACGGACAACTAGTCTCACCACGACGGTTTCTTTTTACCCTTTAGGTACGGAAGCCTAAAAATACCAAATTAAAAACCAGCCAAGTGCGAGTCGGACTCGCGCACGTAGGGTTCCGTACCATTATCTATAAAAACGGCCAAAAAAACATGTCATTTGTATGGGAGCTCCCTTAAAAATTCATTATCTGTGAAAATTTAAACTGTCTAAAACTAAACTAAATTAGATAACCTAAAATTTCCACATATATAGATAACTTTATACATATACGTGGCTATATTACACATAAAATATATAATACAGTAAGTAATAAATATTTATACATAAGTTAGGATAGTTTAAGGATTTGCTGAACAGTGCATTTAGTTTCTTTTCAATGCAAGTGCTCGTAAAGGCCCACTTTCTATGCATCAAAACCGAACAGAAAGTCGATTATTTTGCCCTAGGGCTTTATTTTTTTTTTTTATTTATTTACAAGAATTTGGCTAACCTGCAACCTTTCCTCTGTACCATAAATGATATACTTTTTTTTTCCACTGTTTAACGGCTCTGGATACAGTCCTTTTGAGCCAATCATTAACTTGCAAAATTGTAACAGTGTAACTTTCAACTTTAATAATTAAATTGTTTTCTTTATATTTGTTTTATTTCCTCACACTATGCATTAAAAAACTTAGTATGATACACGGGCGTAAGAGCAATAAATTACTCGGTTACGTTTAAAACACGAGCGTAGCGAGTCGTCCTCGTAATTTATTCCTTTTCGCCCTTGTAGCATAAACTATTATTTTGAAAGAGAGATAGTGCGACATTCTCGAATTGTGTTAATTACCTTTATTGTTAATAATTTTCATGTTAGTTAGAACCAGCTTTACAGTTTGTAAAATAATCTAGGAATAGGAACTCTTCCCTTGGTAAATTGGACTTAAATCAAGAAGACTTATATTAATAAACTTATTTGTACACAGAAGACTAAAATTTAAATTAAAATCCAAGCACGAGTTTCTACAACTCTGAATAAAGAACATACGTCACATATTTTTTTATATTACCATATTATTTTCATATACCAGAACTCCATTGAAAGCAATGGTCGGCTAAAGACAAGACAAGACAAATACTCTTTATTGTACACCAAAATAAATAAAATAAGGTAAAAGAACAAAATTATGAGAGACGGTAACAATTGGCGGCTTTATCGATGTCTTCCAGACAACCTTTGGGTGGAAATTAATCGTTTGAAAAATAAAGCGAAGGTGGTGCCTAAATAAATAATAATAATTAAATGGATAGTAAATACTTAAAATAAATACACAAGTATAACATTGTATATACAAATACATATAATACGATAAATATATACACTAATATATAACAAAAATAAATAATATAATACGTAAACCAAAAGTAAATTAATATTAGTGGCAGAAGTAGGGATTTAACTTACATTTACAAAGAAAGAAAATTAATTAAGACTAATCAGCCCTTCGGCTAGTCGGCCCAATACTAATGTAAACCATTCTTCGATTCAGGATCTGTTTGCAAAATATTTTGCTTTGCTAATTTTTGTTAGTTTAATTTTTTAGTTAGTCAAGTGTATAGAGATATGTGAAAAAAATTTCAGCAGTATTATAACGAAGTTAAAAGAAAAACTATCACAACTACGTATCTAAGCTTTACAGTTAACGAGTAATAGTCGACCGAATTTCATACAAATTCCAAATGAAAATTACTTAGATGAAGTTTTTAATTGTGTGAAGCAGGTTGCTAAGTCCGTATATTGTGATGGGCAACTACGGAACCCTACACTGCGCCGCGGTCCGACACGAACTTGGCTGTTTTTTTATTGTATGGGTGCCCTCATAAAATAATTTAATTGAATTACGATTTAATGTAATTAGATGTAGTGACTAGAATAGAAAAAGGAATGCTTTGGTGGTTAGAACATGTAGTGAGGACGAATGAAAGTAGAGTGTCGAAAGAAATTTATGGTGCGCAAGTTGAAGGTCGAGCTCGACGAAGCCGCTCTAAAAGGACGTATGCTGACGTTGCTTGAAGAAGGGCAATGTCAAAAGTACCTACCCGGAATAGAAGAGCTTATATGACTAGATTGATGAATGTGGAAGAGGCGAAAGAGGTGTGTCAGGATCGTAGCAGATGGAAATCTGTAGTCTCTGCCTACCCTTCTGGGAGACAGGCGTGAGTATATGTTAGTATGTAGGAATTACGAATTTAATATTCAGTTTTCTAAACAAAATATGCAAATTTTCTATAACCTCATTGTCTATAACGCATTCCGCCTCCGAACGGACGGACAGAGGGTAGGTAGCACCAATAGGGCTCCGTTTTGCCCTTTGGATACGGAACCCAAAAAATATTCTTATTGGTTAGAGTTATAGCACTAAAAATAGATGACAAATCCTTCAGTACCAGTTAATAAAAAACAATTTAGGGACAAATCACCAAAATGAACAATCTCATAAATAATTCAAAACGCGACCGTCGGACGCCTCTATTCACTAAATGCAAATGAACACGCACACAAACAAGAAAATATACACACACGAATACGTTCATATTTGTACAGGAACACACACATATGTTTGCTGTGAATGAGTATATGACCTCGGGACGTTAGATATTTGGCCACTCAGGCGCATTTCTAAATTTGGAACAACGTGATTGGTTCGAATGGAATTAGAAAAAAATTAGAACTACTTTTTATTGGTTGGTTACAAAGTAATCGAAATTTAAACGTTTTATGTTATTTATGTTTTTTTTTTTATGTGAAATAGATTTACGAATAAGGACGAGTACTTACTTATTATAAAAGTTTTGAAGTATGACATAAACCGATGGTAATGAAGCCGATTTTGAAGGCTTTAATTTTAGTTTTGAGCTGTAAAAAGAAATGTTTTTTCATTGCAATAATAGTCCTTACGTGTTATGAATAGAAGCTAAATTACCATGGGAAAAATTAAGTTTTGACATCACTAAATCTAAAATTTAAGCCTTCAGAATCGTCTTTATTGCATCTATCAATTCTTTGAAGCTTTATTTTATTCTTGTAATAAATTATAAGTAGTGTTCTGTCCCGACAAGGGAAAAAAATGTGAAAAGTATGAGGCCCCGTTAAAATAATTTCATTTTCGTCTCACTTTTACATCCATCTCTTTTACACGCGTTGAATTTGTATATGCTATCCTGCTGTCTAGTCGGACCATACACGATTCATTAATGGTGGAGTAATATAATATAGAGACCAGACCATTAAGGCGATACCAAAAAAAAATTGGGTTTTTTGAATCCATTTACTCCACTTTAAAAGTCATCTACGTATTTCATTTTTGGGTAAATGTTTATTTGATTAAGATTCTAACTGAAGAAAAACGCGATTGGATGAAATTTTCTCTATAGAATTTAATTCCGAAAAGACCTCAAAATTGTTTTATTTTTTCCTGTAATTCTGAAATCCTAACTAATTGCATTGTGAAATTGCATTCAAAATGTGGATATTATGTATTTGTAAAAGTCTCCTTGAAAATCTTTTTGACAAAATAGCTTAGTACATTTTATATTAATAAAAAACCGACTTTTTGCTACCTTTTCACGAATCCGTCCCCCTCGCACTGAGGGTTTTTTCGCATATGGAGTAACAGGGATACTAAAACTTTTACGGATCGCCTTAAACCCTTAATGTTAGGGTGTATATACGTGTGTATAATCAATTACATTCTTCCCCTACTTAACCTACCCATAATTAACAGTAGTAGTAGATAAAAACTACAGAACGGATTTGGATGGGGTTTTCAATATTATATAACTTAATGACCTAAGTTAGGATAAAGAACAAAAAACTTATACACTGCAGTGAAGTTTATTTTTTTGTTCACTAGATGGCGCCACACACATTTCACACGTGTTAATTGGTTCAAGGAGTGAACAACTAGAAAGCACTATATTAGGAGGTTCATACGCCCGTTCATATTCATTCTAAGGCGCCGAACACACACAGATCGCGTTCTGCGGTCCAAACAATGGAACGCGCGTTCCCGCGGTTTATGTTCGTAAAGATCCAAGCCGTCGTCGTCGTCGCAGAACGCACCACGCGGCTCTGTGTGATCGCCACCTAAAACACATATAAAATCCACTTCCACACATACATAATTCTTAGAAAACAACCAGAACGTGTTTTACAACTATTCGTGAATAAATAAATACCTTCCTGTACAGAACCCCAATCGAAAACGTATTTTTACACGCACACACCAGCATAAAATCTTGCTTGTATAAAAATGTAAGTAACTTATAAAACTCGTAAAGCGCTAGCAATATGAGACATATTTCAATGTCAAATGTCGTTTGTATGTGTGCGTCTAACGCTCGCGCCCCACTCCTGCACATCCCAAATTTAAATAATGTTAGATGATTGGTCGACGACTATTGTGGGTCTTTTTTTCGCGTCAAAACCGGTTAGTTTAGTTTAGTTGTTCGTTCAGTATATTTTGATAGCATTCCAATACGCCTGGGTAAATGTAAAATTCGTAAAAGTGAAAGAAACAAATGAGTAAGACTGAGACGGAATCTATTTACTAATGGTTTTAGTCACAGTAGCTCTAATGTGACTTTGTAACGGCAGTTTATTTACGTGGCAAAGGATATTTTTTTGTTTATGTATCATTCATTATTACCGTAATTAAATGGCTTTACAAGTCATTCCGAAAAATTCTATAACACAGAAAAAAAAAATGGCGCGTAATGTTATGACAAACGTCAAATTTACCCCTGAATTTACGGCTCCTAAAATTTAGCTGTCCAAAGTGAATTTTACATTTCTGACAAGGTTTATGAACGACTTCGAGAATTAATCAGAGTACTTCGGAGCTGTTCGTTTTCACTCGGATGGTTGTGGTACGGGTGACAGTTATATCTTTATCCGGACTTTTAGGAACACAAGCTTTATATTCTAAACTTGTTATTTATAGCGTAAGTAAGAGTCCGGTGCAGGACGACGCCAACTCCGATGCGAAGCGAGACGTATCGCGACAATAAAGCGCATATTTGGCTGGCTGATCTAAACAAGCGCCTCACGCTTTGCCCCACGCCGTTCGAACTGTGCTGAGCGAGTCTCGCCTATTGCGTTGGAAATAATAATTATTTCCAAATACCTTAATTGTGCCTCGATTACTTGTTATGTTTTATTCTGTTTTAATTAATTAGAATATTGATGATATTTCCAAGTGGTGTATGTGCTTACTTTGCTTGTTAAATGTTCATAAGTCAGTTAACGAAGCCTTGTAAAAGTAATCGATTTTAGGGCGGAAACCCATTATTTTAAATATATTTCTGGTCGTTAACGCGATGTTTGTGAAAAAATCAGGGACCACTCATGACCACTCCATATTGACCGCCTAAATGAAAGCCTAACATTTATTTGATTGAATTGTTCCACTTTCGCGAGTTATTATGGTTTTTAGATATGTATGAAGTACGATTCGGAGCGGGTTCTGTGCGGGTAGCGGGAGGTGGGGCTGTGGGAAACGATGAGTTACAGAATAAAATTTAATAAGAAATGATTTTTTAATATTTATTGGTAAAATTTTTCTAACGTTTTGGTCGATATAAAGTACATTAGGTGCCTCCATTAATTAAAACATTTTATAATGAAACTTGAAAGCTATACTTTATTGAGCCTTCAAATTAAGTAGGTACTTTAACTAGCTAGTGTGACATATATGCAAGGCAGGTGTTACCATTTCGAAATTTGAAAAATACTGACAAACAGCCGAACATTTAAAAAAAACGAGACATTTATTTTAGTCACAAAAAAAATACGTTTTACAGTGATAGCTACGGCTAGAGGGGTTACAGGGATTATTCAATAATTCAATGTACAAAATAGAGTAAACATTCACTAACAGCATCCTATCCGTTCACTAACAAAAAATCCGCATAAAGTCCGTACAGAAGGCCGAAAGTCCGATGAAACCCAAAATGGTAGTTTATGAAACTGGTGCGTAATGGAAAAAGATTCTATAGGTACTACATTTGATCGAGTTCAAAAGGAAAATAATATCTTTATTTCCAAGATCTCTCTGAAAATACAGTTGGCAGCCAAATTCGTACTGGAAATAATAATTTAAAAAAAACTGGCTTTCCATTTGTAATGTAGGAATGACCGTTCTGGGTTGGTTTGTAGGGAAAAGGAAATAAAATATTTTCGTATTTCCCAAAATGGGTTATCGATCCTTGATAATTGAATACTTACCGAGTCCTCGGTATGAATTTGGGCCTTGCCACTTATTTTTCTCAAGACTAAATCACAAAAACACAAAACCACAGAATAAACAAAACTAAACGATTATTTTGTGAATGTTTGTCTCTTCACAAACACAGAGAAAAATGGCGACACAATCACCGAATAATATAAACGTCACACACATTACACACACGATCAAAAATATACCAATTATAACTCTGCCGCTTCTCAACTTTTGTACTCAGAGAATAAGAGCGGGTTTTGTATAGAAACGTTGAAAGATAAATTGGTAAAACGGTAGGCCTCAATTTCGAATTCCAAATGCGCGCAGCACAGTTTCCGCAATGGCCGGAGGTCGTCGACCCGAAGTTTTGGAGGGCGCCAGCCGCGTGACGTCACGCAGCGACCTGCCTCAACATGACCTTGAATCGAGTGAGCCAGACGATTTTCGGGGCTTTGTCCCCTTCATTTAGGTATTTGCGCGATTATTCGGCCAGTAGTCTCGTCAACGTGTTTGTTTGAATGTGGAACAGTGGCGTAGCATTGAATTTAAAATGTAGTGGGAATGTAGAGGCAGAATATTGATATTTATTTTATTAACTTTAACTTGATTTACCAATACAAAAATATATATTACAAATGTAATGTTTTTTCCGACTTTCTGTAAATTTTTACACGTTTTGTTCACGTAGATTTTATGTTTAGGTTTGTTAATATAATTTCCGATCCAATTTTTAATAAGTACATATTTTGCCAGACTTATGTGTGGTTAAATGGTGCTTTGAAAGATGTGCTCTTGTCGGTGGAGTCTTTCTTTAACTTCTTGATACTACACGACACGACGTTTATCTTCTCTTTCACCTGATCCATGAATGTTCTGCTAGGCCTTCTTCTCTTTCTTTTCCATTCCACTTTTCAATTCAATGATGTTTTTGGTAAAATTGTGGTAGCGTATCTTTCCCTGCATTCTTCATCAAAACTCGCTTTTCGTTTACAATCTGCAGGACCTCCATTGCTGTTCTTTTCCATCCAACATATTATTTCCATTCTTCGCTAACACCACATTCCAAAAGCTTCCAATATTTTTCTGTGACGTTTTGCCATGGTCCACGTTTCACATCCATATAAATAGAGCAATGCTCCAGACAGAATATTCTGCGATATGTGGCCTTTGAAAAGGTACGCTTTCTTTGCCATCGCTATTCTAGCGACTATATCTGGTGTAATCTGGACCTGGAGTCATTGGTAATCAGTTTTTCATTTGTTCTATTGATATTGAATTTTATTTTATTAGGATATGTTTTGTTGTAGTTTTTGATGTTTAATAACATCGCGCAAAAGAAATCAGCTGTTCCATAGAAAAGTCTCATAGCTACCCGACGAAAATGTACGAAACAAGTATTTTTATTTTCTCATTTTTTTTTTCATAAAAAGTAGTTCGTGTGGACGAGTTCTATCGCCACTTTCTGGCTTCCGCAACTTCATCAGTAAAAGTTTTAGCGTCCCTTTTACTCCATATGCGCAAAAATCCTCAGTGCGAGAGGGGCGGATTCGAGGAAAAGTAGCAAAAAGTCGGTTTTTTATTAATATAAAATATACTAAGATTGCTATCAAAATTTCGTTTAACCAGTCCATCTAATAAAATATAATTGCAGTCCATATGTCATTCCAAATTGTCAAACCAGGAGAATTGGTGTCGAAAAAGACCTCATTTCAATAAATATTTCTATCGAGCCGAATTTCTCCAATCGTGTTTCTGTTCTAACAGATCCCTAGAAAAAGAATCTAAAAATAATCTACTATTTTATCAAAATAATACATTATTTACTGAAGTAGATATTATGCACTTTCTAAAAGTGTCGATTTTTTTCCGTAGCGCCTTAACACTCTGTATAAATGTATATAAGTATTTGTGAACTGTGATACGAATATCTACCAAATCTGAGTAGGTACTAGATATAGTATTTTAAAGATCCATCAAATAAAGGAAACTCCGTCATTTCTTTTGTCTTTAAATCCACATGCAGCGAGAACAAAATATAATAAAAATTATATGTATAAACTCAGTGATATTATTTGTAAGTACTTAATATTAGCCTATACATTAACGTACTACCCAAATACGCCAATGAGCCTATATAAGTAAACAATATATGAACAACATTCAGGTATCTATAGATTTATAAATTGGCCCTAGCACTCCTTGAACCATAGACAAATTGTCTATGCATTGAACGCAACAAACATAATATTAGTTATTGGTTATCGATTTTTTCTTGCTCTCAGGCACCAACCACATAGAGCGCCTTTTGCGGTCTCTCTCCAAGCCGCGACCTCAAAAAGTGACCGCAGAAAGCGGCTCTTTGTGTTAAGATCTAAACCGTCGCATATATTACAGTGACCACAGAGCACAGAACGCGGCTGTGTGTAAAGGTCCAGGCCGACGCATAGGTTATAGTGACCGCAGAACGCGTCTCTATGTGTAGAGATCCAAGCCGTCGCACAGATTACAGTGACCGCAGAACACAGAACGTGGCTCTGTGTGGAAAGATCCAAGCCGTCGCATAGATTACAGTGATCACAGAACGTGGCTCTGTGTGTAAAGTTCCAAGCCGTCACATAGATTACAGTGACAGCAGAATACAGAACGCGGCTCTGTGTGTAAAGATCCAAGCCGTCGCATAGATTATAGTGACCGCAGAACGCATCTCTATATGTAGAGATCCAAGCCGTCGCACAGATTACACTGACCACTGCACGCAGAACGCGGCTCTCAAATGAGTTTAATTATGGTTCCCATAACCGACCGAACTCAAAACGTCTTTTACGATATTTAGGTCAGCCGCAGAATACTGATTTATTGACAGTTCAATGAACTCTCCTCGGTGATGATGTTACAGCGTAAGTAGGTAATTGCACTGTGAGTCTGTGAACTCTGTGATGATAAGCGCCCGACTAATAATTCGGTTGCGGCTTAGGCTGTTTTCGGTAGAAAACACGAGTTTCGGTAGATAGTTTGGTTTCAGCAAAAAAGGTATCGAGGGCGAAAGGAAGTAGGTATGCGGTTTAACACACACATTGCTTAGTTTTTTGCAGGATTCTGCACTCTGGTGAGATCAAATTAATTTCCAGTTCATGACTTTAACTCTGGGGACCATTTTAATAAACTGAATATAATAAATTATAATAAATAAAAAATGATTTGTCTCAAAGTTTCGGTTTTGTAACGTAACGTAAAATAACGCACCGAAACTGGGATTAAAAACGAAATTCCGTTTCGCTGGTTTCAGTATGACGTATATACGTCATATGTTTATATATGTTATATTATAAATACTTAAAAATAAAACTGCTTGGCCCTATTCTTTGGATTTATAACGAAATGATAACGAACAACTGTGACGCCCAACAAAATCGTTGGATGTACTATAAATAATAATTCCTAATTGTGAGGACATTATAATAAATATAAATCATCTGAAAGGGCGTTAATAGTACATTACTTCGAAGATCACAGTAATTAAGTCCTCCCAGACGAGTAAGTGTTATTAGAGAAAAGGTACGTAGTGCCCCGCTTCCTTTGGCTCGTCTTGGCTCTGGGGGCACGACAGTGCCGAGTATACGAGTCCAGGATGGCTAATTATGGTCGAAGCTTATGCTATAGTGCTTTTCTCAAAAATCAGACGAGACACTTAATATTAGGTACCTAATATAGGATAAGAAGTTACATAAAAATAAACGAACTTATTAAGTAACATTGAAAGTCACGTTGCCCATATTGGGGCAAAATTACAAAAAAAAAATAGTTTCTTGTCGAGCACTTGTTGGTGGAAAATTCGTTTAATTAAGTAATTCGATTCAAGATGCAATGCAAACCTCAATTTGTCCACAACAAACAACAGCCATGTTTTTTTTTTTAATCTTGGACGTTAGGGATGTAAAGCCACTGCATTCAGTTTGATCTTCGGACGACGCCCACCTTACACTGAAGGATAGCATATAATTAATTTTTAAGTTTTAATTGTTTTAAATGCATAAAATCAACAAAATGAATCTATTTTCGTTATTATTATTGCAATTATAACATATAGCAAACATCACTACATTCTGAACAAGAAGTTGCAATTAATATTATTCATCTTTTTAAATTTGGGTCAATTCTCGTTCTCAAGCGCAAAACTTATGATTATTTTCCTTATTTTTTGCATTATTATTATATTTGCATAATGCGACAATAATTTAATTAACACATTCCAATAATGCATTAAATAACATATAATTTTTAGAAAAACCCATCCATCAGATTTTTATTTTTTCGTCCTCTTTTCGACATAGGCCTTTCCAAGATTTCGCCACTCTTGGCGGTCCTCTTGGAAGTAATGCTCATACCCACAGACGCTGGGCAGTCGGGTTGGTGAGCGCGGTGCCGCAACCCTCGCACCAGTGACGCCGCTGCCCGTCACCAGTCTGTTTTATAAAAGGCCCGGCTGTTGTGAATGGATATACCGCCATCAATCGGTCCCAGGCATGGTGGGCCACCGGGTTTCATGGCTGTTCGAGAGCTGTCCTCTTACTCTCCCCGGAATAACTTCGAGGGGGTCTCCAAATAAGATGGTGATACCTCCACAGTCGAGCCCGGCATCAGCTCTACCACCTTTATCTCATTAGTCGCCTTTTACGACACCCCTTAGAGTATTGGGTTGGTGCTATTCTACTCTACCGGTCACCACACGGCTAGAAAAACCCAATGTAATGCCATAAATCACATTAATTTAATATCACATTAGTTTACTGGATACTTATTGAGATTTACTGGAGACTTGAAATAGCTCTCCAGCCCCCCTATTCTGTATCTCTGGTTGGCAACTGGACTGGGTGCCTATCATTAAAAACATAGATAAAAACTGAACTTTCAAAATTGTCTTTAGTGCGTATTGAACTATTTACGAACTGTGTCGTCACTTCAAAAGCGAACATATCCTTAGACAATCGGAATTCGATAGTATATCTATGTTTTTAATGGTAGGCATCCAGTCCAGTTGGCAATTAAAGATACATAATAGACCCGCAGGATGAAGTACTTACTGGCTTCTCTTTGCAGTATGAAAAGATAGTTTTGTTAAGTTAGAATATAGTTTTGAGAAAAGATAGTTTTGTTAAGTTAGAATATAGTTTTGAGAAAAGATAGTTTTGTTAAGTTAGAATATAGTTTTGAGAAAAGATAGTTTTGTTAAGTTAGAATATAGTTTTGAGAAAAGATCCTAAGACTATATTTAACTATTTTAAAGTACGAAACCTTTGGTGCTGGCGTCGAATTCACACTTGCCCGGTTTTTTTTTTCGCTGTATATTTTGTATTTTCTTTGCCAACCACATACCCATTTATTTACCCAAATATTTGTGAGCTGCAAATAGAGTATTATTTACTTGAATATTTGTTATCGATAGAGAATTGACTGAGCCCTCTGTTAGAGCAGCTGCGGTGTTAATGTACTTTTGACATTACATGTGCGGGCGCACAAATATGGAGTTCAAAATACTGTATCTTAATTGTGTAAATAGTTTCAATTCAGCAATTTCGTTCTATCAATAGTTTCGAAGACTAGCTCTTATCGATATAGCAATATGGATTGTTTTCTATTACACTGGGTCGTGCGATGAAAATTTATAGCCCAAGAGCTGGTGGCCAAAAACTGCAAGAACTTTGTAAAGGCTCATGTTCTAAGGAAACATATATAAATTACGTCACACGTTTTGGGGGAGGGAGGCGGTCAATAAAGTGTGACATCGTGTGACAAGGGGGACGATGAGTCATAATCTTCGTGACGTCACATGTATAAATCTAAAGTGTTAAAACTCTAAACTTCAACTCTAACGATTTTCTAAAATGTTTGATTTATTGTTTATATCATGAAAAATTATTTTAAATAGAAATTTATTAATAATGTTAAAGTGCTGTTTTAATTTCATAATTTCTAAATTAAAACTTGCAAAATATGTGACGTCAAAGGCGGATCCAGCCTGCGAGCCAGGGGGGGCACAGGCTCCGAATTAGTCCAAATATATAATAAAATGTTGTGCAATTTTAGGTAAACTTCGCGTGTCTGTATAGAAAAGAAAAAATAAACTAGGCCCAGGGGGGTCATGATCCCCATGACCCCCCCCCCCCCTCTGGATCCACGTTGTGTGACGTCACAACAGGGGAGGGTGATAAGGACGCGGGGTGCTCCAAAAATCATGAAATTCGTGTGACGTAATTTATGGATGGCCCCTAATGTTTTATTAGAAAAGAGTCATCAATCCACTCTATTATGAAATCTTTTTTTACCAAGAAATTTTATAGTTATCTTGATTTATTTTAAATATGTATTTCTAATATTGTAATAGCAATTTGTTCGTTTAAAAATTATGTTGTAATATTATTATATAATATCTAATAAATTATTGCCTCTCTTACAAATAAAAGAGGTCAATGCAAGTGTCCTTAAATCAAGGTGAAATCCTCGGTGCGGCCCTTAATTATTTCTCTTGTATATTCTGAAGCAATGATCTTGTATTATATCTGAAGTTTTAAGTTAACAATTGCTTCATTTAAGTATTCAATGTTTCTGTGTAATTACGTAGGTATATTTAAGTAAAATAATTATATTGATGTATTTATTTAGGTGTTTTAGTTCCAAATATAAGTTTGTTTTAGCCATTTTTAGGGCTCCGTAGTAAACAAGGAACCCTTATAGTTTTGCTTTGCGACCCTTAGTGTTGTAATTTGGCATGGGTATACATATTAATCACGTCATCCATCCATCCATCGGCCTAGTTCGTCCACTGCTGGACATAAGCCTTCCCAGGACTTGGCCACTCTCGCGGCGGTCATCCGGGAAGAATTTCCCATGCTCACAAACGCTGGGCAGGCGGGTTGGTGAGCGCGGTGCCGGAACCCTTGCACCAGTGACGCCGCTGCCCGTCACCAGTCTGTTCCATATAAGGCCCAGCTATTAGGGATGGATATACCACCATCCATCGGTCCGTGGCATGGTGGGCCTCCTGGTTTTTTGCCTGTGAGCTGTCCTCTTACTCTCCCCCGAATTACTTCAAGGGGGTCTCCATATAAACCTAACACGCTCCTTTTTGGACTTTTAGTGAGAGATTTTCGATTGCATAATTGCATATCTACGGTCTGCGAACGACATAATTATAGGTAGGTATATCGGTATGTCAGTCAGGAACATATTAAGGCCCTTAATACCGCCAAATGGGTACTTTCTAAAGCCTACTCCTCTTTTATGGCCAAACCAAAAATATTGAAAAATGTATTATGGATTATGAACTCTAGGACAACATGTGCATCATTTTTGTTTTTCGTACCACCAAAACTTCTATATGAAAAATTGTTTCAACTGAATGGTGTTTTTTGGCTTGAATTTCCTACTGCTCCTAAGCGGCTTAGGTGATTTAATTCATTTATGCTTTGATTAATAGATAAACTTGATAGCTATAAATATAACATAGAATTATTCAATCGAACAATGACGCCCATGTGAAAAGTATTATTTTCTCCTATTTTGCCCTTTCAAGGACGCAACGAGCGTCGTAACAGCCACCACGCATTGTGCACTGATTTGAACGTTATTTCAATGTCGTTTCCGTCGATATTCATACAGACAAACATCGAGCTGCTAATTTGGCGACCTTTCGCCAAACATGCTCTTGCGTTTGGACAAGTTAGCACGTCAGTATCTTAGTGCAAAGTGCATAACTCAACTTGTATTTTTGGTTTAGAAGTCTAAATTTAAAAAATAATTTGGTATGTGGCAGTTAATACCAATAGTTCAGTATTAGTGAGGTGTATAAAGCATGAGTTTGAAATTTAATGCACAAGTAGTCATGATCTTGTTCAAACAAAGTTAAAACATCATTCTACGTTGGTTTTGAGAAGATCATGACTAATTGTGTATACAATTTCAAAATTTTGCTTTATAAACCTCACTAATACTGAACTACTGGCGTCGAATGCCATAAACCAAAATGCTTTTCAATTTTAAATTTCTAAAAAAGAAAAACAAAGTTAAGTTATGAACATTGCGCTACGCTACTGACATTTAACCGTAATCATAATATTTTAGTTAAGAAGTTAACGGCATTTTTCAGATTTGACACACGTACTCACAATCACGAGAAAAAAATCTGAAATATTAGTACAATCATGGAAAACGTAATTTGACGTTGCAACTAGTTAATACTAAGGTCTATTGCTTCATACTGCTGCAAGTACTTGTCTTACTTAAGAGGCTATGCGAATTTTATTTTTGTCACTGTCACTCCAAGTGAAAACACGCTCAGTGCGAGAGGGGCGGATTCAGGGCGAAAGCGAAGTGTTAGTTTTATAATTTTTATAAAAAAACTAAAATAGCTAGCAAAATCTCAAATATCAAATCTCTAGATATTTTTGAAACACACCCGATAAAATATGTTTGAGTTCTGTATATGGTTCCTATTCGTCAAACGAGGAGAAAAAGTGTGTTGAAGACCTCATTTCAACAATTATTTCTATTGAGGAAAATTTATCCAAACATGTTTTTCAATCTCAAAACCCTGGATTATATAGTCAAAATGCATATACTAGAAATTAATTAAAATTTTCCGTGTATTTCATGAAATATGTACACAAACAAGAAGCACCTCTATTTTTTCACATATTGCCTTAATTTTGCTGTTTCTATTATACAGTTATTATTGTGCAGTATAAGTTTGTTTTTTATTCTAAATTATTTGAGTCTACGAGTCTTACTTGCGCTTGACCAGTTTTTTTAAACAGAACTTTCTGTATTCCTAACGCTGTCTTGATGACACAATGTGAGTACGTATTTACCAGTCGCTCGGATATCGGTCGGGGAACCCAGATAGCGTTGTTTTGACGCAAGTTTGTGCAAACTTTTATTCATTTCTCAACTATTTGCAGTTATTGACCCTGCTTTAGGGCGTAGTTTTCTATTTTTCGAACAATGTATGCTTTTTATTAAGGTGATATATCGTCCATGCAAAGGTCCCCGTTACTCCAGGCGGAAATTGTCAAAAATTGTCAAAAAGTCAGTTTTCAATTAATACAAAATTAACTTAAATATATATGAAAATTTCTATAACCAGTAGTTTAGGTATTATTAAAACCCATCTAAATGAAAGTCTGTATTCTATCCAAATTCGTCAGAATATCAAAAAAGTTCAAACTTAGGCCTCATTACAATAATATTTCTTTCGAGTGAAATTCCTCCAATCGCGTTTCTGATAGTCCAAAATTTAGAAAAAGGTCTCAGAATTTTATACTAATTTATTTAACTTGGTTCTTCTTTTTAACCGCAGATAAATAAATTCAAAAAGTGACGATTTTGACGATATACCCACTTGAGGATGGACCTGACCATAGCACAAGAACAACGCCGGACTTCCGGGGGTTCTTTGGAAGAAATAAAAGAACTGAAAAAAAAATTATTTGTTTATCTTTTATTGAGTCAGCGTACTTATAAGCAATATCTTGCTTTTGTCTAAAAATATATACCTATATAATCAACCTATTTTGTTTTGTTTTTAAACGCTCTGCAAAAGAACGCGGTTAGGGTACCGACATTTTGTTTTTTCATAATTTAGGCAACAGAAATATAAAGTCAATCTTCCTAAATTTAATATTTTTTGCTTACAAGATATATCAGTATTAGCCAGTGGCGTGCACAGAACTTTTTTCCGGAAAAGCAATCAGAAGGTCAAGTACGACAATAAAAAAAATATGAAAAAATTTAAATATCACTTTGAAAAAAAAAAGTTTGTATGAAAATGTCCACTCTAGGGTAGGCAGTGCCTACCCTGGCGTCATACAAACTTTTTTTTTTCAAAGTGTTATTTAAATTTTTTCATATTTTTTTTATTGTCGTACTTGACCTTCTGATTGCTTTTCCGGAAAAAAGTTCTGTGCACGCCACTGGTATTAGCTAAAAACCCTCAAATTTGTTGTTTCGCTGCGTGTTTATTAGCATTACCCGTCCAAGACAAATAGGCCAATGAGCCAACATAAAGTCTTTGCCATTGAACTTTTTGTGCTGGACGGGTAAAAAAAGGTTGCTAGGGTAGGCCATACTCTTAAGATCGGACAAAAAACACTTACTTCATCAGTCCGTTTGCATAACTATAACCAGCATAACTCAAAAGCAAAGACTGAAGGTTTACTTGGAATTCCCAAATAAAATACCAAAGACTGAAGGGTTACTTAGAATTCCAAAATAAAATACTAAAATTGACGCAGAATGTACCTACTGACTGTGAATAATTTTAGACCAGCGATCGTTAGAAAATTTTCAGTTGAGTGCTTGATAAGGCGGTTGAGGTCAAACGATATCAACCACGGGGTCAATGTTAGTTTGGTTTGGACGAGTAGATAGATAACGCTAAAAACCACAGAACACATATACTAAAAACTGTCTAGAAGTCAAAAGTATTGATCGATATGCCCGCAGAACATTTAAACTTCATCGCCTGAACGTCCTGATTCTCCTGAATGAGATCAGTTTACTTTACTCCTACGGAGTCTATATCGCAGATCGTAGAATTGGGCAGATTGTAAACTATGAAATCAAAAATAGGTCCAACTTAGGGTTGCCAGATGGAAAAATTAAAAAGGAGGGCAAATCAGTGCTATTAACCAAAAAAAGGAGGACTTCAGAAAAAAAGGATGACATACTTAAATAAAACGGCACATACCTACTTCATGTGTTTATATTTTTTTCAGAACTACCTGTCTAACTACTATTTAACTACTTATTTGTATGTTTTGCCAGTGTAACATGTGTGGTTTTGCGTATATTGCAATTATAATAGTGCAACTCCATGAGATAGAAATAGGTCCATGAACCGTGCGTGGGCGCATAGATAACTATCATAATAATATTGTTCCAATACGTTTGGGTTAACAAAGCGGTGTCGGCGGTGCTCGCAAAATTTTAAAAAGGAGGACAATTAATGGATGAGGGAGGACAGGAGGACAAATTGTGAAAAAGGAGGACATGTCCTCCTTTAGGATACCATCTGGCAACCCTAGTCCAACTGGATTCTAAGTATATCCCCACCAGCTTTTCACTGAAAATGAATACGTCCCAAACTCCGCCGCTACTCCCAAAGCGTAACACAAGAAGTATCTGCTTAAATAATATACGGTTGCATCTTAAGGCGCTCTTATCCCAAAATCAGTAATTTCAAAGTCAAATAGAACTTTCAAATATCGTCTAAAAATAAAAAAAAAAATACGCAATATAGTTAGAAGAACCTTTATTTAGGTCTTCCACGCATGTGTTACACGATCAGCAGATAGACTTTGCTCGATAGAAATAATTCACGAACACAGCATGCAATAAGACCTTTCAAATCATGCCATTTCCATAATTCCACTCTTTTATTAACGAAACATATGTGGTAATATTGCTCTTCAAATTTTCTAGGTCGACCACGTAAGTGGGTTTTAATAAACATATCCCTTATTTTTAAACAATTTAAAAACCGATAAAAACAACGAAAAAGTACAAAAGTGTGGTTATTTTCTTTACTCCTTACACGTAAAGAAAAAGACAGAGAGTCACTCTTCTGGGATAAGAGCTCCTTAAACACAACCTGCTCCGTTTTTAGATATTTTTGAATGTATACTTACATTCAAATACATATAATTATTATAAATATACATACATACATATAATTATTACTCTCATCTCATAGTAAAAGCTTATTTAGGGCTTAAAATTCTAATTTAACCCTTTTATGATTTAACTAAAGCGGACGGCCCGCGGCGTGGTTGCTCGCGTGGATTCTTTGCTCCCTTACTCGTGGGAATTTCGAAAAATCCTTGTTCCTTGTGTACACTGTGACGGGGATCTATAGTCCAAGGATTTGTGCTGGGCGTTGATGTCAGTCAGTGAGTGAGGGCTTCTCTAAACATATGCGGTCTTACCACAAAACTGTGTTTAACTTTAGACAGTGTTTAAATCTGTTGCTGTCACTCTTTTACAACATGAAAAAAAAGGTGACAACGACAGATTTAAACACTGTCTAAAGTTAAACACTGTTTTGTAGTAACACCGATGAAGGCTATAATTTTAGTTTTATTGATGTCAAAATTGAAATTTTTCTAAAGTAAATCTTCTATTCATAACACATATGAAATATTTTGCAATGAAGAAAATTTAGTTTTGGCAAAACTAAAACAAAAAAAAAACCTTTAGAATTGGCTTTATTATAATGATAAAACCCTTTATCATTTAGAAGAGAACATGTCAAGATTACGTAAGATTGGTAGCTAGAAGAATAGAGACCAGGATGACATACTTATTTAGACACTTTCAGCAAAGATGATGGCGCTGTTGGGAGTTGGGACTGAGCAAGAAGGAATGTAGATCATTAGGAAGTTGCAACCTTGCGTTAATTGGAGAAGAAAAGACAATTTTGACCGTAACATCCATGCATCAGCCTAGTTCGTCCACTGCTGGACATAAGCCTTTTCAGAACTTTTCCACTCCCGGCGGCCATCCATCTTGCACCATTGACGCCGCTGCCAGTCACCAGTCTGTTCCATATAAGGCCCGGCTATTAGGGATGGATATACCACCATCCATCGGTCCCAGGCATAGGGGCCTCCTGGTTTTTTGCCTGTGAGCCCTGAATTACTTCGAGGGGGTCTCCAAGTAAGATGGTGGTACCTCCAAAGTTGAGCCCGGCATCAGCTCTACCACCTGTTTCTGACCGTAACAATACCCTACAAATTATAAATTAGCTCTAGCATGTGTCACGATCAATAAATAAAATATTACATGCTGTGAATTTTTTGGTAGTTCGTGGAATTTCGTTACTAATTTAAGTTAGGTACATTTTATGTAGGAAACATGAATCATTTTGTTATTTAACGAGTGAACCGTTATGTTCCACCCACATATCTGTAGTTCCATCATTTATTCCTCTAACTGTTCCATGGATAAAGTGGTCGATGGAGGAAAAGTGCCTCAAATATTGACATAGAGGAAAAACCTCTTTTTCTTTTTTCTTTATTCAGGAAACAAACAGTCATTTTAAAAATAAAATAAAATAAAGTTACATACAATGGGACTTGGAGCTCCCTAGATAGATATAAAGATTATAAAGATACATACTTTGAGAAACTAAATTACTAAATTGTTTGTAATACATTTTTATAACTTACTACTTAAAAATATGTAAATACTTATTTTTACAGATAATATATTAATTGTTTTGATTATCTACTCCAAAGGAGTAGGCTACATTAAATAACACACACATACCCTTTCTTTCATATACACAATACATATACACATACACACACACCCTCACACACCCTCACACACAAGACACCCACTCTCTTGTAGTTATATTATTATATTATTTCACAACATAAACCCTCATACACACACATTTTTTCTTTATATAAATACCTAATCACTATGTATTAAGCAAGACCTAATTTTAATTTTAATACAAATTTGTAAAATAAGATCCGTAGAAAGAGCGGGTCTCCCTTAAAACAGGTTGTAAAACTTAAAAGGGGAGTGCCACCCCCTCAAAACCTACATTTTGTAATGTAAATAAAGAATTTTTGAATTTTGAATTTGAATGTGTTTTTTAAATATGGTGTAAGAAAGACAAAAAATATCAATTTCGCTCAAGTTCTTGTTATAAAATGTAGGACTACGCCTTAAAAATGTATTTTGCGCATAATTCGAATGGCAGCGGTTTACGCAAAAATTACCGTTTGAGCGGCTATAGTAACGAGGTATTTTAAAGTTCAAGTTTTCTAATACGAGGGTGAATCCAAAAGTTCTAAGCCCGACTTACAAAGAGGTATCAAATCTATGTAAATCTACCGTCATTTGTTAGTATGTTTTTTCGTGATTGATTGTGTGAAGTTGAAGTTCGATACTGCAAGCTATTATTTTTTTGTGATATTTTGTTTAACGCAGTCTGACGGGATTTTTCATAATGGAGAAAATTTAACACCGTGCTGTGATTAAGTACCTCAATAAAAAAGGTCTTTCACCTAAAGAGATTCATGAAGATATGGAAACAACATTAGGGGAATCTGCTCCATCGTATTCCACTGTCAAAAAGTGGGTAGCTGAATTTAAACGCGGTCGGGAGACCATTGAAGATGACCCAAGGAGCGGAAGGCCTTCAACGTCTACCACTAAAGAAAACACTGACAAAATTTGTGATCTCATCCTAGGACACCGACGATTGACCATTAGTAGGATACCTGAGATCACAGGCATCAGTTATGGCCGAGTGCAAAACATTATAACTGTAGAATTGGGGTTCCGTAAGGTTTCTGCTCGCTGGGTCCCAAGATTGCTTTCAGCTGACCAAAAACGAGTTCGATTCACAATTTCGCGTGACTGTTTGGAACTTTTTGAGGCAGATGCTGAGGATTTTATGTCTCGTTTTGTTACCATGGATGAAAGCTGGGTTCATCACCATACTCCTGAAACAAAACAGCAATCCAAACGGAAAAGATCTGGCTCACCCACGCCGAAAAAGGCCAAGTGCGTTTTGTCAGCCAACAAAGTCATGGCATCTGTTTTTTGGGATTCGAAGGGAGTTATTTTATTGGATTATTTACCTAAAGGTGAAACTATAAATTCACGCTATTATTGTAACCTATTACGAAAACTTCGCGAAGAAATAAAAGAAAAACGGCCGGGGATGTTGCGTAAGAGAGTTTTGTTTCTTCAAGACAATGCACGAGTTCACACTTCGGTTGAAACGATGGCTGTGATCCATGAATGTGGTTACGAGTTGCTGCCTCACCCACCTTATTGGCCGGATTTAGCCCCCTCTGACTATCATCTCTTTCCAAATTAAAAAAAAACACTTGGTGGGATCAAAATATTCGACTAGAGAAGAAGTGATAGTCGCAGTTAATGACCATTTTGACGACCTTCCGGAATATTTTTTTTCGAGGGTATAAACTGGTTGCAGGTCAGGTGGAAGAAGTGTGTTGATCTAGATGGAGACTATGTCGAAAAATAAAAATAATTTTGAACCCACTTTTCTTTCATTTTCACGGTCGGGCTTAGAATTTTTGGATTCACCCTCGTAAGTAACAGGAGTCTGTTTGGCCATTAATGATTTTATATAAAAAGCAGCGGGTCTACCGCGTAATTCTCATTTTCATCAACATCAACTTGAGATTGAAATTTGTCGTGCGTGCGACGACGCCCGCCTAACATGCCATCTCTTTTGCACGCGTTGAATTTCGCATGCATTTGCTTCAAGTTGATACAAATGAGAATTACGCGGTAGAGCCCCAGGTATCTAAGAAGTTGTGTCGAATATAGAGAGGAGGCAATCTGTGACGATGTGTACTGATGTCATAATTCCGATAATATCCTGTTCTATATTCTAATGTTTTAAGAAATTAGCGTTGAATACGAATTGAATAGTGCTTTTAGCAGATTTTTCTGTATGTTTTCTTTTTATATGTAAAACTGCAATCAATATTTTTTCAGCTGGGAATAGAACCGGCGAAAATCTAAAATTAAAGTTTTCTGGGGATCATCGCGGGAAGTACTGCTTCACGTTTTGCTTTTACTACAACGTTAATAAGGCTGAAAAGTGGGTCTGGTCATTTTCTTTGATGACCATGATATTTTCACTGACTTACTTTTAAAGGATTCGTACCTAAAGGTCAAAACGGAGCCTTAATGTCACTCTGCTTTCCGTCCGTCCGTATGTCGATATTCCCTAGCTCACTCACGGAATGAGTTAAAGACTAGAAATTTCGATATTTTATGTAGGTACCTACATTATATAATTAAGAGTATTCCTACCCTTGCAACTTTGTTTTTACCCGTCGAGCACAATAACTCCAACGGCAAAGACTTTATAAGCTTTTAATAGAGGTGATTATACATATGTTGGCTCATTGGCCTCTTTTTCTTTTTCACGTTGCGAAACAACAAATCGGAAGGTTTTAGCTTAAAGTGAAATATTTTGTAGGCAAAAACTTTCGATGGCAAAAACATATTGTACTTAAGAATATTCACTTCATATTTCTATTATACCCTCTAAAAAAAAAATCAAGTCGATCCATTAAGACGCTACGGAAAAAAAATCGACACTTTAAGAACTTGCATATCTACTTCAGTAAACAATGTATTATTTTGATAAAATTGTATATTATTTTCGGATTCTTTTTCTAGGGATCTGTTAAAACAAAATGGAGAAATTCGGCTCGATAGAAATATTTATTGAACTGAGGTCGTTTTCGACACCAATTCTCTTGGTTTGACAATTTAGAATCACATTTGGACTGCAATTATATTTTATTAGATGGATTTTAACGGTATCTAGGATTTGGTTAAACGAAATTTTGATAGCAACTTTCGTACATTTTATATTAATAAAAAACCGACTTTTTGCTACTTTTCCACGAATCCATCCCTCTCGCACTGAGGGTTTTTTCGCATATGGAGTAACAGGGACGCTAAAACTTTTACATATCGCCTTAAGGTTAACCGCGTTCTTCATAAAAACTAAAAAAAAAAATAGGTTGGAAATATTTTTTAGACAACAGTATAAAGCTTAATATATTTTTCAATAGTACGTTCACTTAATAAAAAAACAACAAAACAATTATAATATAATATTTTTTTACAAAGAACGCTCAAAAGTCTGCCGACGTTGATGTTCTAAGCTCAGGTCGCAATATCGAATAAAAATTTGGGGTGTTATTGTGTAGAGTTCATTGAGTAGAATATAAGTATATTATTTAACTCCTTTTTATCTTCAAAAATAAAGAAATGGGGGCTATCAAAGTTGTCAGTTTTTGAGCATTATTGTTACATAGAGCGGTGGGTCTACCACGTAATTCTCATTTTCATCAACATCAACTTGAGATTGAAATTTGACGTGCGTGCGACGACGCCCGCCTAACATGCCATCTCTTTTGCACGCGTTGAATTTCGCATGCATTTGCTTGATGTTGATACAAATGAGAATTACGCGGTAGAGCCCCGGGTTCAAATTCAGAAAATGATATCCTCGAAGCTAAAAAGTATTACTTTTTGTTAACAGGTGTTTTTATCTAATTCGACCCCGCTGAATCCGAATTTACCTGTTACCAAAACGAGAACCCGACCAAAAGTGAGATATTCAAGATGGCAGCCAAAAATCGTCTCATATTTCGCATCCTTTAGATACATATCAAAATGTCAAATTATATGCTTTAGAGGGCAAAGAAAATATCCAGATACATTAACACGGTCTATCTCATAAACTTAACTAGGAATTTAGAATTTCTGACTAATATTCTCTATTTAAGGACAAACGTCAATAACTTAGCGCAAAGTGCATAACTTAACGTTGTTTTTCTTGTTTAGAAATTTAAAATTAAAAAGTTTTTTGATCTGTGTCATTTGACGCCGATAGTTCAGTATTAGTGAGGTTTATAACTCAGCTCTACCACCTTACTAAGGTGGTAGAGCTGAACTAAGGTGGTAGAGCTGATGCCGGGCTCGACTGTGGATGTACCACCGTCTTACTTGGAGACCCCCTCGAAGTAATTCGGGGGAGAGTAAGACGACAGCTCACAGGCAAAAACCAGGAGACTCACTATGCCTAGGACCGATGGATGGCGGTATATCCATCCCTAATAGCCGGGCCTAATATGGAACGACTGGTGACTGGCAGCGGCGTCACTGGTGCGAGGGTTCCGGCACCGCGCTCACCAACCCGCCTGCCCAGCGTGTGTGAGTTTGGGCAATTCTTCCAGGATGACCGCCGGGAGTGGCAAAATCCTGGAAAGGCTTATGTCTAGCAGTGGACGAACTAGGCTGATGGATGGTTGGAGGTTTATAAAGCAAGAGTTTGAAATTGTATACACAATTAATCATGATCTTCTTAAAACCAACTTAAAATGCTGTTTTAACTTTGTTTGGACCAGATCACGACGAATAGTGCATTAAATTTCAAACTCATCGTTTATAAACCTTACTAATACTGAACTATTGGTGTTAACTGCCACATACCAAAATGTTTTTCAATTTTTAACTTCTAAACAAGAACTACAAAGTTAAATTATGCACTTTGTGCTAAGCGACTAACGTTTAACCTTATACAACAAATACTGAAATTTAATAATGGAATAATCACAATCAGTGACCAACTTAATTTTGCAATTTTAAATATTATATATAAAAAATATGTATAAATTATACGTACCTATGTAGTAAAAAATACATAAATTATATCGAACCGTGACCTTACTCAACACACCACTGTAAGGTCAGTAACCCAAAACACAGTTATCTTTGTGCAAACTGAAGATAAGATAGAGAAAATTCGGGCGAGAATTACACATAATAAAAGTACGCATTTTGTTTGCTTAAACTTGCATCAAAATAGTTTTAATGTTGCTAAAATAAAAATAATAGTAGTTTATGCTACAAGGGCGAAAAGGAATAAATTACGAGGACGATTTAAAAAACGAGCGTAGCGAGTGTTTTAAACGTAACCGAGTAATTTATTGCTCTTACGCCCGTGTATCATACTACGTTTTTCAATGCATAGTGTAAGGAAATACAACAAATATAATCTTGAGAACTTTATATTATGATTGGCTAAAAGGACTGTATCCAGAGCCGTTAAACAGTGAAAAAAAATGTATAACATTTATGGTACACAGGAAAGGCTGCAGGTTAGCCAACCATTTTAAATAAATAAAAAAAATACTGATAATAAAGCCCTAGGCAAAATAATCGACTTTCTGTTCGGTATGATGCATAAAAAGTGGGCCTCTACGAGCACTTGCATTGAAAAAATAAAAATGTGACTCAACAATGTTGTTAAGGGGGTAAGTCACCAACAACCTTGAATCGGCCTCTGTCGATACAAATATCGACAGAAACTATATTAAATAACGTTCATATCAGGGTGCACTGCATAAGGACGTCACTGTGGGTCTCTGGATAGCGAAAAATATGAGAAAATAATCCATAAATAATTTTTCTAAGCAATATTTTCCTTGTATTTTAGTTCAAGAACCATACAAATACCATTTGTGGTTTCGATGAAATAACAAATTTTTCTTAATTTTTGTCTAAAAACAGCTTGACTATGAACTATATTTTCATGCTGTTTCTTATACGCAAGCATATTTTTTCTAAAATGGAGTTGTTCCTTATAGTTTGACTAACAATAATATAAACATATTTTATAATTTTTAAACATACCGCGTAAAAGAAATAACTTTATCAATAGACTCATCTTCGGATAACGCTGGGAAGAGACGCCTTAATATACCTAAGGTTTTTTTTAAATATTTCAATCGATGTCGTATAACAATGATGTCAAAAAATATATTGCTTAGGTACAAAATTATGTTTATTTTGCGAAATCCATCGCTATGAATACTCTTTTTACTTAGTAAACACATTTATTAACATATATAGACATTTTTAAATACTTTAAAACTAAACACATAATCCTAAGAAAAAAAAGCCCTAAAACCTTATACTAATTAAAATATTATACTGAATAAAACGTTATACTAAATGAATACTCTTAATATTATTAGAGTGCATTACAAACTATCCTGGCCCGGGGATTTTTTTCAAATTCCCCGGGCTCGTAATGCACTCTAATAATATTATTAGGTACAAAATACCTGCAACAGTAAATAAAAACAATATGTACATAAATAGCTGAGAGCTATTTTTTACGTGGAATCGTCTGGTTATATTGATTTGATAGCCAGGACGGTGGCGATTCTGAGCACGTGCGGCAAAATTGCCAAGGACATGTATTTGTGTTTTTGATTGAAAACCTATAGGAAGCGTTCCTTATATTCCATAGTCTCAATTTGATGAGATTTAGTCAGTCCAATTTACTACTATAAACAAAAGTCGAACAGCTGATATTGCGAGTGAAAAACAATGTCAGAATTGCCATTCTGGTCATTTATGAAGCACCGAAATTTTGCAGCAATTTATGAATAAATAACTTTGTAAGGCATGCTTTAAAGATAAAATAAGAATGTACATTTTGAAAAGCATAAACAATATTAAAAAACAAATAAGGTAGTAAAACGTGTCTGCACATTGAATTTTTTGTGAAAACTACAATTTTTTGAATTTTTGTCTGTCCGTCTGTATTCACGTACTATGTTGCGTGCTAACTCGAGATTATTTCGATACGGAGTTCTTTATTACCTGACCAATATACCTATAGACTATAAAGGGTGTTAACAAAATAACCGCCAAGCCAAAAACGGGGCAAAGACTGAATAAACGCGGGTAGAGCCGCTGGCGAAGGGCTAGTATTTTATAAACCAAAGGCGCAGTATGCAGTTTTTATTTTAAAAAGAAAACGTTGGTTCGGAACCGTGTTAATTTTTTTTGCCTATATCTTCTTTATTATGTATATCACAATGATAACACTTATCAAATTATGATCCTTGCAGGGTTCCATACGTCAAAATAAATAAACCGGCCAAGTGCGAGTCTGGCCTCGCTCTTTTAGGGTTCCGTACATATGAACAATTATTTCAAACTGATATGTATGTATTGTGTTTCTTTGAATTTATTTATTATGATCGAGTAAAATAATACTTAAATAACAGTCCTACCTAGTACCTACAAAATAAAACTTACCTAAAACAAAACACTAACCTAAATAAAACCCTTATAAAACCTATACTTTATAAAAATAAACTAAACTAAATAAAAAATGCATCTATTTAATTTTAGGTAATGCTCTAATTATGTCAGACATAAAAACTGCAAAATTAATTTGGTTTTCAAATTCCTAACTGCTGTGGCCTTTGAGATAGACCCAGTAACAAAAATGGTCTAGAAATGGCAACTTTGATAGACCCAAATTCTTTATATTTCGAGATAAAAAAATATATATATATTTATACTCTACTTAAGGCGCTACGAAAAAAAATCGACACTTTAAGAACTTGCCTATCCACTTCAGTAAATAATGTATTATTTTGATAAAATAGTTAATTATTTTTGGATTCTTTTTCTAGGGGCCTGTTAAAATAGAAACGCAATTGGAGAAATTCGGCTCGATAGAAATATTTATTGAAATGAGGTCCTTTTCGACATCAATTCTCCTGGTCTGACAATTTAGAATGACATATGGACTGCAATTATATTTTATTTGATGGGTTTTAACGGTTTCTAGGACCTGGCTAAAACGAAATTTTGATAGCATTTTTAGTACATTTTATATTCATAAAAAACCGACTTATTGCTATTTTTCCACGAATTCGTCCCTCTCGCACTGAGGGTTTTTTCGCATATGGAGTAACAGGGATGCTTAAACTTTTACATATCGCCTTAATAAGCTCTAAACAAGGATACCCCACATTCTAGGGAAAGAAAAAAATATTTTTTTTCGGCTCCATTTTCTTGTATGAGGCCCCCCTGAAAAATAATTTTATTACATTTTAAATTAAAAATTCGGTTTTGGGTCAACATTTTACACAACATATAAAATTTTCAGGTTTCTGTCTCATTTCGTCTAAGAGCTAGAGACCCGTGACATACGGACAGACAGACGGAGAGCTGAGTGACAATAGTAGGGCTCCGATTTGCCCTTTGGGTACGGAACCCTTAAAACCGGTCAAGTGTGACTAGGACTCTCGCCCTGAGAGTTCCGTACCATTCAAATTACTTAAAAAATATTTTAACAAAACTGCAAAATTAAGTTGCAAAACTACATTATAAACCAGTATTTAATATTTGTTTAAATATAGTACATGACATACATATACAATACGAAATAAAATAAAACTTTGTACTCTACTCAATGACTCATACATGCCGCAGTTGATAATTTTTTATGTAATGGGATCGCTGATGAAATATAATTTAATTGAATGTCTTTAATTAAATTAATTTCATTTCATTTAATTGAGTCAACATTCTACGCAAAATATCCAAATTTCAGGTTTCCAACTCATTCCGTCTACGAGCTAGAGACCCGGTGACATATGGACGGATAGGCGGATAGACGGACGGACGAACGGACAGCAGAGTGACATTATTAGGGCTCCGTTTTGTCCTTTGGTTACGGAACCTTATAAGCAGATCTCTTTTATAGGATCACTTTGTTAACTCTCCAAAATAAAAATTAAAAATAGGAAGATTCTAATATACGGTGGGTTGTGCTTTAAGTAATCATAAACAACATAACAAATACCTTGATTTATAGATAATAGTAGTGAATAGATATTTTGCGAAATAAATCGCTATAAATACTCTAAATATTATTAGAGTGCATTACAAACTAGAAAAGATCAATCAGAAACAAACCCAAAGACAAGAAATTGAATAAAATCCCCGGGCCAGGATTCGAACCTTTCCTTTTTTTTTAGTTTATTTTTCATAGTAAATTTACTTACATTTTGAAGAATTTAAAGCCATCCGACTAAAACCACATGGTTAATGCGCGGTATGGCGAGATGGCAAACTTTATGCTAAACTAATTCTAACTTATATTATGTTATATAACATCACGCAGCCACAGGCTGCTGATGTTGAAGAAAATAAAGCTTTATGGCACTTTTTCGCTTTTTATTATTATTTAAGCTTTTTAGTCTATCTAATTACCTGCGACCTCTTGTTATCAAGACAAGCGCGCTACCAATTTTTTCAAATTCTTGTCTTTGGGTTTGTTTCCGATCGATCTTTTCTAGTTTGTAATGCACTCTGGGTGACTAGTCACCCAGATAAGCCTGGTCAGCGAGGGTGACCAAGACTAAACCTCACTGGCAACAATGAGAGGCCTACCATGTCCTAACTAGGACCTAAATGAATGTGACAAATGATCAATGGAAATGTGTGTTTTTGGAATTAATGTTTTTTAATTTAATTTAATTCAATTTAATTTAATTCAATTCAATAAATAATATAATTTTATTTTGTTAATTATCATATGTGCTTAGTGTTTTTTAGACAAGTTTATAATTATTCGTCAATGTGTGCGTATATTTTGTTTCAAATAAAGGCTTTATTATTATTATTATGTAGGTACACTTTTCAGTCACGGGCCCATAGGGTCCCGGTCATTTGAAAGGCATTCATGGGGCCGAAGCCAACATTGAAGAGGCCTTTGGTACCATTTAATCTAAATGTGAGATGGCTGCATCCACGGAGGGCTCTCCCTCTATGTATCATTGTGATACACTGACGGACAGTCCCCCACAGTTGCCGAACTATTGCCAGGAAGGAAGCGACTTGGAGTGGGCTATGAGGATGGGATGCTAAATGGGCCGGATAACAAGGCTATGGAGTGAGATAACCGACATCTGCTTCGAAAATCTCTCACAAATTTAAATATGGCAGATGGTGACTTGCTGCTTAATAACTATCCAACAGGATAGCCGTTGTGGGCCCCCTATCTAGCCACCATGGGGCGGCCAGGGGGCAACACTATGTAAGCAGCTAAGGTTGTCGAGAGGTGAGTCTGTGGGGCGCAAGATCCTTCTACAGTCACGTGCCCCCGGCGTTATGAAATTCAAAATTCAAAATTCAAAAAGTTTATTTTGCAAAGTAGGTATATATAATACACGTTTCACAAGTCAAATTTTAATCTTATAAAAATATATGTAATAAAATAATAAATGTACATGAACTACTTAGATTAAATGTTTATTTAATTTATGTAGCAATATATATACAATTAAAATTATAGGTAATATATTATTATACAAGGTGAAATCCAATCAACCGCCCGAACCCATACCGGAGACCCGGCCAGGGACCAGGAACAAGGTTCAATGATCACCAACCGAGCCCCCAGCACGAATCCAGGCGGCCGACCAAATCGCATCCTATATACTACATAGTAATAGGTTACATATATAAATACATGCCTACCTCCGCCCATTCGATTAGTCTTGCTAAGAAGAACGGGCAAGAAACTTGGCAAGATCATGTCTTTTTTTTTTTAACATAAACTTAAACTATACATTGAATTACTTATATCTACTTTAACCAAGGGATAAGAAAATACAAGACAGCAGGAATTCAGGTTAATGAAAAAAGAAAAACATATATATCTTTGCCTACCTGTCTCATATAGTCTATTTCCTTTTACAGTCTGTAATTAATTAATGTTAACTCTTAAGAGGAATCAAAAGTTAGGAAATTATATTAATTAATTAATTAAATTATTACCTACTATCATCAAAATCAGTATCACTATAACATATTACACTTGACACTTTTTTTTACATTTTACACTTCCAACCTGGAGCATAGGTTCCGCTCTTGCATCTCCACTCTGGCCGGCTGGTTAAGGCAAGCGCAGAGGCAGGGGGTGTGTTTCTGTGTGTATGTGCGTCCCCTGGAGGTTGGGTCCGTGGTGTCGCCACTGACCATCGGCTCGCCACAAGCCGCCCTGCGGTGACTGATTGCACTGGACGTACAGGACATACCAGAGGGCGATGGGGTCGTCACATCCCTACGCCTTTATTATTATTATAATGCACTCTAATAATATTTAGTGAATATATTTATTTACGCCTATTTCGCGCTAACCGGAGGCGAATCACTAACAGCCACCACAGCCACTTTGTAATGTGCGCTGATAAGAACGTTAATTCAATGTCATTTCCGTCGATATTTGTGCCAATACTGCTAATTTGGTGATATGTGAATTTTTCAACGGTCACTTAGTCACTTTTTTATTTATATAAAAAAAAAAATAGCTAACCAAATTTCCTTCAACCTAAATCTAAATATTGTTAAAACCTTGGACGAAGTCGGTTCTATGGTTTACTCTGCAGAATTATTTCATCTGAAGTTTATTAGTTAGGACATAAGAATAAAATAAAATATTCTTTATTGTACGCCATAAAAACTGTTGCATGAGTTTTGTGCATTTGAAATAGTTTTCTCTTTTTTACAAACTTTTCTTAACTTTGACATTTCAATAATGACCATAAAATAGATTTCCTAATTTTGAATTAAAAGAACAAAAAGGTGAAGTGAAGTGGTGGCATTTTTTTGAAGGAAGAAAATAAAATATCAGAAAAGAAGTAGAATGTTTACAGGAAATATTGTAAAATAAATATTTTTAATGACTATATTCATAAACAGAGTCAAAGTTGAATAATTGAATAATTTATTTATTTAGAATAAGAAAAGAAGGGAACGGCTGTTAAATGCCGTTCCTTATTCGTATAGAATACTGTTTGCTTGGAAGCGATTAAGACATAATATTAACGGTGGCAGAATACGGATATTCCCTTCCACTTGATGTGCTTTATAAAGAACAACATGTGAACTAGTCGAAAGATAAGTGGTATTAGCCATAACTAATTCTTATGTAAATATTGAAAAAGTACTAGAGGAGGAGAATTTATTTTGGCCTTTATACAGGACAACAATTTATTAAATAATTGTACTGTGTCGGGTATGAAATAGAACTCGATTAATAAATATGTGCTAGAATTTTGTTTTTGTGAACACAGAAGGGGATATAAAATAATTTATTGTGATTTAATATTAAGTGAGGAAATTAATTTGGTTTTAGTTATTTTGTTATTTTGTTGTAAATATTTATAATTTCTAGGTTTTCTTGATTTTACCTAATAAAATTAAGTGGCGCCCATTAACTGTGTTTTGTTCACGTATTCTTCATGTCGTAAAGCCAAACATCTAAACCGGACCTCTAAAAGCTAGCCGAGTCAAAAACCTAGTAACAAAACATAAAGGACAAACATATCAAATACATAGTTCAATTTGACGGCTTTATTGCTTAAAGCAATTTCTTTCAGACAACCGTATACGAAAAAAATGCCGAAAAGGTGAGAGAAGGTCGACACCGATAGTTGATGCAATCATGGATACCTATAATATACTATAAACAAACACAAACCATACACAAATATTAAAAATATAAAGTATGAAAGATTGCAAATTAATTAAATTTGAATATTAAAATGATTGTAAAATTACATTTTCAATATCATCAGTCAAATCAAACACTGTTTTATTTAATCTGGTGATTTATTATACTCGTACTCGTTCATTCATTCGTTCATTAGTTGTCGATGAAATTTTTATCGACTTTTTCATGCACTAAAGACGGAAAAAATAACAAGGCACTCTCCCCTCGCCCCGCATATGTTGGTCGACCGTGTATTCATACGTTGCTCTTGCGTTTCTCGTCCCCTGGTTTATTCGTCCAAGGTTAAAACCCAGCTAATAAATCTGTTAGTTCTGCACATGACTTCTACAAACGAGAAGAAAAAGTGTATTTGAAGACCTCATTTCAATATTTGTTTCTATCAAGCGAAAGTTTGTCAATCTTGTTTCTGTTCTGCACTAATCTAGAAAAAGCATACAACATATAACATATTATATCTACAAGGTGGTAGAGCTGACGCCGGGCTCGACTGTGGAGGTACCACCAGCTAGCTAGCAGGCTAAAAACCAAGAGGCACACCATGCCTGGGACCGATGGATGGCGGTATATCCATCCCTAATAGCCGGGCCTTATATGGAACAGACTGGTGACGGGCAGCGGCGTCACTGGTGCGAGGGTTCCGGCACCGCGCTCACCAACCCGCCTGCTCAGCGTGTGTGAGTATGGGCAATTCTTCCAGGATGGCCGCCGGGAGTGGCAAAGTCCTGGAAAGGCTTATGTCCAGGAGTGGACGAACTAGGCTGATGGATGGATGGAATATAATATGATGCCAAACCAGTAGCTTCTTCTTGAAAGTAGTTATAGAGAGCAGTATCGTAGCCGGATTGTTAAATACCCGTCTTTTTCTAATTAATCGAAACAGAACACTTAAATTCAAAATTCACTCAATAGCTTATTACCTGTGTATTGTGTATGTTGCTTTCGCAAAGTTTCCATTGGTCCCCGTAAATTAGAAATTCAAAAATTTTAATTGAAAAAATTTGAAATTTTAATTTACAGAAACTAATGGAAACTTTGCGAATGCAGTATACACAATACACAGGTAATAAGGTTTTGTTGAATAACTATTGAATGAATTTTGAAGTTAAGTGTTCTGTTTTGATTAATTAGAAAAAGGCGGGTATTTCACAATCCGGCTGCGAACCGCTTTTAAAAAACGACAATATTTTTACCGTAGCGCCTTAAATGCCAGCTTAGAATATAATTGTTATGATTTCTTTTGGAAAAATTATCACCCCAATATAACCTTTGTTTCGAAGATATCGTGATGAGTCAGTAAAAAGTAAAGAAAAAAAAATAAAAGCAAAAAAAAAATATCGAACAATTGTTGAATTTACTGCAAAATGAAACGGTATTTATTGATTGTTCGACAGACTGTTATCAGTCTCAGGCGAGGACATTGGCGTTCCTTGAACCGGACAATGCACTTGTTTCTGCTAAAAATATACTGTATTTGACCAATCAATTATGTGAAAACTGCAACCTTGTGTGTTGCATATAATTTACTGGTCACATTCAACTACTAACCCAAAGAAACACTTTTCGCAATTACATATTATATGTACTTACTGTATTATATATGCTTTACTGTATTATACAACGTGTAACTGAAAGGTGTAACCATATTTGAAAAGCTTATTCAGTTAATGGTATAGAACAACTTTTACTACAAAGCCAACCTTGTCAGTTCAATATCTCATTCAAATACAAGTTCAATATAAATGTTACAATAGAATTGAGGATATACTCTAAACACAAGTTGATCTGAAAACTGAACTTGTTAAAAATAATTGTTACGTCATGTGTATTACCATTTACAACAAACATTCCTTGAACATGTTTAAAAGTAGATTACGAAAATGGCTTTTAGAAAATACCTTCTGTTCGCTCAAAGAATTTTTAGATTGTTAGTACTCGTAATATTTCGTGTTTGCTTGTGATTTTACATGTATCTATCTTCTCTCTTCTGACTATGTATTTTGTTTATAAAATTATGATTATAATGCAAAAAAAAATATTTTGTATTTGAATAATTAAGTATGTGACATGTAAATTTTATTGATTTTTTTTTTATTAATATTTGCATGCAAACTTTTTATTAGCTGAATAAGGCGATTTCTGTGCATAACTTTTTTTCCATCATATGTATTACCCTATTCAAAGCAAATAAATGATTATGCTTTATGATTTAAAAGTTTGGAGACCCCTCCCTTAGAGCAATGTCCAATAATTTTTCATTGTGCATGTCTGTACCTACGTTTTCTTTGGAAAGTTGTTCTATACTTATATTACTTTTAGATTCTGTATGGTTTCATTTAAAGATATCCGTACAATTTTTCCTCACGGTAAAGAAAAAAGTAATCTTTTTATGTTACTTATACAAGGTGACTTTTTGATCATCGTCCAAATTCATACGGGAGGCTTGATAAGTGATCAGTATCTTGGATCAATAACAACTTTTATGAAATTTGTAAAACGAAATTTCGGCTTCCCATAGAAATTCACTTCCAGTTCCGAGTGAATCACTATGGGGAGTCGAAATTTTATTTTACGTATTTTACAAAAATTGTTATTGATCCATGATACTGATCACTTACCAAGTCACCAGTATGAAAAAGTCACCTTGTATATGCATGTATATCTAACGACACATTACTCGATACTTTTATAGTTATAAATAAGCCCAACAGGCAAACCAGCTCCTACCAAAATCTTTCGACAAAACAAAAAACGTTGAAAGTAAAAGGGAGCCGCCAGACGTAGACCTACATATATATACCTACATACCTGACCTTACCCAATGTAATGCCACAATGCATTCAGAGTTCTGACGCCCGAATGCAAAGGTCAATGACTGCGATCCCAACAAGGCTGCATGTGCAATGCTCCTTTGCTTTAAAGTTTTGTTTTTCGTAATAACTTTCTCTGAATGAAATTGGGATGGAGCGGAGTGAGTTCTCTGAATATACAAGGTGAATTTATGAACATCGTCCAAATTCATACTTGAGCCTTGGTAAGTGTTCAGCATCATTAACCAATAACGTTTAATGTAAAATTCATAAAATGAAATTTCGACTCCCTATAGTGATTCATTCAGGACTGGGAATGAATTACTATGGGAAGTCGAAATTTCATTATACGAATTTCTTATTTGCTTATATTATTTGCTGATTCATACTACTTTGTTTTCACTTTGACTTCTTGTATTATTTCTTTTTTTCATTTCATCCACCCTAATTATCACATACCTCTGAATCTCGTAGACCACTCGCTTATCGCATTTCGTCAAAACTCTATAAGGAATATTTATTTATGGAGAGCCACCTTCACACTGATGGGACTCTCTAAGGAATCTTTTTCTGTGTTTTTTCTGAAAGATCTTTTATACTGGATCTGTATTTATTTTTGGAAAACACGAAATAAATCAGTCAATGCGACGTATGTCGATCCATAAAGGTTATCGATTGCCAACTAAACACGAACAAATAGTTCTTTAATCTACCTATAAAACTTAGCCTTACCTAAACCTAACAGTACTTAATAATAAATTGCTTGATCCCACTCTATATAGGGCTCGAGCGTGTCATAATAGAGATGATCAATTTAAATTTAAAAATGTTTTATAGATTATATTTATAAAAACAAGTTGCCCTTAAGGCAATTGCAACATCAAAAGCAGTTTTATAAGTAGGTACGTAGATTGTTTTACCCGATGTTATAATACCTATTGCATTATAACACCGCGATTATGCGCTGGGATTGGCCCAATTTTTTATAAAACCGCTAGAGACCCAATCAACAACAGAGACGAGAAATAATTCCCGACCTTATTTCTTAAGCCACGCCCCCTTTATCCTGATTGGCCTTCAAGGCAGCTCTACCGAAACGACGCACCCGAGGTTCATGAACGAATGTCTTCTCATTTTTCGTGAAATTGTTGGTTGAAAATATTATAAATAAAAAACCGGCCAAGTACGAGTCAGACTCGCGTACCTAGGGTTCCGTGTTGTGGATGATAAATTTAATTTTGTAATTTTTTCGTGAATTTCTCAGCCGCTTTATTTTTCCTGTAATCTTTACGTAAACACATATTACCATGATTTTTTTTATATTTTTCGGTCTACCAGTTTTGGAGATAAAATACATTTTTTTATGGTTTTTCAAGGATTTCTCGAAATAGATGCAGCCAAATATAGGCAAACTATATATTTTTACAATCAGCTTTAATACATACAATTTGTATTTTTATAAAATATGTTTTTATTTAATTTACTACTTTTTTATATTTCTCATTTGTGCTCAACTCTTTTTATAGTTTTCCTGTAATTGGTCAGTTATGATCTGTAATCGACATTTTTTTCATATTTTTCGGTCTACCAGTTTCGGAGATAAGGGGGACATACATATTTTTGTGGTTTTTTAAAGATTTCTCGAAACCAGTGCCGGTAAATATAGTAAAAGTATATATTTATAGAATCAACTTTCTAATATCTACAATTTGATACCTATATTGTATTTTAGGAGAATATTTTTTATTTTTCTCACATTTGTTTTGGAAATATTTTCAACAATTTCAAATGTTTCATATTTTTTTTACACCGTGATATGTGGGAAAATAATGCTAATAAAGTTATGAGGCTGTGACATACGGACGGATAACAGTCTCACCGTAAAGGTTCCTTTTGTACGTTTTAGAAACTACGGGACCCTAAATATTGTGTGCAGAACATAATTAGACATTGGGACACTCGTGCAAAATTATTACGAAACTCACTTCATTCGTTTCGTAAACAAGCACTTGTGTCACAATGTCACAAATTATGGTAGAGTTGCACAAAATACTATTATACCTATGTAATATAATTATTTAACACGTTGCATGCTCATATCATAACCACAAAAACAGACCTGTTCTGTAAATACTTATTTAAGTAATTATTTAAACTTGGAGTGTGTCCAAGGGCAGCGTTATTTAATTAAATACCTATGTTTTAGTTGTTAACTAAAGATCGCTATCTCTATAAACACAAACAAACGCACGTCATCCATTGTTTCCTTAAATTCCTATATTATTTTTGTAAAAATAATGTCACTTTCTTAGTCGTATTTCTGAATCATGTGATCAGCACACCTAGAGGAAAAAAAACAAATGTAATTTTGCTTTGTGGTTCGCCAAGATGATATTCTTTTAAGTGTGTTGTGTATTGTATAGGTGTAGCGATATAAAGTTACATCGTTGGCACATTACATCGTAGCCGGGCAGTTTGTTGACGCGGTATCCGACGGCTGAACTTGAGTATATGCCTGTGAATGTCATCTAGGCAAGTCCTCAGTGCAATTGCAGTTCCGCACACGCATGCACGGTAATCGCGCGCCACAATGCCGACATCACCATTGCCTTTACACAAAAACTAAATTATAAACGTAAAAATTCAATTTGAAATTTTTGTAGAGCGCCAAAGTGCAGTGTGTCTGACAGAGACAGATATATGTTTGTCAGAACGTACAGTAGGTGACGTCGCCCGGTGCATAGCGAAATATAATTATGAAAAGTGGCATTCAGTAATTTCGTTGTGTTTACGCGAGTTGCTAGTTTATTTGGTGTCTCCATCGGACAAGTTTTGGACCGCTTCCGTGTCGGGGTACAAGTGCAGTCGACTAGTGGCGCCATCTGAGACAACAGTGTCCCACATTCACATACTACAAAGTACACATGGTTGTGGTTGTAATTCATGGATCTGTCAAAACAATAATAACCTCTCGCATAAAGGATTGAAGGACGAACTCTAAGAATATAGCGATAAAAAATATTTTGGTGTTCGAGAATTCATGTGATGATGTTTAGGGTTGTGTCACTATTTTGGAACAGTGGAGAAACGGCCGCGGGCCTGTAAGGCGGAAAATTGAGCTAGCGGTGTTTTTTCCAAACTTAACCTACGACAATCTTCAGTTGCGCGCGAGCGGTGCAGCCCGCACGCGCTTCGCGTTTCTCTCCACCCGAAAATCGGCGAAAATCTCCCGAACGAAGCCCGAAACCTGTGCAGAAACTGTTATATTTCCCGCCGAATTGATTTTTCGAACTTTGAATGTGCGAAACCGTTTTCAAATGCCTTGGAAATAGTTCGCGCGTTCGATGACCTCATAAAGTGAAACTATTTTTTTCTTTCACTTTGCTCAATTTTGTGATCCACTTTAGACATAGTGCCTCTATTGTACAAATGTATGCAAACTTGTGATGAAATAGTGCAAAATTAGAAAAATAAAACTAGGATTATTAAGAGACAGTGAAACTTTACTAAAACTATTATTGAACACTCAAATGTTTCGCAAACAACTATTTCGAGCTTATGGATGAGCAGAAGAGAGGAAACTTTAAAGGTAAATTTAATTTATTTTACTTTTCAATAGTCTAGCTAGACCATAAAATTCGGGTAAAGAAGATTGCCCGAAAAACTTTTCATTTAAAATAAATGCATCTTAATCTATGAACTTGATTGTGCAGTGCTCTGAAGTTGGCCACGTGACCGTTGCATTCTCGTCTTGCGACTTCAAAACCGCTAAAGCACCATCAGTTAACGTCACGTCAGACTTGAAGTAGGTTCAAAGTCAAACAACTTCGGACTCAAAATTCTCCTATCTAGAGTCCCATTTCGTTTTCAAGGTGCAATTTTGGGGGGAATAAAGTGGCGTGCTATTTTTGTCGGTAATGATGTTTGTAACATAGGTCTTTTTGCACCGCGCTGCCTCGCATCGAGTCCAATGGCCTTCATTTTGCTATCACTAGGTACGCATACCTATAGCAATAGCTCTAAACATACCGAGTTATTTAGTTAACACTCGTATATATGTATTATGTAGATCTACATAGAATAACTTAGATAGTATAATATGGGTGTTCCTTGAAACTTTCGAGCGATATCATCAGTTATTTTTGAAACTGGATAAAATTTGTCGGCAAGTGCGAAAAAATTTGCTACGGCAGATTTCGAGTGATTTTACACGGATTTTCTACGGAAATTATTGATATTTTTACTTTCAATTAAAACATAGAAAAATTATTTTCGAAATATATTTCGGCCCACTTTGGGGCCGGCGTCAGTCGAATTAAAAACGGTAAATGACATAAAATATATACAACCTTATAACTAATGATTTTAAATGAATGACATTTGAGTATGAATAAAAAATATATATTCAACCTTATGACATGAATGAGCTTAACCTACTTTAACAGAAAACATAAAAATAAAAAAATGAAAAAATGTAGAGGCCACCCTGCGGGTACTTTATGCGCTACTCTAAAGTTTATTTACAATATTGGGCGCACTCAAACCCGCAAGATGGCATTGCTGCCCAGGTACCCTGGTCTTGATGGTAATTGTTTCTGTTGTAAGTCAAGTCCTGGTCGAGTCGAGTCGAGTTGACTAAACAAACAACACTGACTCCACTTTGACTGACTCGACTCGACTCGACCAGGACTTGACTTACAACAGAAACAATTACCATCAAGACCAGGGTACCTGGGCAGCAATGCCATCTTGCGGGTTTGAGTGCGCCCAATATTGTAAATAAACTTTAGAGTAGCGCATAAAGTACCCGCAGGGTGGCCTCTACATTTTTTCATTTTTTTATTTTTATTTTTTCTGTTAAAGTAGGTTAAACTCATTCATGTCATAAGGTTGAATATATATTTTTTATTCATACTCAAATGTCATTCATTTAAAATCATTAGTTATAAGGTTGTATATATTTTATGTCATTTACCGTTTTTAATTCGACTGACGCCGGCCCCAAAGTGGGCCGAAATATATTTCGAAAATAATTTTTATGTTTTAATTAAACAAAAAATAAAATAAAATAAGTGCTCTATGTAGCAATATATATATTTATTTCAAGTATTTTTACTTTCGCAATATTTGCGCACGCGGCAGAATCGCCGCCCTAGCTGTCAATCACAAATCTTTGGTCAATCGTTTAGTCTGTAAGGTAGTATTAAGTACGAAAAAAGGAAGATCCAGAGATCATGATAATCCAGACCGAAGCTATGAGGGTTGGAAAACACTTCGAGAAACGTCTGCTTCCTTTGGCCCTTTGGCACGTCTTGGCAGGGACTTATCATGGAAACGGATGGCATTTAGGACGAACTGTTTTTGAAGATTTAGTTTTTATAATCGAACTGAAAATAAAAACAAAATTTAATACGTACATGTAAAACAAATAATTGAAAAAGCTATTGAATTACCTACACACGAATTGTGAACTCGTGGATCAGTAAGAAAATTTCGCAAATTTCATATGTAAAGACCTATTAATGTTTGTAAATGTTTAATTATTGAAAATCACCGCAGTGTTAAATGGTTATAATTTTTTAAATATATCGCAAGTATTGTTTATTCATGAGTGTGACGTATTCATTTATTTAATATATCTACCTACCTACATAGCACTGGCGCGCATAGAACTTTTTTCCAGAAAATCAATCAGAAAGTCAAGTTCGACAATAAAAAAATATGAAAATATTTAAATAACACTTTGAAAAAAAAAAGGTGGTATGAAAATGTTCACTCTAAGGTAGGCAGTGCCTACCCTGGCGTCATACAAACTTTCTTTTTTCAAAGTGTAATTAAAATTTTTTTCATATTTTTTTTATTGTCAAACTTGACCTTCTGGTTGCTTTTCCGGAAAAAAGTTCTATGCACGCCACTGCTACGTAGTCAACGGCGGATCCAGGGGGGGTCATGGGGGTCATGTCCCCCCCTGGACCTAGTTTTTTCTATACAGTCACGCTAAATTTACCTATAATTGCACAAAATTGTATTATATATTTGGACTAATTCGGAGCCTGTGACCCCCCCTGGCTCGCAGGCTGGATCCGCCCTTGTAGTACTAAATTCGCACTGCATAGGTATTTGGTAACAAAAAAGGTGACCTTTTAATTCTTTTTTGGAAACACAATGTCAGAATCAGAAGGTAAGTAGATACCTAATTGAAAGACACTAAACAGCGAGCATGCATGGTATCCGGTAGCTGCAAGCGATACTCATCTTTAACATAGTAATAAAGACTTGATTGTTCTATTGTTTTGATTTTAGTGCTCATTTCTGCAATGCGAGTTCATATTCCCTATCTTCAACATGAAACAAATATTTGGACTTTTGGTGTTGCTGAAAATTCTTTTTATGGAAATAATACTTACCTACGATATCAATTTACATAGGTACTCGTAGCTACAACACGGTGTTGTAGGTAGGTACGGCATATGTAATTATGACATATTATACCTATATAATTATATACAAACTACATAATTAGGACAAATATCCTGGACTTCCCTGGCCCGGTAGCATAGTGTTTAATCGCGCGCGACGCGGCTTAGTTGAATCACATGGGCGAGGAGCGTGACATACTGTTTAATCGCAAAAACATCGTGTCACACTCCTCGAACTTGCGAGTATGTAGCATAGTGTTTAAACCAAAGATTTCAAAAGTAAAGATAAGCCCTTACCGTACTATGACAGCACCAAAATGTTTCCACCCTTAAATGGGTGACGCTCACACGTTTGGAATCAGTGCTCATCTGAACACAGTGATAGTTAGACGCCTTAAGTGCACTTAAAGTTAATCATTTTAACAACTTTAGTAGTCTGATCAGTTTGCTGACCGTAGGTAGACAAATTGCGCACTCATAAGTGTGCGCGCGTCGGCATTATGTTAACGCACGCATTCAAAAACAATGCAATAGATTTTAGATGCCAGGGCTCATACAAACTTTTGAAATCTTTGGTTTAATCGCGCGCGACGCCACTAGTTGAATCACAAGTTCAAGGAGCATGACGTACCGTTTAATCGCAAAAGCATCGTGTCACGCTCCTCGCACTTGTGATTCAACTAAGTCGCATCGCGCGCGATTAAACACTGTGCTCGACTGCTGGTGTGCTTTCCATATTTCTTAAAATATTTATCTGTCATTGTCAATTCTTTTTCGTAGTTGGCGATATTACACGCTTAATAAAGCAGGTTCTGGAGGCTTTATTTAGTTTAAGTGTTGTCAAAACTAAATATTCTGCAAAATAGTCCTTAATTTTTAAGAACAGAAGATAAATTACTTTGGAAAAGTACTCTCAGACTCTGCTCTATTGATATCTTTCTTCCATCTTTCCTTCTACCTACGTATCTAATATTGTACGGAGACCGTTCAAATTTCGTTTTATACCAATTTGTTATATTTTCTTTCAATTAACATATATTATTATCATCGTTTGCTTTTGTAAGGCTCATGCGGCAATTTCAAACGCCGTGGTAAGTATAGCCATACTCGACGATCCAAGTCTAATAGATGTCAAGATACTTCATATCAAACTAAAAAAAAAACAAACAAAGAAAGCATTGTAAACACTCTGATACTGGTTGGTACATTAGGACAAAGCATTTCGTGCGGCGCCGCCGGCCGGCCATCGATTTTGTATGCATGTCCGTCCGAATTTCCGACTGGTGAAATATTAAAAAGCTGTTTGGACATTTTTGTCGTCCGATCGATATTAGTTGAAGGCTAGCATGGCGCTGTCTTTAGAAACTAAAACAACAAGAGTACCGTCAACAAAAAACAATTACAAATCTTTTATTATAGAAGAAGATTTAATCTGTAGTTGAAGAACATGATGCAAATTAATTAATTGACCACACTGATGAATATGATGACAATAAACAAATCAAAATGAAATGAAAACAAATATAATCTTGTGAACTTTAAATTATCATTAGCTCAAAAGGACTGTATCCAGAGCCGTTAAACAGTGGAAAAAAAAGTATAACATCTATGGTACACAGGAAAGGCTGCAGCAATTTACTCTATGGGCTGCAGGTTAGCCAACCATTGTAAATAAATTAAAAAAAATAATAATAATAAAGCCCTAGGGCAAAATAATCGACTTTTTGTTCGGTTTTGATGCATAAAAAGTGGGCCTTTACGAGCACATGCATTGAAAAATTATTTGTATACTTAATTAATACTCATTGTCTTGCTTGTTACAATAATTATTTTTTGGGATTTCTTTTAAACAAAGTTCGTGTTCACACACTTTGTTTTGTAATAATAAATTTAAATCATGATCGTGTCTAGAAAAAAGGGCAAATATTATTTAATTCAGAATAGATACTTTGACACAATATAAACATTGTTAAAAATACGACACTCTGTTAGATTACCTTCTATTCTCTAATACTCTTTATTTGTTACAAGGATATGAATCTTAGAATTAGTCGATTCTTAAGCGATATATCTGTATCTAATCTAGGTCATCGTCATACGTCCATGCTAGCCTTATAACAAAATTACCCGGACATGCTCTGAGGTGCAGCGGTGTTTGTGTGACTTTTAGTTTTTTTTTTCCCTTTTTTTTCTATTAATATTAGGGTTTGTCACGAAACTTAAACGTTTGTTCATGTAGGTGCACCTTAACGACCCTTTGTTAGGTTAGGTTCAACTTGCACGCTTTTTGGCTATCTAAAAGGATGAGGACTAAAGTTGTAACTTTATGAACTTAATTAAACAGTTGAATCGGTAAGAAAAGTTTATGGCATTTTAAAATGACAGTTTCAGCATAAGGTAAGATTGTCTTGATTACAAGAGGTCGCAGGTTCGAATCCTGGCCCGGGGAATTTTTTCAAATTCTTGTCTTTGGATTTGTTTCTGATTGGTATTTTCTAGTTTGTAATGCACTCTAATAATAATATTTATAAGGTAAGATTTTAAATTTAGACGGTCGCTATAAACATTATTAGGAGTTTGGGACTCACCGAATACAGGTTTTTTATTTTACCGAATTTTCGGTAGAGCTACATGTGTCGAATGACTGGGGGGATGACTCGCGGGATGACTGGGAATTTCCGGTAGAGCTACATGTGTCGAATGACTGGGGGGGATGACTCGCGGGATGACTGGGAATTTTCGGTAGAGCTACATATGTCGAATGACTGGGGCGATGACTCGCGGGATGACTGGGAATTTTCGGTAGAGCTACATGTGTCGAATGACTGGGGGGGATGACTCGCGGGATGACTGGGAATTTTCGGTAGAGCTACATATGTCGAATGACTGGGGCGATGACTCGCGGGATGACTGGGAATTTTCGGTAGAGCTACATGTGTCGAATGACTGGGGGGATGACTCGCGGGATGACTGGGAATTTGCGGTAGAGCTACATGTGTCGAATGACTGGGGGGGATGACTCGCGGGATGACTGGGAATTTTCGGTAGAGCTACATATGTCGAATGACTGAGGCGATGACTCGCGAGATGACTGGGAATTTTCGGTAGAGCTACATGTGTCGAATGACTGGGAGGATGACTCGCGGGATGACTGGGAATTTTCGGTAGAGCTATATGTGTCGAATGACTGGGGGGATGACTCGCGGGATGACTGGGAATTTCCGGTAGAGCTACATGTGTCGAATGACTGGGGGGGATGACTCGCGGGATGACTGGGAATTTTCGGTAGAGCTACATATGTCGAATGACTGAGGCGATGACTCGCGGGATGACTGGGAATTTTCGGTAGAGCTACATGTGTCGAATGACTGGGGGGATGAATCGCGGGATGACTGGGAATTTTCGGTAGAGCTACATGTGTCGAATGACTGGGGGGATGACTCGCGGGATGACTGGGAATTTTCGGTAGAGCTACATGTGTCGAATGACTTGGGGGATGACTCGCGGGATGACTGGGAATTTTCGGTAGAGCTACATGTGTCGAATGACTGGGGGGATGACTCGCGGGATGACTGGGAATTTTCGGTAGAGCTACATGTGTCGAATGACTGGGGGGATGACTCGCGGGATGACTGGGAATTTTCGGTAGAGCTACATGTGTCGAATGAGTGGGGGGATAACTCGCGGGATGACTGGGAATTTTCGGTAGAGCTACATGTGTCGAATGACTGAGGGGATGACTCGCGGGATGACTGGGAATTTTCGGTAGAGCTACATGTGTCGAATGACTGGGGGGATGAGCGGGATGACTGGGAATTTCTGCACAAGCAGGTATCATTATCAAGCAACAACGGAATTACAATCTGATAGAGAGATTTAACATATATAAAAACTCATTCGCTAAAATTAGAACAGTGACTGGTGAAAGAAAATAAAAAAAAACAATTATTAGAATGTAAGTACGCCAAGAACTTTGTGGCTATTATTATTTTTTTAATATATAATTGTTACTTCTAAATTATTAGCAAAATGGCTGTGATTACTAGTGTGGTGTAGTGAGGAACTTTGATCCATAAATGATTAATTCTAAATTATTAGCAAGTTGACTGACTGTGATCACAAGCGCAGTGTAGTGAGGGACTTTGATCCATAAATGATTAATTCTAAATTATTAGCAAGTTGACTGACTGTGATCACAAGCCCAGTGTAGTGAGGGACTTTGATCCATAAATGATTAATTCTAAATTATTAGCAAGTTGACTGACTGTGATCACAAGCCCAGTGTAGTGAGGGACTTTGATCCATAAATGATTAATTCTAAATTATTAGCAAGTTGACTGACTGTGATCACAAGCGCAGTGTTGTGAGGGACTTTGATCCATAAATGATTAATTCTAAATTATTAGCAAGTTGACTGACTGTGATCACAAGCGCAGTGTTGTGAGGGACTTTGATCCATAAATGATTAATTCTAAATTATTAGCAAGTTAACTGACTGTGATCACAAGCGCAGTGTAGTGAGGGACTTTGATCCATAAATGATTAATTCTAAATTATTAGCAAGTTGACTGACTGTGATCACAAGCGCAGTGTAGTGAGGGACTTTGATCCATAAATGATTAATTCTAAATTATTAGCAAGTTGACTGACTGTGATCACAAGCCCAGTGTAGTGAGGGACTTTGATCCATAAATGATTAATTGTAAATTATTAGCAAGTTGACTGACTGTGATCACAAGCGCAGTGTTGTGAGGGACTTTGATCCATAAATGATTAATTCTAAATTATTAGCAAGTTGACTGACTGTGATCACAAGCGCAGTGTAGTGAGGGACTTTGATCCATAGTGACTAAAAAGGCTTTAATTTGTAATTTCTATCATATTTTAAGTTAAAATTTCTACAAATATATTAAAGCTATACAAGGCCAGTGCCTATTTTGGAATTAAATATAACAATATCATTTCATTATAATGCAGTTTATATTATGTATAATTTGTTTTTTTTTTCAAAATCAACCCGTAATCACTCTGATCGTTTTTCTCTGTGTGGTTTTCATATGTTTATCAGCGAGCTAGCACGCGCTAGGGATACAGCGTTTATCTACTTTCCCTCTCGCACATTGACAAACGCGGTACCTATGCGTGACAGCGCAAGTAGGATAGATAACCGCCGTATCTCTGGCGCGTGCTAGCTACACACGAAAAACATGCAACAGTATGCAAGTATACTTATTATAGAGAAGTAATGTTAATCTGGACTCTTGATATACAAGAAATCATTTTAAGTTTAAAAATATGTAAAAAGGCAAAGATTTTAAAAGTAAGGATAAGCCCTTACCGTACTATGACAGCACCAAAATGTTTTCACCTTTAAATGGGTGACGCTCACATGTTTGGAATCGGTGCTCATCTGAACACAGTGATAGTAAAAATTCATTGAGGCGTCCACCTTAATGAATTTTTACGAGAAAAGGGTCTCAATATGCCGACGTGTGCATTTTTAAAGTGGACTAACATTTCAAGAAATACGAATAAAGCCAAAAGTGTGACATTTCACATTCAAAAACAATGGTGCCAGGGCTCATCTAAACTTTTGAAATCTTTGTAAAAAGGCATATTTTTTAAAAACTGCGAATGTATTTACACTCTTGCGAATGTTGTATATATATAGATAGATATAACTAGAACCAAGAACGGCACATATAAGGTGACTCTTGTTAATTTAGCCATATTCATACTGTAGACTCGGCAAGTTCTAAGGATCAATGTCAAAAATATGCCCCTATGCAAATTTACGAACAACTCCTGAGGCTAGGAAGCCTAAAAACAAAAAGTTTGTCTTTCAGAAAAAGGGTTACTAGACCTTGGTCTTGACCACTTACCGGGTTTCCAGTATGAATTTGGCTGTAGTAAGAAAAGTCACCTTGTATTAGTTTGTAATTTCAAGCAATTTCGAGTCTGCGTAATTTAGCAGTAAAAGTTGCTCTTGTGTAGGTTGTAATATACATCTAACAGCATTACGCAGCAAGAAAACAGCCATCAGCAAAGATGGCGGCGGCGGCGGTTTTTTTGTCATCGCCAACGGCAGCCTGAATGCCTAGAACCAGTTTTATGTTCTTTAAGACTGTACCTGAGCCTAGAGCATGACCAACTCCAGTCTATCTAGGATTCGTTGGAAGAAATTCGGACCCTCCTTGTATTGAAAAAAATATATTTGGTTTATTAATCTTTTCTCTAGGGATCTTACGTATAAACAATGTACTAAGATTTATACTTTTGTCAAAAAAAAATGTTTTGCACCCTCTTTTTTTTTGTTTTCAAACGTTCGCTTGAAGAACGCGGTTAAGAGATCAACTTGATTTTTTTTTAATAAAATAGGTAATAGAAATATGAAGGTATATCACCTAAATTCAATATTTTTTTCCCTACAAAATATTTCAGTATTAGCTAAAAACACACCAATTTGTTGTTTCGCTGCGTGATCACTAGTATTACGCGTCTAAGAAAAAGAGGCCAAAGAGCCAACATATAATCGCCTCTATGAAAAGCAAATAAGGTCTTTGCCATTAGACTTATAGTGCTGGACGGGTAATAAGAAAAGTTGCTAGAGTATGCCATCTTCTTAACCTTGTCATTAGACTTGCCTAGTCATTTTAAAATTTCGAATTGCTTTAGCTCCATGGGCTTTGGAATTGCAACGTTATTGTGCAGCATTTAGTTCCAGGGTTCGTCGTCTAAGCGGACTTGCTGTTTTTTCAAGGATATATATTTTTCTCTGTTTGTCCTGTTTGAAAATAAAGTAAGACTAGCTAGTTCTTTCATTACATGTACATTATGTATACGAATGTTAGTAAAATCTAAAAAAATAGCTAATACCAACCTAGCCAACAAAAAAAACATAAATAAATGTAAGTGCGCAGTTCAGCTTAAATTATATTTACGTACGGACGCCAGCATGATAGGCTACATATTGGCGTTCTTATTGCGGCGTCATAGGTATTAAAATCGTTTATAGATAGAGAGCTTCAACTGCAGGCAACCCATATGCTTTTGTCATGGCCTCGATTTATTCGCGGAGCGATCTATAAAAAAAAAATCCTGCCAATTGCGTTTCAGGCCACACGTAGTAGTTGTCCGTCACAATATGCGGACTTAAAAGGGGGCTTTTTTCCGTATTTGCCATTAAAAAAAAAGAAAAGAAAAAAGGGGCTTTTTGTTTGATAATGGTGTCGATTCCATGTAACACGACTTAACTTATTTGACAGGGACTAACCTTATTTTAAGCGTCCTGTCTTTTTCTTTCTTTATCGGAAAGAAATGACAGAACGCTCAAATTAAGTTTAGTTCTGTCAAATAAGTTAAAATGTGCTACACCGAATCGACACCAGAACATATTGAGTTCACGTGTTTTACACAACTAACAACTTCATCTAAGAAATTTTCAATGGAATTTGTAGAAAATTTTCCCTTTTTTACTTCTAAAAGTACATTTTATAAGTTGGTCGACTGTTAATCGTTAACATGTAAAGCTTACTTAACTGTGATAGTTTTCTTTTTAACTTCATTATACAAGGTAAAATTTAATCAACCGCCCAAATTCATACTTGAGGCTTGGTTAGAGATCGGGAACAAGGTTCAAGAATTTTTTTTTTCGAAGTCAGAAACACAAGGAAATTTCAGCTTATATACCTACGACTGCCCTGATTTTTTGATTATATCCAAAAACAACTGTTTAGCTGGCTGGGGAACACTTGTTTCTAACAAAAAGTACAAAATCGTTTATTGGGCAACTTAATCATACAAAACGTGGTTGGTGTCACCAGTTAAGAGGAGGCCTTCCTTTTTCAACAGTTTTTGAACGATTATACTGAATCTACCACAGACGCAAACAATATGAAACTTAAATATATGATTTTTCAAACCTTTATATTTACGTTATTAGTAGGGTCACCTAATTTGAAAACTTTCGCTCGATAGATTTTATTATTGAAAATAGTCTCTCTTTGAGTGTTTTTTTGGTTTTTTGTTTCATCCATTTGATTTTTATATGTCATATTTTACTATCAATACGAAAATCTTGTTTATTAACTGTTGTAAGTTCAAAAATGACTTCAATGCAATATTGTAATTTTAGTCGATTTTAATCTTAAAATTAGACTCGTTCTGAATCGTTTCGCACGCATTTTGACGCACGCGATTTTCAACTTTATGAAAGTTGGTCTACGGGTTATAATTGCAAAGCCGCTGTGCGCCTAAGGGAGGCCTCCTCTCAAGTTAAGAGTTACCTGTACCTATATTAGGTGACTCTCTCTGCCAAAGCATATAATATCATGTCATGACAAAGTTGAAAAATAAAAAAAAGTAAGTTGAAAATATAATTTCGAATAGGTTTTTAAAATAAACTAATAAAAGCACAAACAACAAAAATCAACAAACAACTTTAAAGCTTAATATTTCGCAAACGGATCCCTAAATAAAAAAATGGTTTTCATATACCCTCAATATTTTTTGACGACCTATCCAGCAACACCCCACACCATGGGATAGTAGAGAAAAAAATTCATTCCCACATTACGTGTAGGGGAGGGGTGGTATTTTTTATAGTTTATTTTTCCACTTTGTCGGCATGATTAATATGTATACCCACCCCAAATTTCGGATTTCTAGTACTAAGAGTCTCTGAGCTAAGCCGCAGATAGACAGACGAACATAGCGAAACCATAAGTGGTTCCTCGTTGACTAAGGAACCCTAAAAACATAACATACATGCGTATATGTATGTTTCTTCTTGGCTTTTTTATGCTTCTAACTAGTAAGTATTTATTTGAATACAATAACTTACAAAACGGGATGTAAGGGCACCTATACATAAATGTCATTTATTATGGATATATGTTATTATGTATATATGTGTTTTTTTCTGAATAATAAATGTCGTCTTTGGTTCGTCTTCTTAGAGTCGTCTAAATTTCAAGATGCAATAAAACGCATATTTTGCACTTTTTAGATGTCTTATTTGCTAGAGTAGACACAGCTATTCAAAACTTAAAACTTGCCTGAGATTTAAATAAATTAAATAAAAGGTAAAAATAAATAATATTTATTAAATTTATTATTATTCGTCCTTATTTTATCATTTTATATATAGCTACTCAGGCTTCTAACACAAGTATCGACCTTTCAGCGGAAAAGAGATTTAAGGCGATATGTAAAAAATAGAGGTGCTTCTTTTTTGTGTTTCTGAAATACACGGAAAATTTTTATAAATTTCTGGTATATGCATTTTGACTATATAATCTAGAGTTTTGAAATTGGAAAACATGTTTGGATAAATTTTCCTCGATAGAAATAATTGTTGAAATGAGGTCTTCAAACACACTTTTTCTCCTCGTTTGACGAATAGGAATATTTTATTAGGTGTGTTTCAACAATATCTAGAGATTTGAAATTTTGCTAGCCATTTTAGTTTTTTGACAACAATTATACAACTAACATTTTTCGCTTTCGCTCTGAATCCGCCCCTCTCGCACTGAGTGTGTTTTCGCTCGGAGTGAAAGTGACAAAAATAAAATTCGCATAGCCTCTTAACTAACAAAGCTTATAGCAGCATCGATCAATATTAAATTGATAAATGAAACGATAACGCCCTCTACTGTATCTACATTTTATTGACTCTATGAGTTCTATAACCAATTAAATCTATTTTTGTAAACAACACTCATTCTTATTCTTCAATTTCAAAGTCCAAATTACAATAACCGCCCAAAACGTGTCGAGCATAACCGGAGTTTTGCGAACGAATCCAACATGGCCGCTTCATGGTTTTGAGGTTAAGGTTAAACGATAGTGCCAATTTCCATACAAAATTAATTAACCAAGATCAGCTGAAGTACAAATTTTAGCTTGTATTTATCACTGTATTTTATTACATTTTAATACAAGAATGTCGCGTATTTAAATAAAAGTTATATTTTACAACAATAATTGGGTTATTTTAGCTTTTAAAGTTCAGTTAAATGTCCATCATTTTACGTGTGTAGTTGTGGAAGTCATACTATAAAACTGTTAGATGTGTGTGAATATGCTTTACGTGTGTGCGGTTTAACTACATGACGATTTCGCATGATTAGATTGCGTACTAAATTGTACTTAAATTTCACGCCAATAAGAAATACTTCAATAGCATAAGTGATATACTGTTTGACTACCAATCATAAGGTACAGAGTTCGATTCCTGTCACATGTATTTATTTTGTTTTTGTTGTGTCTATTATTATTGATTCCAGAATTGTAAATAAAAATGAAAAGTATTTATTGGATTTATTCCTTCACTTGTGCCAAAATAAATTCCTTCGTGCCCAGCCGCTGTTCGTGCCTAATTAAAAACCGACAGATGAACAACAAAGTGATTTTACATAATAAGGGTTCATTTTTTCGCGATGAAATAATGAACCGGTCATGTGCAAGTCAGATAGGGTTCCGTATTGAAAATAGTAGGTAGGTACCTACTTACTTAAAGTTTTGCCAGTAACTGATTATGAAGACAAAAAAAAGAATTGATTGCAAGTACATACTTACCTACCAATTATATTTACAAAAGAAAAAAAACCGCGGCTAAGTTTTTAATTAATAAAAAAAATATAATAAAAGAAAAAATGTTGTTTGTGAATTTCTTAACCGCTACATTTTTCCTGCAATCTTTGCAAAATAATCTATTATTGTGTATTACTTATATTTTATTTTATCACTAGCCTTTTGCCCGTAGCTCCGCCCACGTTTATTCAACTCTTCCCCGTTTTCGGGTTTGGCGTTATTTTATGAATAAATAAAATAAAAAACACAAAAAGTGACGTCGTCCTCGGAGATTAGAACTTCCGGCTTCTTGCGTCCTAAACGAACGCTTTTCGTTCCGAGCTGAAAATAACGTTCACTAGGTAATCTCTCGTCAGGATAAATACTTAGTTATCAAGCTTTATTTCGCTTTATATCCTATATCGTAACAGGGAGAAGGGTATTCGCAGATAAACAGGGCGGCAAATCGGTATCCACACGGGTGTTCAAATAGGTAGCGGCGAGCCTGGTTACATGCAGCAGGGACAATCGTCTTTCATTCAAGCCGCCATTATCGAGCAATGTCGGCAAATATCAAAGGAACGGCACGCGCGGCCGGCGACGACTCTGTGTTGCCATAAACATAGATTTATCTGTACTTTTAGGGATTTAGGAACATTTACAGAAAACAGATTGGACCAGTTATGTACGGAGAAACGAGTTTGTACGGAGGTTTTTTTATTTAGCGCTAAAAGTTTTGGAAGAGATTCGGAAGCTTCATAGAGGTAGGGACTTTAATTATCCTTTTTGTACCTAAATGTTGAATTTTCAACATTATTTTCAGTTTGTTTGTTAAAAATAATCGCTAATCTTGATAGATTTCATAGTTATTTACTCGTATAAATATTGTTTATATGGTACAGAATTTTTAGGTCAGTCAGATTAATAAGTTTTTCGATTAATAAGTTTGTTTTTTACCAATAAATGAGTATGAGTATGGCAACACTAACTTCGTACGCTTTCGCTACGTTTGTTCGTTTTTGTTTCCGATTGCAAAGGTTTTAGGTACCACATTTTGGCTAGTAAGTAAGTAGGTACCTAGTTAAGTAGTTACTATCTTTCAGCACGGACCCAACACAGACCCAATCCCTACTAACATTTTATTTTTCGAAATTCGTCATACTGATTACTTACTTACCAAGCCTCGAGTATTAATTTATATATTATTTTATATTAATTATAAATATATACTTATAAAGTAACTATGATTTATATGACCAAATTCATATTGGAGACCAGTGATGTAAAGTATCATAAATATTTTTTTTATTCATATCGCTGTTGGAGACACGATAAGTCGTCAAGATCAAGGTTCAATGACCCGTTTTACGAAATACGAAAAATATTTTTTGTTTTCCTATACACATTCATGGCCTACCCCGAGTCCCGAGTCCCCGACTCAGTATAGAAAGCCTAAATTGTATTTTCTGTATTTCACAGAAAGTAGGGTAAGTAATCGAACCTTGTTACTGATCTGATCACTTATAAAGTCTCCAGTATGCATTTGGTCATATAAAACAAAGTCACCTATTCACCTTATTATACAGGCAAATTCATAATGAAGACCCGGTAACTTCAGCGATTTATACAACAACAACATATCGTCACGACATGAATCCCCGAGGGGGTGTCAGAGGTGTTCCCGAGTGTGAACTATGAATTGCAAATCACAGAACACACTCGGTATACCCGCATTTCATCGAACATTATTTTATACTTTTAAGTATATAGATAGACACATAAACTCCAAAACAATTAGATGAACTGGCCAACCAATAATCACCTCTGTAACAAGGCAATAAAGTCTATTCGTCTCATTAGCTTGGGCAGTTTAAAGATATTGCCGTATTTCGGGGACAAAAACACATGTTTGAGGGCATGCCGGTTTACCTCACAGTGTTTTCCTTCACCGTTCAGCAAGTGGTAAGTAAGAACAAATACTATGCACATACATATATGTCGCCCGACCGGGGATTGAATCTACTAACGTCTAAACTAATTAGACGAATGGCGAAGACTTTATTACCTTTTGACAGAGGCGATTATTAGTTGGCCCATTTGTCTAATTGTCTTGGACGGATTATTGATCTCAAGTAAGACTGAGAGGACAGCGTTCTTTCTGCCCCTAGATACCGCCACGAACTTTTTTTTTAAATTTCGCATATGTTATTGATCCGTAATACTGATTACTTACAATCCGGTCTATGTACTTTTACGCATTGTATTATGAAAATTAGAGTGCATTATGTTATGTTTATGTTGTTCAAGAACAACCCCGAGAGTCTCCAGTATGAATTTGGCTACTCAAATATCAATCAGTCACCTTATTTAGCGAGATGGAGTCGTCCCAGTTACGACGAAGTTATGATAGGTTCTAACAGATGGCGCTAGTTTATTTAGTATTTTTTAAAAAATTGCAGCATTCGTTCGTAAAATTTATTAGAGCTTCATTAGAGCTTTTTTATTTTTGTATGATTTTATAATGGATAAAAATGTGATTATACTCTTGTTATGCTTATATCATTGCATATATCAACAGCATTATTTATGTAAAATAATTTGTTTATTACCTGTAAATATTATGAATTAAAAAAAAAAAGTTTGGTACATCATCTCTCTCAATTCGCGGGTTTCTCCCATAATTCAATGTTTTTTCCAATCTAAAAGTAGTTTGCTTGAAAGGATGTAATTGTAAGTACACCTTACATCAGGGGTCAGCAACCTTATGATATAGGAGGGCCACAAATGTTACCAGGGCATCAGCGAGGGCCGCATCTCATTTTTGTATTTAAATAAATATCATATTTATTGTAGTTTCAAACATTTTAAGTATTAATTAATAAAATAATTAATGCGATTTTTGCGGCTGCATTTATTTAACTTACAAGGTTTTGTATTTCACTTGCATTTTAAATGTAGAAATGCGCAGTATTGCGTCTAATTGTGCATTCTTTAACCGAAAACAATGCTTGCTTTTTGGATAGTTCAGAATGGAAAATCTGCTCACTCAAATATGTACTACCGAATATAATTATCGTGCAGTAGTTGCGGGCCGTACCGAAGAGGTACACGGGCCGCATGCGGCCCGCGGGCCGCCGGTTGCCGACCCCTGCCTTACATGATTCTTCAGAAAGTCACATCATCGAATAATTTTCTTGAATTTGATGGAAAATAATCATTTTGATGGATCAAATAAAAAAACAAGTAGGTAATTTTGAAATATTTCACAAAAATGGAAAAAGAAAACATTTGTAGTGATGTGGGATCGATCCTTGCTCGAGCAGATCGAAATTCCACAGGTGTAACCATTAGACCATTCAATCTCTACACGGCGCCTTGAAATTAACAATTACTTTATATATAATTTCATTGTGTATGTGTGCGTGCATAGCTACGACAAAACAGCAAATTTTAAGATTGTTTGGGCCCGATGTAGAAACATACATCAGAAAATGACACAATTCTGCCTTTATAAAATAATTAACACATTAAAACTGTCGCATCATACAACGGAGCGAAATATTTTGTTTGTTTACTATTTTTAAATACAAAAACCAAATTATAGTAATTATAGTACCGCAGCGCCATCTATTGACAGGAACCTTAGAATCAGGCACTAGTGTTTAACCTTAAGGTTTGACATTTCCAGCCGTATCATAGACAATTTTACTTGCAGGGCCACATAACTCAATTTCGTCTCTTACTTGTTTGAAATAAGAGCTGTTAGTTATAAATTAAAGTGTATATTTAAGTTTGTAGAGCTACAAATGGCGGGAGCGGCTGTCATTTCTACGTTTGAACGTTGTAATAGAAGGTCTTGATCTTTGCATTGAATTCGCAGTGCTATTATATTGTTAAGGCTAAGTAGAATTTGTTAGAAATATACTAATATTTATTTTACCTATAGTATTTTACGTATAGTATTTTGAGAAAATATTTACAGTACTTTTTAACGTGTCAATGATCCAAAATTGAATGTCACTCAAGATTAAACGAAAATTTAATAATTTTAGGATGTACATTTATAGAACACATAAATACAGGTGAGAAAACAATTAAAATCAGAGAAGTCATTCTATACTATACGAAAAGCCACCGACCCACAGCGTCGCAGATTTCGGTTTGCGGCATTATCCTGAGTCGGAGCCTTTTTATCTTTGCCGCGACACACATACCACTAGGAAAAATTTAACTTTCTTTTTGTGTTTTAACTTTAATTATTTTTTTCTTTTATTTATGTTCTTAGTATGTGTCGTGTTTTTGAGAAATAAATGTTATATCTATCTATCTATCTATCTGTCTATATACCTTGTATTACGTATGTTATAGGTTGTACGTTAAATTATAAACGTCACTTGAGACAACTCAATCATAAAGTACAAACACACCTATATAAAATTATTCACTTGGCCCTAGTTGGCACTTGCTTTAGCTGGCACTGAGCCTTAAAACTACGTAGCCGTGCGTAAGTATTTCTCACGGATGTACTTCTATAGAAAACCGTACCTATATTTTATTATCTTTCTTTATTATCCTTATGTCATGCGAAATAGAGTTGGAATTACGTTTATTGACTGTTAATACCTGGTATTGTAATCTGTTATTCACAAGTGGCATTTAGTAGCTGTTAAGGCGATATGTAAAAAAATAGAGGTGCTTTTTTTTGTGTATTTCATGAAATACACGGTAAATTTTAATAAATGTCTGGTATATGCATTTTGACTATACAACGTGACTTTTTGACCATCGTCCAAATTCATACTGGTGGCTTGGTAAGTGATCAGTATCATGTATCAATAACAATTTTGTTGAAATTCGTAAAATGAAATTTCGACTCCCCATAGTGATTTACTCGGGATTGGAACTGAATTTATATGGGAAGCCGAAATTTCATTATACGAATTTCACAAAAATTGTTACTGATCCAAATTACTAATCACTTATCAAGCCTCCAGTATGAATTTGGACGATGATCAAAAAGTCACCTTGTATAATCTAGGGTTTTGAAATTGGAAAACATGTTAGGATAAATTTTCCTCCGTAGAAATAGTTGTTGAAATGAGGTCGTTTGACGAATAGGAACCATATACAGAACTCAAACATATTATATTAGGTGTGTTTCAACAATATCTAGAGATTTGATATTTAAAATTTTGCTAGCTATTTTAGTATTTTATAAAAGTTATAAAACTAACATTATTCACTTTCGCCCTGAATCCGCCCCTCTCGCACAGAGCGTGTTTTCGCTTGGAGTGACAGTGACAAAAATAAAATTCGCATAGCCTTTTAAATGATGTGTATGAGATTATTGTTCAGTACTATCAATTTGCGTCCTGCCTGTCGCTTCTTTTAGGAGCACTGCCCTTAACATAGTACTTGTTTAAGGAGTATCTATAACCGATTACTTTGCTACGCTCTTGTCGGCGGAGTAACGGCTTTTCTTCTTTTTCTTCTACTAATGATTTCACCTCTTGATAATAGGTCTTTACCTATGAAATTGCCGAAATTTTCTTACAGATTCATGAGTTCATAATTCCTGTAATTCAATAGCTATTTCAATTATTTGTTTTTTGTTTGAAAGTTGATTTAAAGGTTTTACATCTACGTATTAAATTTTGTTTTTATTTTCGGTTTGATTATAAAAAGTAAGTATTCAAAAACAGTTCGTCCTGAATGCCATCCATTTCCATAATAAGATTCGTAATAATTTTTTAAAGCTGACTCATTTCAAAAATTAAATTAATGTTGCTGTTAGCTTAATGTTGTCTCATTCATACACAAAAGAAATGACATAGTTTGGAATTGTCATTGCTAAAAAAAAATGCAAAAATGTTGCAAAAATTATGAAAATTGAGTTTCCTTCAAATTCTCTATAGAAAACAGCAATTTCATATGTAAAGACCTAATATAATCCGTACCCCTAAAAATGCGAAAGTGTGTTTGTTGGTTTGTCCTTTTTGCACGCAGTAACGGAGCAACGAATCGACGTGTTTTTTTTGTGTAGAGATAGTTTATGGGCCGGAAAGTGACATAGGCTTCTCTTTATCCCGGAAAAATGCAAACTAAATCAGCGCGGGTGAAATCGCGGATAAAAGCGAGTTAGCATAACTATAAGTATACTAAGCATTTTCCAGCGGCTTCCCTCGTTGTTATTTCGACTTATCTACGCTGAAATAGAAAGTGCTTTGTTCCAGAACGTAGTGGTGACAAAATTCGAGAAAACTGTACTAAACAATGAAAACCGCACCAAAATTCGTTCAGCAGTTTTCTATGTTGATTTACTTCGCAACTTCTGTCAAAGTCACAGGGTTGTTAATGTACACGTCGATACTGAGGCATGTAATAGTAGTTTATGCTACAAGGGCGAAAAGGAATAAATTACGAGGACGATTTAAAAAACGAGCGTAACGAGTTATACTACGTTTTTCAATGCATACGTAGGGCGGCTGACATGTAATCTCCTTGGTCAGAAATATATACAAAAATAATGCTGGCTGATATGGATTTATATTCGTTTGTTATTCTATTTTCAAAATGTATTACATTCATTTGTTTATTGCATCACGTTTATTTGTCTCCTACAATTGTTTCGAACATGTCGGTAGAAAAAGTGAAAATGGATAAAATCGAGCAGCGTGCGGTGATTAAGTTTTTGACTAAAGAAGGGAATACGCCTTCGGAGATCAGACAGCGTATGTTACGTGTGTTTGGCAGTTCATGTTCTTCCGAATTTGTTATAAAGTTTTGGTCAAGGCAGTTTAAATTAGGTCGTGAGAGCCTCGAAGATGATCCTCGTAGCGGAAGACCAGTTTCGGCCGTCACCGATGAAAATGTAGCCAGGGTGAAAAAAATTATATTAGAGGACCGACGAGTGAAGCAGTGGGAGATAGCTAGAGATGTGGGCGTCAGTAAAGAGCGAGTCAATGAAATAATTCATGAGCATTTGAACATGTCCAAGGTTAGTGCACGTTGGGTCCCTAGAATGTTGACTGCATTTGACATGGAGAGGCGTGTCAAATGTTGCGAAGAGTTTTTGGACATGAGTCGAGGGAAAGAGGAAGAAATAATTTCTAGAATTGTAACATGTGATGAGACTTGGATTCGACAATGGGACCCGGAAAGTAAGCAAGAGTCGTTACAGTGGAAATTTAAGGATGAGAAGCCGCCTCGGAAATTCAAGGTCTGCCCATCGGCCGGTAAACTTATGGCTACAATCTTTTGGGACACAGAAGGGATTTTGCTCATAGATTATTTACCGAAGAAAACTACAATGAATGCTGATTATTACTCAAACTTATTATATCAACTAAGAGAGACAATAAAAGAAAAACGGTGAGGTAAACTAAGCAAAGGAATTCTGATTTTGCACGATAACGCACCAGTGCATACCGCACGCACAACAAAGCTAGCAATTAAAGACAATGGCTTCGAAACCATTGACCACCCCCCTTATAGTCCAGATCTAGCCCCCTGTGACTATTTTCTGTTTAGACTTCTCAAGAAAGACCTCAGGGGACGAAGGTTTATGACCGATGACGAAATGAAGGCAGTGGTTTCTGACTATTTTGACGACAAACCGAAAATATATTTTTTTAATGGCTTAAATTCAATATTTGAAAAATGTAATAAGTGCATTTTATTAGCAGGGGACTATATAGAAAAATAAAAATAAACTATCCAGTTACGTCTTTTCTTTCATAGTTAGGTAGATTACTTTTCAGCCTCCCCTCGTAGTGTTAGGAAATAAAACAAAATATAATCAAAGAAAACAATTTAATTCTTTAAGTTGAAATTTACATTGTTACAATTTTGCATATTATGATTGGCTCAAAAGGACTGTATCCAGAGCCGTTAAACAGTGGAAAAAAAAAGTATAACATTTATGGTACACAGGAAAGGTTGCAAGTTAGCCAACTTCTCGTAAATAAAATAAAAAATAAAGCCCTAGGGCAAAATAATCGACTTTCTGTTCGGTTTTGATGCATATAAACTGGGCCTTTACGAGCACTTGCATTGAAAAAACTTAAATGGTACCTTTTAAATAGAACCCAAAGATACAACCCACTTTAGTGGTGGGAGCAACAAAACCGTAAATTTAGAAAGGTGCTGCTAATCTAGGGGGAATTTGAAAGTGCGTTGGATTACCTGTAGGTAGGTTCCTGCGAAGAATAGTCTTAAATTGGTTCTCTTCAATGACGAAGATGTTTTCTCACAAGTCGAGTCCATCACGTCCATGTGATGTTGAGATCGATCACTTGTGATCTTACAACAGGAGAGGTGCTGGTAATGCGGTGGTTATTCTGTTAAGAATATGTTTATGAATAAATAAATATCGAAATAAAATGTGTATTTCAAAATTATAGATACTTGAAACGAATACTTTTTGGGCATATATATTTACCTTTACTTGTAATATTAGTATTTATAGATGGAAGCAAAAAAAAGACGTGAAATCAGGAAATAATTTAAAAATTTCAAACGTTTTGTCGTAGGCATATTTGGTGTGTCCCATATACTTGCGATAAATTTAAAATGTACTGAAAGGTTTTGGGTGAGGTTTTATTGTTACTGTCTCTAATTTGGAGAAAAAATCATTTCTCAAAACTTAAAAATGCTTATAATGTGGTCATTATTTTGACAACTTTGCTTGAGCAAAGTCAACCTTTCCGCGCTACTTGAAAAGGCGCCAGCAAAGTTGTATAAAATTTTCTGGTAAGTTTTCGTCATCAGCAATTTCCTTTGAAAATCCATTATTGTCGAGTTTTGTTTCAAAAATACATATACTCACGCCTGCCTACCAGAGGGGCAGGCAAAGACTACAGATTTCCATTTGCTACGATCCAGACACACCTCTTTCGTCTCTGTTTCAAAAATAGTCAGGTGAAAATGACCACATTACAGGCATTTTTGAGTAAAGCACTATACTTAGCTTGTTCATCATTGCAGCCCTTGCTGTCCGCGCTATTAAGGCCTTTTTTCTACATTGTCCGTCAAGGGCTGCAATGCTGACCGCGCTGTGTTTTAAGCTGCGCTTTCCGTCATCATCAGCGCTGCCAGCAACGCAATCATTACAGGCTGTGGCAGTAATGTACAATATAAAATCGCATCAGGCATTTGGAGTAAGAGAATTCTTGCAAAAATTATATGAAACTTTCGATAATTTTTGTTTTTTCTTTTTGTCAAAATGGAAAACAGAAAAGAAAATGCTAAACTTAAAATTAGTTTTTGACCTCATCGTACCTATCATATATTATTTTTAAAGTTTTTAGACCACCCATGTGAGAGGAGTAGGCCTTCAAAGACAGGTCCAAATCACAGTTGGAGTATGTACTCACTTTAAGTCGAAGGTATTGTTCATGCATTGTGCACTCCTTATCAACGTCATATGAAACTGGGTCGCTAAAATGATACTTTCATATACTTGTCAATTGTCATTGAAAGGATTACAAGGATTAAATAAAATAAACTGTCATGTTCCTTGTGCACAATGTATGGGTTCAACAAATGATGAACTAATTGTTCATTTTATTATTAACTGTGTATTTATAAACCTAATTTATCATGGGTCTTTACCTATGAAATTGCCGAAATTTTCTTACAAATTCAAAGGTAATATCCTGTAATTCAATAGTTATTTCAATTATTTGTGTTTTGTTTGAAAGTTAATTTCAAGGTTTTACATCTACGTATTAAATTTTGTTTTTAGTTTCAGTTTGATTATAAAAAATAAATCTTCAAAAACAGTTCGTCCTAAATGCTATCCATTCCCATGATAAGATCCCTAATCATTTTTCACAGCTGACCTTTTCAAAAATTAAATTAATGTTGTTGTCAGCTTAATGTTGTCTCATTCATGCACATAAGAAATCACATAATTTTTGTCATTCATAAAAAAAAAAACAAAAATGTTAGTACTAAAAATTGAGTTTCCTTCAAATTCTCTGTGGAAAACAGCAATTTCATATGTAAAGACCTAAAATTAATCTAGTGGCGTAATCTATGTATGTAGGTTCCCTTTTAACTCGAGACGAAAACCACTCAACGGATTTTGATGCGATTTCTTTATTATCAACGTGATCGTAGTATAGTGACCTTGGTCAACATATAGGCTTATAAGGGGTATTGATAAAAGAACGCCCAAGCTGAAAACGGGGCACAGATTGAATAAAGCCTGCGCCGCGTATAAAATAAGATGTATTACTCCTAGATACCTATTTCTGCCGGCGCGGCGCGGTGTGCGGGTAAAATAGCATTGTATCGTTCACGCTTTGTATTCTCAATTTAAAAATCCGTTCGAGGAACACGAAAAGATAACAAAAATTTCCGCGCCGCGTCGACGACGACGCGAGAAAGGCGAGCCGTTGTTTTTCAAATTGAAACCGTTTCGGGGAACGCGTGAAAAGTTCTGAATTTGAATTTTGTAAACAGCAATTGTTTTTTCACTTTTTGTCCATTTATTATCGCATCGAATGGGTTCTTTGGAAATCTACGTACTACATTATACACCTGCATTGCATAGCTCCTATGGTGTAGGATATAGGATAGGTACAAAGTACAATGTGTATAGCTTTATGTGATCTCCACTGTACATATAGGAACAGCCCCCCTATTCTGTATCTTTAGTTGCCAACTGCACGAGGTGCCTATCATCAAAAACATAGCTAAAAACTGAAATTTCAAAATTGCCTTTAGTGGGTATTGAACTATTAACAATCTGTGTCGTCACTTCAAGTGCGAAAATATCCTTAGGACATCGGAATTCGATAGTATATCTATGTTTTTGATGATAGACACCCAGTCCAGAAGGCAACTAGAGATACACAATAGGCCCGCTGGTCTTCAGCCCCTATATTCTGTATATTTAGTTGCCGACTGGACTAGGTGCCTATCATCAAAAACATAGCTAAAATGGAACTTTCAAAATTGCTATTAGTGGATATTGAACTATTTACGAACTGTGTCGTCACTTCAAGTGCGAACATATCCTTAGACAGTCGGAATTCGATAGTATATCTATGTTTTTGATGATAGACACCGAGTTCAAATGGCAACTAAAGATACATAATAGGCTCTCAGGATTCGATAATCAGTAATTGAGTGTCAATCCTATAATACCTATGACTTATGCATCGATTATAGGTGAAAACTACCTGACCAAGAATAATTCAAGTTCTTCCCAGACAATAGAAATATATATCGAGGGCATCAAACTGAAAAGGCGTAACTACAGATTTTCTGAATTCCAAAAATTTCGACCTTTTTGGCGCGAATCTCCATATTTATTAGCTTTTTGATGTCCTGAAAAAGTAAAGGCTACTCCGCTGGTTATAGGTACTATTATGTCTAACTCTACAACGTGAAAAGGCGTTTTTATAATTAAAGAAAATATTTATAAACAACTAGTCGATACTTTATATTTTTGTAGATACGCCCTTTCAGCTTGATGCCCAAGATATTGTTATGTATGATGTACGGATTCGCCCCCAGGTCAATAAAAATAACAATAATGTATTAGTTTATCCCCACATATTTAAAATAATGTGTATGTATTGTTTTGTACCCAAAGAATGGCGATAGGGCTCGCCACCCATCACGTTTGGGACGTAATAATCGTCGGTGAAAAGCGGATGAACGAAGTGTGGACTGTTGCCTGGGGAACACTTCATGTCATGCGTAAAGATTATGTTTATTTGTATGTACATTGTAGCTGTTGCCAAAATAGAATGTGTTATCATATCAATTGAGATTAATATTAAGAGCGGTTTCGTAACCGGATTGTGAAAAACCTGCCATTTTCTAATTAATCGAAAAAGAACACTCAAATTCAAAATACACTCAATAGTTAGTCAACAAAACCTTATTGGTACCTATGTATTGTGTATGTTGCCATCGCAAAATTTCCATTAGTTCCTAAAAATCAGAAAATCTGTAATTTTAACTGAAAAAATTTCGAAATTCTATTTTGCAGAAACCAATGAAAATGCTGCGATGGCAGCATACACAATACATAGGTAATAAGGATTTGTTTAATAAATATTGAGTGAATTTTGAATTTAAGTGTTCTGTTTCGATTAATTAGACAACGGCTGATTTTAACAATCAGGCTGCGAATCGGCTCTTAGTAGGAAACAGGGTGCAAGAAAACACAATATTTAAAAATATACACAATTTTTTTTATAATAATACTTTATAATTTTCATGAACTAACCTTTAAGAGGCTATGCGAATTTTATTTTCGTCACTGTTACTCCAAACGAAAAATCGCTCAGTGCGTGAGGGAGGGGCGGATTCAGGGCAAAAGGGAAAAAAGTTGGTTTTATATTTTTTATTAAAAAAAACTAAAATAGCTAGCAAAATTTCAAATATCAAATCTCTAGATATTGTTAAAACACAACAAATAAAATAGTTCTGTATATGGTTCCTATTCGTCAAACGAGGAGAAAAAGTGTGTTTGAAGACTTCATTTCAACAATTATTTCTGTCGAGGAAAATGTATCCAAACATGTTTTCCAATTTCAAAACCCTAGATTATATAATCAAAATGCATATACCTGTAATTTATTAAAGTTTTCCGTGTATTTCATGAAATACACAGAAAAGAAACACCCGTATTTTTTCCGCATATCGCTTTAACTACCAAAACAAGAAAAGAACAAAAGAATAATATTCGCCGTTCAAAAATTTACAACAATAGTAGTTTATGCTACAAGGGCGCAAAGGAATAAATTACGATTTTAAACGTAACCGAGTAATTTATTGCTTTTACGCCCGTGTATCATACTACGTTTTTCAATGCATAGTGTGAGGAAATGAAAACAAATATAATCTTGTGAACTTTAAATTATAATTAGCTCAAAAGGACTGTATCCAGAGCCATTAAACAGTGGTAAAAAAAGTATGACATCTATGGTACACATGATAGGCTGCAGGTTAGCCAACCATTGCAAATAAATTTAAAAAAATAATAATAGTAAAGCCCTAGGGCAAAATAATCGACTTTCTGTTCGGTTTTGATGCATAAAAAGTGGGCCTTTACGAGCACATGCATTGAAAAATACTAAAAGATAAAAACTACTTATCTGCTTGCACTCACCAATCGGCAACATGTACTATCAAATATCTTAGAACCGTTACTAACGTTGTGTTTTTCATATATTTGTAGATAAGACTATAAACGAATCTTAAATCAATTCCGAAACGGCTTTTCTAGAGAAACGTTTCCAAACACGCATCAAGAAACTACAACATTAAATGAATCTTACTAGTTTGTCAAAAAGCTCATTTTACCGTGTTCATATCGTCTTATTAACCTGGTATCCGCCTGGTCAGCATAAGTTGGTTACCCGCTTTCGCCTAACTGGCAGGATGTGACAAATTACCTTGTAATGGTGGACGTCGGTACGGCAGATAGGTACTCATCAGAAAACTAAGCAAATACATATGTACGTGTCTAAATAGATAACATACTGATTTATTTTCCCACGCTTTAATTTCTTAGAGTAGAATATAGAATATAGAATAGAATATAGTTTATTTGCGTCATTTGGTACATAATGTTCTTATACTGAGAGGTAAAGTATTACAATGTACTTAGATAGTAACTTAACTGAGTTCCGTCATACACAATACAATACAATGTTCTTTATTGCACACCAAAAACAAAGTAAACAGACAATTTCAAAAAGAAAAGAGTAGGGTACAATTGGCGGTCTTATCACTAAAAAGCGATCTCTTCCAGACAACCTTTGGATGGAGGAACTTTTAGAAGAAGTAAAAAGTGTGTAGAGGTGGTGTACAAAACAAATAGATGCAATTATACATATAAACATACATATTTAATCACACCACAAGCATTCTGGGAACCCAGCCACAAGACGGCGGCGATCTGGCAAACATTTTTTACTTAGTTTAATTTTACTTTAGGAGACATTTTAGTTTTATAGGTAAATTTTTAAGGTTTAATTTTAGTTTTATTTCATGTTATTTAAGTTTTTATAGTATTGTACTGAGGTCATAACTACATTTTTGTGAAATTTAGTTTGTATGTATGCTCCGTTTTAACTCGAGACGAGAACCACTCAACGGATTTTTATGCGGTTTTGTAGTGATATCAGTATATTTTTATAGGAATTGATTAATTATTAATTACCCATAGCAAAGCACAATACTTTTTGAATTTTTGAAGAATTCCTATCATATCGGAAGTTAGCGATAACGATTATCAATTTTTGTATGAAATCGTGTCAGATCGTCACGCGACATGTCGTTATGACTTCGTAATTTTTTGAGATGTCGAAAAAATAATTTTAAAACTGTTTTTAGCATTTTAAACTTAATAAACACTTTACAGACTTCAAATTATTGCAATTAATTTGAAGGGTTCCTTTAAAATGCGGAATCTCTTACAGCGAAGGTTTTGTGTCCGTCTGAGTGTCTGTCTGTCTCTCAACATAACGAAACAATGACTAGGCCGACTCTGCTGAAACTTTGGAAAAAAATATACAAGGTGAATTTGTGAACATCGTCCAAATTCATACCTGAGCCTTGGTAAGTGATCAGCATCATGAACCAGTAACGATTTTTGTAAAATTCATAAAATGAAATTTCGACTTCCCATAGTGATACACTTAGGACTGGGAGTGAATTACTATGGGAAGTCAAAATTTCGTTATACGAATTTCAATACTTACCAAGCCTCTAGTATGAATTTGGACGATGGTCAAAAAGTCACCTTGTATATATATTTCTTACTAGAATAATTATTGAAAACCTGCTCAATTAAATGCCTAAACAATTTTTACATAGCAAAGTTTTCTCCAATGGACCCCATCTACGTTCAAGTAAAAGCTTCCGTTAGCGGGCACTTTATATGATTTTTTGACCTTTCGTTTAATTCCTTCAAGATAACAAATAGTTGAAGGTGATATAAGCAATTTAAGAACCCGGTGCAGGACGACGCCAACTCCGATGCGAAGCGAGACGTATCGCGACAATAAAGCGCATATTTGGCTGGCTAATCTAAACAAGTGCCTCACGCTTTGCCCTACGCCGTTCGAACTGTGCTAAGCGAGTCTCGCCCTTTGCGTTGGAAATAATAATTATTTCTGAATACCTTAATTGTGCCTCGATTACTTGTTATTTTTTATTCTGTTTTAATTAATTACAATATTGATGATACTTCCAAGTGGTATACTTTGCTTGTTAAATGTTCACAAGTCACTTAACGAAGCCTTGTAAAAGTACTCGATTTCAGGGCAAAAACCCATTATTTTAAATATTTTTCTGATCTTTAACGCGATGTTTGTGAAAAAATCAGGGACATACACCACTTCATATTGACCGTCTAAATGAAAGCCTAAAGTTTATTTGATTGAATTGATCCACTTTCGCGAGTTATTATGGTTTTTAGATATGTATGAAGTACGATTCGGAGCGGGTTCTTAATGGAAAATATTCGAAATCAGTCAGTGCCCAGAAGAAAAAGTCAACACACACACAGTGCACACAATCCATACACGCAGGTACAAAAAAAGAGGCAGCCAATATATTTTTCATTATCTTTATATTGCGAATTCAGTGCTGAAATTGTGTTAATGAGCAGTTTGCATACTTCGGTTGGTTTATGAAACTAGCTGATGGCATTTATGATTTAAAATGAAATATGAAAGGCGTACAGAACAATACGTAACGTTTTGTTTCTGCAATGAACTGCCAAGTTTTGTCACTGCTAGGAAGCTTCATTTCCTCTAGGTTTACTGTATTAACGGTAGAACTGGGTGACCAGATTGAATATTATATTTTTATCTACTCCCATACTACAATAAGGTAATTTCAACATCAAAAGCAGTTTTATAAGTACTTACATTGTTTATCTGATGTTATAATATTACATCAAAGCGACCTTATTTCTCAAGACACATCCCCTTTATCCTAATTGGCCTTTAAGGCAGCATTACCGGGAAGACACAACCGAGGTTCATGAACGAATGTTCTTCTCATTTTTCGTGAAATTGTTAGTTAAAAATATTCTAAATAAAGATGAGATTTTTGATGGTCATAGATAAAGTATTGTGTGTAACTAAACAAAATTAGACATTGAGACACTCGTGTTACGAAACTACAGAACTATATATTTCTGTGTACGAAACTCACTTCGTTCGTTGTAAACAAGCACTCATAATGTCTCAAATTATGTTACAGTTGCACAAAATACTATTCTCCAATTGTCACGTTTTTTTTTGTTACCAGATTTCTAATGTTTTTAATCGACCCTCGATTTTGACTGCGATGTATTGTTACAGACATAATAAGAGTTTTTTTTTTACCTTTCTAGTAAAAATTTCTTCACCACCCAAAGGTAAGTCCGCCTTTGCACAAAATTATGTTTTCAATACTCTGTTTTCTTTTATATGTCTTTTGTGTACAATAAAGTGTCAATTCATTCAATTCATTCATTCATTCATTCAAGAGTTAAGAAATAAGAATGAATTATCTAGCCCTTAAATAAAAGTTTTAGTTACCTATTTTTATACATTGGAACCTAATTGTATCGATTCGGCGCAATACAACTTATTTGACAGGACTAACCTTATTTTGAGTGTCCTGTCTTTATCTTTTTGGTACAGAAAGAAAAAGAAAATGCGCTTAAATTAAGTTTAGTCATAGAGGCTGATACTCGTAACGTAACGTGCCAATTTTTTTTGTTTATGTGTTTTGTAGTTTCATAATATAAGTAAATAAGTAATTTAATCCTAATTGAGTTATTTATTTTTTACTCATAATATATATTGACCATTTTATATGATATGACATGTGTTATTGAAAATTAGGGAGTATAATAATTAAAGAAATATTTTGATGGAGGGCCTTGACAAGATTAAAATCTCCAATTTTTAATAATAGTAGTTTATGCTACAAGGGCGAAAAGGAATAAATTACGAGGACAATTAAAAATACGAGCGTAGCGAGTGTTTTAAACGTAATCGAGTAATTAATTGCTCTTACGCCTGTGTATCATACTACGTTTTTCAATGCATAGTGTGAGGAAATAAAACAAATATAATCAAGATAACAATTTAATTATTAAAGTTGAAAGTTACATTGTTATAATTTTACAAGTTAATGATTGGCTCAAAAGGACTGTATCCGTGCCGTTAAACAGTGATAAAAAAGGGCAACATTTATGGTACATAGGAAAGGTTGCAGGTTAACCAACTCTCGCAAATAAAAAATAAATAAATAATAAATAAATAATAAAGCCCTAGGGCAAAATAATCGACTTTCTGTTCGGTTTTGATGCATAAAACGTGGGCCTTTACGAGCACTTGCATTGAAAAATAAATTATGTGTATGTCTATACTAGCAAGCAAAACCAAGCAGAAGCAACAGGCTCTCGCAGCTGGCAACCTCTAGCACCTGTTGTGGTCCAGACGAAAATGTCGTCACGTGATCGAATACCTCGCCCATAGGGCACAGATAGGGTTGCCAACTCTCGAAAGACCCAACCCGGGAGATTTGAACAAATCGGTGGGCAATGGAATAACAATCGGTAATATTTATTAATTTTTCAATTTATATTTACATTGCCTTGTAGAAGCATCTAACATTTGTCGGTTTTTGAGCACATAATCGTAAAAGATTTACATGAAGAATCAACAAATATTTCGATTGCAAATTATTTATTTCGCGCGCTTTATCTATTTCGTTAATGACAATTATCTTGATTTATATAAAAAGGGCTCACCTCAATACGTGTTATGATCGGGAAAGCCGACCAGTTTCAGCAGATTTAGACTACCGTCATCTGGGCTAGTGAAGACGTTTACGCGACGACGTTACGCCTCATACGCCTTACGCCGAAACTGGTCGGCTTTCCCGATCATAACACGTATTGAGGTGAGACGTTTTTATGTAAATCATGAATTATCCTCAAGTCTCATTTAATTCGACAATTATCTTATTTTAGAAAATCCGGAGAATTTATTGCATCCCGGTTGCTCGGGAGGTTGAACAATATTCCTGGAGTCTCCCGGGAATTCCGGGAATATTGGGAACCCTAGGCACAGACAAAATATACAGTCTATCGTGAGACCGTGACCTTATTGAAACCGTCATTAATGACATTACTAAAACTAAAATTAAAGCCTTCAGAATCGGCTTTATTAAGAGGCTAATAAAGCCGATTCTGAAGGCTTTAATTTCTTCAACAACAGTTTGTTGTAGTTTGTTTTGTTTGTTGTTTGTGACAAACTGTTGTCAGTTTCAACAACAGTTTGTCACTGTCAATCCAAGCGAAAAATCGCGCAGTGCGAGGGGGGCGGATTCAGGGCAAAAGGGAAAAAAGTTGGTTTTATATTTTTATTAAAAAAACTAAACTAGCTAGCAAAATTTCAAACATAAAATCTCTAGATATTGTTGAAACATATAAAATATGTTCGAGTTCTGTATATGGTTCCTATTCGTCAAACGAGGAGAAAAAGTGTGTTTGAAGACCTCATTTCAACAATTATTTCTATCGAGGAAAATTTATCCAAATATATTTTCCAATTTCAAAACCCTAGATTATATAGTCAAAATGCATATAGCAGAAATTTATTAAAATTTTCCATGTATTTCATGAAATACACAGAAAAGAAACACCCGTATTTTTTTCGCATATCGCCTTTATATTCACAACCAAGAACTTTAAGCAGGGATGGCTACCTTTAAACTTCGGCGTGCCGTTGTTCTCCAAATAGAATTTGAACAGCTTTACGAACCACAAAAAAAAAGATGCAATCATTAATTAATCTTGCACTGTTTTGTTAACCGAATACAACATTTTTTTTAATTTTACCCTCCCCTCTAGTGCCGTGCCATAAGTTTGCTACCCCTAGACTAAAGGATACAACTATACAGATAAAATCCCACCAATCTGCCATCCATCCCCATCCATCAGCCCGTATTCGTCCACTGTTGGACATAAGTCTCCCCAATATTACGCCACTCTTGGCGGTCCTCAGTCATCCTCATCCGCCACCCGCAACGTCCTTCAGATCGTCAGTCCAGCGGGCACGAGAGCAGCCTACGCTGCGCTTTGCTGTACGTGGTCTCCATTCCAATGCCTTACGGCCCCAACGGTTATCATGTCGGCGACAAATATGGCCAGTCCACTGCCACTTAAACTTACTGATTCGGCAGGCTATGTCGGTCACCTTCGATCTTTGACGGATATCTTCGTTTCGGATTTTATCCATCAAAGATATCCCAAGCATAGCCCGCTCCATAGCTCGTTGAGCGACTTTAAATCGGCGGATCAAGCCTTTGGACCAATCTGCCACTTGCACCATATTCACAGCCAAAACATATATCAAAGTGTGCGTGCTTCTCCAGTTCACCTGTACTAAAGTAATTCTTGCGACCGACGTAATAAGATTTTATTTGCTGTAAGTCTGATTCAAAAGCTAGAGCTCCTAAAATTTTCGTTTCACGGTCAAAGCCACGTCACGAACACACGGCATAATCGCATGTCTTGTCTTTCCCGGGATACAGGGAGGCATCTTAGTTATCCTGCATACAAGACTGAAGGACAAAATAACCACCTATTTTGTGACTGAAGCCACGTTGTTTCCAAAAGCGTAAAATGTTACTATAATACACGTTTTGTGTCTCGTAGTCGTCGTGTGAAGAAATTCAGCAACGGCCAATTGGGAAAAGCTCTCCAGACCAGATAACGGCTTGCCCCTAGATAACGTGTTACATTTGCGGAAACTAATCAAGCGAATAGTTGTATATTATATAATATACAAGGTGACTTTTTGATCATCGTCCAAATTCGTACTGGTGGCTTGGTAAGTGATCAGTATCATGCATCAATAACAATTTTGGTGAAATTCGTAAAATGAAATTTCGACTCCCCATAGTGATTCACTCGGGACTGGAACTGAATTTATATGGGAAGCCGAAATTTCATTATACGAATTTCACAAAAATTGTTACTGATCCAAGATACTGATCACTTATCAAGCCTCCAGTATGAATTTGGACGATGATCAAAAAGTCACCTTGTATATACATTACACGCACATCTATAGTTTTTAGTTAAATATGCCATTATATTTTTCAAATTTACTTCTGCCATAGTTATATACAACCAAACAGTTTTCAAACGTTAGTTCATGCTTTTCTACAGCCTTCCCTAAAAGAGTTTGCACCAACTTCACCGAAAGCCATGCATACGAAAAGTACGGTCTGCAACGAAGTTGAATCGGATCCGCGGCTGGCGGCCGAATAACAGCAGACACAACAACACGAAACATCGGAAGTTTGATAGCGTCAGCAAAGCAAACACCTTACTATCAGCAAAGGCTTAAAGAATTAAAAACAAAGTAAAATGAAAATAGTAAACTCAAGCTTTTATCAGGTAAATCGTTGTTAGAGACTATTATGTAGTAAAGCTGAGCACATAAAAAAAAACGGCCAAATGCGAGTCGGACTCGCGCACGAATGGTTCCGTACCATTATCTATAAAAACGGCAAAACATGTCTGTTGTATGGGAGCCCCCTTAAATATTTATTTTATTCTGTTTTTTAGTATTTGTTGTTATAGCAGCAACAGAAATACATCATCTGTGAAAATTTCAACTGTCTAACTGTCACGGTTCATGAGATACAGCCTGGTGACAGACGGACAGACAGACGGACAGCGGAGTCTTAGTAATAGGGTCCCGTTGGTTACCCTTTGGGTACGGAATCCTAAAAAAGCAGTGGATTATGTCGGAGATACAACCTTAAATTATTTAAGTTCATTTCTTACGTTGACTCTTTAGTCAATCACAGAGGAAATCATTAATTGCGATCATAGATATCATAATAATACGTCGGTGTTAGTAGCTCATTCGGTTATGTATGAAGTCATTTCAATTATTTTATTATTCTGATCAAATAAGCACTTAATTAAGTAAGCATCTTCAATTATAACTAATCTTTAATCGGAAAATTAATTATCCTTCCTTTAAAAAAAATAATTCTAGAAGTGACGTACAATTCAGAAAATGCCCTTTACGAGATGCGAACAAAGTAGTATCCAATAAAAAAAAACATTGCAGACGCTTCCGTTGCTATCGCTACTTATTTAAGAGTATGGCCTACCCTAGCAACTTTTTTTATTACCCGTCCAGCACAATAAGCCCAATGGCAAAAGCTTTATTTGCTTTTGATAGATGCGATTATATGTTGGCTCATAGGCCTCTTTTTCTTGGACGCGAAATGCTAATATTCACGCAGCGAAACAACAAATTGGACTGTTTTAGCTAATACTGAAATATTTTCTAGGCAAGAAAATATTGAATTTAAGTAGACTTTATGAAAAAAAAAATCAAGTCTATCCCTTAACCGCGCTTGTCTGCGGAAAGTTTAAACACGAAAAAAAATGGGTTAGAAATGTATTTTTTAGACAAAAGTACAAATTTTAATACATTGCTTATAAGTTCGTTACATTAATAAAAAACCAACAAAACAAATGTATTATTTTCAGTATAAGGAGAGAGCTAACTTCTTCCCTAAAAAACCCTCAAAAGTCTGGCGTTGTTGATGTTCTTAGGCTCAGGTAGAGGCTTAAGGCTTTGGGTCTGCGGTATCATTCCGGAGGCGACTTCGACACCAGATTAGCCGAACTGAGTCGAAAGTCGAAACTAGATAAATGCCTTTTAGACCGGAATTAAGTACACCAGATAAGATGACATAAAGGGACTTTAATGTAATTATTAAACTTTTCATGATAGTTTGGCATTTGGTTAGGAAATCAACTGTTATAATTATAATAATAACCGTTACGTGTACGAATTAATAATAACCGTCCATACCTCGTCCTCCGTGTCTTTGTGTGAGTCCATCAAATGGAAGAAAGGCGTTATGCAAGGGTTACCCAATACTGGTGCTTATAAAATAAATTCAGATTTATTTCTGTCTTACGTAAATGAATAATTTGCAGACTGTCTACATTGGCTTGAAACATCGTATCTTTGTTTTAACGATCTGTCAGCCAATACATTTCTATCAGAGAAAACTCAGCGGATGTTGTTAGATCAAGATTTAATAGTAGTTTATGCTACAAGGGCGAAAAGGAATAAATTACGAGGACAATTTAAAACATGAGCGTACCGAGTGTTTTAAACGTAACCGAGTAATTTATTGCTCTTACGCCCGTGTATCATACTACGTTTTTCAATGCATAGTGTGAGGAAATAAAACAAATATTAATCTTGTGAACTTCAAATTATGATTGGCTCAAAAGGACTGTATCCAGAGCCGTTAAACAGTGGGAAAAAAAGTATAACATTTATGGTACAAAGGAAAGGCTGCAGGTTAGCCAACCATTGTAAGCAAAAAAAAAATAATAATAATGAGAAAGCCCTAGGGCAAAATAATCGACTTTCGGTTTTGATGCATAGAAAGTGGGCCTTCACGAGCACTTGCATTGAAAATAATTATAAAGTAATCTAGACAGAAATTGTTTAGGCAAACAAAACAAGGATTTAGTCATTTGGAAATACCGGAAAACAAGCTGGTTGAATTAAAGTTGGTTTACACATTACATTATCTTATATTAAAAATACTTGCTGTTTGTTTTGTACATGGTCTTTCCATTAGTCAACTACCATTTTATAGTTCCGTCAAAAACATTAATCATAAATAATTTAACCTTTTGCTCGAATCGAAGCCAGGTTAAATGACCGGTAAAACTGTTATTTCTGAACCACTTCCTGTCATTCGTCGTCGTGTGATCCAAAGGTCAATATTGGGACAAATCCTTTATTCGGTTGCGTTCAAACGCGGTGGTAAATGTAAAATTTAACTTTCAAAATGAATTTTGCATTTTTGTCAAAGTTTATTCAAAGACTTCGAGCTGTTCGTTTTCAATCGGGTGGTTGTAGAACGGGTGACAGTTAATTTTTACGTTTACTCCGGCGTTTTGAAAGGCGACCCTAGTATATAAAAAATATTTAAATATTCATGATACCACCTACGTGCTGATGATTCGCAGCTGTGTAAAGGCCCTTAAGAAGCCACTTCACGCCTGGATTTTTCTCAAGATTCATACAAAAGGTAAAAACTGATTGTGAAGTCAACAGTTTATTTTCTTCATAATTTTTATTATAAGTATAATCTAGCGACATCTAAATACGTCTCTGTATAGCCCAAAAAGCAAAATTTGATGAAACACCATAATATTGTCTCGTCTTTACGCAAAGTTTAGCAATTTTTATAATTATTATGCATACTGGAAACAAAAAAGAATAAAACAATACATACACAAGTAAAACAATGTGCTTCTTTTAGATTTTTGCTTAAATCATGAATTCTGTTAAAACAATAGGGAGTGCGCATCACTCCGCTCCGCTTCGCTCAGCTACCCAGTTTATTTACATGTAAATAGCTTTGCTTCGCTCGTTGACGCATCTATTTTTGGGTTTTTTGAAAGACTCTATTTCATCTTATCTCAAAATAATCTCGCTTTTTCGTGAAAATTATAGATTTTATCTAGTCTTAAAATATTTCATCTTATCTCGAAATAATCTCGCTTTTTTCGCGAAAATGATAGATTTTATCTGCCTTTACGTCACAATTCCGTTTTTTACGAAAATGCAGAATTTTTTTCTTTACCCCTAAGAGCACCTTAAAACTGTGTTTAACTACCAAGAGGTACAGCTCCACCGCTGGCGGACGGAGCCCCAGACGACGGATTTCCTCGAAAGTACCGCTCATATTTTGCCGACTATTTTCTGCTAAACTATGCCTTCAGTAATTGTCTTTTGACTGTAATTTAAAACCGAGGAGCCTGAAGTTTCAACGTAATTACAAATAGTGCAATTTCAGATTTTTGAAGCGAACGACCCAGTTGCCCAATTTCCTCAAATTAAGATGATTGTGGACAAAAAGCAATGGAATAGTTGTTTTTTTGATAAATTATGTCATTGTTTTACTGGTGCCCGTTAAATTTGTATGCTTTTACCAAGGACTAGATTGATAGATCATTAACCACTTTGGTCCCTTTTAACTTTTAACGAAACCTAGCTTACTCCTCGTTTATAGCCGAAACATAAATGCAACATTTTTCTTTTTCATACCACCCAAACATCTATATGAACTTTTTTTTCATCCGAATTGTGTTTTTTGGTTTGAATTCCCTACTGCTCCTTGCTAAGGAATTAAATCAAACGAGCTAGCTCGTAGATGACTATAACGTCATCTACGTATTTAATTTTTGGGTAAATGTTTATTGAGTATTTGATTAAGATTCTTACTGAAGTAAAACGCGATTGGATGAAATTTTCTCGATAGAATTTAATTCCGAAAAGACCTCCGAATTGTTTTATTTTTTCCTGTAATTCTGAAATCCTAACTAATTTCCTTGTGAAATTGCATTTAAAATGTGGATATTATGTATTTGTAAAGTCTCCTTGAAAATATTTTTGACAAAGTAGCTTAGTACATTTTATATGAATAAAAAACCGACTTTTTGCTACTTTTCCACGAATCCGTCCCACTCGCACTAAGCGTTTTTTCGCATATGGAGTAACAGGGACGCTAAAACTTTTACGTATCGCCTTAATAGATAAACTTGATTTTCCAATCGCACAATCACGTCCATGTGGAAAGTATTATTTTCTCCTATTTCGTCCTATCAAGGACGCAGCGAGCGTCGTAACAGCCACTATGCATTGCGCGCTGATATGAACTTTATTTCAATGTCGTTTCCGTCGATATTTGTACCGAAACACATCGAGCTGCCAATTTGGTTCTTGTCTTTTAACATTCAGGGAAACCTAGTTAAGTAATTGAAGCCTATGTAAGAATGTACTGGTTAATCTGGTTATATCTACAAAGTAGCATTTTGGTAATTTCATTTGGTATTTTGGAAAAAGATTTTTATTTATTTCTCTATTTTGAATAATCCTTAATTGATGGACTTTTTGATGTTACTGAAAACCACAAAATTTTCTTTTTTTTTAATTTTCTTACTTGTATCCACTTCTTCGTTTGTAAGCACAGTGAGAACGAGGTCGAAAAGAGAAAAACGAGTTTACGGAACAATAGAGGCGTTTTCGTTTATTTGTTCATGAATCTAGTCCACGACACTCTCTGTCTTTAATAACAGGTTTTAGGGATCCGGTAAAAAATGGCTTTACTGAAGCGGAATCCCATTTTAATCATATTCGCTATTCTAGGTATCATTAGGTATGCAAATTAAGTTTTAATATCAGCAAAACACGTTTGTTTCATGACAGTGACTGGCTTTTAAAATAATAAGCTTCTATGCCAATTAATATAAAAGTTAGCATTTTTGTAGGCAAACCCGCAAGATTTTACTGGAGTCCTATTATTGAAAGTCCGAATCAATAAATAAAAATAAGTTATTCAAAAGAAAAAACCGTCGATTTCCTAATTATTCAGTCCAAAGTCCTGTCGAAGTCAATGAAAATAGTCCAGCGGGCCTATTGTGTATCTCTAGTTGCCTTCTGGACTGGGTGTCTATCATCAAAAACATAGATATACTATCGAATTCCGATGTCTTAAGGATATTTTCGCACTTGAAGTGACGACACAGATTGTTAATAGTTCAATACCCACTAAAGGCAATTTTGAAATTTCAGTTTTTAGCTATGTTTTTGATGATAGGCACTTCGTGCAGTTGGCAACTAAAGATACAGAATAGGGGGGCAAGTCCATAGTTTTGATCATGTCTTGTGGCCATCAGCGGCGAAGGAGTCCGTAACACCCAGAAAAACATGCTACATTTTAGAATTCCATGTGAGTTTATCTACAGAACCCGATGCGTTTGTGTGTCGTATTCTTGACGAACTTGTTTAATAGCCAACGAACTGAAAAACGGTGAAATTTGTGGAAATACACAAAACGACTACGGAAACCGTTTGCTGTGTAACTTGTACCAAAGATTTCAATGTAAGAGCACTTACACTGGTCGGGTGGTTCCGTAGTTCGTTATTAGTTGCTTCTATAGTGTTAAGTCGTTTTAGTAGACAAATAAAACTATAATACTGTATTATATAAGCTCTTTCAATTTAAATGGGAAGTAATTTAGGAGGTGATTCAGTATCGTTAACACATCACATTCCACTGAAATGTACTTTTTTTTGCGCGAACTTTTTCTTCAGAGTCAGCTGATCGGACCACTTTGTACAGAGAAGTGAAAAAAAAGTTCGCGCAGAAAAGTGCTTTGTAGTGGAATGGGATGTATTAACGATACTGAATCACCTCCTAAATTACTTTCCATTTAAATTGAAAGAACTTATATACATACATAGATTTACTCACGCTTGTCTCTCGGAGGGGTAGGCAGAGACCACTGATTTCCATCTTCTACGATCATGACACATCATCAATTTAAGTATAGTCATACAATAACTTCTATTCCGGGTAACATTATTAAATTTAAAATCTGTAAAAAAACCTACAATTTAGGACCCATATTTGAGACGACTTAACATTTTCTTTTGTTATATGGGAAAGTTCCAAAAAGGAAATATAAAAACACAAAAGAATGGCGTTGATCCGCTACCCAGGGGTCGGCAACCGGCGGCCCGCGGGCCGCATGCGGCCTATGAACCACTTCGGTTCGGCCCGCTAGGTTCTCAGCCGCTGCATGAAAACTATGTTTTATTTGTGGGAGCAGACATTTTCCAATCTAAACTATCGAAAAAGCAAGCCTTGTTCTCGGTTAACGGATGTACATACCTATAGACGCGATACTGCGCACTAAAATGCAAGCGAACATACAAAATCTTGCAAATCAAAAGCAGCCGCAACAATCGCATTCGATTTTTACTAATTAATATTAAAATTAATTTAAACTGCAATAAATATGATACGAAATGGACTAATATGCGTTGATTTTTATATCCGGCCCTCACTGATCTCCTGGTAACATTTTTGGCCCTTTGATATAACAAGGTTGCCGACCCCTGCGCTACACTATAGGAATACAACGAGCCGGGGTAAGTATGAGGTGCGGGGAGAGAGCAAAGGTGACAGTTGATAATGATGTCGATCTATCAACTTGTTGATCGACTCGTCAACAGATCCCAATAAATAACTCCCAATCGGTGAACGAAAAGTCCCTGCTCCGTCATACTTAACTCTATGGACGCATGACACATGTGACCCTCTTCATATTCAAACTATATATGACAAGTTGAACGACAAATCTAACTGAAATTTAATGTTTTTTGGTAGTTTTTTTCGTGTTTTTTAATTAAACATTTATAGCACATACACTGAACGCTATATCCCTTAAATTAATCTTGATAATAAATATTTTTACTTAATAAAAATCATTTTTTAACTGTTTTATTATATATAAATATACAGACTTTTATGAATATTGTAGAATAAATTAAATAAAAAAGAAAACTTTTGATATCTATTTCGACCATCGAAATAATGATTTCGATCCACTTGGGATCGTCGTCAGTCGAATATGGACCTTTTTGCTCAAGGTAAATTCAATAGGTTTTAAGAAAATAGGTTAAGTTTGTCATTTTAATGTTAATTCTATTTTGTTTATGATATGTTCCATATTCGACTGACGACGATCCCAAGTGGGTCGAAATATATATCGAAAGTTTTCTTTTTTATTTAATTTATACTACAATATTTATAAAAGTCTGTACATTATATAAAAAAAAAACAGTTAAAAAAAACTTAAATTAATGTTGGGTCGAAAACGGCGCAAAAGTTTTTTTATTTATTATTTACATAATTTTATGTTAAAATTTATAATTATATGAGCATAATATAAAATAAGTATATAATTCTATATTTTTTAATCATTCGTATATTTTTGTTTCTTTCTTTGAATCTCTCGCATTTTAGCGGGAGAATTGCAACAGGATATAAATCTCAAAATCTGACTGGTCCAATTAATACTTTTGTACTCATCTGTACTCCTACCCCGCAAACCGTCTTCGTCTCGGCTCTCAAGTTGTATTATAGTTCCTAAACATAAGCCCAAAAGGTTTTCGAACTCTGAGAGATAAAATCGCTTCTTTTGGCTCTTTGTTTATGTGGACGTGATATTATTTACCAAATTTTTGGTTTAGTAATTTGCACCATACAAATAGAACAAATATAAACTCTGTCAAACCTAGAAGTAACTTGATTTTTTTTCCCTCTTTGGACCACTCTGGGCTCTTGAAGTTATAATGTTATATACTATTTTTTACAATTTTGTACTTAATTTAATTTAAATGTAGTCCGAAATTAATGTTACATTTTTTTTTCTTTATACGCCCTCTTAACGAAGGACTCCCAAAACGTCAATAAACATGGAAATACCGCCGCTGAATGCAGAAAAACGTCAAGAACAAGGATTGTAGGTTGGTTGTTGACGAGCCCTGGCTTCAAATTAAGTCTGCAATTGAGACTTGCGTCTATTGCCTTCAGGTACGCAGGTCCGTATTCAGGATTTGTACTCGGGAGAGGGAGAGATAAAACTTTCAGAAAAACGTCATAAACAAGGGTTGTAGGTTGGTTGTTATCGAGCCCTGGCTTCAAATTGGGTCTGCAACTGAAACTTGCGTCTATTGCCTGCAGGCATCCAGGCCCCGCCCGTATAGACCAGAATTTTTGTATGGAGTAAGTTGAATTAAATGGTTAAAATTGAGAATATATTAGTGTACATTTTTTTAAATAATTGGTTGATATAAAAATGTAAAAGAATATTTCAATTTTTCAATAGAAGTTTTGGTGGTACGAAAAGAAAAATGTTGCATACGTTGTGTTAGAGTTTATAATTCATACACATGTTTTTCAATATATTTTGGTTCGGCCATAAACGAGGAGTAGGCTTTAGAAAGTACCCATTTGGCGATACCAAGCCCCTTAATTTTGTAATGGAAAGTATTATTTTTGAACGTCGTGATATTTATGTGTAGTTGTATTATGTTTTGTGCCATTGGGTGGGGCACAATTCCTTAGATTAAATTATGTTACACAGGTGGTAGAGCTGATGCCGAGCTCGACTGTGGAGGTACCACCATATTACTTGGAGACCCCCTCGAAGTAATTCGGGGGAGAGTCAGAGGACAGCTCACATGCAAAAAACCAGGAAGCCCACCATGCCTGGGACCGATGGATGGCGGTATATCCATCGCTAATAGCCGGGCCTTATATGGAACAGGCTGGTGACGGGCAGCGGCGTCACTGGTGCGAGGGTTCCAGCACCGCGCTCACCTGCCCAGCGTGTTTGAGTATAGGCAATTCTTCCAGGATGACCGCCGGGAGTGGCAAAGTCCTGGAAAGGCTTATGTCCATCAGTGGACGGACTAGGCTGATGGATGGATGGATGGAAATTATATTTCTAGTCAATACATCCTGTCATAAGTCATAACTACTAAGCGAATAAAGTTATTTATTGGTCCTGGAGGTTCAAGAAAAGACAAAAATCTTAATAAGTAGATTGTTAAGGCTGCATATAAAATTAGATGGAGCACCTCATTTTGCACTGACTGAACTCTATAACGTTTCCTCAATAGCGCGCTCACAGCCGTGGCTGTTACGAGTTTACGATCACCAAGAGACATGCGCTCACGAAAAACTGAGCTTTTATTTAATAACTGGGCTTCTAAATGACATCATTAAAATATTCTAAGACGGACGGGGTCATTTGTTCAATTATTTTTAATACGAATTTCAAGGCTATATGATTTAAGGAAATCCCTTTATTACTCGAAAAACATACAATTTAGAGGTAACTTTGTTTTTTTTTTCTATCGAGCGGACTTCAAGATTTTGCGTTTTTCCAAGACGAACCTATCAGATATATAGTCTACTATCCATATTTTATTATTTTTATTAAACTAATTGACTAAGTTACGCAATGTGAAATCCCTTTATCCCTTTATGTGGTAAGCTGATTTAATGAGAAAATTGGTAATTTGAGGTCGTAACCTAAATTAAATTATAAAATAATGGTTGCGTTTCAAATTAAGCTTCCGTTTAAAATTTATCAGAGAGCGGCGTTTTTTATGAAATAAGAAAAAGCGTTAACATTTATTCTAAAATGTTTTTGTACATTCGGTCATAGAAATTTTCGTTTAATATACTTTTCACCTTTTGCAGCGAACTTTTATTGTATTTAAAAGCCTTATTCAACGATAGGTTTTACTACTAGGTTTACAGTATCGTGACTACAGGCACTGAATTTGTTTGAAATATGCGACTGGATTGTAGTTTTTTTACACAGTTTGTGACTAATATGGATTTATGCTAGAGTTGGCAGGTTAATGTGTTTGTGCACAGTTTTTATGCTAACATACGATATATTTATTCTTAGTACTCAAACATAACCTACGTGTGTATATTAGTTCTGCCTGTAATACATTTTATTAGAAGTTGTTACCGGTAATTTATTTATTTCTTTCTCTCTGTCTGTCTACATTTCGCTGACTTTGCTGGACCATGCCTAACTTGATGTTTTATTAAATTCATGTTGTTAGGGTTCCGTAGTACCTAAAAGGTACAAAGGGAACCTTATTGGTGAGACTCCGTTGTCCGTCCGTCTGTCCGTATGCCACAGCCTCATAACTTTAGCAGCGTTAAAGATAAAGACATGAAATTTGGCACAATAATAGAAATAATTGTCCCACATATCACGGTGTAAAAAAATATAAAAATTTGAAATTATTCAAAATATTTCCAAACATAAAGTGAAAAAAAATATATATTATCCTAAAAATACAATATGTGTATCAAATTGTAGATGTTAAAAAGTTCATTGTAAAAATATATACTTTTACTATACTAACTGGCACTAGTTTCGAGAAATCTGTAAAAAAACAAAAATATGTATTTCTCCCCCCTTATCTTCGAAAGTAGTATACTGAAAAATATGAAAAAAATGGCGATTATAGATCATAACTGTCCAATTACAGGAAAACTATAGCAATTTAAAAAAGTTGAGCACAAATGGAAAATTTAAAGAAAAGTAAAATAAATAAAAATATATTTTATAAAAAAACAATAAGGGTATTAAATTATATGTATTAAAAAGCTGATTATAAAATATATAGTTTGGCTACATTAAATTGCATCTATTTCGAGAAATCCTTGAAAAACCATGAACAATGTATGTCTCCCACCCTTATCTCCAAAACTGGTGGACCGAAAAATATGATAAAAAATCATGGTAATGTGTCTTTACGTAAAGATTACAGGAAAAATGAAGCGGTTGAGAAATTCACGAAAAAGAATCACAAAATTAAATTTATCATCCACAATATAGAACTCTAGGTACGCGAGTCTGACTTCACTTGGCCGTTTTTTTTTTAATTATATTACATCGTCACGAGGCGTGACTCACGACATGAGGGCCGTGTCAGTGGGAAATGCAAGTCAGTCCACACTCGTACACCCACGTTTCATCGGCGATTGTTACGTCCCAGCGTGGGTTGTTGAGCCCTTTCGCCATACTTCAGGCACAAATATGGACTTACAGCCTCACGTAAAAAATTAAAAATCAATAAAAAAATAAACCTGCCTAAGCAGACCGAACACAAATGTACCCCTAGGATTAGAACACGCGACCTCCAGATAGTAGGTCGAGACCAACGATAACGTTCGAACCACTAGAGAACGGAGGCGGTTTTTTAGGATTCCGTAGCCAACAAGGAACCCTTACAGTTTCGCCATGTCTGTCTGTCTGTTTGTCTGTCTGTCCGCGGCTTTCTTCAGAGACTCTTAGTATTAGAAAGCTGTAATTTGGCATGGGTATACATATTAATCACACCGACAAAGTGGTACAATACAATATTGAAAAAATATAGTGTGGTGTCGTTGGACAGGTTGTTCAAAAATGTTGCGGGTGTGTGAAAACCAACTTTTTGTTAGAGTCAAGTGCCCCCCCGCCCCTGCCAGCAAAACGGTTGTTTTTGGATATGTGAAAAAATTCACGGTAAAAGTATGTACCTTTAACAAAGTTAAAAGGAAAACTATCACAGCTAAGTAGACTTTACAATTTAACAAGTACAAATCGCCCCAAACTTTTAGTCCTCTCTAAACACGGGGCGATTCGCATCGGCAGAAACAACATTTTTTGGCCGTTATTCGGAAGAGTAACTTCCGAGCGGACTAAAAGTTTGGCGCTATCTGTATTAGTCGACAAACTTATAAAATGTACCTGGCAACTACAGAACCCTACACAGCGCGTGGCCCGACACGCACTTGGCCGATTTTTAAATAAATTATACAACATATGCTGTTCTATATTATATTATTTGATATTAAGGGACGCATAGACAGACCGAAGAACTAAAATAAATAAGGTATAGATAAGATTATATGTTTTTATTGCGAAATCCATCGTGTGAATACTCTAATTATTATTAGAGTACATTACCAACTAGAAATTAATCAGAAACAAATTTAAAAGCTCGAAAATTTTTGCAAAAATTCCTTCTGCCAGGATTTGAATCTACGACCTCCTGTATGACATGACAGGCGCGCTACCGACTGCGCTACCGATCTTTAATTTTTCCACCATACCTATCTGTACACCGAATTCTGATCAGAATGAGCAAGGCGTGAAATCACATAACACCCTTGTGAGCGTCCAGTATGTGCATTACAAGCTGGTATATCAAGTAGTTACAAAAATTCGGTGTACAGATATGGTGGAAAAATTCGTCGTTCCAGATACGAACCTCGGTGGCGCCAGAGAATATAAAGTCGGTATCGCGCCTGTCATGTAAGTAGGAGATCGTATGATCAAATCCTGGCCGGAGGAATATTTTTCAAAAATATTTGTCCCCTTAAATTTGTTTCTGATTGATTTCCAGTTGGTAATGTACTCTAATAATAATTAAGGTATAGGTACCTTCATCCGTTTATTGACGACACGGTGACTCAAACCCCAAGCACAAAATAATAAAGCATTTAAAACCAAATAGTTCACCGTGTAACGTAGACGACAATAACCTGGATACCGCACGGGTTAGGCACCGAATCGCCAAGTCTGCGACACAGAGCCGCAACCTTGTCGCTCAGACCTTGACACACATGCCAACTTGTTCAGCTGATAATTGACTTAATGTGCTCAAAGTTAGCTGCGTTTAGGATTTTCAATTTGATTTTATGGTTCTAGAAGTCTAGACATCGAGTTTGTCCGTGGCTCCGTCTTAACGCTTGTATTTATATTTTTAATATACTACCCGGGGCTCTACCGCGTAATTCTCATTTGTATCAACTTCAAGCAAATGCATGCGAAATTCAACGCGTGCAAAAGAGATGGCATGTTAGGCGGGCGTCGCCGCACGCACGACAAATTTCAATCTCAAGTTGATGTTGATGAAAATGAGAATTACGTGGTAGACCCCCCGGTCAAGTGTATTTCAATTCACAGATTGGCAAAATTGACAGAAATTAATAAAAAAAGGTTGTTTTACATTGCACAGTTCTTATAGATTCTCAAGGTTTTATTCAAACACAAAAACTTACAAAACAAAAGCAAGTTATACCTACTATCCTATAAATAAAATAAACCTATCCATTAAACAAAATTAAAATCTAAACTAAAATAAAGAAAAAGATAAACATTTTTTTTTATGATCATAATGATTTTAAAATATCAATATATAACTTATTTAGACCCATTTCAATGAATCTAGATCTAGCTAGGCTTGCCAGTGGGACTTGAAAGTTTTAAGTGTATTCTCCTCCCATATACCTCAGAAAGTGATAGACCGAAAATTGGCATGAGGGTTCCGTACCACTCAAATAAGTCAATAAAGCCGATTCTGAAGGTTTTAATTTTAGTTTTAGTGTTAGTAGTTTTAGTCTTAAATTAAAACCTTCAGAATCGGCTTTAAGATAGGCTTAAATAATTTTAACAAAAATTACCTAGTTTTTGAGATATACTCCGTAACAAAAATGTTCTAAAACTTATATATAACTATAAGGACCACCGTTTCCTCATTTATTTGAAGATTTAAAAAAGCTATACCCAATGAACTCTAGACAATGACTCCCCAAATCCCCACATGTAACAGCCAATGGGACACCACTGAAAAATAAATTAATTGTATTTTTTATTTAATATTCGGTTTATTTGAACATTCTACACAAAATATGTATCCCAATTTCCATTTGGTTAATAATTAATATTGCCTAGAGCTCATTCAGTAGAGTATGTACAAAGATATATATTTTTAACTAATTAAAAATTTAAAAATGTTGGGGTTTATCACAAAAACCAAACTAGTTAGGAATTTAGAATTTCTGTATGCTACTGTGAACGCTGGCGCCGATTCATAATATAGTTTGTAAGCTGTGACCAAAGCAAACATTTTTTTTTCTTTCACGAGTTTGTTGCATTGTCACGGAACCCTGACAGAGCGACTCCGCTAGTTTGTTGCAATGTTACGGAATCCTAACAGAGCGACTCCACCAGTTTGTTTCATTGTTACGGAATCCTCACAGAGCTACTCCGCCAGTTTGTTGCATTGTTACGGAATCCTGACAGAGCGACTCCGCCAGTTTGTTTCATTGTTACGAAATCCTCACAGAGCGACTCCGCCAGTTTGTTTCATTGTTACGGAATCCTCACAGAGCGACTCCGCCAGTTTGTTGCATTGTTACGGAATCCTGACAGAGCGACTCCGCCAGTTTGTTGCATTGTTACGGAATCCTGACAGAGCGACTCCGCAAGTTTTTCGAAATTTGTGTTTTGAAATGAAAAAGCCGCTTTGTTTTAAAAGAGTCCCCATGAACGTCACTGTGGTTTTATCCAGAGACACCTGGTATAAGTATGTATGTACATATTTTTGTAGAGCGGACCTAACGCTATGCGGAATTGAACAGTTTTTATAAACACATGACGTCACCTCATTGAAACCGTCGCCATTAAGTCCCGAGGAAGTACTTTCAAAACATCTATTATTAATTTATTATCTATTATCGCATAACTTCGGCCTATTTAACCGGGCCAGGTATTTCTCAGTGTCTAGATTTTAAAAACAACCTTTGTTGGGAGCCCTTTTTCAATTATTACCGACGTTTGTTTGATTTTTGTCCACCTTCTACGGATTGTTTTAGAAAGAGATCATAAAAGCAGAATATATTAAAACCCCCCTAACATATCACACGCGTTTGATTTCTCACGTTCGAATATAGAAAAAAAAATTGTCCGTTACAATATGTGTAAAATTGACCGGGTGGAGTGAAAACTTGATAACTATTGTGGCTTCTCTGTTCTGTATCAGCTATTTGGGAAAATGACACTGTTTCAACAGTAAGTACTGCTGCCATAATTAGCATATTTTTATTTTAAGAACTAAGTTTTAGTTTTCTACCACTTGTCAAGGGACACTTTATAACATACGCCCGTGTGTCGACCCGGATTAAACTACCTAAATTTGTCGTATAATAAACTTTAAGCTTGTTTATCAGAATTTATTAAGGCGATATGCGAACACAATACGGGTGTTTCTTTTCTGTGTATTTCATGAAATACACGGAAAATTATAATCAGTTTCTGGTATATGCATTTTGACTATATAATTTAGGGTTTTGAAATTGGAAAACATGTTTGGATAAATTTTCCTCGATAGAAATAATTGTTGAAATGAGGTCTTCAAACACACTTTTTCTCCTCGTTTGACGAATTGGAACCATATACAGAACTCAAACATATTTTATTAGGTGTGTTTTTGACAATATCTAGAGATTTGATATTTGAAACTTGATTATTTTAGTTTTTTTAATAAAAATATAAAACCAACTTTTTTCCCTTTTGCCCTGAAATTGAAATTTGATTTTTCGCTTGGAGTGACAGTGACAAAAATAAAATTCGCATAGCCTCTTAAGAACTAATGAGTTTTCTGCAACTTGTCAAGGGACACTTTATAACCCGCGTGTCGACCCGTATTAAATAACCTAAATTTGTCGTATATAAACTTTAAGCTTGTTTATCATAATTTATTTACATAATCTCAGTTGACTGGATACAGTACCTGCGATGTGCTTTAAAGTTTAAAGCTAGGTTTAAGGCCAAGTTAGGTTAAAGTTAGTGACAGGTAGTTATTTTTTTAGTTAGTTTTAATTGTTATTATTATCAGCTCTACTGATGGTACTGGACAACTTTTTTACGACTTTTAAATTAACACGGCAATTTATTTTCCCCTCCCGTAGACAATTAGTTTTAGCTATAGTTTTAATTATTAATATTTAACAAATTAAACAACATATACAGGGAAGTACAAAATTGAGTTATAAATAAATTTATTAAATGAATAAATTAAAGCATTATAAGTTATGTTGGTATGTTAGTATAACTTCACTTTTGCACTGTCTTTTTTGGTGTCCTGTGGCACTTATCTGCGGAAGTAACGGAGCACCACGCCCTGCGGCCGAAAGTTTTCCTCCATGACGAGGTGCAGAAAGCAGCCCGGTGTCCGGTACATGCACCGCGAACGCCAGTTGACATTGGGTTGCGACTCCAGCAACTGCAACCTAAGCGGGTACCCCGTCTTTTGGCGCTCGTACTCCGTGATGTCATCCGCCTTATTGGTGGAGTGCGGGCGGGAGATGTGTACACCGGCGTGTTCAGCTTCGCGGCATGCCACTTCAGTGGATTTCCTAGGATCTTTGCCGCAGCATTTCTGAGTCGTTCGTGGTTGGCGTTTCCTCCTTTGCACCGTCAGGGTGAATTATTGTGTTGAATTCAAAAAGTCTTGGAAAAAAGGTGGTTTTGTATGCTCAGCAGAACATGTTGTGTAGGTTTTGTAGCACCTCACATATAAAGAAAAACATACCTTCGGATCTGGACCAATGATATTGCAATCTATACCGATATCAAGGATCTCTTTACCTAGATTGCTAAGCGATCAAGTCATTACTGGAATCATATGGTTTTTATTGCGTAGTAACAAGGTTGAAAATTGTACTTTACATGTTATGTTCCCATACATGAAGCTTGAATTGCATTTTCGCGAAATCGCACCTCGGCATTGTCACATGCGACAACAAAGTCGACGTTTAGATTTGACGTTAGGGTTTTGAAAACGGTTTTCGTAGTAAAGAAACGGAAACCCTCTTAGTTTCGTTATTCTGACCATCTGTCTGTCTTAAACAAAAGTTCATCAGTCACTTTTGACACATCTGTTACTTCTGACATTTGTCAACTTTTGACATATCTGTCACTTTTGACACATTCTGTCTATTTTGACACATCTGTCACTTTTAACACTTCTGTCATCTTTTTTGACGCACCTATCACTTTCGACACATCTGTCACTTTTAACACATCTGTAATTTTTGATATTTGTCCCTTTTCACGCGTCTGTCAGCTTTGACTTCTGTCAGTTATCATGACACATCTGTCAATTTTGAGAAATCTGTTACTTTAAACACATCTGTCTCCTTTTTTGACACACCTATAACTTTTGACTCATTTATCACTGTTGACACATCTGTCATTTTTGACATTTGTCACTTTATTTACAATCCTGTCACTTTTAACACTACTACTGTCACCTCTTTTGACACACCTATCACTTTTGACACATCTGTCACTTTTGACACAACTGTCATTTTTTACATTTGTCACTTTTCACACATTCTTCACTTTTTAAACATCTTAATTTCATTTCATTTCTATTTTGACTCATCTCTCACCTCTTTTGACAATTGAGTTGAAAAAAAATATCCTTGACTTCATACAATAATTTCAGTTTATCCTTATTTTTCAAATTTTCCTGATACCTAAAAACTTTATTTTGACTACTACGAACATAAAAAAAATAGCCAAATCGGTCCAGCCGTTCTCAAGTTATGCGATTACTACGAACTGCATTTTATTGTTACTATATAGATTAGTAAATATAATTTTTCAATGCATGTGCTCGTAAAGGCCCACTTTTTATGCGTCAAAACCGAACAGAAAGTCGATTATTTTGCCCTAGGGCTTTATTATTATTATTTTTTAAATTCATTTGCAATGGTTGGCTAACCTGCAGCCTTTACTGTGTACTATAGATGTTATACTTTTTTTTTTCCACAGTTTAACGGCTCTGAATACAATCCTTTTGAGCCAATCATAATTTAAAGTTCATAAGATTGTATTTGTTTTCATTTCCTTACACTATGCATTGAAAAACGTAGTATGATACTCGGGCGTAAAAGCAATAAATTACTCGGTTACGTTTAAAACACTTGCTACGCTCGTATTTAAATCGTCCTCGTAATTTATTCCTTTGCGCCCTTGTAGCATAAACTACTATTAAATGCAGTTTGTGATATACAAACTTACATAGAAAACATTATCCTGGCATTCACACAATAATTTGCAGACTTTTAATGAGAGTATATTATGTAGTTGTAAACAAAAATTTACTGAAGTAGCGCTTAATAAATGCTGAACTAAGTAAATATGACCTACATCTACATACCAACATCAAACACATATTCACAACGTCAAATAACCCGCGAAGAAGTTTTTAGGACTGTCACATGAGTTGCTAGCTTTGGATTTATGAGTAAGATAGCGGCTAAATTTTGAAACCCAAACTCAAAGGGTCTGCTGTTGTCCGTTGAAGTGATTGATCCCTTATTCACCTTCCAGTACCATGATAAAACCCTGGTCATCATGTTTTACAATAAGCCTTAGAACAGACGGGCATACAAGATGCATAAATGCTATATATATTAGCATTTATGCATCTTGTATGCCCGTCTGTTCTAAAGCTTATTGTAAATAGCCTTCTGTCTGCGGCTACACCCGCGATTGTTCACCTCTGCCCCGTTTTCGGTTTGGGCGTTATTGAATTCCATCCATCCATCCATCAGCTTAGTTCGTCCACTGCTGGACAAAAGCCTTTCCAGGACTTTGCCACTCCCGGCGGTCATCCTGGAATAATTGCCCATACTCACACACGCTGGGCAGGCGGGTTGGTGAGCGCGGTGCCGGAACCCTCGCACCAGTGACGCCGCTGCCCGTCACCAATCTGTTCCATATTAGGAATGGATATTAAGGATGGATATACCGCTATTCATCGGTCCCAGGCATGGTGGGCCTTCCGGTTTTTTGCCTGTGAGCTGTCCTCTTACTCTCCCCCGAATTACTTCGAGGGGGTCTCCAAGTAAGATAGTGGTACCTCCACATTCGAGCCCGGCATCAGCTCTACCACCTGATGTTACCACCTGTTATTGAATTATTATATTATATTATATAATTGTATATTTTGTACTATTATTTTATATTTAGGTTTATTTTTGTAGGCAAGCTTTATTTTTGTGCACGTGTATGATTATCTACTCTTATTTAAATTTTAATTGGTTCCTCAATGGTTTGCTGTAAGAAATCTCTTATTAGAGATAAGCTCACCCATATGAACATACCTATTACTGTAACTGTTTGTCTCCGTATTTCTGTGTACAGTGGAGACCGCATTAAATAAGACACATTGGACTTTGTACCTATCTTATATTCTTCTCTGTAGGGCTTAATGTCGTACTGCAAGTGTATAGCTTGATGTGGTCTTCACTGTATTATAAAGAACAAAGAATACGATTCGAATACGGATGAGTGCACAAACGCCCTAAGACTTATTTTCTTAGACGTTTCGGTTCCAGATGAAAAAGACATACCCTATGCGAGAAAGTGTAACAGACTGTGTTCCCTGCTCACTTACTTGTATTGGTTTGTCCCTTTCATCCGGAACGGATTCATATAGTCCCAGCCGTAGTCAAAACCGTATCCGTGCGTCCGGTCGTTCTCAAGTAAAAAGACTACTCAATTCATACATAAGAGACTGTTTGACTAACAAGAAAAAAGGCTACGGGCATGATAACAATACTCGAACGGTACGAGGTGCCTTTCGCTATATATTATGTATTAAATAACAGTCTAAATTATATCTTTACATAGACATACCGTTGTAAACACACATACATACTACAAGTATAACTACGCTACACTACATGCATGGCTGTAACGGACTATAGCAAAAGTGTCGTGACGGTCGAAGTGTTACACTTTTTTTGACCTAGCTCTCATTCGCCAGTGTTTGCAGTATAACGCGCGCTTAGGAACTTTGTTTCAATATAAGGTTTAGTTCCCCGGTTCCATTATTCAACGGAGTTGGTCACTGTGAAAAACCCAAAATGGTATTTTGCAAATTTCGCAAACATTGAAACTTGATAGCAGTTACTTACGGAGCCTCCAGTATGAATTTGGCTGTATTAGTAAAGTCAATAAATATCATAGTCATTTTATATTTCACTCGGTGACATACTTATAAAAACTGTCAATTGCTATCATAGGTATATTTTTGTTTAGGTCAGTGGGACACATGGTGCCAAGTATAACAGAAATGTTCAACTATTCAATTAATTTTGTTGTGAACTCAAACATTTTTGAAATATTACTCAACTGAGTCAGCTAACTTCAAACACGTTGTGCAAATTGTGAAAAATGAATGAGTAACGAAGCAAAATATTTACTCGAGAGTTTCCCAAGCGGTTGATCTCGCAAAAAATCGTATAAATCATAACAAAGTAGTTTTGCTCCAACAAAGTATTTATGGATTTCCATTTTTTATGGAATCCTAAAAGGGTATTCCATAATGCAATTTTTACACGGAACAATTTATTTTAGATAGCTAATGCACTGACCTTGTCCAAATGCATCTGAGACTAGTCTAGACGAATGAAATAATACTTGCAGACATACTAAGACCTAGTTCCCGACTGAAAAGCGAATAAATTTTGCATTACTAAGGTTCCGTAAAAAAAATTGAAACCCATATATCGAGGATTCGGCGTCAGTCCTACAAGAACGAATAAGGCATAGAAGTATAATTTAGAGCTGAAAAATTACCCCATGAAAACTGTCGGGCACGTTTACTATGGCGCCGGCTCCTATGGCGTTCACTATCACTATGAGTCAGCCAATCACGGCTGGCCCAGAGTCGCATATAGGGTTGCCAGCTCCCGTTTTAGGTTTTAGAGGATTTCATAATATCAATAAAGGACATAGGATGAAAATAAAGGACACCATATTGTTTTTAATATAAAATGCTGTTATGGCAACGATATTAAAAGAAAGTGTAGATAGGTTACCTACACAAGAATCGAACTTCTAAAACGGGACACAATATAAATGACTTCAGTCAATTACGTAGTATTTCAATGTCACATTGACACGTGGAAATCATAATTATCGCGAGCGAAAAGGTCACAAGACCAATATGTTGCTGTGCGTCGTCCCGTGCGACGTCCATCGTGCGCTGACGCCGATGCGATATTGAGTTCAGGTTGGCGAATTAGCCAAGTTTTAACTTGCCACTCGTGGATCGCCTGTAACCTATCTACACTTTTTTCCATTATCATTGTGTTATAGTATCAGTAGCGGCATTTATAAATAAAAAAAAACCGGCCAAGTGCTAATCAGACTCACGTACCTAAGGTTCCGTATTGTGGATGATAAATTTAATTTTCTAATTATTTTTCGTGAATTTCTCAACCGCTTTATTTTTACTGTAATCTTTACGTAAACACATATTACTATGATTTTTTTCATATTTTTCAGTCCACTAGTTTTGGAGATAAAGGGGAACATACATTTATTCTATGGTTTTTCAAGGATTTCTCAAAATAAATGTAATTAAATATAGCCAAACTATGTATTTTCAATACCTACAATTTGATACCCATATTGTATTTTTATAAATATTTTTGGTATTGTTCTTCTTTTTTATTATATATATATATATATATATATATATATATATATAATATATATTATATTATATATTTATTATTTAATGTTATTTATTTTTTATAATATAAAACTATTACCTGTAGACAAAGATTTTTTAATTATATTACATTTAAACCGACCTCTCATAAGTGTATCTAAATATGCCTACATTACATAAATAAATATATTTCATATTTCATTTCAAATAAAGCACGTCTGGCAACCCCAGTCGTATGACACACAATACGATTCAATCATGAGCTCTTTGCTCTTTTGAGTGTCTGGTACCAACTTCGAATGATAGTTAGAAACGCGTCTTCTGTGTTTTTTCGTTCGTTCGTTAAAGTATTTTAGACATAGGATTTTCCTTTTTTCGGATTCCGTAACCGAAGGGTGCCAAACGGGACCGTGATACGAAGCCTTTCCTACTGTCTGTCTGTCTGTCGGACCGTTTGTCCGTCTGTCTGCTTCTCATGACGTAATGCCAGAACACGACGTGTTGCTTGGCGGCATGGTTTCATCACATAATAGATATTACCAGAAGGCCGAATCCATACAACGAGCGAAAACAGACGCACACACTTTTGCCATATAATCCTAACCTTCTCAAGTCTAAGCGTAGAAAGGATCGAGTTTGTGACAATAAACAATATAATACATCATTTTACTCTCGCTTTTTCGGTGTACTCGGTCCCTATTTGTACAATAGACTCAGCAAAATTTTATCTCTTTACGATCTATCACAGCTGGAATGTAAAAAGGGTATGATTAGTATGCTGAAAACATTTACCTACAACCAAACAGAAGATCTTCTACAAGTCTCCGATTAGATTTTAATTACGTATGACGTAAAAACATATAATTTTTTTGTAAACGCTCCCTGTTTCTTTTCTCTTCTCACACACTCGTACTTACATTTACACACCCTCTCACATATACACACACATACTTACATACACTCATGTTAATTTTTATATAATTTTGTAAATTTAAATACGCTTTAATAAATTGCATGCTTTTCTCTTTTTAGGCTACCTGTATTAACTAAACTGTGTCCCTACGAGCAGAAGCAACTGACTCTTAAATGACAGGCTTTGCCTTACTTAAGTTTCAGTTGAACACATAATTTTTGTGAATACCTTAGCCTTAACATTGTAATTTTTAGGTTAAGATTTTTTGATCCAATAAATAATTTTGTATTTGTATTTGTACATGCATAGACGCGTACGTATGACGATCTCGTCAGAATTTCGTATTGGCATTCGACCGACTTCATCCAAAATCGTCGTACGTACGTGTCTATGTGTGCGTGCGCCTTTTTTCGCTAGTTATGTGGAGTGAATGCTCTCTTCAAGCACAACAAAAACCGGTCAAGTGCGAGTCAGACTCGCGTACCCTGGGTTCCGTATCGTGGATTAAAAATCACGAAAAACGTAATTTGGGTAGCAAAGAGAAAAAAAAATGTTTTTGTTCTAAATTGAAATATATTTTTTTTGCGTAAAGAGTTCAAAGTACCTTATTCATATAATATATTAATATTTTTTTCCTTTCGTTATTTAAAAAGAAATACACAAACTTCCATATTCTTTTTGCGTAATTTTTCTGTACAGGAAAAATGTAGAATGTTTGAGTATTTCTTTTAAAATAACGAAAGGAAATAAAAAATAATAAAAATCGGTAAAGGCTACTTTCATTTCCTCGCTCTCTAAAATAATATTTTATTTTAGTAGACTGATCATACTAGTTCCAAAGCCAAATTACGTTTTCCGTGATTTTACTGATCTTTCCGATTTTTTTTTCGATGATTGTGTTACTTGTGTCAAATCTGAAAAATTTTAATGAAGTTAAACTCCTTAACTACCAACACAAATTTTATTTGTTAAAAATATTTTGTTTTAATATGCTAAATTGTCCAAACGCGAGAGCATGTTTGGCGCAACCGACCCTTAAGTATCATCATACTGAGGGGTAATGGCCCCCTTTGCGTCGTCTCGCTGTATGAATGAATGAATGGAACAGCCCTAATTTAGTCAGAAGTAAACGAATTATCTGCTAGCCCTCCGTATCTTCAATATGAAACGACACTAATGGTTTTACCAGGTTTCCAGTCCATCTACGCCGCCATAAAAACCGGGGAAGTGCGAGTCCGACTCGCGCACAAAGGATTCCGTACCACCATACATATAATACGGGTACACAGTGGCGTGCATAGAACTTTTTTCTAGAAAAGCAATAAGAAGGTCAAGTATGACAATAAAAAAATATGAAAAAATTTTAATAACACTTTATAAAAAAAAGCTGGTATGAAAATGTTCACCCTAGGGTAGGCAGTGCCTATTACCCTGGCGTCATACAAACTTTCTTTTTTCAAAGTGTTATTTGAATTTTTTCATATTTTTTATTGTCAAACTTAGCTTTCTGATTGCTTTTCCGGAAAAAAGTTCTATGCACGCCACTGGGTACAATATTGGTACGGAAACCTTAAAATAATATGGTGAATAAAAACAATATAGGTGATATAGCATCATCAAGGCGACTAAAAACAAGACACTAAAACGGTAGCGCCGGACAAACAATTCGGCACCCTCTCAGTACCTGTTGTTTTACTTTAAAGTATGTACAATAATTTGACCAAATTTGAGACTTGTCTATTAGACTTGTCTACCGTCTTTAAGATAGAGCTGAAACAAATACCGTAAAAAATGCAAAATTTTTAAAGTTTTTTTATAGGGCTTCTCCTTAGGTTTCATTTTTTTAATTATTATTTGCCTTATATAGAGACGATAGTAACACGTATTTTGTGAAAATTTTAACTGGCTACGGAACCCTAAATATGAGGTAAAGATACAGTGATATTCCTAAAGTGATAACAATCTCTTTTATCGCCAATATTAGAGTAAAAGATATCACTCCATATTAAGAGGTTAAATAATAAATAAATAAATAAATATTAAGAGGTGTCATTACACGCAAACCTTCATACAAACACTATCACTGTAAAATGAAGTTCTTTTTTTTTAGTTTAACTAACAATATGGTAGAGTTGATGCTGGGCTCGACTGTGGCGGTACCACCATCTTACTTAAAGACCCCCTCGAAGTAATTCGGGGGAGAGTAAGAGGATAGCTCACAGGCAAAAAACCAGGAGGCCCACCATGCCTGGGACCTACGGATGGCGGTATATCCATCCCTAATAGCCGGGCCTTATATGGAACAGACTGGTGACGGGCGGCGGCGTCACTGGTGCGAGGGTTCCGGTACTGCGCTCACCAACCCGCCTGCTCAGCGTGTGTGAGTATGGGCAATTCTTCCAGGATGACCGCCGGGAGTGGCAAAGTCCTGGAAAGGTTTATGTCCAGCAGTGGACGAATAGGCTGATGGATGGAACTAACAATATATATTTTTTCATAATTTTTAAACATACCGTTTAACAGAAATAACTTTATCAATAGAGTCATTTTTGGATGACGCTGGCGCCTTAAGGTGGGCCATCCCGCTCAGCTGCCATACCTATAATTGCTTTTGGTGTTTGTGACGTCCTGATGGCTTTGATCTCAATGAAACTTTGAACACATCTTTATATTTGTTTCCCTTCCCCCTCCACATCGCATTTTTCATCAAGAGGTGCAAGATGGCGAAACATACAAAAAGCGCCGACTTTGTGAAATAGTTTCAGGTAAAAACTGTTTTCCGTGAAACGGTAACTGTTTATTTATAGAAAATCGTATAAACTTAGTCTTCTTTACATGAACAACGTCTGTATATCTTTCTTTTTTTATTTCCGGCATAGATAAAAAATATACAACTTGCTAAACTTTACGTTAGAACGAGGCACGATATTCACGATATCTTGACAGCTACTATGATGGCGTTTCATCAAATTTTGCTTGTTTTACTGTATAGAGACGTAGTTAGATGTCGCTAGATAATACTTATGCAAAAAAAAATATAAAGAAAATAAGCTGTTGACATCTCATTCAGTTTTTATCTTTTGTATGAATCATAAGAAAAATCTAGGCGTAAAGGGGCCTCTTAAGGATAATAACTGAATAGGTATATTTTTCAAATGTTCTAAAACATTACTAAGTTTCAAACATAACATATACACAATACAGTGGCGTGCACAGAACTTTTTGCTGGAAAAGCGAGCAATTGGTCAAGAATAACAATAAAAAAAATATGAAAAAATTTAAATATCACTTTGAAAAAAAAAAGTTTGTATAGGAAATTTTCACTCTAGGGTAGACATTGTCTACCCTGGCTTCATACAAATTATTTTTTTTCAAAGTGATATTTAAATTTTTTCATATTTTTTTTATTGTTGTTCTTGACCAATTGTTTGCTTTTCCAGCAAAAAGTTCTGTGCACGCCACTAATACCTACGCTTTAAACCCTTTGCAGTTTACGTTCAAAGGGAAGCCATTTTTGCATAAACAAAATCCAATATTGCTCTCCTAAACCTTTTTGTGTGTGTGCGTGTGTAAACGCATAAACTTGTGTGTATAAACAGAGGCTGTTGCTGTGTGGGTGAACGCATAGCTTCTCTTTGTAGCCAAAGGTGATGATGACCATATTCATAGTCAAGGTACGAGCTGCCAGTCAGGGTCGAATAAATCAAAGTCAATATTAAAGGAGTCTGATTAATTAAATTGACAACATTGACTAGAATGTCTGTGTTAAATAGAACACTTATATTCAAAATATGCTTAAAAGTTCCTCAACAAAACCTTACACCTAAGTATTGTGTTAACTATCGTCGCAAAATTTCCATTGGTTTCTGTAAATTTGAATTTTAAAATTCTTATTTACAGAATCCAATTGAAATTTTGCGATGACAGTTTAATAAACAATACATAGGTAATGAGGTTTTGTTAAGGAACTATTAAGCAAATTTTAAATTTGTATATCCAGTTTTATGTAATTACAAAATGGCGGGTTTATTACAATCCGCCTCCGAAACAGCTTTGAAATAAAAACTCAGTTTTTAGTGAGCGCGTATTACTTGGTAGTCGTGACCCACGGCTGAGAGCGCGCTACTTTAAAATAAAAGGAAACGTCATAGAGTTCAGTTCTGACTGATGCAAAATGAGGTGCTTCATCTGACTTCATATGCAGCCTTAACCACATAGATAGCCAGCCAAAAAAATTCAGGTTCCTCTCACGCTGGCCGTGGAGTGCTCAACACGACCAGCACCCAACTCTTCTCACGTCACCATTAATGTATTCATTCTATATTGCAATGTATGGGCAAAGCGGCAAAATTTATAATTTTAATTTATTGCTGCTGTGTTATACCTATATACGAGTACATTAAAATACACGAGTCTCCCGCCCCCCCCGCAACCCGCTTCACCCCTCCCCCCCTTGAAAAGTGTCCCGTTTTACAGATTTTCTCAATTTTCAGGAAAACTATATAAGCTAGGTCAAAATGGTCTATGACTGAATTATTTGTCAATAAATTACCTACAAATAAGTTCTTACATTCATTTTGATACGATTTATAATTTACAATCTATGGCGCATCCAAGTTGACTTAAAATTTATAACCAGCAATTAATCACAATTTAAATACCCGCGCGCTAATTCCGTTCAAAATTTGCGGCGTTGCCGTTCTTGGCAGAGCGTCGCCCGCTCGTGCCGCTTAGTAACCGCCATTCGGACAGTTTGTTACTTCATTCTCCGTAGTCAACAGTGTTAAAGTACATTTGTTTGAATTTTAAATACTACAAGCTTTAAATTCGTCGCTATAAATAAGTGTTTTATTGTGATCTTTCTTGAACTATAAATGCTATATACATTAAATTCGTTACGTTACGTGTTTTATCATGGAAAACTGTTTTATATGTGAACTCTCTCTAAACCAAGGAGAAACAGTGAATGTGTCAAAAGGAATAACAAATCTCATAAATGCAAGTCTAAAAAGAAAAGATGGAAAACACGCTGGCCTTGAAAATATTAAGACCATTAAAGTACACACGATTTGCAGAAGGGAGTATACTCGAGACCGCAAAATCCAGAAATACCTTGATGGTACTGAAACTCAGAGCACCTCGAGTGATGTGAAACTGCGCTCCAGCAATAAATTTGATTTCAAAAAAGATTGTCTTTTGTGCTCATTAAAATGTGACTTGGCGGCAGAAAAAAAGAAAAAAGTCGAAAACAAACGAAAATTTCATCAAATTCAATCATTGACGATGAAAACTACTTTACTGGAAAAGGCGGCTGCTAGGAATGACAGTTGGGGTGCTGAAGTTATTACGCGAATCCAAGGCGTGATCTGTTTAGTAGCTGAAGAAGCACATTATCACGAGGATTGCTTTGCAAAATTTTCTTCCAATGTATCTGCGAGAAAAGGTGCTGGACGACCTAAAAATGAAAGTTTGGTAAACGCATTTCAAGAACTATTTCGTTTTATTGACTCCTCTGATGAGTGCCAATTTAGTTTGAATGAGCTCATGAGAAAACTTGACGAATATTTACCTTCCGAAGCTTCTATTAGTATGCGAACATTAAAAAGAGAACTGTTTGAAAAGTATGGCGACGGTGTAGTCTTTGCAAGTCTTAGCAAGAAACTTACAGTAGCGTGTTTTCGTGGATCTGCTTTAAAGCTAATAAATTGGTACGATAATCGAGCGAGCACAGAAGGGGATGAACGACGAAGAATAGTTGAAACAGCTGCTGCAATAGTTCGCGAAGACATAAGAACTATGCCTTATGATAATTCAGTTTATCCAGATATTACAAATTTTATGCAAGACGTCAACAGTATGGTTCCTGAAACATTGAATGTTTTTTTGAATGCCGTTATCGCTGAAGGCAAAAAGACCAAACAAGAAAAAGTTGCGAAAACTTGTACATCAATTGCTCACTCTATTATAACTGCAACAAGGCCTCGTTCTTTTTCGTCTCCGTTACAGCTTGGTCTTGCCGTTTACTTGTTTCGCAAAGCAGGCTCCAAAAATATAATAGACATCGTTTCAAGTCTGGGGTATTGTTCCAGTTACAGAGAAGTTACACTATTTGAGTCTTCCGCCGTTCAATCCTGGGACCCAATAATACAAAACGAATCTTTTTCACAATTTGTTTTCGATAATGCCGATTCTAATATAGCTACTTTGACTGGCAAAGGAACCTTCCACGCTATGGGCGGAATCAGAACGATTACACCTAGTAGTGCAATAAAGACCCAAACAATAGAAAAACTGTCTAAAATTCCAACTGCTAATGAAATTTCTGAAGCGCGAAAAATACCTCAACTGACTTTTCAAAGGTACAATAGAAAAGGAATCGAAGAAATTCTTTTAAATGACGTGTATTCTGCGGGTGTCTTTGAAGAAGTGGCTCAACCATCTAATCAAGATATGGGATGGATGTTTGGACACTTCTTGGAAATACCAGGAATGTCTTTATGGCAAGGATTTATGGAAAAATTGACCAACGAAATGCCTTACATAAAATCCATAATTTTACCACTACCATTTGTCAATCAACCGCCAAGTGATTATAGCACTGTGCTTACGGTTTTAACTTATGCAGCAGAAGAAGCAAAAAAAAACAATCAACAAACTTGTTTTGTGACGTTCGATCATCCTTTATACATGAAAGCCAAAGATGTAGTTGCCATTGATAGCTGCGAGCCTGGTGGTACACTTTCAAATGTAGTAGTCAGATTGGGAGGTTTCCACATGCTCATGTCGTTTTTGGGGTCCGTAGGTACCTTGATGGAAGGCAGTGGTCTCTCTGATTTATGGGCCACAGTGTACGCTCCTGCATCAGTAAAACATATGATGTCAGGTCATGCCTATGCTAGGGCAGTGAGAGCTCATTGTACAACATTACGAGCTCTTTCGGTTCTCATTCTTGAACGAATGGATGTGGAACAATCTGATAAAGATTATATGGCAGAACTTCTTTCTAATGCTCCCAATTATGATTTGTTGCAAGACGATGAAAAAGTCACAAAGCTGAAATCAGCATATATTGCCCTCATTTGTTCGCTTCGAGATATCGGAAAAACCTCACAGCTATGGTTACAGTACTGTGAATTTGTAATCATCATTTTGCATTTCATTCAAGCGGAAAGAACAGCAAATTGGGAACTTCATAAAAAATGTGTTAAGGCAATGCTCCCAATTTTCCATGCAACCGGACATTTCCCATATGCAAAAGCTTGCCAATTATATCTGCAGGATATGGAATCTTTGAGAGATATAATGAATCCAAAAGAATATGAGCAATTTACAAAGGATGGTTTATTTACTATTCGGCGATCGGAGAAACACTGGTGTGGCACGTGGACTGATATGACGATCGAGCAAACCCTTATGAGGAGTATGAAAAGTGTCGGGGGTGTTACCCATGGACGAGGGTTCCAAGAAAGTGTACTGAATAAATGGATAATTGGGCTTCCAGTTTCTTATTTCATTTGCGATAATGTTGAAAATTATTGCGGGATTCGATCTGCCAGCAGCAGTCAACATGCAGAACTCAGGGACTCGAGAATTAAACAAGATCAGCTCGATTATGAGAAGTTTATTCAATGGCTTAGAGTTCACTCCCCATTTATACAAACCCAGAATCTTTTATCACTATCGAGTGGAACAGTCGCAGATGAGCAAGTCAACTGCTTTGAGGCAAAATCTATTGGAGAAGATATCCTACAAAAGACTGTGAAAGATGGAACCAAATTCGGAGACGTCAAGTTAAAACGCATTCATACCGTCAAAACGATCTCACATTCCAGCAAATCAGTAAAAACATCTGGTAATGAAGATGTTATAAAAGTTGACACAACTCAACTATTCCAAAGGATTGTCTGTACCATCCACTCTCCAAAAGATTTACGCGACTGTTTTTGTCATGAATTAACGACAGTACCTCTTTCATTGTTTGAAGAAAACGGAGGGATGAGAAAAACAAAAAAGTCTGCTCTATACGACATCTTTAATAATGTCCCTGAACCAACACTGGATAGCGATCGATTTTACGTTTTAGATGGCGGTTCTTTAATACATAGAGTGATTTGGCCAAAAGAAGGGACATACTCTGATATTTACACTGCTTATGTGAGTTACATTAAAAAATGTTATGGAGAGAAGGTTATCGTTGTATTCGACGGCTATGGCGAAAACTGTACAAGCACAAAAAGCTCTGAAAGATTGAGGCGAATGCTAAACCGGAAGTGTCCAGAAATAGAGTTTAATGAGCAGAGTCGTATAACCGACACAAAAGCAAGTTTCTTAAGCAATATTTTGAACAAGGAAAGATTTATTATGCAGCTTAGCAAGCGACTGAACAACGAGGGGATAAGCTCGTTAACAGCGAATGATGACGCAGATATGCTCATTGTTCATACGGCGATAGAAGAAGTCGAAAAAAACGAGAATGTCGTAGTGGTTGGGCAAGACATAGATCTGTTGGTTCTTTTACTAAGTCTTACTCCACTACACAAGAATATATTCTTGCTGAAAGAGGGCCAAGGAAGTGTAAAAAAGAGACTTTATAGCACCCAAAGCTTAATAGAAGGGGATGTGGTCAAAAATTGCAGGGAATCGATCCTCTTTCTGCATGCTATAAGTGGTTGCGATACTACTTCAGCATTCTACGGCAAAGGAAAGGTTCAGTCTATTCTGCTTGGCAAAAAGATTGACCTGCAAGATACGATAAACGTTTTCAATAACCCGGATGCCTCACACGAGCAGGTAGAAGAAGCAGGCGAAAGATATATTCTCGCCTTGTATGGGGCTAAGCAAACCGAAAAAAGTATAAACGAGTTACGATACGTCCACTTCAACAAATACGTTGGTCTGATGAACAATACATTGATATTATCAAAGTTACCACCTTCTTCAGGTGCAGCTTGTCAGCATTCAATGCGTACTTTTCATCAAGTTCAATTATGGCGAGGAAACGCATTGAACCCAGAAAACTGGGGCTGGAAAAAAAATTGTAACTTTTTATCACCCATATATACCACAAAGTCACCAGCTCCACAGTCGATACTGAAAATAGTATCATGCAGCTGCAAGAAAGGCTGCCAAAAAAGATGTGGATGTGTCAAAGCTGGATTGCGTTGTTCCACCATGTGCAACCATTGCCAGGGCCTTAGTTGCTTCAACAAATCTTTAGAAGATAATGATGACGATACTGATTTATTTTAGATAATAAGTACTATACAAACGCATTTCTTGTAAAAAATAATAAATATTATAGTTTCTTGTGTATTAAATGTTTTATTTCTGCTAAGCACACATTTTTAGTAATCTTTGATGCTACATAGCTTGGAAACTGTAAATCGTATCAAAATGAATGTAAGAACTTATTTGTAGGTAATTTATTGACAAATAATTCAGTCTTAGACCATTTTGTCCTAGCTTGTATAGTTTTCCTGAAAATTGAGAAAATCTGTAAAACGGGACACTTTTCAAGGGGGGGAGGGGTGAAGCGGGTTGCGGGGGGGGCGGGAGACTCGTGTATTTTAATGTACTCGTATATAGGTATTACACAGCAGCAATAAATTAAAATTATAAATTTCGCCGCAAAAAAATCTAGAATGAATAAATTACATTGGAGTTTTAGAAACTCAATGGGTTAATCTGGAATATCCCCAGGCCCTCGTCTGGCCTCTCACTTGAACGGGAATCGTCCCTAAATCTTGGAACCATGTGAATGTGCAGCCCGTGTTATATGGCAATTGCCGTTTACACTTTGATAATGACCTCTTCAGTTATGGTTGCTTAAGGCTTGAATAAGCGTGGATTTGGTAAAATTGCGTATATTTAGCTCGATTTGTAGGCCAAACTGGCTGCTAGAAAATTCTGGGAAATATATATGTACTTAATCATGTTTTTCTGACGAATTAAGCCTTTATAGATTATCGAAATTTTATATCTTTACTCAAATAAATATATATAAGTAGGTACCTAATTTCATTATGTACATTCAATTCGCTCGGACACGGAATATGCGTTTGAAATGAATCTTTCACACAATAAAAGATCTCATTATTATCTACAAAAAAGCCTTACTACTTTATTTCTGTATGTCCTAATGGAGCCACGATTTCAAAATAACTGAAGTTTTGCGTGCGCGGCATCTGATTAGAGCAGGATAGAGAGTTAAAAAACAAACGCGTTAGAGCAGGACCGAATTTTAGCAAAGTGCAGCCCCTTAACTGATCCTATGGATATGAATGCCAGAGTTCCTCAGTAGTTTGTTGTCTGAACACTTTTTCAGCTGCACATAAATGATCTACTGCAATCGAACATATTCGGTCATGCAGGTGACAGCACGGATATATTTGTATCAGTATCCGCCAAAACAAAGAGACCGTGATAGAGCAAATTGATACCGACCCTCTAGGCAAGGCCGTCTTGGGCACTCAAGCATTTGGGGCCCTTTTGGAAAGTAACCAAACCGGTGTTGCACGAAAATCGCTCACAAACAACGATTTACGCTTTAATTTTTCAACCGTAAAAAATACGAAGTACCCAAGCTTCGTAATTATTTCGATAATTTAATTTTGAGCTGTAACTTTTTTTTGTGAAATAGTTCTTCGGTGCCCTCTGAGGATGGGGGCCCTGGGCACGGGCCCCGTGTGCCCTTATGGTAAAGACGGTATTGCCTCTAGGCAGTACTTGACTGGATTGATGCCAAACTAGTAAATTTTAATGCAAAAAAACCACAGGCGTGTCTTTTAACCAAAGAACTCCTTTTACCTTGAGTCAACATTCCAAAATATACCTGTAATCCACGTCCTTTATCGATCACAGATAATCTCGATCTGTTGGGTACTGTGTCTCCGTGTAAAAAATTTGGATTACCGTGTTTTGAAGCAAAATACGGTGCATCAGCTTGAAAATGACGGTGTCAATTACAGTGTTATTAAATAAACTATGTTCATAATGGTTGTACAGGAATAAATGAAGAGTTTTATGTATGTGTAGGTAACTAAAGTAAAACCTTTTTATTAATTTTCATTAAAATGACTATCATAGCTATATATTGGTTAGAATCAGAATTACTAGTTTTTGTGACTAGTCGTCAACATAAAAAACTACTTACAGTTATTCTCATTTTGTATCTTCTAAAAGGACAACTTCTTTTTCGTACATTGAATTGTTCATTTTCCGAATCATCTCACTGGTTGGCCTAAAATCAACACAATTTTTACCAATCCTTTTTATTGATTGCTGGGCGAAAATATTTCCTTTTATTGTTTTCGTCAACAATTCATTTCTTTTTTGCGTCTTAATATCGTTGCCATGACTGAAAATACCTTGGAATAAGGAGAAATACGCTCACATTCGGCATTTTAGTGTGGCAGCGATTTGTTAAGAGGATGGCATACCCTAGCAACTTTTTTTATTACCCGTCCAGCTCAATAAGTCTAATGGCAAAGACCTTATTTGCTTTTCATAGAGGCGATTATAAGTTGGCTCTTTAGCCTCTTGTTCTTGGACGCGTAATACTAGTGATCACGCAGCGAAACAACAAATTGGTGTGTTTTTTGCTAATACTGAAATATTTTGTAGGGAAAAAAATATTGGATTTAAGTAACATTCCTTCATATTTCTATTGCCTATTTTATAAAAAAAAAAACAAGTTGATCTCTTAACCGCGTCTTTGAAATGAATGTTTGAAAACCAAAAAAAAGAGGGTGGAAAACTTTTTTTTTTTTACAAAATTATAAATCTTAAAACATTTTTTATAGGTGGAATCCCTAGATAAAATATCGATAAATCAAATATATTTTCTTCAATATGAGGAGAGACCTAGTTTCTTCCAATGAACCCTTGAAAACCTGGTGTAGTTGATGTTCTAGCGTCAGGTGTCCCGTTAAACGCAAATAAAACTTTAAAAAAACTGCTCGGTGATTCATAAGCAAAATTACGGTGAAAAACGACACGGTAATGCAAGTTTAGTGTAGGCGGTAGATTGGGCTTGATTACGGTGTATCTACGGTAATTACCGTGTCATTGGAGACACTGGTTGGGTATGAAGCTGTTTTCCAACCTTAACTTTGGGAAAGCGATCGAATCAAAGACAAAAATGACATAACATAAAAAAACATACTTTCAAAAAGTTTCTAAACAAAGTTGTTTGTTTTAACGAACCAGTTTCCGGTTTTCGCATCTTTATCATAACTTCCTGTATAATAAACATCTTTGAGTAGACGATAGTTATTTAATAATAGTATAATAATATATTATATTTTATTATAAAAACCTTTTTCTACGCAAAGAAAAATAAGCTTGTCAATGCAAACAGTTTATTAATGAATTTACCTTTAATTTATTGTTAGGTTACGCAGATAATAATGTACAAGACTAGTACTAAATATTATCACTAAAAAAGGTCATATATGCTAGGGCTTATAATTAAAATCATATGAAATTGCTGAAATTTTCTTACAGCTTCAAGAGTTTATAGTTCATGTAATTCAATTGCTTTTTCCAATATTTGTTTTTTTTTTGAAAGTTGATTTCAAGTTTTGTTTTTATTGTCAGTTTGATAACCAAAATTAAAATTTCAAAAACAGTTCGTCCTAAATGCCATCCATTTCCATGATAAGATTCGTAATATTTTTTTACAGCTGACACTTTTCAAAAATTAAATTAATGTTGCTGTTAGCTTAATGTTGTCTCATTCATACACAAAAGAAATTACATAATTTACATTTGTCATTCCTGAAAAAAATGCAAAAGTGTTAGTACTGGGAATTGAGTTTCTTTCAAATTCTTTATAGAAAATGGCAATTTCATATGTAAAGACCTCATATTAGTATGTGGTGTACTACATTTAAATATTAAGCTTGAAGAAAATTCTTTTGTTTTTGCACAAATATGCTAATTTGTTGAATTTTAATTTTCTTTGTACCATCGGTTGACTGGAAGAAATCTCTTAGAGGAAAAAGTCAGGCCTTGCCTTCTGTTATTCTGTACTCTGTGTTTTTATTTCGATTTTCTGCGCAATAAAGTGTTTATTCATTCAATCATTCATTACTAAGTAGTAGGCTATGTAATAATTGTATTTGAAAATGTAGCCGATAAGAATGTATGACTATAGATTAGGGTCCTTCAGTTCGGATCCATACTTGTTGATTCAGACAGGCTTCTTTGTAGCTTGCTCATGTTACTATAAGTTGCGATATTTGACTAGCTATTAGAGTTTCGTCAGTAAAACTGTATATGTAACTAAATTTTCTTTTTTATCCACTTTATTTTTTACTTCGAGACCAGTTATGCAACGCATTCCATTTATAAGTTATGTTCTAGAATATCGCTTGAAAGCAAGTTGTGAAACAGGACCCAAAGATGTTTAGTTAGAAACAATTTAACATGTTTCCCACTAAAATACCGTGCGAAGCCGTATCTTGCCATAAAGTTACACAAACCTTTTATTTTTACGGTTCCGTAGTACCTAAAAGGTACAAAAGCAATCTTTATGGTGAGAATCCGTTGTCCGCCCGTCCGTCTGTATGTCACAGCCTCATAACTGTAGCAACATTAAAGATAAAGACATGAAATTTGGCACAAAAATAGCATTAATCTGCCCACATATAACGGGTGTAAAAAATATTTAAATTTTATAAATTGTTTAAAATATTTCCAAAACAAATGTGAGAAAAATAAAAAAATATTATTATAAAATACAATACGGGTATCAAATTGTAGATATTAAAAAGTTGATTGTAAAAATATATACTTTTAGTGTATTTACTGGCACTGGTTTCGAGAAATCTTTAAAAAAACAAAAAATATGCATGTCCCCCCCTTATCTCTAAACAGGTAGACCGAAAAGTATGAAAAAAATGTCGATTATAGATCATAGCTGACCAATTGCAGGAAAACTATAGCAATTTAAAAAAAGTTAAGCACAAATGAGACATGTAAAAAAAAAACATTTTATAAAAATATAGATATGGGTATCAATTTGTAGGTATTAAAAAGCTGATAGTAAAAATATATAGTTTGGCTACATTTCATTGCATCTATTTCGAGAAATCCTTGAAAAACCATAAAAAATTGTACGTCACTCCCTTTATCTCCAAAACTGGTGGACCGAAAAATATGAAAAAAATCATGGTACATGTGTTTACGTAAAGATGACAGAAAAAATAAAGCGGTTGAGAAATTCACGAAAAAAAATAACAAAATGAAATTTATCATCCACAATACGGAACCCTAGGTACGTACGCAAGTCTGACTCGCACTTGGCCGGTTTTTTTATCTTACAGGTAATGAAGATGAAGTTGGAAATAGTTACTGATTTCATGCATTTACACCTCAAGTTGACGTTATTTATTATTAAGCAGTACACTAATAGGTAAATAATTTTTAACTAAAATATTACACAAAGGAAAGTTTCCAAAAAACCATTGAGTCCATGTGAAATGTATTATTTTCTGATATTTTGGCCTATCCGGAGACGCACCGATCGTCGTAACAGCCAGTTTGTAATGCGCTTTGATATGAACGTTATTTCAATTTTGTTTTCGTCGATATTTGCATTGACACACTTCGAGTTTCTAATTTAGGTCAGGGAATCGCCATTAATGCACGTTATAAGTTCAATCTAAATTTAGCCAACCCTCTTTATTTCTCAATGTACGAGTATACACTGCACAAGAGATATCGATCATAACAAAACCTGAACAACTCCATCTCGAAATAGTTCAACGACGTGATCAGAAAATCGGAATGGTACCCAAATAAGCCGAATCGCTGTCAAAACTCATCGCGTCGACATTTTAAAAACGGTGGCAACAACATAAAAGTGGAGCGAACAAAATCAATACAGGGGAAGTGGGGCGCGGGGTGTGGGGCTCCTTAGCTAACTGAGTGAAACGGATAGGGGCTAGACGATTCGAAAGGGGCCGGTCGACGCACTGGACACTCTTTCCTACTCCTTTAAGGGTTCCGACTAGAATCGGATCCCTTTTTTGTGTAGGCTCAGTGGCTAACTTATATTTATTACATTAAATAGTACTTATGATATCTTATATTATTTAGGCCTTGGCTGAAAATCAGCGTCGTAAGTTCATGGAGCTTGCTGAGCATATGCTGAGCGAAGGACCTTTTTGTTGCTACAATCGTTATTTCTTCTAAATGTTTCATTATTATTATTACTTTTCTGTTTTTTTTGTTTTTTGTTTTATTTATTTTTTATTTTCTCTGTTTGTGTAGCAACAAAAAAGCTGTTTGTGTTGCAAAATATAAACAAAAAAAAACAAATAATCGAATCCCGGTTCAGAGCTTCTCACATCCAGATTTACTTTTCTTTCTGCGTTTCTATACTGCAATGATATAATGTTAACAAATAAAGGTTTTCTTTCTTTCTTTTCTTTCTTTGTCTGTCTGGTCCGCGGCCGCGGTTTACAATTTCGTAAATTGATATGTGTAGATTAGTTGGATAATTACGGAACCCGATCAGCTGCCTGTAGCCACAGCATTATTTTATTTTAATCTCCAAAGCTTTAAAGTATCGTTGAGGTAAACACTGAAACTGTTTTATTTATTTACTAGCCTTTTGTCCGCAGCTCGTCCGCGTTTCAGCATGGGCGTTATTTTGTCAACACCCCGTTATAGCCTCTTTTATTATGTTGACGAGTGTCACTATGACAATAATAAACAAATGCACATCCGTATCCGTTGTGTTCCCGAGTTAAAACGGAACATACAGACAGATAGACAAAAGTCAACAAAGGGTATTTTTTGGCTTCAGTACTGTACTAATAATCCACGTGAAATTTTGTAATAATATTCAGTGTAAGTAAAAACACGACATTTTACTAAGTACTTTATTTTATTTATTTTTTATTTATTACACTTTCTGTACCTTTACAAACATAATTTGCAACACATTTTCACATAAAAGACAGACATTGTGTACAAAGGTGGCACTTATTGCTAATAGCAATATCTTCCAGGCAACCTTTGGGTGGCATGAAAAAGATGTTAACGATAAAAAGGGTAGCGTTAATGCTAACAAAAATGCAACGTGCTAATTTTAACCAAAATGTAAGGTTAACTAACATATCTAATATATATTTTATATTTATTGTTAGTTGAAAGACTTTTTTTAACAACAGTCTGTAGTAGGCAACTTTACGCCATTGGTTATTAAGTGACGTCACAGATACTATTATCATACATTAAAAACCCTATGAAAAATGTTACAAACGTTTAAATACAGTTTCTTAAAAGCCTTAACGACTCACTGTACAAATATGTCTATTTATTTTATCTACTGCAATAAGGTTACTGCAAAATCACAAGCAATTTTATAGGTACCTACATTACATTATAACACCGCGATTCCATTATAATTATAATGGAATATTTACATTATAACACTCGTGCAAAAATGGACAAGCACTCGTGTCCCAATATCTCAAATTATGTTACAGTTGCATAAAATACTATATCATCCGAGTTCTGAAAGAATAGAATTTCCGGACATTTTGATGTTCGCCTCCCAGACTCAGCAACGTAACCTAAACAAGCGTCGTCACATCGAGGCATCGAACCGTCGGGAATCGATACGAAAGCTATGTTTTTAACGACAATGCCTGTCGCCGTCTGCCGAGACCGTGCCTCCGAGCGAGCAACAGTTATTGTACACTCGGCCACACTCGTGGTGCTATTAAAATTTTATTTTAATTATTTGTTTTTGTTATTGACCAAAGTCAATAGATAGAAGGTTTTCTTCGAAAACTTCTAAAAGAAACGGAACCCTTATAGGATCACTTTGTTGTCCGTCTGATATGTCCGTATCCATATCTGTTCGTCTGTCACGACCCTTGTCTGACCCTTTTGCTAGGGATATGAGACATCAAATTGAAACTGATACCTCCTCTAACTCGACGAGAAAAAAAAATTGCAGTTTACATAATCAATTTCATACAAATTTTTGAGACTCGCAAGGGAATCAAAACCTATAGGGCACTTCCAGTTGACTGAGAAACTTGAAATTTCGGTTACAGATAGGTTTTATAGAACACACATAGGAGAAGACCAACTTACCTAGGCCCTTTAGATACAAAGAGTTTAATAGATCTTAAGTGTCAATTTAAGTTGGAAATAATGACTGCAAGTGTAATTAATTACTATAATTTCGTACCACTATATTGTGGTGGTACGGAACCCTTTTTGCGCAAGTCTGACTCGCACTTGACCGGTTTTTTCAGTTATGCAAGCCTTACCGGGGTCACTCTAAACCGGCCAAACTACTTGTGCGTTTTCGATTTATTTCGTAAGATGGACAGGGACAGACACAGAAGAATAGTTCCTCGGTGCACAGAGGCTTCCATTCATGACGAAAAGAATAGAATATAATTTTTTCAATCTCAAATACAATCGTCTAAGTATTTTAATACGAAGAAATTTTAACGATGTATAAAATGAACGTTCAAGGCCAAAAAGGTTCTAAACGTACTTGATGACACTTGAGCTTGAGTATACTCGCAAAGAGCCGGAAAATTAATTTTTAAATGTCAAACCGAAATAGCTTTCCCTATGACGTCAAAAACTGACAAAGATCGATTGAAATGAAAACTGTCAGGCACGAGACTCTGTCCAGGCAATTAGGGCACTCGTAGAATTTAAACGTGTTTAAGAGGCTATGCGAATTTTATTTTTGTCACTGTCACTCCAAGCGAAAAATCGCGCAGTGCGAGAAGGGCGGATTCAGGGCGAAAGCGAAAAATGTTAGTTTTATAATTTTTATAAAAAAACTAAAATAGCTAGCAAAATTTCAAATATCAAATTTCTAGATATTGTTGAAACACACCTAATAAAATTTGTTTGAGTTCTGTATATGGTTCCTATTCGTCAAACGAGGAGAAAAAGTGCGTTTGTAGACCTCATTTGAACAATTATTTCTATCGAGGAAAATTTATCCAAACATGTTTTCCAATTTCAAATCCCTAGATTATATAGTCAAGATGCATATACCAGAAACTGATTATAATTTTACGTGTATTTCATGAAATACACAGAAAAGAAACACCCGTATTTTTTTCGCATTTCGCCTTAAGACAAACAACTGCTACTTACTTCGTGTACTATAATGGACTAGTTGACTGCTGTTAGTAGAGCTCTGGTTTAAGTCTTGATATATATGATTGAAGACTATTTTAGATCGGTATGGTTTTCTAATTCTAAAGTTAATGTCGTACGAATACATTCCACGGTAGAGGAAAGTAGAAATGGGATTCCTTTGTAATTTAATTAGGCCCAGTTTCCGTTTGAAGTCTTATTCAATAGGGCATATTTGTTACTTTAATTATTGTCAGTAATTTGTTTTTTGTCTAAATACTAAAGTCACACTTATCCTGTCTTATTTTACAAAGCCTGGTCGCGCTTCTAAACGATTGTTCCTGAGACTGAACGAGAAAGGATTAACCGTCGCTAACTGATGGTTTCCATGAACAATTGCGATATGCGAAAAAAATACGGGTGTTTTTTTTCTGTGTATTTCATGAAATACACGGAAAATTTTAATAAATTTCTGGTATATGCACTTTGACTATATAATCTAGGGTTTAGAAATTGGAAAACGTGTTTGCATAAATTTTCCTCGATAGAAATAATTGTTGAAATGAGGTCAACAAACACACTTTTTCTCCTCGTTTGACGAATAGGAACCATATACAGAACTCAAACATATTTTATTAGGTGTGTTTGAACAATATCTAGAGATTTGATATTTGAAATTATGCTAGCTATTTTAGTTTTTTTATAAAAATTATAAAACTAACATTTTTCGCTTTCCCCTGAATCCGCCCCGTTAAATAACGTTAATAATTCTCTCGACGAATTTAAAAAAAGACTAACGTACTCACTTTTTTAGCAATAATTTACTGGCTACACACTTCATCCGTAATAAACTTGCTAGTCAGTCCAGAATAGGGCAAGTCTATTACCATTTTGTCAATGACATCGTCGAGTGCACCTGCCAAGGTTGTCCGTTCGCCTTATCGTACTTATACTTATGCATTTTGTTTGTCTACGTACGAGCAACTTGAATAAAGAGGCTAAGTTTTGATGGGTGTGTGCAATTATATTAGAAGAAATTACAGATAGGTTACCTACACAAGCTATGCGAGCTGGTACGCGTCGATTAGATAAATTTGACAGATAAAATCGATAAGTTTTAAACGATAACCCTTATTGCAATGAATTAAGAGTTACATTTTTATTTATCGAGTCGATGTCTTAATTATACCCCTTCGATATATCGTGACCATATCGTATAAATTGACCATTTCATGGACTAGTTGGGCAGATCTTAAAGTATGAAATCAAAATTCTTTCACCAAAAGTAAAAAATAGGTGCGACGACAAGCGAAGCGAAGCGGAGCGGAGCGAGGCGACCCTCCCAATTTTAACAGAAATACGATAAGGCCCACCAGATCATGAAATGGTCAATTCTACGATATGGCCACAACAGATATATACGGTGTAACTACAAAACGATGTTTAACTTTAGACAGTGTTTAAATCTGTTGCTGTCACTCCTTTACAATAAGAAAGAAAAGGCGACAACAACAGATTTAAACACTGTCTAATGTTAAACACCGTTTTGTAGTAACACCGATAGAGTTTATTAGATCATAGTGTCAAGTTAATTTGGATCACTATTACTGCAAATTAAATTATTTACCATATTTTTAGGGTTCCGTACCCATATTCCGTGGTGGTACTGAACTCTTTGTGCGCGAATCCGACTCGCACTTGGCCAGTGTTTTTTTCTTCTATAAGCTTAAAAAGCATACATACATATAATACTTGTGATATGAAATTTGAACAGCTTAGGTACCCTTCTTTCAGTAAATTTATGAACAAAATTATGCAAACTACATAATTACTGGACACCTGTAACTGTTCCCATGAAGCCATTGCTTCAAACCTTTGAAACATTATGACCTCATCGATTTAGCCTCATGCTCCATTAGAAAAATGGCAAATAATAAATTAATTCTGTCATTGAGTGTTAGTATTCAGAAAGTATTTTCCGTGGGAAATAATGTTTCAAATATTTGAATAACTTTAGTTTTTATTTTTTGTGTAAGTTATGTATATTTGTAAATCGTAGGAAATTTCAAATCTTTAGCTTCATAGATACGATAACACTTTGAAATGGGTATTGTATATGCGAAGCTTATATATATGTATATACAACGTGTAACAGAAAGGTGTAACCATATTTGAAGAGCTTATTCAGTCAATGGTATAGAACAACTTTTACTATGGAACCAATACTGAAATCTCAAAAAAAAAAACTCCCCTTCCATACATTTCGGCCGAGCGGCATTGCATTTTTCTATGAAACAGTAATTTTTTTTTTTCGGTATACTGGTTTTGTTCCATAGTAAAAGTTGTTCTTTACCATTGACTGAATAAGATCTTCAAATATGGTTACACCTTTCTGTTACACCCTGTATATACTTGTCTGTTCGTCCGTCTGCTGTCTGTTACTTTTTTTTTACAATCGTAACTACAAATACTAAAAACATTCGGTACTTACGATAGATAAAACCAGCCAAATGCGAGTCAGACTCGCGTACCCTAGGGTTCCGTATTGTGGATGATAAATTTAATTTTGTCATTTTTTTTCGTGAATTTCTCAACCGCTATATTTTTCCTGTAATCTTTACGTAAATATTATATTACCATGATATTTTTCATATTTTTCAGTCCATCAGTTTTGGAAATAAGGGACATTCATTTTCTTATGGTTTTTCAAGGATTTTCAAGGATAGATGCAATTAAATATAGCCAAAATATATTTTTTTACAATCAGCTTTTAAGTACCTACAATTTGATACCCATATTGTATTTTTTGTAGGATATTTATTTTATTTATTTTACTTTTTTTATATTTCTCATTTATGCTCAATTTTTTTAAATCGCTATAGTTTTTCTGTTATTGGCCAGTTATTATCTGTAATTGACATGTTTAAATATTTTTCTAACTACCAGTTTCTGAGATATTTTTGTGGTTTTTTAAAGATTTCTCGAAACTAGAGCGAGTAAATATAGTAAAAGTATATATTTTTACTATCAATTTTTAATATCTACAATTTGATAACCATATTGTATTTTTAGGATAATAATTTTTACTTTTCTCACTGTTTTGGAAATATTTTAAACAATTTCAATATTTTGATATACTTTTTTATGTATTTATCTTTAACGATGCTAAAGTTATGAGGCTGTGACTTACGGACGGACGGACGGACGGACAACGGAGTTTCACCATAAAGGTTCCTTTTGTACCTTTTAGGTACTACGGAACCCTAAAAATGAGTGTAAGTTGCTCTAAACCAAAACCGGAACTGAAATTGCATGTTTTACGTCTACTTACATCTAAACTTCAAATGTCACAGATCCAAACAATACCTCAAATTAATGAAAAGCAATGGTGGGTGTCGTGTCGTCCGGTTTCAGCCAAAAATTCAGCGGAATTTCTTTTCTTATAGCCATGATTTTAGAAGAGCTGAATGATAGATCCTTTGTGTTTCTATTCGAATGAAAAGTATACCAAGATCTTGACATTTATTTTCATATTCAGTGTAATTTGATAAATTATTTTTTTTTTTTTTGTACATATTTTTTATATAGTTATTTGGCTCAAGCTCATCATCGGCTAAAGCTATCCCTCGTGTGGTTATTCAAATTAAACAAGATTTAATAAAAATTCTTTTTCAAGTAAATATGGCTTGACAGTTAATTTAACTGCGCCAGTGCGATTTCCTTACAGTTTTCCGTCTCATTTAAAACTTTACTAGCAAGGAGTTTTATGCAATAATATTCAACTTTATACGTAGAAAAGCTAATAAAAAACAATGATTTTGCAAAAACTACTAATTACGAGTACTTACATTACAATTAAATAATTTCTTAAATTGTACTATTTATTTCAACAATCATAACAATATATATAAATTTTTTCTTTTTTACATTTATTTATTAATACAATTTTTATTTATTTTTCTTCTACCGCTTTGTTATTTTTCATAAATTTTCTCTCAAATACATTGTTTTTTTTTATTGTAATACACAGGCGTTAAGGTTATATTACAAACTCGTGACGATAGTAAACCCTCGCCTGCTGCTCGGCCTTGCAAACGTCAACTCGTTTGCAAAATAACCTGTTATGTTAGATATATTTTCTTTATTCTTTTTCACGTACATTTTTCAATTATTATAGTATGTTAAAAAATTGTTTGTGGGGGATCACGAATTATATAACAGTTAATATAATTATGTTAACCATATTACCTTTTGTCCGCGGCTCCATCTGCCTGCCGTGAATAGAATATCTGCCCAGACTCTTTTTTCTCCTACGTTATAATAGTTATTGCTTGGGTCCCGTTATATAATATATTTATCTCAATTATACATACCCTAGTCTTATTCACTAACTCTCAACTTCAGTAGGCAAATATAAAATGAAAATCTCAGTAACCACTACAGCCTGCGTCTGTACTCAAGGTGCATCACAACCTGTGGCTTCGTAAATTTCGTCTATCGTCCTCCCTCTCACATTTACAACAAATGTCTATTCCTTTCTCTGTCTCACAGTATTTTCACAAACAAGTTGAATCCGAAAACAACATAGAAAACTACAAATGCACTGTCAGAGGAATTCGAACTGTGGGTGTGTATTTTGAGGTCTATTTTCGTTTGCATCCTGTATTGCCTCTGAAAGTTTTAAGCCTGAAAGTAGGAAATGCTCCGTCACGTTGTATTCTCTGATTGTAATATAACGCAATTTAAAACGTATACAGCTGGACGTTTTTATTGTCTGTCAGTATTTTTTTTTCACGCATTTGTCCTACTGTATACTGATTGTATTAGCATTCAATTAAAACATGTCATTCTACTTTTTGCTTTAGAATATTATAAAATACGAGTATTTACAATTCGTATATTTTAAGTACATATGACCTAGATACCCATAGTATTAGAAGTAGATGCCCTTAGGCCAAAATAAAGCCATAAAAAAGGTTTTATTTCGCAAATGCTCGCTAATTGAGTTAAAGTACTGAAAGACTGTCTTGTGAATTGAAAGATTGTCTTGTATTATCTTATCCCTTAGTTGAAGTAGATATAAGTCATTTGTATGGTATAAGTTTTATGTTAAAAAAGACATGATCTTGCTAAGTTTCTTGCCCTTCTTCTTAGCAAGACTAATCGAATGGGCGAAGGTAGGCATGTATTTATATATGTAACCTATTAGTATATAGTATATAGGATAGGATTTGATCGGCCGCCTGGATTCGTGCTGGGGGCTCAGTTGGTGATCATTGTGGTCCCTGGCCGGGTCTCCGGTATGGGTTCGGGTGATTGATTGGATTTCACTTTGTATAATATATATTTTACCTATCATTTTAATCGTATATATATTGCTACATAAATTAAATAAACCTTTAATTTAGTTCATTTACATTCATTATTTTACTAGCTTTTGAGCGCGGCTTTGCCCTCGTTAGTTAAGTTTTTGTATAGTCGTATCAAATCTATAAATATTTGTTAGAACATTAATTTTTTAGTACGTAAGTAGTTGATCTGTCTCTGGTTTGGAGTATTTGGAGTGTTTTGGGTTCTCGTCATCTCTAATTTGATCCCCATGTAAAGTGTCTTTGGCGAGGCCAAAGGCCGAGCCCCTTATTTGATCGAAACAACTTTTGTTCTCTGAATAAATCCTCTGCTAATGTGTCTTTGGCGGTCTTTGATAGCTGATTTAATCCCGTAATATAGTAATGGCATTCTCTGGTAATGGCGAGGCGAAGTCCGAGCTGCATATCTGAACGACACTATTTCTTGTTCCCATGGGAACTGATTTATGGGATAAAAAGTAACCTACGTCCTATTCCAGGTTTAGAACTACATTTGTGCAAAGTTTCAGGCCAATCGGTTCAGTAGTTACGGCGTGAAGGAGTAACAAACATCCATCCATCCAAACTTTCGCTTTTATAATATTAGTAGAATTACATATATTTTTATAAGATTAAATTTGAATTGTAAAAAGTGTGTTTTATATACTTACTTTTCAGAATAAACTATTTGAATTTGAAGATTTTCACTCTTGTGTAGTTGAATGGAGTGTTTTGGGTTCTCATCATCTCTAATTTGATCCCCATGTAAAGTGTCTTTGGCGAGGCCGAAGGCCGAGCCCCTTATTTGATCGAAACTATCTTTTGTTCTCTGAATAAATCCTCTGCTAATGTGTCTTTGGCGGTCTTTGATAGCTGATTTAATCCCGTAATATAGTAATGGCATTCTCTGGTAATGGCGAGGCGAAGTCCGAGCTGCATATCTGAACGACACTATTTCTTGTTCCCATGGGAACTGATTTATGAGATAAAAAGTAACCTACGTCCTATTCCAGGTCTAGAACTACATTTGTGCAAAGTTTCAGGCCAATCGGTTCAGTAGTTACGGCGTGAAGGAGTAACAAACATCCATCCATCCAAACTTTCGCTTTTATAATATTAGTAGGATTACATATATTTTTATAAGATTAAATTTGAATTGTAAAAAGTGTGTTTTATATACTTACTTTGCAAAATAAACTATTTGAATTTGAAGATTTTCGCTCTTGTGTAGTTGAAAGTCCTAATGATAAATAGGATTATGATAATAGTAGTTTATGCTACAAGGGCGAAAAGGAATAAATTACGAGGACGATTTAAAACACGAGCGTAGCGAGTGTTTTAAACGTAACCGAGTAATTTAATGCTCTTACGCTCGTGTATCATACTACGTTTTTCAATGCATAGTGTGAGGAAATAAAACAAATATAATCTTGTGAACTTTAAATTATTATTGGCTCAAAAGGACTGTATCCAGAGCCGTTAAACAGTGGAAAAAAAGTATAACATTTATGGTACACAGGAAAGGCTGCAGGTTAGCCAAACATTGTAAATAAATTAAAAAAATAATCATAATAAAGCCTTAAGGCAAAATAATCGACTTTCTGTTCGGTTTTGATGCATAAAAAGTGGGCCTTTACGAGCACTTGCATTGAAAAATAGTTTAAAATAATTCTAATAGGAGTTATGCTGCTGACAAAAAATAGTCAAAACTAGAAAGTTAAACTTTTATACCATCTATGTATATCTTTCTATGTTATACTTCTCTTTGATTCAATAAAATCCTAAAAGGTTTTGAACAAACTTATAAAATATCGATATCGACAGCCACTTCCCCACCACTAGGGGTTTACTGGCTCATTGTGCGTTTAAATCTGAGTCTGAATTATAGTTTTGTAACACACTGAATTAAGCATCAAACTTAATCGATGCACGGTGCGTTGGTCAATTGATATACTGACGATAAAAGCTGCCCGTTTTTAGAGAATTTTTGTTTTGGCTTTATTTTCGATATTTCGTGCCACATATATTTTATACGACTTTTCTTAACTGAACTTCGAATTATCTTACTTAGAAGGTATGTTGTACCATTTGGTAGAAACTTACTTTAAGATTTAAACTAGTGCTAAATCGTCACTTCCCGGTGACACATTCATTATTAGGTTTCCTCTATATCAATAATATTTATACAATTAAATACTAAAGTAGAGCCTAGAGTAGAGTGATGGCACTTATGACAGCTGCATTTAGTGATGAGGTACATTTCAAATTTCGGTTAAAGATAAAAATCAAATGTGAGTTTACTCAACATTAGACACGTCATTCAACATTCAACATAATGATACAAAAGGAAAATGTGCCAAAACCAGTGGAGCAGCTATCGGAGGGCTATGCGGTGTAGTGCCCCGGGGCCCCCAAGAGATGTTTAAATATCTAAATCGAAAAAAGTATTTTACTATCATTTATTTTCGTTTAGTTTAACTTCGTCATTGTTTTGTTTTTAATTAAATATTATTGTGTAACTTGGCGACCTCAAACAAGACCTATAAAAAATGAGAAACTTTTTAAAAAAAAAATCTTTGTTTCTATACGAATTCTATTGCACAATAAAGCAACATTCAAATCGAAAAATAATAACCGAAACAAGTAGTACATCACTATCAACAATGAAGTATTACATTTTTTAATTCACACTTGCTTATAAATAATTACAATACTTTGTAGGCATTTAAACGTCATAGGCGCCATCACTCAGTGGCTCTACTGTAACGGATACAATCAAAATAAAACAAATATTTCTGAAAATATTCATAATAGTGATCTCTGTGAGAGCTCCTAGCGTATTTTTATTATCACCCTGTTCGGATGCAAAATCTCCTTGGTTCCTAAGAGGTCATCTGCGTAACACATATCGTATCATAACACATCTTCAGTGAAATAATTTCTCTTTTGCGACGTAGGATAATGGAATATGGACCTCTGGGTCAGCACAAAGAGCTTAGAAAGGAAACGAGTAAATATCAAGGAATAGATAAAATAGGGTGTTACTACAAAACGGTGTTTAACTTTAGACAGTGTTTAAATCTGTCGTTGTCACCTTTGTTTTCATATTGTAAAATAAACTATGAACGCTTCAAACGCGCTTAAGTTTATTTTCGCAATGCCATATGAAAATAACCTCAAAATAAAAACGATTTATCATAAAACGTTATTATAAGATGGTGTCCGTTTTAAATGGATAGTCAAACCTTGTTATTTTGAATTTGTTCTTTATCATTGACCACAATATATTTGTGTACACTCTTAAGGCATTTTGCTTATGGGGAATTGACTGTCTCCTTTATAAATCGATAGTCAGGAGGCAGCGGACGGGTGTCACTGCCCGTCACTAACATCTCAGAGTAAAAGAAAAAAAAAGTGCTCACGTGCCTCTATTTGCGGGTGACGAGTGACGGACGGCGTTAGACTGGCGGGGGAAGTGATGTGCCAAGTGGTATCCCAATGGAGGTCTGTCCTCTCTCACCTACAGAATGTTCTCCTTTTAATTCGCGCGCGATACTGACACTGCTTAATTAGAGCGGCCGCACACGCTCGTTTTCCTGATTAGGTTTCCGTATCAGGAATTCAGGTTCGGAATTTCGTCAGCCACGCACATGCGTTCGTTTTTTGCCATTCGGAATTTTAACTGCCAGTACACACAGAGACAGCTTCTCGAACGCACGGTAATACTAGATACTATTATTTACTAATTGCTAGTGCAATTTTGAAGGAGAAGAAAAAGCGGAAACGTAATTTTTGGTTCTATTGAATTAAAGACAATAAAGGAGAGTTCATTATATCTGAAGAGAGCAGAAAAGAAAAAAACAGCCAGGCATTTTTTTTATATACGAGTAGGATGTCAATGCTATCTATCATATTATGAACTTCACAATGGCGAGAGAAATTAAAAAAGCAAAATACATGCGTGAGATAACAACAATAGTATAATCCGCTAAGCACGGCGCGGCGCTAGCGCGGTTCTGAATTGAATTTTGCGTCCATGTGCACCGGATCATTCAAAACGTATGCCACCGGTGCATTCTGAATTCGGGAGGACGTCATTCGGTTTTTTCCGATTCGGTTTGCCGAACCCACCTGCAACCTTTCGAAACGAACTTCAGGAATTTTTTCGTACGGAAGAAAAACACACCTGTGCGATAGTCAATACATTTAATTTTATTTATTACAAATTTTATGCATTGGGGATACCCTGATTCGGAAAACAAATCCGGTTTTCGGACAACACATTCAAATATCATCTCAATACGTTTAGGTTTATTTTGTTGTTCTAACAATGTGATATAAATTAAGTGACCAGATCCGAAAAAACAAAATTATAAACACAAAAATATTTACGAATGATCTTTTTTTCTGAAATCCTCTTTTTTTCCTTCTATATTGTAAACTGCTCTCTTCTTTTTTTCCTTCTGGCAACCCTAGGTAAGTGTCGCTTCTTTCTTTACGTATTCTTTGGTTTGGGCAAGCGAATCAAATCATGCTTCTGCGATATGCGAAGTGAATATTGTCATACGTCGCGCGCGGCTGGCTCTCGCTGCGGTCCCTTTCGATACTATAGTCACAGAATAAAATGCTATAGTTCAGGCCAGGCGGGCCTGAAGTTAGTTGTGCTTTCCTCGTCGAAGCTCTGAGAATGCGCAATTCAGTCGCTTTTTAAACTCTGTGTTATTTTTTCTGCATTTTTGAATAAATATAGATATCAATTTAGTAATGTATGTAGTTGAAATCAGTGGCGTGCACAGAACTTTTTGCTGGAAAAGCAAACAATTGGTCAAGAACAACAATAAAAAAATTATGAAAAAATTTAAATATCACTTTGAAAAAAAATATTTTTTATGACGCCAGGGTAGACAATGTCTACCCTAGAGTGAAAATTTCCTATACAAACTTTTTTTTTTCAAAGTGACATTTAAATTTTTTTATATTTTTTTTATTGTTGTTCTTGACCAATTGTTCGCTTTTCCAGCAAAAAGTTCTGTGCACTCCACTGGTTGAAATAATGAATTTTTTCGTGCTTTTAAACCATGTTATACGTATTTTAGTATTTGCGAACGTTACGTCATCAAACTAACTTGAATGGTCGGCTCCTTAATAAATAAAATATGCCTATGGAAGTGTGTGGTGACGATGTCACTCAAGGTCAAACGAAAGATATCGCTTTTTTTTTTCATTTATATACGCTTATTTTAAAATCTGTCTTATCTTCCCACTAAAAACAGTTCAGGAAAGCTAGTATTCCTCGAAACGGTTTTTGAATCTTAAATTGTAAATTGCAACGCTGTCTGTGACTAACTTCATGCCCGCCTTCTTTGGTGGCCCAAACTGTATACAGGATGACTTTTAAGCTAACTCCAAAAGTTATATAAGAACCAACTTTAAATAAGGTTAAATAACGAAAATTGTCAAAATTAATAAAATTTAATTTTATTAGTAATTTTAAAAGTCAAAACTACTTTAATTATTTCGATGAAGTTCCCAGAAATCATTGTTACGCGAAAGGGGATCGAGGAAGGTGCGGGGTGAGCCGCGAGCGCACACGTGCCTGCAGTCGCTTGTCCTAAAAGGGGCGCTGCACTCGACTCTCATGCAGATTGCAGGTTCGGCCGTTTTTAATTATGAGGCAAATAAAAATAAAATGACAGAATTTGGATGATTTTTGTGCAATAATCAGGATACCCTGCTATGTTCTTCTAGTGGTTATGAAGTAAGTTTGAACAAACCGCGTCAATTAATTAATTTATTCTCTATAAATTTAATCTTTTGTAACCCTCTATTTAACTCTATTATCTATAAGTTTCCTATTGATTTTCTCTCAAATATCGATTTCGGAGTTCTGTTGGTTTTTTTTTCTTTCATCCATCCATCCATCAGCCTGAAATGCCCATACTCACACACGCTAGGCAGGCGGGTTGGTGCCGAAACCCTGGCACCAGTGACGCCCCTGCCCGTCACCAGTCTTTTTTATGGTATGATGGATATACCGCCATCAATCGTTCCCAGGCATGGTGCGCCACCTGGTTGTGCCTGAGAGCTGTCAACTACATAACTTATAGTTGTATAGCTATTTTATTAGTTATATAGCTATATATGTAACTTCGGGGGGGTTGTGCGAGTAAGATGGTGGTAAGAGATAACTTTCTTTATAAACTTAAAATTAGAATTAGTAATATCTATCAACTAGAAGCCGATATTAAAAAGCTCGGTTTTTTCGATAGTGCATGATACTTCGGTTATCGTAACAGCCATGGCTCAGAGCCATATTATTTTAAATAATAATAAAAAATCATAGCGTTCAATTCGACTTGATGCAAAATTATGTGATCATTGTAGCCGATTCTGAAGGCTTTAATTTTAGTTTTAGTGCTGCCAAAACTAAATTTTCATCATTGCGAAATAGTTCATAAGTGTTAAGAACAACAGCTAAATTACTTTGTAAAAATTTAAGTCTTGACAGCACTAAAACTAAAATTAAAGCCTTCAGAATCGGCTTTAATGTCAGTATAAAAATTGGTAACTTCCAGACAAAATAATATAAAAATGATGGTGTATTCACAAATTGTTTTTCTTTTTTAATTATTTATTAATAAATTAAAGGTACTCTATTTTCCGCAGCGTCTAACGTAACAGCCATGTTGAAGTGCGAGATAATAAGAACTTTATTTTAATATGGTTTTGTTTGAAATTTCAACCACCACGAATCGAGTTGCAATTTTTTTGCCGTAGTCACCTTAAGGGCCTTACTATTGCCAAATGGGTACTTTCTAAAGCCTACTCCTAGGTAACGGCCAAACCAAAAATAATGAAAAAATGTATTATGAATAACCAACTCTTAGACAACATATGCAACATTTTTCTATTTCATACCACCAAAACTTCTACATGAAAAAATGTATTAACTAAATGGTGTTTTTTGGCTTGAATTTCCTACTGCTCCTAAATGGCTTGGCCGATTGAATTCATTTATGCTTTAATAAATAAATAAACTTGATAGCTATAAACATAACATAGGATTATTCAATCGAACAATCACGTCCAAGTGGAAAGTATAATTTTCTCTTATTTCGCCCTTTCAAGGACGCAGCGAGCGTCGTAACAGCCACTGTGCATTGCGCGCTGATATGAACGTTATTTCAATGTCGTTTCCTTTGATATTCGTACTAACAAATATCGAGCTGCTAATTTGGCGATGGTAATCGCCTTAAGTCGTTGTTCAGTTTATAAAGTTGGAGTATTTATGATTTCATTTTTTGGAACCCTAAACACTGAATCTGGCATCCGTAGAATCAAAACCGTGTTGTGTTTGTCAGTTAGCCAGTAGGTATGGTAAAACAAACAGGTAAACCCTAAAGGAGTGAAAGCCTAACCTTATGCCCTTAGAAACTGCGCGCGCGCCTCGCGAATCGGTAATTTGTGATTTTATACAACAAACGTCGGTTACTACCCGTACAGTAAATGAGAGACTCATATCTGCATTTGACCTAAAAGTTTGTGGGAAATTGCTAGGAATGTAGGTATGTGGAGTTTTCGAGTTATTCAAAATATTGCAATAAAAAATCGATCTTAGGGCCACGGAACATGATGCTGAAAAGTGGTTGAACGCGAGTTCTGAAGGTCTGAAGTTACTTGGTTTTGTACATATTCAAAGGTTAAAGTTAAGTATAGTATATACATATGTAAGTACAATAAAACTATGAAAATCAGAAATTGTAATTAATACTTGTCCAAATTGTGGAAATCAAAAATAAATCTCGGATATTTTAGTATAATTCACAGAGGCTTGTTTTATTTAACATTTCAAACGTTTTGTATAAATGCGGCTCGTATCAAAATAATAACAATTTTTCCAGTAATCGGCCGTAAATCAATCTAAACAAGGCAGGCGTTCTCAATGTCAAACTATTCGTTATTGGACAAATAAACAAGATGGCTTCCAAACTGTTATCTATTATAGCAATATACATTGGCCTAGCTAAACAATCTAGGAAGCGTTGCTACGATAGCGTGAGTTTTGACATTGCGCGCGACCTTGACGTCCCGGCCTCTCATTGGTCGAATTCCCAAAATGGCCGTCGGCGCCCGCGCAGCCCATGTCATTGTTTCCGTTAATTAGATGACCGGTTTTAGAAGTTTTTCAAACACGAATGTAAATTTACCTCGCGCTAGAGCGCTAATGGCAGGTGCATTAGCATTTTTATTTTTATCCAACTGCGTAGTTTAAAGTTTTTGTTTTGACTCTCTGTTTCTAATAAATCGTTGATTAGATAATGTTTGTTGCCTATTCGTGGAATTTAAGATAACGATTTTATACTCACGTACTTACGTACTTACGTACGTACTTACGTACTAGACGAGTAAAAAGGTGTTGTATAAAACATAACATATTTTTTATATAACAATAAGTCACTCAACGGTTGTAGACTCGTATAACTCATTGGTAACACAATTAGTTGTACAGGGTGATTCATTTGTAAACAATTGCAGTAAATAGTACAACCTTGCTGCAATGAACAGTCACTTACGTAACTGTCTCGTACATAACATAACATAATCATAACTATGTGTGACAATAACAATGTAATTTGTGTGTATTATACATTTATATTGATCAAAAGGGGAATAGCTCGGTTGGTTGAAGGCCAAAACTCTCAATTACCATAGCTTAATTTTTAAAAGATTTTTTTTAGAGAGTCTACGCCATTTTAGGACATGGTTTTAATAATAATTTTAATAATTTTTATTCGGAAACTCAACAGTCAATTACAATATGCTTATTTAAAAAAAACATCGTCATTTTAAATAATTGTGGTAAACTTATAAGTATACAAACAAACACCAATTATAGGGTTTCACAAAAGTTTTTAACTGTCAAATAATATTTGAAAGTAGTCTAATCTAGAAAAAACGAAAATAATTACATCTTGGAAAATGAAAATTTTGAAGTAAGGCATGGGTCGGTTGCATTATGTTCATCTTACAAAAATTCAAGTAATTCTAAAAACAAAAAATACCAACTGACAAATCCGATTTCATTATTTTGGTATATAAATTAAACATTATCTTTTTATGATTTAAAAAAAAATTGTCTAATGACCTTGTCACTTGAGAATTTTAGACATTATACTGATTGTGATGTGTGATTGCTTATAAAAAAAGTGGTCTCTCTCTGTCTGTCTAACCATCTGTCATCTAACTGTCAAATTAGTTTGAAGCAAATTATTATAAATTTATCTTGATAGCAAAGGACACATTTCTAAACAGCCATTACTCAAGTGACGTCACACGGGGAAATGGAAGTTGCAGCCTTTTCGTAAAAATATTCATCATCATGAGGTTTTTACACCAAAACTTCTAAAATACGGCTTAATAAACCTAAATCTCGAAATGGTTTTCGAATTAACACACCTTAACATAATTTAATTTATGCCAATTAGTAGATCCTGATGCAGTTTGCTGCTAAAAGTAGCGTTTGTATCCATTTTCTAAGGATAACAAAAAAACCACGCTGGGAAAATTATTATCGTTAGGTTGTTCAATTGACAAAGCACCTGTCAAGCTCATGGGTGGGGGGGTCAATGTCGTGATTATGTCTAATTTAAACTTTTTCTTTTTAATTTTATGTTACAATTATTTCAAATGTTGGTTAGTAGGCATGTTTGGTTCAAATTTAGTCTGTTGTGTTCTCATTATTGCTAAACAATAGTTAAACAATAAAAAGCAAGCAAGTTCATGGCTCGAATCCATTTTTCCGGTTAAAAGCAGACTATATTATACCGACTATGCTTAGGGATGCAAACATCGCTCATAAAAACATCGATGTCAAAACATCGGTCATAAAAATATCGAACTATCGATGTTTTCTCTAGTTTTTTTGTTTATTAATAAACGCCATTATAACACCATTCTTTAAATTTTATACATTTATTGTGTTTTTAAAACATTGAGGTATTTGTTTTTTAGTGAATGTCACAGAATTTAAAAAACAGTAATTTTGAGAGACGTTTGCTCACTTTTTAATTCACTTACTATAGTCAAATCATGCATCCTTAGACACATTTCTTCTTAACTTTTTTTTACTGTTCTGCACACGATCATTTCACATGAATGAAATGCCTTTTACTGACCTATTCTCGTCATAAAAATAACGTTCTAACCATTGTTCGTGGATAACATCGATGTATCGTTTGCATCCCTAATGCTCGACCTGGCCGTCCTAGAAGAAATTGGCGACATATAGAAGAAGAGCAAAATCTGTAGTTTCTGCCTACCCCTGTAGTGGTAAATGTACTGGCGAATGTATGTATATACATTAGATCATTTTATTGCACATTGTATACAAATATTTGGTTATTATTGTATTAAATATATGTTTCAATGCAAGTGCTCGTAAAGGCCCACTTTTTATGCATCAAAACCGAACAGAAATTCGATTATTTTGCCCTAGGGCTTTATTATTATTATTTTTTTTAATTTATTTACAATGGTTGGTAAACCTCCAGCCTTTCATGTGTACCATAAATTTTATACTTTTTTTTTCCATTGTTTAACGGCTCTGCATACAGTCCGTGTTTTAAATCTTCCTCGTAATTTATTCCTTTTCGCCCTTGTAGCATAAACTACTATTAAATTAAACCTAAAAGACCATTATATTTTACAATAATTATAAAACAGTTGATCACAAAACTAACTTGAACTGTAATTGACATTCAGAGGCAATTTATGATTGCAAATGTAATGTTTATTTATTGAAGCATTCATTAATTATTGAAGCGTTACAAAGTGCCTCTAGATTTTCTCAGCAGGTACCAATAAGTACCTTCGAGGAAATTGTCATCACCTCAAGCGCTATCGCAATACGGGCGAATAGCGGGCCTGTGTATTTTTCCCGGTTAGTACTTAGTACCTGTTAAATGTTAATTTACATAGGTCTTGATATCATCATCATCATAAATTCTTTATTGCACAAATAAGAAGCACAAAACGGCGGACTTGATGCATAAAGTATTCTCTACCAGTCAGCCTAAAGATGGTACAAAAAATACAAAAAGTATGATATTATGCATTAATACTTATACTGTACTTGCATACCTAATTATGTACATTGATATATATCTTTGAGATAGAATAAATAAATAAGGTGATATCACGGATATCACCGATATCACCTTGAGGAGGAAGGATCATTTCACGAATAAACATATCGATTACATTTGTTTTTTAATCGTGAATTGTATAACTCCATTTTAAAATCTATTCGGTTAACGACTATCAAACTTTATATGTATAAATTTCAGTTTTGTATATTAAGTACAAAACAAAATTATTGGTTGTATTTAGATTTGAAACGAAACACCTTTTCTTGGCAATTTATCATAAACAATTTCACAGAAATGTTTCACCTTGTATATTTTACACAAAATATTACACTGACACTAGATCATTAATTTGGATCACTGATCGACTATTTGAGGCTGTATGAGACGTTAATAATGATAAATGGCTAGCCAATCATTTAACTTGTAGTCGAGTCGAGCATTGTATTTATTTAGTTCAAAGAAAACTTGTGAATGATTCGTGAATCGTGATGTAATTAGCTCTAAGACGTTACATTTTACCACGACATACTTTTGAGGCGCGAACTCTATCAAAGTGTTCTATAATATTGGTGAATTCCCAGATTAATTTCTAAAAGTATTTTTTTTTTTTTTTCAGAGAATATCAGTCAATCAGAACATAGTTTTAATTATTTTGGTATATAAAGTAACGATGCATTACTTTTTTATAATTTTTCAAAGAATTGTCCGATATGACATTACTTGAGAATTTTACATATTATACTGATTGTGATGTGTGATGTGTAAAAAATTATAAAAAAAATAATGGTTAATTTGTATACCAAAATAATGAAAGCATGTCCTAAAATGGCGTATAATCTCTAAAAAAAAATGAAACTTTTAAAAATTAAGCTATGGGAATTTATATTAAAAGAAAAAAAACTTTTTTAGATGAATGTATGAGGCAAAACTCCAAAATTAAGTTCGTGTTAAAATTGTATTTAGGTCTTCAATTATTTTAATTATTTTAGAACGCTACGGAATCCTCAGGACCCTAGACCTCCCCCTTGATTATATTGAGTAAGAAAGTCCACTTTGATTAATTTGATTATAAGGTTTTGTGAAAATACAAAAGAAACGTAATTTATAAATAAATATATCGTCACGACATGAATCCCTGAGGGGTGTCAGATGTGTTCCGAGTGTGAACTATGAAATCCAAGTCACAGTCCACATTCGGTACACACGCGTTTCATCGACGATTATTACGTCACAACGTGATGAGTTCTCAGCTCAATCGACGTACTTCGGGCACAAATACACGCTTTTTAGGGCATGCAGGTTTCCTAACGATGTTTTTCTTCACCGTTCAGCAACATGAATTCCGAAAAACTCATTTGAACATGCCCGACCGGGGATCGAGTCTGGATTTCAAAATTGAGAGGCCAGCGTTCTAGCCCTAAGCTACCGCCGTTAAAACGTAATTAATGTGTATAAATATTTATTAAACCCGAAATGAAAGGATATCTCAGCAAAGAGTATGAAAAAGTTAGCCATCGCGTTGTACGTCATATTTCTTTTTCTGTGTATTTCATGAAATACACGGAAAATTATAATCAGTTTCTGGTACATGCATCTTGACTATATAATCTAAGGATTTGAAATTGGTAAACATGTTTGAATACATTTTTCTTGATAGAAATATTTGTTGAACTGGGGTCTTCAAACACACTTTTTCTCCTTGTTTGACGATGGGAACCATATACAGAACTCAAACATATTTTATTAGGTGTGTTTCAATATCTAGATATTTGATATTTGAAATTTTGCTAGCTATTTTAGTTTTTTGATAAAAATTATAAAAATAACATTTTTCGCTTTCGCCCTGAATCCGCCCCTCTCGCACTACGCGATTTTTTGCTTGGAGTGACACTGCAGTGGTGTGCACAGAACTTTTTGCTGGAAAAGCAAGCTATTGGTCAAGAATAACGATAAAAAAAATATGAAAAAATTTAAATATCACTTTGAAAAAAAAAGTTTGTATAGGAAATTTTCTCTCTAGGGTAGACATTGTCTACCCTGGCGTCATACAATATTTTTTTTTCAAAGTGATATTTAAATTTTTTCCTATTTTTTTTATTGTTGTTCTTGACCAATTGCTTGCTTTTCCAGCAAAAAGTTCTGTGCACGCCACTGAGTGACAGTAACAAAAATAAAATTCGCATAGCTTCTTAATGAATATTTCATCCGGTATACAGCACATGAAAATTACTATTCAGATTACCTTTGTACTTGTCAGTTGTCACAGTAAAATCGTAGTTAAAAACAACTATACAAAGAAACAGGTGGTAGAGCTGATGCCGGGCTCGACTGTGGAGGTACCACCATCTTACTTGGAGACCCCCTCGAAGTAATTCGGGGAAAAGTAAAGAGGACAGCTCACAGGCAAAAAACCAGGAGACCCACAATGCCTGGGACTGATGGATGGCGGTATATCCATCCCTAATAGCCGGGCTTTATATGGAACAGACTGGTGACGGGCAGTAACGTCACTGGTGCGAGGGTTCCGGCACCGCGCTCACCAACCCGCCTGCCCAGCGTGTGTGAGTATGGGCAATTCTTCCAGGATGACCGCCAAGAGTGGCAAAGTCCTGGAAAGGCTTATGTCCAGCAGTGGACGAACTAGGCTGATGGATGGATGATACAAAGAAAAAATAAATAAATAAACCGATTAAAGTTTCTAGATTATTTCTAGCCCACACTGAACTAAATTTATTTTCCGTCAATGACAATATCCAACGACTAAAGAAAGAAATTTTCAATTTAACTGTCAATTTTTTTTTAGCCTTTGAAAACCTGTATGCTCATACTAATTGATATATACTAGTGGTGGCAACAAATATACCGACCGCAAATAAGCTGTAAGTTTTTGGGGATGATCACAAGGGAGTAACGGGATCATATGAGTCCAGTGGCTGCTAGGGAAGCAGACTGGGGGATGGAAAATTTGTCAGCAGGCCTTTGCAAGTCACCCAAACCAGCAACACCAAGTCCTATTTGAATGCAGGCGGTTTTTGGACCAGCTTCTTGCTCCCAAAGTGGCCTGAGCTGAGTAGTCACCAACTGCGACGATCGCTTAAAAAATTTAGACATTTTAACAGTTTTCTACGATCACGTCGGTAAAGGGGATGAAACCAAACCATTGTAAAATGTTCTCTCCGTGGCCAGTCTTCTTTTTCTTGAATATTTGAGACTGTAAAATATTTTAAGCGCACCTAAATAGAGTTAAAAAAGTAGCATCCATGACGTCACTTTACCCCTGAAAAGTGTTCAGCGTAGCACGAAACCTGTTTAAGTACATTACGTGATAACCTGCCCCCTTGGGGGGTCACGGGAGGCATTCAAGAAAAAGATTAATTATGCCAGGCAAAAACTTAAGGTGCCGTATAATAACGTTGAGAAAAACTAAAAGAGAACTCTACGAAAAATTGATAAAGGGTGGTTGATAAGGGGTGGGTGTGTTACCCCCTTTCTATTGATCGGAGTCCTCTCCCCCTCCAGTGTATAAGTATAAAAAGCGTAACAAATTTTCGTCTTAAGAAAAGGAAAAGAAAAAATGTATACAGCCACCCGCGCTGCACTCGGGCGGGACAGCCCCCCCCCAGTGGGGGTTAGGGTGGGGGGGTTGCATTTTTCTCGTGGTCTCACTCGCACGTTTTCCGGGTCCAGAAAACGTTAAGACGCTCGGTTACAAAGCCCCTATTGTGCGTTATACTTAATTAGTTTTCGGTTATGTTTTATGCAATTATTTGTGATTAGGTTTTGTTAGTTGATGTTTTGAGGTTATTCTTGTTACATATTAGTTATATTTATCTATTCTTTGTGGTATTTTGTAATTACACAAACCAGAGTAATTTATATTTAGTATTCTGTTGGATGCCTGTGTATTAAGATCCTGGATCTAACAAATATTAGGTGCAAACCTATGAAATGTCCGTTTTGTATCGAGAATTTGAAAAAACTAAACTTTCAGTACTTACATTTTTTAATTTTTTTATAGGAATGATAAAACCAAATTTCACAATTTTTGTTTGTTTATAAGTGAGAAAACATCAAGCTTATAGCAATATTAATTATATTTTTGGAAATTTTCAGCTTAAAAAAAAATAAACGAATCTTATCATGGAAACGGATGGTATTTAGGACGAACAGTTTTCGAAAATTTAATTTTAGTTATCAAACTGATAATAAAAACAAATTTTAATACGTAAGTGTAAAACCTTGAAATCAACTTTTAAACAAAAAGCAAATAATGGAAAAAGCTATTAATTTACAGGAAAAATTAAGCTATGAATCTGTAAAAAAAGTCGGTTATTTCATAGGTTTGCACCTAATATATGTTTTCGTCGTCAAATCCGAATTGCCATTTAATTGACAGAAGACATATTGCACGAAGGGCCGAATTCTAAGTCCTAAAACAGTGCTTTGAGATTATATTATATGTACCTACGTATAGAATGGTATAGTGTGTTGCCACCCATTTTTTTGACTTGAGTTTGACACTCTGAGATACAGAAAAAAAAGTTCCATCAACAAACTGTGAAACGCCAAACATTTACGGTAACGTCAGATCAAAGTTATTTTATTAACACCCCTTATAGCCAGTGGCGTGCACAGAACTTTTTTCCGGAAAAGCAATCAGAATGTCAAGATTGACAATAAAAAAATATGAAAAAATTTAAATAACACTTTGAAAAAAATAAGTTTGTATGACGCCAGGGTAGAAATTCAAAAAATTGCCGATCTGTGTTTTATTACTCTTCTTTACCCTTTCTATTTTTATTACTTTTCTTTTATGTTCAGACACACCGGGTTCTACTGTTTTATTATACGTAATTATGTATTGATAACATTTTTTAAAAACAGTTCTTTTGTTGTCCTGGAAACGAGGTAGTTCCCTTATACTTTAGTTTGCCATTTACAAGGGAACTAACTCGTTTCCAGGACAACACATTGCATAATTTTATTACTGTTTCTATAAAGAAAACTCCTTTGACACTTTATTGCGATACCACTTTTATAACCATTTTTTCTCATTTTTCTGAGATATCCATAAATAGTTTTTACTGCGAACAGTTGTAGCTTATGTAAATATGACATTTTAAAATAACATATCAGAAGCTTAGTGCTTATTTAATTATATTCATCAAATAAAAGGCGTGGTTGCAAAAAAAAAAACAATACATGTCCGTAAAAAATCCCCTTTCAAACCATCCGAAATCTGCCTTAGCAATTTCTCCCCACGTGCCAGAATAGCAATAATTTCTTTACCTTCCACTTGCGCACAGTACAAATATTTCGCCACTCTACCCCAAGTGGGCCGACTTCTAATTAGAAACTTCTAACTAACAAATTTATTGTGAAAATTTTGAATTATCGTTTATTTTCCTCACGATTTATAACGATGTTTCAATAATCTGCAAGATAGATAAGATTATTAGAGCAACGATCTGGACCGTTATACCATACTCTGTTTAAACGATAAAAATAATATTAAATACTTAAGAGGCCCCTTTACGTCTGGATTTTTCCAAAGACTCGTACAAAAGATGAAAACTGAATGGCAAGTCCACAGCTTATTTTTTTCATTTTTTTTTTTCATTAGTATTGTCTAGCGACGTCTAACTACGTCTCCATACATCCCAAAAAGCAAAATTTGATAAAACACCATCATAATAGCTGTCAGGATATCGTCAATATTGCCTCATTTTTACGCAAAGTTTATCAAGTTGTATAATTTTTAATCTATGCTGGAAATAAATAGTTACCGTTTCATGGAAAACAATTTTTACCTGAAACAATTTCACAAATTCGGCGCTTTTTTAATATCTCGCTAGGTGTGAGGGGGAAGGGAAACAAACATATATAAAGATGTGTGCAAAGTTTCATTGAGATCAAAGCCATCAGTACATCACAAACACCTAAAGCATTTTTATGGCAGCGGAGCGGGATGGCTCACCTTAAAAACAATAATATGATATTTTTACATCGCTTGCACTTTCACAACTATATTATCAACATCAGAGAAGATTCTAGGAAAAGAAAATTTAATTATCGTCGTTATTCTCACTTTATTTTTCATTACTTATTTTTCTACTTTTAATTTTGTATAAATTTTACCATGACCATTATGTACATCGTTCATGGTTCTTAATTTTTAACCGACTTCAAAAAGGAGGCTGTTCTCAATTCGAGTGTATGTTTTTTTTTTGGCGTTGTTACTCCATAACTCTGTCATTTCTGAACCGATTTGAACAATTCTTTTTTTGTTTGAAAGAGTGTACTTTCAGGTAGGTCCCATTTTGAGTTTGGTCATGATCTGATTAAGGTCTTCAGAGATAGACAGTGGAACTCCTCAGAAAATAACAGCATACCTCTCAAAATTAAGGTAATCGCTTTGTACCTGGGTGCTGATTACAAGGTATTACTTGAAAATCTACATTCTTCCACCTGACCTTCGATCCTGGCTTCATCACCATATTCACCATAGAACTCCTCAACGGATCAGAGCACATAACTCGAGATTGCGGCAATCACTGCGTTAGGGTGCTAATTCAAGGGTATTACTTGGAGATTACCAGAATACCCACCTGACCTTCGATCCTGGCTTCATCACCATAGAACTCCTCAACGGATGACAGCACATAACTTTGGATTGCGGCAATCAGTTTGTGTTAGGGTACTCATTGCAGGGCATTGCTTGAAAATTGCCAATGTACCCATCTTACCTTCGATCTTGGCTTCATCACCGTAGAACTCTTTAACGAATGACAGCACATAACTCGAGATTGCTGTAATCATGTTGTGTTAGGGTGCTGATAGCAGGAAGCTACTCAAACATAGCTACTTATATTCATTTGAACTTAGTTTCATATTAACACCACGTTTGCAAGAACTACCCATACTTCACAATTTAACCCAGCAACACTAAAAAATGGGAAATAAAATAAACTTTTAACAAAAAAATAGCAACCGACTTCAATAGTAACCGCAGTCATTCACTAAAAAGTTAATAATAATTCTATAACGACCGATGGTACCGAAGCAACACTTTTGCTGACTTCTTTCTTCCTGAAACAATATGTTATCTAGAAGTCGGCGTATTTCCTACGATATAGCAACATAAAAACCAATATAAGAGCGCCGACTTCTAGATAACATATTGTTTCAGGAAGAAAGAAGTCGGCAAAAGTGTTGTTTCGGTACCATCGGTCGTTATAGAATTATTATTAACTTTTTAGTGAATGGCTGCTGTTACTATTGAAGTCGGTTGCTATTTTTTTGTTAAAAGTTTATTTTATAATATCTAATAACATTCATCCAAAGACAATACAGCCCAGAAAGACGTCTATTGTTCAACATCTTGCGTACAAATAATTCTGTCAACAATCGAAACGGAATACTGCAATCCTATTGGCTCTCCCAATCTTACGTATAGCGCCACAAACTTATCTTTCCCGAAGATGAAGACTCTAACGATAACGTAATGAATATAGAAGCCATTTTGGTTTGGTCTACCGAAACATATAATTTTAGAGTTGCGAATTGTATCTGCTGGTTCAGTCAGATGTATTGACAGAAATCGGTCGCCTGTTATCAGGAGTCTGCAGGCTGTATTTGTCTATGCATTCATCCCTTGATAATGGTGTAATAACAGGGACCGGTCGGGAGTTAAAAGGGTGAAATAAACGTGTGACACGTGACTTTCAATAATGATAACTGACACTTTTAGGGTTCTGTACTCAAAGGGTAACCAACGGGACCCTATTAATAAGACTCCGCTGTCCGTCTGTCTGTCCGTCTGTCACCAAGCTGTATCTGATGGACCGTTATAGTTCAGTTGAAATTTTCACAGATGATGTATTCCTGTTGCCGTTATAACAACAAATACAAAAAAACAGAATAAAATAAATATTTAAGGGGGTTCCCATACAACAGACATTTTTGCCGTTTTTACAGATAATGGCACGGCACCCTGCGTACGCGAGTCCGACTCGCACTTGGCTGGTTTTTAAGATCACGCTGCTATATCATTCTTTATGAAAATGATTTGAGACAAAACAAGACTCCTTATTATCCACCAAAATAAATAAAATAGGATAACGAACAAACCTATAAAAGAAGGTCTTATCACTTATCACTTGTAGCGATTTCTTCCAGACAATATTTGGGTGGAAATGAATTGTTGGAAAAAGTAACGTAAAAGTAACGTTACGAAGAATGCAATGTGTGCACAGCAACAGCAATACTGAACTACTGCACTGGTCCTCTAAAAAGGCAGTTTTTCGTGAATCACATTATGATTCTATTCTAATGCCGTCTCTTTTGCACGCGTGACAAAACTCTGACTCTATCCTACTTTCAAATCATATTTCAATGCAAGTGCTCGTAAAGGCCCACTTTTTATGCATCAAAACCGAACAGAAAGTCGATTATTTTGCCCTAGGGCTTTATTATTATTTTTTTTTTTAATTTATTCACAATGGTTGGCTAACCTGCAGCCTTTCCTGTGTACCATAAATGTTATACTTTTTTACCACTGTTTAACGGCTCTGGATACAGTCGCTTTTGTGTCAATTATAATTTCAATTTCACAAGATTATATTTGTTTTATTTCCTCACACTATGCATTGAAAAACGTAGTATGATACACGGGAGTAAGAGCAATAAATTACTCGGTTACGTTTAAAACACCCGCTACGCTCGTGTTTTAAATCGTCCTCGTAATTTATTCCTTTGCGTCCTTGTAGCATAAACTACTATTATAATTCACCCAATTCGGCCTTTTAAGATCCCCTGATATTTTGTTTTAGAAGCATTGAAGTATTTTATTCGAGAGTACGTGTGGTGACCGGTAGAGTAGAATAGCACCAACCCAATACTCAAAGGGGTGTCGTAAAAGGCGACTAATGACTTATAGGTGGTAGAGCTGATGCCGGGCTCGACTGTGGAAGTATCACCATCTTACTTGGAAACCCCTCGAAGTAATTCGGGGGAGAGTAAGAGGACAGCTTACAGGCAAAAAACCAGGAGGCCCACCATACCTGGGACCGATGGATGGCGGTATATCCATCCCTAATAGCCGGGCCTTATATGGAACAGACTGGTGACGGGCAGCAGCGTCACTGGTGCGAGGGTTCCGGCACCGCGCTCACCAACCCGCCTGCCCAGCGTGTGTTAGTATGGGCTATTCTTCCAGGATGACCGCTGAGAGTGGCAAAGTCCTGAAAAAGGCTAATGTCTAGCAGTGGACGAACTAGGCTGATGGATGGATGGATGGAGTACGCTAGAATATATATTTATTTATTTATACAAGATCTCAGAAAAAAATGCTTACAAAACGCAAGTATTTAACTGGATGGATTAAACACATAACGCAGGCCCACCGGGAGGCTTGACTTGGGTTTTAGCTGTGGGTCAGTGGCGTGCACAGAACTTTTTGCTGGAAAAGCAAACAATTGGTCAAGAACAACAATAAAAAAAAAATGAAAAAATTTAAATATCATTTTGAAAAAAAAAGTTTATATAGGAAATTTTCACTCTAGGGTAGACATTGTCTACCCTGGCGTCATACATTTTTTTTTTTCAAAGTGATATTTAAATTTATTCATATTTTTTTTATTGTTGTTCTTGACCAATTGTTTGCTTTTCCAGCAAAAAGTTCTATGCACGCCACTGCTGTGGGTACTTCATGGCAAACCATCTTCGAGATATCAGAAATATAATTCAGCAAAATCTGTTGATGGTCTTATAGGATACAACTACAACCCTGTTCTAAGGGTTCCTTACGTGCTTTTAAAACAGAAAATGGAACCCTTATAATGTGAATTGTCAGTTCGTCCATCCGTCTGTCTAAGCCACTTTGCTCTGTGGGTCTACCATGAGCTTTGCACTCGATACACGCTAACGCAAGGGCGTACGCAGGATTTCACTCAGAAGGGGGCAGAAACTCAATAATATAGGCATAGGTACGAAAACGAAAAAGCAAACAAATTATTGAACACTGCGTATGTATTTTCTATATCAAATTTATCTTTAAAAAATTTGTCTCCGGGGATTTTCAGTAATCCCTATGTATATAGCTTACCTACAGTATGTTGTTAAGACTATAGTTAGTTTTTAGTGTAAAGCGAGATATTAATTTTAATACATAACACTTGCTTGTCTCACACTCCAGGGGGGGCTATTTTTGCCCAGGGGGGCAGCTGCCTCTACCTGCCCCCCCTGCGTACGACCTCGCGTTAACGTGTGCGTAAAATATTTTGTATTGGAAACTCTAGTTCCTCACGTAAACAGCCAAGGGTGCTGTACAATTTCTCATATAAATATTTTATGTAGACGTTAAGGCGGTATGTAAAAAAATAGAGATGCTTCTTTTTTGTGTATTTCATGAAATTTTAATAAATTTCTGGTATATGCATTTTGACTATATAATCTAGGGTTTTGAATTTGGAAAACGTTTGGATAAATTTTCCTCTATAGAGATAATTGTTGAAATGAAGTCTTCAAACAGACTTTTCCTCCTCGTTTGACGAATAGGAACCATATACAGAACTCAAACATATTTTATTAGGTGTGTTTCAACAATATCTAGAGATTTGATATTTGAAATTTTGCTAGATATTTTAGTTTTTTTATAAAAAAATTAAAACTAACATTTTTCGCTTTCGCCCTGGATCCGCCCCTCTCGCACTGAGCGTGTTTTCGCTTGGAGTGACAGTGACAAAAATAAAATTCGCATAACCTTTTGAGCGTGTGTCGAGTGCAAAACTCATGGTAGGCCTGTTGGTGTTGGACGGATCGGTTTATCGACTGTATAAGAATAGTTACGAAACTGACCTCATCCAACCCAAGTTCAAGGTCAGAAAAATAAAGTGATTTTCTTTAGATAAAGTAAGCAGACAAAAATAACAAATGTTATCAATTTTTGATTAGTAGTGTTATTAAAACAATTTAAAAAAATTATAATTCGATATGTCTGACATTCGACTGATGACGGCCCCATACCGAGGGCCGAAATATATCGAATTATATTTTTTTTTAATTTTTTTAATAACACTACTAATCAAAAGCTAGTAAAAGTTAAATATAATATATTTATAAATGTTATCAATGTTATAATCTCCTTTGAAAAGAAAAATAAATGAGCATATAATTCGTCTCAGTGACACGAAACAAAGAATGATCTTCTCTATACATATAAAATGCAACTAGTATATTATCTGTCTCTGCCTGTAGTGTAGAAGAGTTAAAATAGTTGTTTATGCTACTAGGGTGAAAAGGAATAAATTACGAGGACGATTTCAACGTAACCGAGTAATTTATTGCTCTTACGCCCGTGTATCATACTACGTTTTCAATGCATAGTGTGAGGAAATAAAAGAAATATAATCTTGTAAACTTGAAATTATAATTAGCTCAAAAGGACTGTATCCAGCGCCGTTAAACAGTGGGAAAAAAAAGTATAACATTTATGGTGCATAGGAAAGGCTGCAGGTTAGCCAACCATTGTAAATAAATAAAAAATAATAATAATAATAATGCCCTAGGGCAAAATAATCGACTTTTTGTTCGTGGGGCATAAAAAGTGGGGCTTTACGAGCACTTACATTGAAAAAAAACTTAAAATATAATGAAACTTTCCATCCATCAGCCAAGTTCGTCCACTGTTGGACATAAGCCTTTCCAGGACTTTGCCACTCCTGGCGATCATCCTGGAAGTGTTGCCCATACTCACACACGCTGGGCAGGCGGGCTGGTGAGCGCGGTGCCGGAACCCTCGCACCAGTGACGCCGCTGCCCGTCACCAGTCTGTTCCATATAAGGCCCGGCTATTAGGGATGGATATACCGCCATCCATCGGTCCCAGGCATGGTGGGCCTCCTGGTTTTTTGCCTGTGAGCTGTCCTCTTACTCTCCCCCGAATTACTTCGAGGGGGTCTCCAAGTAAGATGGTGGTACCTCCACAGTCGAGCCTGGTATCAGCTCTACCACCTAAAGTTATGAAACTTTAGCTAATATAAAATTAAAATTAATCATATTATCTAAATTAATGTTAAGTATTTTAAGTGTAGATAAAAAACCTGTTTTGTTCCCAGCAGTTCTGCTGACCGATTTTTTTTTTCCAAATTTCTGTGTATACCTATACGTATTAGCTCTGGTTTTGTCTTCTTTGTCTATTTGTCTAGTCTTGTTGTACAGTTCTGTGGAATGAACTAAATTTTTCTAAACTTTGTCAGCTAGTAGATCCATAAATTAAGATCTAGTGGATCTACTGAGAATATCTTTTTCTCATTAGATCCATACCTATTTTATGACATGGATCTACTGAGAATATTTTTTTCTCATTAGATCCATACCTATTTTATGACATGGATCTACTGAGAATATTTTTTTCTCATTAGATCCATACCTATTTTATGACATGGATCTACTGAGAATATTTTTTTCTCATTAGATCCATACCTATTTTATGACATGGATCTACTGAGAATATTTTTTTCTCATTAGATCCATACCTATTTTATGACATGGATCTACTGAGAATATTTTTTTCTCATTAGATGCATACCTATTTTATGACATGGATCTACTGAGAATATTTTTTTCTCATTAGATCCATACCTATTTTATGACATGGATCTACTGAGAAATTCCGCTTAGATCAAAAATGGATGTACTGAGTCTATCAGTGGCGTGTACAGAACTTTTTGCTGGAAAAGCAAGCAATGGGTCAAGAATAACAATAAATAAATGTCGAAAAATTTAAATATCACTTTGAAAAAATGAAATTTGTATGACTCTACCCTAGAGTAAAAATTTCCAATACGAACTTTTTTGTTTCAAAGTGATATTTAAATTTTTTCATATTTTCTTTTATTGTTATTCTTGACAATTGCTTGCTTTTCCAGCAAAAAGTTCTGTACACGCCACTGGAGTCTATTGTCTTTCTGTGTGTACGTCGTCGGGACATCGTAGAATTAGGCATAAGATGATCTGTCTTAAAAATTAGGACGGTCGCCTCGCTCCGCTCCGTTTCGCTCGGCTCCCCAAATTTATTTACATGTAAACCTAACACGCTCCTCTCGCTCCGATCGTCGTCATTTTCGAATTTTGGTGAGAGATTTTTGATTTCAACCCTCAAAGTTTGTCTATCAACCGTGATGTGTGAAGGCCTAAACCTGTAACATGAACAACGCCAGATTTTCGAGGATTCCTTTGAAGAAATTAGGACTTGCCTTGTATTGAAAAAGATATATTTGATTTGATGGTCTTTTATTAAGAGAATCTTTTAGGAAAAATAACATTAGGTCATGGGTGTTATTTATTATAGTATAATAAATATAATAATACAATAATAATAATTTTCAACCATATATATATTTTTTCAATGCATGTGCTCGTAAAGGCCCACTTTTTATGCATCAAAACCGAACAAAAAGTCGATTATTTTGCCCTAGGGCTTTATTATTATTATTATTTTTTATTTATTTATAATGGTTGGCTAACCTGCAGCCTTTCCTGTGTACCATAGATGTTATACTTTTTTTCCACTGTTTAACAGCTCTGGATACAGTCCATTTGAGCCAATTATAATTTAAAGTTCACAAGATTATATTTATTTTCATTTCCTCACACTATGCATTGAAAAACGTAGTATGATACACGGGCGTAAAAGCAATAAATTACTCGGTTACGTTTAAAACACTCGCTACGCTCGTGTTTTAAATCGTCCTCGTAATTTATTCCTTTTCGCCCTAGTAGCATAAACTACTATTAATTGTTCCTTTCAAGAACGCAGCTAAGGAATCGACTTGTTTTTTTTTTAATAACGTTGGTCATACGAATACAAAGGAAATATAAAAAATCCAAATATTTTGTTCTAAATCTGTTGTTGCGCTGTGTGATTATCAGTATTACCCGTTCAAGTCAAATAGGCCAATGTGCCGACCAATAATCGCCTCTATCAAAAGATAATAAAGTCTTTGTCACAGGCCTTATTGTGTTGGGGAATAGCCACATTTTTTGCTAGCCTATTAATGCTACGACGTAGCGAGAAACTGTCAAAGCGTTCGTTACGCCTCGTAGCAGTAGTGCAAAATAAGAGTTAAATTTTTGAGTCGATAGCAAGTTCATGCTTGTACCCCAGCTATTGCACGGCCGCGTCGATTAGATAAATTTGATAGATAGAATCGATAAATTCTAAACGATAACCCTTATTGCAATGAAATAAGAGTTACATTTTTATTTATCGAATCGATGACGAGTCGATACCAAGTTCATGCTACGGTGTACGTCTTGTTATATAATGACTAGTCTTCCGGCCGCGGCTTCACCAGCGTTTATTCAATCTTTGCCCCATTTTCGGCTTAACGGCTAATGACAAAAAAAATATTGTGCATGTAGTTTCTGGGAAAGAAAGGGATCTGTGCTTTTGTAACCCTCGCTTCGCTCAGGATTCGTAGAATTGCTGTTATCAGGATTAAACTTTGTGCCTCGAAGGGAATTCTTATTTTTTTCACTTGTTGTGTAATTTACTATTATTTTCCAGGAAAGCGAAACGCACACACGTTTGTTGTGTCAACCAAACACATTTTGATTTTATATTATTAAAATAAAGCGCTTAGAATACAGTCGCTAACAACCGAGAGCAAATGAAATCAATACGTGTTATATTGACAAAAAACAACTGCTGTGCCAATGTATGTAATGATTTTATTTTTCAAGGGAAAGAGTTCCTTGTGTACAAATAAGTTTAAAAAAACTGTAAAGTGTGCATAGTACGGAGTGGGTGTACGAGGTCCGTCAACTAAAATAATGATTACTAAATGAAAAAATATATAAATAAATCTTCACCACAACCCCGAGGGGTTGTTAGCGGTGTTCCCGAGGATGGACTGTGAAATGAGAGTCACGGTCCACCCTAAATAATAGTAGTATCTCGTACACTCTAGGGTTCACCGACGATTATTACTTAGCAGCATGCTGGGTATGCCATATAGCCGTACTTCGGATATAATAGCTTCGGGCAAATACAGACTCACAGCTTAACTTTGCCGAAATAGAGGACAGACAAACAGGCAGGCGGACAGTCAGACTTTGTTTTAGAGTGTAACTCTACAGCTGACTACGTATCGAATGAGGATAAGTCACATAACGGGAGAATCCAATTTTGACTATTACATTGCATGTGTTATGATTTTCTGAGTACACTACTTTTTGATTTTTTGAAATCCGTCCATAAATGGCAAAGTTATTTAATATTTTATCGGGCTTGATTTTAAAACGCGCGCCTCCCGCCCGTGGATACCGATGTCGTCATCACACACAGACCCCGCGCGATCGCAGTCGTCCAGTACGCACATTCGTGATTAGTAGCGAACACTCGGTTTTTTTTCGAGTTTTATGCATTATCGGTTTATTGTTTCGGTGTTCTGTAATAATGAGCAACAAATTGGAAGATGGATTCGAAAAAGGACAGTCAGATAATCTACCTAAAGTGGATTCTTTCATGGTTTTTGAATACTTAAACAATCATGTGAAGTATACCAGCGCTGAAATCCGAGGTTGGAAGCTTCAACGGTAAGTACCTACCAAATTTAATGTGTTAGTTAGTGAGTTTAGGCCTAGGTACTTTTTCCCATGGCTGTTGCGGTAGGTAATGTGAAAATAATAAAATAACCTGGGTAAAAAGGTACATGGACAGCATAACACACTCCATCATAAAAACGTTAGTCAAGTCAAGTACCTACATTATTTCTTCCTACGGAGTTCGAGTTGATGTTTTTGTAAGCAGGCAACTGCAGGCATGATTCATTGCGATTTAGTAAGTGCCGGTTTCAAGTTCACCTAAACATTATAGACCGGGAGCGCGCCGTAGATTAACTAACATTAGCGGATACCTACCATGTTTTTTGTTTCGATGCACTTAAATGGTGCAACCGCATCAGGTAATGTGATGTAGGTATTTAATGCTGTATGATTATTACAGGTCTGTACGAGAGTCATATGGCGACGATGCCGTAGGGTATGTCCAAGTCCAAAGAAATGGAAATGTGTGCACAGTAAAGGCAAGAATAACACCGGAGCATAAAGTAAAAACTAAAGGTTATAGCTGCACTCTCAAATGTGAAGAAAATGATAAAACTATTATTGATGTTACTTGTCATGATTGTGCTGCACAAAAAGGAGGTTGCAAACATAGTGTAGCATTTCTTATGTGGATACACAGACGCAGTGAAGAGCCTTCTCCAACTGAAAAAAAATGTTATTGGGCCAAACCAAAACTGGCCACAGTGGGCACAACCTTGAAATTTATAAAAGCCAAAGATATCGGTTCCAGCGCTGGAGATATTGACGATAACGCTAATGTAAGAAGTGAACAATTTTTTAACAAACTGGTGCACAATATACAGTTAAATTCTATTAGGATTCAGTTAACAAGTTACGTTACACAGAATGAACTTACGAAATTATCATTGCATAACTTGATAAATGATTATAAAAAAGAAGGTAACGACACGAACAGTGCACAAGGCTTCATCGATTATTGTACAACAAAACAAACACCAGAAAAGTGTTCAAAAATAGAACAAGAAACTCTATCTCAAGCTCAGTCTCCTTTATGGCATGAGATGCGATATTGCAGAATAACCGCGTCAAAAATACACGACGCCGCCCATTGCAAAACCCCTGATGGTTCATTAGTTGAGCAAATATTCGGTGCAACCATACCAGAAACTCCTGCAATGCGAAGAGGCAAAGTACTGGAACCTGATGTTAGGGCAAAAGTAGCAAAATTGAGAAAATTTGTAATCGAAAATGGTGGGCTGTTTTTGAAAAGTGATTGGCCTATTTTAGGTGCATCTCCTGATGGCTTAACACAAGAATATGTCATAGAAATAAAATGTCCCATGACCACACAAGGCAAAGAAAGCTTTATTAAAAATAATCGTCTCACAAACAAATCAAAAGGTCAAATCCAGCTGCAAATGTTTTTTTGCAACAAAACTAAAGGGCTTTTTTGTGTTGCTGATAAGAATTTTGAAGCTAACAAAGAAGTAGAAATCTTTGAAGAAGATTTTGATGAAATTTACTGCAAAGATCTTTTGGAAAAGTCAACAAGTTTTTGGAAACACTCAGTCTTTCCTAAATTGGTCAAAACTTAGGTTAAGGTATAAAAATAAACAGATGGCTTAAGATATAAATATTGTTTTATTTTAAACTTGGTTTCTAAATAAGCATTCTTGAAGATTAACTACTCCACAAGCAGATGTCACAACATAGTCTAATATTCTAACATAATCAATGTCAACACATGCATGAGGTGCAATCATTTCAAACTCCCTTAAACGCCCTATACTTCTCTCGACGTGTACTCGAAGGGCCGCTATTCTTTTAGTTTCTAAAACTTCTTCTTTACTTAGTTTTGATCCCGAATCAACGCTAGGAGGCCTTAAAAGTTTGCAACCTTGACGTTCAAGTAAATGAGCTATATTCTTAAATCCCCTATCAGCCATCACTACGTCACCGGGGGATAACATCTGAAGAAAACCGCAGTCTTCAAAGATAAGGGCGTCCGATGTCCTTCCTCCATAACCTTCGGATATGAAGTTTATAAGTCCATTAGGTGTTATCGATATTAGATATTTTATAGTATTCGCATTTTTATATTGTGACCACGTCAGCGCCTGATGTACTGCTGAGCTAGGTTTCTCGATTTGAATTTCTAAACAATCTATGATGCTGACGACTGTTGAATAACGCCTCCTAAAAGGTATCGGAAGATTTGAGCGAATATCGTCGCGAGGAGGAATAAAAATCAGTTTCTCCATGCATTGAGCAACCTTAGGTATTGTTTCTTTGAAATGTCTGGCGACTGTAGATTCCGAAACTCCAAATTGAACAGCAAGCACGGAATTCGGTTTACGCCATCTCAGTTTTTTCAAGCTCAATAATACATCCATCAGAGGTCTCTCAGTAGATTCACTCAAATATTCTAAACAGAAATACACTTGCGATGGTAATCCGAGAAAAAGCTTAGGTTCTCTAGATATAGACATTAAAGTTCCTTTTTGCATGTGTTCCTTAAATAACTCAGTATCTACTTGTCGTTTCATTTCACAGGCGTCAGTATTTACACTGAATCCACTTAGGCTCGCAGAAACTGATGAGGTATTAGAGTAAGATGTGAAGCTATCATGCATTGGTTCCCGATGATGATCCCGACGATGTTCTTTTGGTTTCACCGTTTTTATTTTAAGAGCAAACTCTTCAACCCGGTTAAAACCGGCGTCAGTATTAATGCCCTTGCTTCGAACTTTTGGCTTTATATTAACTTGCACTGCGAGTGATTTATATTTAGGATCATTGTGTAGATTTGCCGCATTATCTTCTTCAAGCGGGTTTATAGCCTCTGTATCATTTGAATTAAAATCAATCGTTTCACACGCCACGAACTCTTCTTGTGTTATTAGGTTTTCATGACCAACTTCCGGATTAAGCACTCTTTCAAAGTACTCAATCTGCTGTCTTTTTTTATATCCAGTCCGTTCTACAACGGCGTTATCCTTTCTTTGGCAGTCAAATTTATGCGGCAGAACTCCTTTTTTTAGTCTTAGTTGACCACCCATCAATCGGTACCTTATATAATTTTCCATGTCATTTTCGACCTGTAAAAAGTAAAAACAGATTAAAGATTCTTTATTTTATTTTTAAATAATACTTTACTTACTGAGAAAAGCAGATCCAAAAAATAGGTCCTACAGCAAAGAAATTAAAATTCGAATCATTACCTATTGTTGATAGGTATTCATTATCGTAGATAAAAATGCGGTAGTCTCCCGGACTACAAATATCATACCTACGTTGATTATTGTTTATTGTTATTACCTCATACGATTGTGTTAAGGTTGAGACAATATGACATAAAAGGATTAAGTTTTAAGGTTTTTGATTCCATTGATCGATAAAATAGGTGACATTTACTCAATAATACGAGGAAATAGGTATACGTCAAGTATAAGGTATAACGTAGGAAAGGTACTTACGTCGAAATGATCTTCGCAACAGTAATGAGTACTTTTGCTTGATAAAGGATCTCTCTTCATAACACTACACCACTTTTTTCTAGCTTTTTTGTCTGTTGGAACATGAAAAAATAGTTTGTCGGGCGTACTACTACTTGTACTCTTGCACTTTGGCACGACACAATATTTGTAAGACATTTTTAAGGATATTGATACACAACAATAAATCTATAACAAAGCGACCGTGACAAGCACAGCTCAAGAACTGCGCGGGAAACAGAGTACACCTACAGAACTGAAGAGCGCGTGCGGGGTCGCGCCCCGGGTATGTGTGGGATGACGTCACGCGCTCGCGGCTGGTACTGGCGGGCGTTATTTGAACTGCTACAGTAAAATTGCTGTACTTTCGACATTTCTTGTCCGATTTGGATATTTTTTTCACCATAAGTCATGTTTTTTTTACTGTCATCGATCTACATACTTAACAAAAATCGTGACTCTTCCTCAGGCAGGCGGACAGTCAGACTTTGTTTCAGAGTGTAACTCTACAGCTGCCTTCGTGTGGAATTGTAGCTTACAGTAGGTCTATATAGAGGACAGACAAACAGGCAGGCGGACAGTCAGACTTTGTTTTAGAGTGTAACTCTACAGCTGCCTACGTGTTGAATTGTAGCTTATAGTAGGTCTATATAGAGGACAGACAAACAGGCAGGCGGACAGTCAGACTTTGTTTTAGAGTGTAACTCTACAGCTGCCTACGTGTTGAATTGTAGCTTATAGTAGGTCTATATAGAGGACAGACAAACAGGCAGGCGGACAGTCAGACTTTGTTTTAGAGTGTAACTCTACAGCTGCCTACGTGTTGAATTGAATTGTAGCTTATAGTAGGTCTATATAGAGGACAGACAAACAGGCAGGCGAACAGTCAGACTTTGTTTTAGAGTGTAACTCTACAGCTGACTACGTGTCGAATTGTAGCTTATAGTAGGCCTATGTAGAGGACAGAGAAACAGGCAGATTGACGGTCAGACTTTGAAGCTTCGCAATAAGGGTTTCCGTTTGTAACGGGACCCAAAAAGATCGATGAGTGGGAGTAAAGCACGTGCCCCGTGGGTTCCGCTCGTAATATATACTACCCACTTTAAGAAAAACATGTAGGTATCGCGTTTACAAAGTATAAGAATTTATTGATTTTATATTATTTCCCTTTTCTTGTGTTATGGAAAATATTTTGTGCCAAGTTACAAGATACTCGGTCAATAGGAAGCACGATACCGCAGGTACTTTCATATACAAAGTATCAAATATCAAAGTATCAAAAGGAGATTTTAATATGCGTATTGCGTTAGAATTTGGTATTTGGTACAAAATTCATATAGTTTTTTTTAGAAAAAGGTTCTTGAAGAACATATAGACAGTCGTTTAACGAAGTGATCCAATAAGAGTTTTGTTTTTCAGTGAGAGTAACGGTACCCTAATACAACTACAGAATATGTGCTAATGCACAAGAGTTGCGTCCGGTTCACAAACCACCTAATATCCTCCTTTTCCGTCTAAAATATTCACAGAACACCACAAAATTCAATTTGCTTAGCGCTGAAAAGCTCAGTGTTTCCACCATTAAACTTTTCAATTTATTTTTTAGTTTATTATTCTCTTGAAATTTGACACGGCTGACGTGTTGTTTTGTATTGTTTGGTGCCACTTCAATATTCTCGATATTACTTTTTTTTAATTTTCTGAGCTCTATACTTATTTGAAATAAATCGTAGAAAAAGCGTCCAACGCGTAACGTAGTACTCGTATATGATCCGTTAAACGATATATTTTTAGGATTCCTCGTCTAACTCTGCACCTAGCTCAATCGGCGTAGTAGTTCAGACAGTAGACTAATAGACAGATAGAGGAGGGGTTGCTTTTAATTTACTATACCTTATTTAAAATTAACTTGGAAAAAAAAGCTTTTACTAAAAATACAACAATTCATCGAGCCAGTGTCAAGTTGGTAACACTCGATCGGGCGCTTCCTTGGTCCACGGACGAAGTACAAAATGAAAACAGGGTTCGGGAAAAAAGTGGGGTGTTATACCAGGAATTAAACTTGGGGGGTTAAGGTGGTGGGGGGAGGGTGAAGGAAAGTGGAGAAGACGCTGGATGATTAATTATTAGTTTGTGTGTGTTGGAAGATAGTCTGAAGGGGTGTGTGTAGAAACGAAATGCTTCGGCGGTTCTCCGATATTGGCTGAGAGAACGGCTACGATTTTGCAGCTTTTTTGGTGCTTCTTTGTCTTTGGCTACTGTTTTATTTTTCAAGAACGTAATTTAGTGTGCTTTTAGTTACTTTTTTCTTTGTAGTGAGAGTCTTTCTGCTAGTGTAAAATTTATTCCCACAAAATATAAAGTCTGATAATTAACTTGATTTTTAAATGTCTATTACAGGGATTGGTGATCTTATAAGATAACGTGTTCAGAATAATTTTTAAGTCGGGCTGGATTGTGTTTCCTGTCAGGAAATGAAATTGATGATATCCTAACTAAATAAAATGAGTATAATATGATGTTAAAAACTCGCTCTAAATATATCCTATTGTATATAATATTATTTGTGTCCGTATACCTCTAGTTCGTAAAGGTTGTGACGAATTAATGGTTCTTAAGTGGACGGTACAGCTCGACCAGGCCGCCCTTGAAGGACGTATGCTAACCAAATTGGTGACATACTGAAGGACGCTGTATGACTCGATTTATGGATGTGGAAGAAACGAAAGAGGTGTGTCAGGATCGTAGCAGATGGAAATCTGTAGTCTCTTCCTAACCTTCTGAAAGATACGCGTTAGTATATATTTGTAGCATAATAAAAATTACAACAAGTTTGGATCGTTTACTGTGTGTATTTTTCTCTGGGTATTTTTCTGGGAATCCCTATTATATTCTTACTATACATATCAGTTGCAAATTGAGTCATGCTTCGAAAGGTTTTCATTTTTGGTCGGATATCAAACGTTCTGAGAAGATCGTAAATAACTAATTCAATATCTCTAAGAATGGAAATAACACAACTGAACATATCGATCATTTCAACATTTTTTGCAACACCTTTAAACGATAGCAATTAAATCAGGAAACACTAAGAAACCGCTCATACGAGTATTACGTAGAGACTACGGCATTCCCTGTTCCACTTGACGGACAAGGACGACTTACTGACCGACTGAGCAGCCCTGACCTACGCAATAAGTCCATCTGAGCCTACCAGCACAGGCAATTGATTCTCAACCATATTTGTAACATCTAAGAGTCGGTTGTCAACTGTACGGCCGAAACGGCTTCGGGACAAAGGGCATTGCCCGCGCGAATTTCGGGGAAGCTCGATCTCATGTATACGTATAGATGGGTAAAAGAAGTGCCTATAGCACCAGATCATGAGTCTCAAGTTTATTCTAATTCTAAAATCAACTCTATCACAAGTGTCACTAGCCGTATAATTGGGTAATTGACTCTACATAAACATAGGAGAGATGTAGGAGTATATTATGGTTAGAATACCCTTACAAATGGCAAAAAAATATTCAATATATAAAGTTGAAGGGTAAGAGGTTAATTGTAAGAAAAGTTGCGTATTTCAAGTGCCTACTTGTTTCAGATGCTTACTCTTAATATTAAAATTATATTTAAAACTAGATGTCACCGCGGCTTTGCCGGCGTTGAACATATGATAATTATTATTAAAAAAAAAAACCTTTTAACACTTTAATCATAGAGAGATGTTTGTGAGTAACGTTGGATGTAGGAGATAATCTCTGGAATTAATTCATTAATATAAAATTAATTCTCTGGTAAAATTATTTGATGTTCAATTTGCGTTTAAAGTGGCGTTGTGTGATGTCATGTTTTTGCACACCCAAAACAGTATGAACGGCCGTTTAGACATGCCATACAGATATGATGTTTCCAAAACGCGAAACATTTTGATTTCACAATTTCATTATTTCATGAGGAACCTTCCAAACCACATTCCTTAAAAATCTCATAGATGGCGCTGCAAAACTCCTTTAAATTAGGCTGCATGAGTATGATGCCCTTTGCTCGGGTGGAGAAAACTTTTAAGAAAAAAAGAGTCCAAAATCATGCAGTTCGATTTATAGCAGAAAAAAGACAGGAAGAAATACGATAACGAAAACGAAATAAACAGAACAATAAGTGATTAGTAAGTTAGTGATCGATCGATAAACAAATACTATTATTAAACTGTATGACTAGTTTTCATAAAAAAAAACCTATAGCTCTAAACGAGCAAAGGATATAAAACTAATGCAGTCTAATGTGAAGGGGTTTCACAGCGCCATCTATGAGATATTTGAGTAACGTGGCCTGGAAAGTTCCTCATTATTAAGCGATCACTTATTTTATACCGTTAATTGCATAATTTTTTTCGCTATTTTGGCGTTCGTGTGAGTGATACGCGCACACAAAGGCGTTTAGAGCGCCACCTCACTCTTTTCCGTGAATTTTGTCCCTTTCTAGCTTTTCGATTTTATCTACATAATAGATATTTTTGAACGGCTGATTTATTCCTTGTGCTGAGTTACAAAAATATAGAAGAACTAGACGAAAGCAATTTTTATTTGCAAATCAGTATACACATTCTTATGTTTTAATATAATTAACCTTCTTCCTGTAATGGCTACGTAGAATTTTATAAATATAAAACTTTTCTGCAACGGTCATATTTCCGGACGATTCCTGTACAACATATAACAGATAGCGCACTTCCGGTCGGCTATGGACAGCCAAAATAATAGTAATAACTTTTTCCAATAATTGCTTCCGGTTCCAATTTTTGCTATGTTCTATAATGACTTCGACTCTTAGTTTATTTATGATTTTTAAGGGGCAGGTAGTCGCCAAAGACCTTGAGTTGACCTCTGTCGGTACAAATATCGACAGAAACTATGCTGAAATAACATTCGTATCAGCGCGCACTGCATTACGACGTCGCTGGGTCTCAGGAAAAACCACATTTTGCCAAGACTGTGGATGTTTTCAAACATTCTTTTTGGTTATAATTAATCTAGATTACATTCTAAATGTGGCTCTATAGACGCATGTTAAAGATTTCATGGAGAATTGGAGAGATAGAATAACAAATGAAGAAGTGCTTAACAGATTTAATAAAAGGCTTGAAGTATTAAAAACAATTAAGAAACGAAAAACAGCATATTTTGGTCACATTTATCGACATGAAAAGTATAACATGTTGAAGAACATTTTAGAAGGGAAAATGGACGGAAAACAGGGAAGGGGAAGAAGGCGGATGACATGGAGTGATAACGTAAAAACTTGGACTAACATAAAAGACGCTGCCAGTCTCTGCAGACTGGCACAGAATAGAGAAGAGTTTCGTGTGGTGGTCGCCGACATCCGCTAGGATATGGCACCCCCAAGAAGAAGAACATTTTAAATGTTTGACCCGTATTAATTTTTTGATTTTATGTAAAACAATAAAAGCACATTCGGCTTCATTTTTGGTAAAAAAAAACATTCAATTTACGTATTTTAGGGGTTTGTTTTTAAGATATCACACAACTTTCACGATTTTTAATTCCACTTTAACATAGATCTAGATAATGTTAATTATAAATATTATAATAACATTTCATAGGCACCCCACAATGTGGTGAATCGTTTGTATCGTAACGACGCCTCTTAAAGGTTTGGTGGGTCTAGTTGTCGCACTCACGTACAAAAGAGGCTCAATATTTTCTACTCGTACGAAGCTATACGATCATTATTACTTTACAAACAATGCGTGTACATATGTACCTTGATCGAATGGGATGAAGGTGAATACAGTGGGCAGGTTGCCAAGTAAGAGTAAGGTCTGAAGTTCAATCCCGACGAAACAAATAACTCTCACTGTTTTTCTGGATTTAGATACAAAGGATTACGGAAAGCTGATATCACTCTCTACAACGGTGGAATGTAAAAAGGAGATATAGATATATACGAGTACATATGTAATGATGTTTTACACGTGTTATGTTTCGGTAATTTCTTTTTTTTTTAATATCTCATGGGCTTAAAGCCGTTATACCCTTTAAATACCGAATCTTTTGACGTCTAGTTTGAAGTGACGGAATGAAATTCTAAGCCAAAAAATTTAAATTGTTGTCAAAGAAAACAAATCAAATGCGTAAACGAACTGAATATCCAAAAGTGCCTTGATGTCCGTAAAAAAAATCGTAAAGTATCCCTTGAAATAAAAACTTCCGTGTGAAAAAATCTCAATACTTTGAGCGACAAGTGCTGTTTTTTTTACGATTATATTAAAATAAATAACTAGTGGTATTGTGATATTATATTTGAATCATAAGCGTCGTATAAAGAAAACGTCTTCCACATTTCAAATAAATTAAAGTCCAAAGCTAACTTTAAAAATTCTTTTCTTGAGCAATTTCGCGTTTTGTCTCTTTCAAGAGAGCTCCATTTAAAATTTTACTTTATTTTTATTTCTGTGACCCAAAGAAGAGGAGACTCGGGAAGACTCATTATGACCAATTTTTCCTTCAGTCCTTCCTGGTATTGTTATTGTTGTGGTGGCCCATTTCTCCCAACTGCCCCCGTCTATTCTCTTTGTTAAAGAGTTGAAGCGTGAATAAAACATAAGGTGTAGTGTTGCTGCTCAATATTAATTTTCCTCCTCTATTTTACTCAATTAAGTTTTTATTTATAACACGTTACACATATTTTATACACCACATACAATGTAGTGGGTGCGGACGCTATTAATTGGACGTTATTATATTCAGTAATTATTTACTGAAAGAAAACCGGGCAATATTCGCATGAAAACTGCAAATGTTTACTTTTAAGTTCGTAGTTAATTTCGCTGATGACACGATGGATTGATCGATCTTTTACCAAATTATTACCGTTCAGTTAACACTTTACCTATTATTTTTGTTATTGAAATGTAGGTTATTAAAAGCTAGTTCCTAAATTAGAAAATCTTGTTGCATTCCATAGCTAAGCACCGCTAAACGTGAAATTCGAATATGTAAAATTAAAGCTTAACACACATTCCAAGAAAAACGTACTGTAAGAAAAACCCAAGAAAATCAGCCATAAAAGGGTCACCAAAGTCTGTAGCCAATTTAATGAGAGAGCTGTATTGATTCCTGCATTCTTTCAGAGCGCAAGACAACGCCCCCCGCTCTTCTCACCCCTGGTCGCGGAGGGGTAAGGAAGATTTTGGGGATAACTTCGCCGGGTGATTGGGTTTTTTTCCTCTTTTTGGATGAAGCTGTTAGGTTCAGGGCTCTGATCGCTGTCTGGGAAACTTATTAAGAGTTCTTTTTTTTATGTTAAAGCGAAAGACGTGTCGGCTTAATTATTTTTGCCTCTGAAAATATAAAAAGGGTATTTCTAACCAACAATATCCTAACAGCATATTGGTAATATTTGGTAACGTAATTCCAAACGAAAGTTAGTTTAGCAAAAACTTTAATTCGGGATTTATTTATTAATTTAATATTAATATCGGATAAAGTTATTTTCACGAAACATCAAGTGGAAGTAAAATTCATAAGAAAGCTTACCAAATTTCCGGCCAAATGTAAACTCGTAGGTAGGTAATAAAAAAAACATCAAAAAGCCTGCAAACCCATTTAGAACTATAAAGTCCGTATGGGGCGGCAGCGTAAACAAAACAAAACAGCGGCTCAGACTGAGCGCAACAGGTCGGAGCGATCATACTGCCGATGCCGGAGCGCAGTTCGCTGTTTATTTTGTATAAACTCTATTCGGAACGCAGCTTGCCACTTTAAAAATGGAAGCCTTGACTTGGACGAAGCGACACCTACATGTCAAGTACTCGCGCACACATACTATACGACTATTGATGTAAACGGGATATCATCTACGCAGGGTGGATTGTTAGAGCCCTAAGATTATTTTGTAAAGGAGAGCCAAGAGGCACACTTGGCTCCTCAAGATATAGTGTCAAACACTGGTGATGGACAGCCATCGCAAACGGTAAGACTTAGATCAAAGGAATTTTTTTTTCGTTATTTAAGAATAAGTATGAAAAATATCGATTCAAGTTCATATTTAGCGACATAAAAAAAAATCAAATCAAATATAAATAATATGTTTTTACAGAATGCAAAAAAGTACCATCAACTACGAGCAAGGATCGTAAAATAAAGTCTTAGATAAGGGCTAGAAAAAGATTTTTGTTGAAATATTTTATGTATATGGTATGTATGGTGGTAGAGCTGATGCCGGGCTCGACTGTGGAGGTACCACCATCTTACTTGGAGACCCCCTCGAAGTAATTCGGGGGAGAGTAACAGGACAGCTCACAGGCAAAAATCCAGGAGGCCCACCATGCCTGGGACTGATGGATGGCGGTATATCCATCCCTAATAGCCGGGCCTTATATGGAACAGACTGGTGACGGGCAGCGGCGTCACTGGTGTGAGGGTTCCGGCACCGCACTCAGCGTGTGTGAGTATGTGCAATTCTTCCAGGATAACCGCCGGGAGTGGCAAACTCCTGGAAAGGCTTATGTCCAACAGTGGACGAACTAGGCTGATGGATGGATGGATGGTATGTATGCGTTAGTATCGTATTAAATCAGTAATACTTTTTTTTTATTTCATCGTCGATCGCCTTTAAAATGATCTTTTAAATACTGGGTGAATACTGTACTCCGCATTACCCAATTTTTAACTGTGCTACTTCGAGCTGTCAAAAACCTCACATGCTAGCTGTGAAATCAACACTAATTTTGACAGCTCGAAGTGCACAGTTAGAAAACTTGGGTTATACCAACGCATACAAACTAGACATACAGGTGCATATACATAGTACATACAGGTGCGTTCCGTATTAAGCGCGCCAAAATTGGTTCAATTCGCGCAGCAACTGCATCAATGCGATTTACTTATTACCAACATAGCAAATGCAAACAGCGCATCAAACTGCACGAACCGCTTCTGCCCATGGGCTGATGCGATTTCATGCGACTAATGAAATGTCTATTTGACAGCTGTCATTCGTGTAAACATCAGATTTTAGCAAGTTTTAATTTATGTGAGAACAATGTAGTTTATGTTTGAAAATGAAGCCAGCTTTACAGGCCGTGATTGCCGATTTTTTTTATATGCTATGTCAAGACTAGGTAGGTACATAGAAAAGTTCATTCCAAATTACAACCGAAATATTCGGGTCAAAATTGTTTCGATTTGTTTCTATGTATGAAACGCGTCGATGCAAACTTCGACGAAACGGAATGATCAAATCGCGTCAACAAACTGATGCAAATGCTCAAAACGGTACGCGGTCATAGTCGATTGCTTGTTGACGAGCCACATAACGCGATAAAATGCTATTTCTCGCCATTTCTAGCAGCAGCTAGCAGAAGTGGCACTTGACCTGAAAAACGTCAAAGCAGGGGAAGGGTTGTAACATTTTGAACTTTTGGGGGGGGATGCTACGGCCGTATACCAACTTTAACTTAAGGGTCGGTTGCGGCAAACATGCTGTCGCGTTTGGACATGGCGCAACCGACCCTTAAAGCAAGTACGTATATATACAAGAATCTATACATACATGGTTTATGTACTTACTTACCTGTAATGTGAAAGCGAATAAATAAATGTAATAGTTTCAGTGGAACCCTATTGAAAAGCAGCGCTCGCCAGACAGATAAATTTCAATGGAAACCTTCTGCCATAACCATTACATTCTTTTAAAATCCCAATTCCGAACCGAAACAAACGAAAATATCGAATCCGACCGTTTACAAATAAAACAGTAGAAACTCCATCCAATTACTATAAAATTCATCGTGCATCGAACGGGTATCCAATCGAACCCGCCGGTCAACGACCTTACCGAAGAAGCTTACGAATTTTCACGAAAAACCTCCTCATCAAGGAGACTGCACCCACCGAATGTGCCCGCCCGAGTAACCCACCCAAACCCCGAAAATTCTTATTTCAATCTCCAGACGTGGGGGGAGGGGGGTATCGCGAAACTATTCTTATTTCAAAATCTTTCCCCGCGGAATACTCCGCTTCTTTTTAAAAATATCACGCTCGACCGAAATTCTCTTATTTTAAAAAGGGAGGTGCGAACGTTCTTATTTCGAAATCCTCCCTCACCCCAGTGGCCAGTTATGGTATTCTTATTTTAAATCGCTGGAAGCGTTCGGATTTTTCGTTTATAAAGACGTCGGTGGGCCTCAGCCTTTATGACGCTGGTAGAACGTGAGAATCGTGTGAGGCACAAAAGAAATCACTTTGGTCTTCTCTAGATACTTTTATTGGAAACATTTCACAATTTTAAAGATACATGCAACACAATAGACAAACTTGTTTAGTTTGTCACTAAGCTTTTTATTCAGCATTTTAGTTTGATAGTACATAATTTTACTTTTATAAAAATTTTGTGTTTTGTACAAAATATTTTATTATATTACTAAGTATTTTAAGATTCCGCAATTCTAAATTTAACAAAACCGGACATGTAGAACTCGCAGCCTAATTACCTACAAAATGTATGAAAAAAACAGCAAAATGAAAAAATAAAAACCGGTCTAGTGCGAGTAGGACTCGCGAACTAATTACAAATTTATCATTACCTACAAAATTATTTAAAAAACCTGCCATAGAAAAGAAAAAAAGATTCAATTGCGAGTAGTTCTCGCAGCCTAATTACAAACTTAATACCTACAAAATGTACAAAACAAACCTGCAAAATTAAGTTGATCGAGTATTAGTAGTAAAACTACATTAAAAATTGGCGTTTTCAATATTTGTACATCATACATAACATTCAGAAATTCCTAATTAATAACTAGTTAAGGTTTTGACATAGACCCCGTACTAAAAAAATATAGGTAATGGTAAGTTAATGTAGGGTAATGCGTATTGAGGTAATGTAATTTTTGTAAAAATTATTTGGCACGGGACCCTCGGGGAGTAAATCTTACTCGCACTTGAGCGGTTTTTTTCGTGTCTGGGTATTAAATAATAATTTTAAACTCAGTATATTCATTACCTCTACGAGCTAGAGACCCGTGACACACGGACAGATAGACGGCCAGATGGCCAGACGGACAGCAGAGTGACATTAATAGGGCTCCGTTTCCAAAATTTCCTCAATGTTAACAGTGTCAAAGGATACCTCCATCCGAAAATTTGTATCGTTTGTCAATCGCAATCAAAATCGATTGTAAAACCGAATCGTGTTCGAAACAAAGCAGGCAAAGAGCTGATTCCGAATTCAAAGACAAAAGAAAAAAAAAACTGCGTTACGCCAATTTCCATTGCTGTCAAATTTGGATGAACGTCACCCGCTTACCCCCCCCTCCCTTCATCGAAGGAGATAACGTTACATTACGAATGTCCAACATAAGTTTTACCCATATATGTAAAGAGTAGAACGAATTGGGCCAACGCTATAATATAATAATAAATTGGTTTGGTCCCTTCCCCTGCTACTTGCTAGCATTCAAGTTTAAAAAGTTTCAAGTCCTTATGGATACTATTCAGGCATTCCTTGGCCCATTAGTAGCTTCACGGCAGCCACCCAGATCAATTTGCGATGACTCCATTCCAGCGTTCCGTCTCATTCCGTCTTAAGACATCCACCTATCCCCGTTTCGTAACTTCTAGAACTATGCAGGCAGCAACGAAATAGTTTTGCTCTAGCCTAAAAGCAGTCGCTCGAATTTGAGTACCATATTATTTTTTTCAAATGACGGCTGAATTCGAGCGCCAAAAGATTTGTCGTGTTTCTTATTTAATTTCGCCGCATCTTCGTTCGTTCAGCCAGTCTCAAAGCGGATAACGTGGATATGGTGGTGCGGAACTTATTTTGAACAGTTCGTTGTTTGTATGCGCCTTAGGTGTAGATGTGTGCGTTAGGGTGGTTTTATATATAAGTGTGCGTGCGTTTGAAATATTCCCCCGTAGCCAGGCTCCCGGAATTGATGTTTTTAATTAGTCGAATCCTTTTTAGTAGTTGTATTTTATTACCTACTGTTTTGTACAAAAATTGAATTTGAAAATGGAATTCATTAGTTCACTTGATTTGAAAGTGGTGCATTGTTAAGTGTATCCAATAAAGAGTTTCGTGAAAGTTGCACTTAAACATGAAACGGGACGCGACGAAACCTAGAACGTTTCCGGAAAAGTTGCCTTTTGTAAGAGAAAATTCAATAGGCGACAAGTTGGTGCTGGTATCAGCTACCCCGGTGTCAAAGGGATAATGAAAGGACGAAGTCTACGAATGTAATGAGAAATAACTTCAGTTATGTCTTAGAAATTTCCAGGAGTTTTTTTAAACTATTGCCTGTTTAAGCTAATTTAGAAAAACTCACAAATATGTAGAGAAAAAAACAATCATTCACATACTTGTTTGCGAATACTCGCAAACAAAGATTTTCCACATAGATGAGACCTAGCTAGATCAATTTTTCGCTTTTAAAAACCCCTATATTGTGAATTTTATTTAGAGCCGTTGTTTAACCCGATTACAAATATATTTATCTATGTACAAATATTGCTCATCTAATGGTATTGGATGGACGGATGAATATTATTTGTCTATTTTTATTATATCGGCCCTCTAAAAGGCCGCTTTGGATAAATCATATTATGGTTTTGTGCCGTCTCTTTATTGTAATAAATCTCTGACTCTATTCTACTTTTAAATCATTTCATTATTCACCCAAGTCGGCCTTTATAGATCCCGTGATATAAATGTACTATCGACCGCAAATGTTTGCTCATAGTCATAGATAAGTTGTTTTTCTCTTATATATAAAGCACTCCACGACTTTTCGACTTGACCTTATGGCTGTGGTCATAATTGGCCTGACTCTGTTTTCCTTGAACTGTGTTTCCTGATGCCAAAAACCCTGCACTCGCAGCAAGTGACAGCTGCGGAGGAGGGAAAGGCTGATTGTCAAAATCCTCTGTGGTTAAGTAGTACCTGATTTAGCCGTTACAAGTAAAAAAACATATTTTATTTATTAAAAGTAATTTTAAACGAAAATCTCATGCTACGAGTATATTCAAAGTAGAATGAAAAGCAGCATGGCTGTAGGATGCTACCTGTTGCGCGCGGAGCCGGTTGGCTTTGTTTTTGTTGATCATTCCTGCTACCCACTAGTTTCGGTTAAGGAATGGTTCCATTCTGACTACGGGTTTCGGATCTTTTAAAAAGTGTATTGAGTGTTGAAAGTGTATGTGCTTGCCACAAATGGCGTGACACAAATTTTATACGAGCACCGCTGTTGCCACATTTTGGAATAACGTAGTATTACCTAGTTAGTAAACATACGCGGCGCACACATAGAGTCACCCGTCTTCATACAGTTTAAATAACCCCGTATTTCTATGAAGCTTAGATGTAAAATACCAAGCACGTCATGACCGTAGTAATACTTTATATTCTCTGTCATGACACTGTGCCAAGCTGTTACACATATGTGTTAAAAGCCAGCGGCCGTACTATGACACAGTTAGTTCCGTGTTGATAATGTTTTAAAAAATATACATTGCGGCGTTAATATTATAACTCAATGTGTGACACTCTTTATAACCTGCAATGGACAAAATATTGTCTAATTTCAACGTTACTCGCTACAACGCTAAATATTTCGTGGTAAATTTACCGCAAGGTTTATTCTGTAAATATCTCAGTAAATACATGTTTAAATTACTTACGGGTGAAATGAAATTCCTTTGGATGTCTTATTTGCGTTATTCGAAGAGTTAGAACAATTTGCCACGCTCCAATACACCATTTTTACAATATGTTTGTTCTAACGCGTTCGGTTGAGAAATAGGAGGCCCGCGGGTTATGCCCTGACGTGTTGATCACCCGTGCGTCGCAGTCACGGCTTTCGTGGCATTTCTATTCCTTATTAATAGTTCTGTGGTGCTTGCTATTGCTACCCAGCTCACATAATATCTGTGAGTGTAATTGTAAGTTGTAATTGTAAGTTGTAACTATTTATAAACTATATCTTCCTATTGTGTCCGTCAATGAAAAACGCAAGTTCAAGCTGCTTATAAGGACGCCGCATTTGACATGCTACACGATTGTTTGTGACGTAATCAAATATTCTCTTTATTTTTCCAGAGTGCCATTGTATTTCTGCATTTCAGAATAGAAAATAGTTTTAAAAATTAACAAGTTAGTAAATAATTGATTTAAAATAATTTTACAATAAAAATAAGAGAAACACGCTTTTTGAGAGCGCGCGTTGCTTCGGTTGTCTTTACAGTCACGGTTCAGCTAGTCTAGCATAGCAAACCATATCGAGCTCGACAGCGCCTGATACAGTGCTCTCTCTCACTCTGTTGATCTACCTCGGGAGGGATAGACATGTTGTATCGAGCGGTTAAAGCTGGGTATTTTCTGCCCCCTGATCAGTGTAGTTAGCACGCGCCATAGATACGGCGTGTATCTATCCTACTTGGGCTCTCACGCATACCGCTTCTGTAAATGTACGAGAGAGTATGTATGATGGAAAGACTTTATCGACGACACGTGATAGACCCACGAGCGCGCTACGTTAAACAATAATGAAACGTCTTAGAGTTCAGTTCTACTTGATTCAAAGTGACGTGCTCAGTGTTAGGTACTATATGGACTCTAAAGTACTTATAAAATGTATTTTTGTGATATTTAAAATTATTTGATATCATAAAAAATGCGAAGTTGTAAAAATGCCTGGCTCAGATCAATGCCGGCCGTACGCTTGTCTAAGCCTAAACGGCAAATACGGCAAATTCCTGTCATAATGGATAAAGAATACAATATTAACGCCGCAATGTAATTTAATTTTGTTATAAAACATAACAAAAACAAAGTTGGTTTCTAGAAGTTTTTGATGTAACTGATCATCACGGTAATGGCAGAGTAAATATGTAAGTATATTCACTCTGGTAACGGTGTCAAAAATAAACTTTTGACATTTGACAGCTGTCAAAATTTGACCTTTGCAAGTTTTGAATTTGGCCATCCACGCCCATTTTAAAAACTAGATATATTGCTTTGTTTTTGGGTTATTCTATTAAAGGTTTATTCTACTAAATGGAATCCAGAACCCGAGGTTTGACCATTGTAGTTTCCACCATATTTGTAGGCATCGTGTATCGTATTGGTGACACGGTCATCGCAGCCATCATTAGGCCATAGCGTAGGCTTAAATTTATTTAAGCAGCAAAACAAACCATCAATCGATGTTGTTGAATGAAAGTGTTGTACTCTTATACCATTCGTCTATATAACAAGGCCGTCTCTTGAAGGGCTTACGGGTCTAAAAGCTCTGTTGAGCACAGTTCCGCAGTTCGGATTCGAAACAAGTTTATGAACGCGGCCGTGGCAGTTAACGTTTTAACTGTATATTAGCTGTTTTCAGAACTCTCAGACCACTGTTGAATTTTAATAACTTTGATAAAAGAGGTTTATTAAAACTTTTTATATAACTTTTTTATATTTAAATATATGTAATAAAATAATAAATGTACATGAACTAAATTAAAGGTTTTTTTAATATATACGATTAAAATGATAGAAAAAATATTATATTATACAAGGTGAAATCCAATCAACCGCCCAAACCCATACCGTAGACCCGGCCAGGGATCAGGAACAAGGTTCAATGATCACTAACCGAGCCCCCAGCACGAATCCGAATAACGTTATGTAAACTTAAATAACTTCTTCTAACTTTTTGTTATATACGACATACTTGCGTCAAATACGAAATATTAAGGCAGTAATTTAAAAAAGAAAGAAGTACAGCAGATTTATAATGCAAGAAAGATTCCATAAAGGCCATCCAAAAAAAAAAAACACCAATTAGTACATCCAAAATATCAAAGACAGTAAAAAAGAAGATTATTATAAGATCTACATCTGGTGTATAGCAATAATATATATATGGTAGCGAGAACTAAAATTTGACGCCGCAGAAGGCATAGAAAGAATAGAAGCGGAAGCGAATCAGAAGGAAAATACATACACATTAGGGTTGCCATTCGTCCCGGTATACAAGAACATGTCACCGGTTTGGAATTCCGGTCCTGCCCCTCTATTATGTATCTTTAGTTGCCAACTGGACTGGGTGCCTATCATCAAAAACATAGACAAAAACTGAACTTTTTAAATTTCATTTTGTGGGTATTGAACTATTTACGAACTGTGTTGTCACTTCAAGTGCGAACATATCCTTGGACAATCAGAATTCGATAGTATATCTATGTTTTAATGATAGGCACCCAGTTCAGATAGCAGCTAAAGATACATATAGGCGCGCAGGTCATCCCGGTTGACCTTCCAAATTTCCCGGTAAATAATTACTTAATATGCGTTAAAGTTGTAACATTTAAACAAATATGAAATTAAAAGACACTTAACAATAGTTATTTCATACACTTGTTTTAAATACATTTATACATTATACCTCAGACTTTATGGAAAAAAGAAAGACGATGAAGTTTGGAGGTAATAAAAGGCAATAAAGATAAAAATAACAGTAAATATTTCATTAAAAAAAAATCTTGTACATATAGAGATATTTTTGACCTCACAACAAATGTTCCGGTCAGTACTTAGACTTTTATGGCAACCCTAATATACCATAGTGATGAAACAACGTCGTTTACTTAGATACAAACTTTTTATGACAAATTTATTAGATGTACAGTACATAGATGGGAGAATAGGGCAAGGAAATCAAGAATAAGTGAATAGAACAACTTGAAGAGAAAACGGAATTTACTCTCAGACAGATCAGACAGATGACAGATCTCAAGCGTCTAATGAAAATTACATCGATCTAATACAACAACACTTTTGTTGTTCACTTCAAACTGATCAAGAGTATTATTTATTATATCATATGGCACGATCATGGCTTCGTGCAGTCAAACGTGCTGGCACATCTCGTTTTTAGGGTTCCGTACCTCGAGATGAAAAAATGGAACCCTTATAGGATCATTTTGTTATCTGTCTGTCTGTCTTAAAGACCATTTGATCGAGTCCCATATGGGCTATCAAGTTGAAACTGTCCTACAGAAGTCTACAGCCCCATGGCGCTGTAAAAAAATCAGGCTTCTAACTCGACGGAAATAGAAGTTATTGCACTTTACATAAACAATTTAATACCGGATAAAGTTCTTCCAGGAACCATAATACAATTCTATGAATTGATTTTTGCTGTTGCAAATCTCAGAAACTCCAGCCCTGAAGTAACCTCGTACAATTTATATTTGTGGCATGACATCAAACAGATACCATTAGATATGTATATATAGATGGCTCCAACATACATGCGGTCACTTCGATAATTACATATGGTACTCGTGCTATGACGGTACATGGCAAACCCAATTTTAGGACAATCTAGTTAGTCGAGCTCAGGTTGTAGACAGGTGTAGTCTGTCGGAGAAACGTGCAGGTAGGTACTCGCATTCTTGTAAGATAACAATATAAAATAAACATATTGTTACGTCTTTTATTTCCGAGGGGATGCCGGAGAGGTTTTCGAGTGTTATCTTTCACTGAAACAGCCAACACTCGTACACCCTCTTTTCACTGATGATTTTTATGTCTAAATGCGATAGGGTGAGATTTAGGTCCAATTAGGGTAAAACCTCGTTTCAAAAATTCATTTTTGAAATAACATAAAACTCAATTTTGTTGTTTCCCAGAGTTGTTCAAATAACCTCAAAACTCAATTTTGTTGCTCCTCAGACTTGTTCAATTAACCTCAAAACTCAATTTATTTTCTCAGAGTTGTTCAAATAACTTCAAAACTCAATTTTGTTGTTCCGCAGCGTTGTTCAAATAACCTCAAAACTCAATTTTGTTGTTCCGCAGAGTTGTTCAAATAACCTCAAAACTCAATTTTGCTGTTCCTTAGAGTTGTTCAAATAACCTCAAAACTAACGGTGTTACTACAAAACGGTGTTTAACTTTAGACAGTGTTTAAATCTGTTGCTGTCACTCTTTTACAATATGAAAGAAAAGGCGACAACAACAGATTTAAACACTGTCTAAAGTTAAACACCGTTTTGTAGTAACACAGTAAATTTTTTTGTTCCTCAGTGTTGTTCAAATAACATCAGAACTCAATTTTGTTGTTCCTCTGAATTGTTCAAATAACATCAAAACTCAAATTAGTTGTCCTTCAGGATTGTTTAAATAACCCCAAAACTCAATTTTGTGATTCCTCAGAGTTGTTCAAATAAACTCAAAACTCAATTTTGTTGTTTCACAGAGTTGTTCGTCCGCCATGGCGGACTGCACGTTCGCGCGCTGCCAACAAGAGCGACGCGCGATCCGGAAGGAGCTGCAACGTTGGACTAAGAACATGGTCTACATATTGGGTAAGTCCCCCACGCATAGGAAGACGGGTGAATGTAGCAATGGCGGACGTGTATCCGCTTGTACCGTTGTTATATGCGGAGCTGTGGCAGCAAGCTTTGCACCCGACTTCTTTGCTATGCTTGTGATCCTGGCAGCAAACTTATAGAATTAGAATCGTCCTTTGTGAGAGACATTCTCCTCGCAAGTGTGATGGTTGTCGTCTCCAGACGCAACTGCAATTTAGAACTTAAAAGAGAATTGAACAACCTGATCAGTATAGAGACAAAAATGGAAAACTTGGAAATAGCTAGCCTTCTTGACCTTAACAACCTTCCAGGTAAATGGTAAGACTCAGGTCCCTTCCCCTTCTAGAACGAAATTGGTAAAAACCGTGGGTCCTCCTATCATTGCAACTGAATTTGGGTCAAAGATGATGGATAGATTGGGTCGGTTTTTGGAGTAACACATATTTCGGGCTAAGTAAACGGAAGGACTAAAGTTGGTAGTCCTGAACCTAAAACAAAAATGTATTGAATACTTGGTCAGTCAAAACCATGTCAAAACGAAGAACATTTTTTTTTAATGGCGTGTTTTATGTTTAGAGTGGTGTTCAAAGTAAAATTGCTTAGATTTAAAGTCCAAGATGTAAGATATTATATATCTAGCCCTGTAGGGGGTACTTCAGCTCACACCGGGTTAACTGAGTACATAGTCTGCAGTCCTAAAACATCCTTAAAGAGAAAATGAACCAGGAGTCAGAATTTCATGGTTTACCGGTAATTATTTATGGTTTTATAAAGGACCGAAAATTCCAACCAACCAAGTTGATCACGTTGTGTAGTGGGCATACAGTCGCCAACGGGTCAAGATGAGCCAAGGCAGTGGGATATACGCGACAATCGTCCAAAAATGTATAATGAAGCATAAATAAGGATGAACTATTTCGAAGTAATCGTAGCAATTTTTTTTTCTATTCTGTATATATCGATAACGCATGTACTCAACTCAATTTACAATTCAATTGTTTTAGTAACGCCAATGATTTATACTGTATAAATCGTGTTTGAGAAAATTGGATAGATAATAATGATTACGGTTTTTGGGGTTCCTGTTGGAAAACAAATACACGAAGATTTGTTATTTTTGTCATTACATACCACATGCCTTATGTTATTGTTCAGAATTATATTGGATATGAATCGAAGCCTGTTTCAACCACGTTTAAATTAAATAAATGTTCTGTATCTGCGTAATAATAAGATTTAATTGTATATTTGCTTCCGTTTTGGTATTTTTGTGGAAAAATGCACTTTTGCAGATTATTTATTGTAACAGAAAAAGTACAAAATCCGCGATATAATACCATAAACCCATACTTATAATTGTTTCTGCATATTCTCACCATATGTTCTAAAAATGTGAAGCCTTCGCAAGGCGTTGGGCTCGCGTCGCGCTGGATCTACTTAATTCTATAGTCGGTTATAGCATTGTACGCAGGCGGCCCGTCTACAGTGGCCGGAGATCGATATACTTATAACATTTTTAAGACTAACTACTTAAATTGTTCCCTTTATGGACTAGCCCATTTATTTCATTTATCATTTAAACTTGTTTATTTTTTATCTTATGACTACTTTAATTCGCTTAGATTAAATTGTGTTAAGGTGTGTTAATTCGAAAACCATTTCGAGATTTAGGTTTAATAAGCCGTATTTTAGAACTTATGGTCTAAAAAACCTCATGATGATGAATATTTTCACGAAAAAACTGCAACTTCCATTTGCCTTCGTGTGACGTCTCTTGAGAAATGGCTGGTTAGAAATGTGTCCTTTGCTATCAAGACAAATTTATAATAATTTGCTTCCGACTGATTTGACAGATGAATGACAGATGAGTAGACAGACAGAGACGGACTACTTTTTTATAAGCAATCACACATCACAATATAATGTCTAAGTGTGAAGTGGCGTCATACCGGACAATTCTTAAAAGAATCATGAAAATATAATGGTTCATTTATATACCAAAATAATGAAAACCATCTCCTAAAATAGCCTCCTTAAATATATATAAAAAAAAGATAAAAAAAAAGAATCTTTTGCAAATTAAGCTGTGAGAATTATGCTGTGATATAGTGGTGGAGATCACATCAAGGTTTACACATTGGACTTTATATCTATCGTATACCCTTCACTATAAGGGCTGTTATAGTACTGCAAGTGTATAGCTTGATGTGATCTCCGCTGTACAGCAAGCTGGGTTCTGTGATTCTGTGCTACCACCACCACTACGTTACCACCACTCTGGAGACGCGTGCAAGGACCAACAACCGTCCCATCTTTTACTCACGATATACTGTCTTTCAAAATTAAGAAAGCAGTGCATAAAAAGTTTTAATAAAGTAACAATAGTAAAATAATAAGTCAATAAGAAATACCCAAAGAAAAGCGTATCTGAGTTTGTACAAAAAGCTCTCGTAAACAGCTTTAAGGTGATACCAAAAAAAAAATGGGGTTTTTTCGAATCCATTTACTCCACTATAACGTCATCTACGTATTTCATTTTTGGGTAAATATTTATTGAGTATTTGATTAAGATTTTCACTGAAGAAAAACGCGATTAGATGAAATTTTCTTGATAGAATTTAATTCCGAAAATACCTCTAAATTGTTTTATTTTTTCCTGTAATTCTGAAATTGCATTCAAAATGTGGATAGTATGTATTTGTATAGTCTCCTTGAAAATCTTTTTGACAAAATAGCTTAGTACATTTTATATTAATAAAAAACCGAGTTTTTGCTACTTTTCCACGAATCCGTCCCACTCGCACTAAGGGTTTTTTTTGCATATGGAGTAACAGGGACGCTGAAACTTTTAAGTATCGCCTACATGAAGCTTTTTTGCTTTGCCTGTAACAAACTTGGACACGGTATCACAATAGTATTTTGTACAACTGTAACACAGTTTGGGACATTGGGACACGAGTGATTGTTTACGTAACGAACGACCATCAAAAATATCGTCTTTATTTATAATATTTTCAACTAACAATGTCACGAAAAATAATAAGTAAAACATCGGTAATGCGACTTGAAGGCAAATCAGATTATAAGAGGCGTGGCTTGAGAAATAAGTTCGGAACTTATTTCTCGTCACTGTTGCTGATTGGGTCTCTAGCGGTTTTATAATAAATTGAGCCAATCGCAACGCAGAATCGCGGTGTTATAATGTAATATTAGGTACTTAAAAAACTGCTTTTAATGTTGCAATTGCCTTATTGCAGTATGGGAGTAGATAAAACTCCTTTCTTAGCGAGTGCCTGCGTAGTATGATAAACCTACCAGCAACATTTTTGTCTTTGAAGGTTGAGAGTTTCGGAGACTTCGTGATGAGTAAGTCAGTAAGTTTGTGAGTGTTACGATTTTATAAAATACAAAACATATGTCGTTTATAAGAACATTATCCATAAATCCCTGAGGGTGTGTCAGAGATGTAACCAAGTATGAACTGTGAAATTCAAGTCACGGTCCACAGTGGTACAACCGCTTTTCATCGACGATTATTACGGCCGAAACGTAATTAATGGTAAGCTCTATCGCCGTACATTAACAAACAGCTTAACGTGCCTTCCAAAGTATGCAGACCGAACACAAATTAATGTGCACTAAAGAAATTGAACTCTGGGTTAGCAGATGAGCGTCTACATCTATATATGTATATATAAGGTCTTTCAATTTAAATGGAAAGTAATTTAGAAGGTGATTCAGTATCGTTAATACATTACATTCCGCTGCAAAGCACTTTCTTTTGCGCTAACTTTTTTTTCACTTCTCAGTACAAAGTGGTCCGATCAGCTGATTCAGTTTGTATGGACATGGACAAGTTAAGAAAAAGTTTGTGCAAAAAAAAAAGTACTTTACAGTGGAATGTGATGTATTAACGATACTGAATCACCTCCTAAATTACTTTCAATTTAAATTGAAAGACCTTATATATACAAGGTCAATTTGTGAACATCGTCCAAATTCATACTTGAGCCTTGGTAAGGGATCAGCATCATTAACCAATAACGATTTTTGTAAAATTCATAAAATGAAATTGCGACCCCCCATAGTGATTCACTCAGGACTGGGAGTGAATTACTATGGGAAGTCGAAATTACATTATACGAGTTTCACAAAAATTGTTATCGATTCATGATGCTGATCACTTACCAAGCCACCAGTACGAATTTGGACATTGATCAAAAAGTCACCTTGTATAGGTGTATTCAGAGATAATACTAGCCTTTTCTCCCCTGGCTCTGCCCGCGTTCTATGATTAAATTTGATTCAATTTTTCGCTTCTCATCCTACGTGTGAAATTTTTTTTTGTTAATATGATAAATCACCTCTTGAATTCGTTTCACTTTGAATCTTAGGACCTAGATAAGCAAATTAGAGAAAAAAAAATTGTTCGTCTAATATAATTTTCATTAACGGAATCAGCACTATTTTCAACAAAGGCATATTATTTTCGAGTTATTGCAATAGAGGTGCCCTTTTTTCTTAAATCTCGGTCGTTTCCGCGTCCATTGTAGCGAAATGCATCGGCTGGTTGGTACAACGCATGCGCCAACGTGGCGCTCCGCCAAACAACCTGTTGCAGTCGGGCCGCGTGCAGCGATGCACCCAGTTTTGTCTCTCTAACTTACTCAAATATATAAATTTTATTAATTACATGAAACGGTCTAGCTGAAAGAAATAACACGACTCGGGTTTTGTAAATGTAAAATCAAAATTTGCAATCAGAACACCTTCAAACTTTGTTCACATAGGGATTTTCATAACGTCTTGAGACTATCAGATTAAGGGGCGCAGTTTAGTGCAGTGCTGTGTACGGAAATGACTTCGCTTGGTGCTTGGAAATCGTAATTTTTATAGAGGTTTTTATAGACAGTTGAAATAAATTTTAATCTATTTCGTGACGGACAACTTTTTTGGAAAGGTATACGTTCCTGTTTTAGAAAGTTACAGTTTGACTATATTGGCTTTTAGGCTTGACTTAGACGTCACATAATCGCGCTTAGACTTACTTTAACAGTGTCTAAAATATTTATATTAAAGTATCAAGACTAAAATTAGGGCTCGTACTTATTTATTAAAAAAAAAATTATTGCATTCAAAAATCAAATCGGCAGCGTGCGTGAAGCTAGCGAAACAGCGGCTGAGTCAAAGTTGTGCGGCGTACTACCTCTAAAGTTGGAGCTGAGCTGCAACAAGTGGTCGACTGATGCTTTTCCCGGTAAATGTGCTACTCTTATACAGGCTTTGCATGCCGATTCTGGAAGGATTATGTTGAGCTAGTACGTGTCCTGTGCGCCATGAAAAAGCGAGATTTTTGCATTGTTTTTGTTGATTTTATGTATTCGGCTAATGTTTGTAGTTTCACTTTTTGTTTCCTTTTATGGATTTCCGTATTCGTTGGTTTTGCACGGTTTTTGTAACATTTAGCAAAAATCATTTTTGATTAATTTCTCCTATTTTTCAAATAGATTCCAAAATCTTCTCAAATTAGATTAAGAAATTATGCGATCGTTAAAAGGGCGGGGCAGTCGATGGACTTCTTTTGTTTTAGAAAGCTTCCGCAGTGCCGCCATCTTGAGCAAAGAAAAAAAAACACATTTCAAGCAACCGTTAAACTTTCTTAATTTTCCTCAAATTTAGTTAAAATAGGAGCTTGGTATTTACTCGTGGGAGTTCGTGAGAGTTTGGATGACTTATATCGTCGGTTGTGTAGATGTTTACAATGTTTTGCTTTATAAAGCTGAAAAAAAATAAATTATCTGGATTGTTCCAGGATAATAATAGAAATAGAAACTTTTTTAATTAAAGGACTTCTAAGACTTGTTGGATCGATATACCTACGTAAGCTTAGTTACAGTTTTGTGTGTGAAAAGCAATTTAAACATATCTTAAGGTAATGTTCCGAAAATATTATCAGAGCGCATTACTAATCAGAAAATAAAACAGACGAAAATATCTTTTGAAATCTGTACAAATAATAAATGACGTAATACTCTGTTTATATTTCAACTAATGCTAAAAAAACACGATCTCATTTTCCGGGAATGTCACAAGTGGGTATCAAACCCACGACTGTCAGCAGCAGACGCGTCGGATGTAATTTAACCCACTGAACCGGAGAGGGTTTGTCAATATCTGCCGAAAACAATTTGAAAACGGAAAAATGCGTGTTTATGATAGAAATAGGTAAATATTTTGTTAACATACTTTTAGAATTGATCTGTTACAGACAGTTCTCGACGGGTTAATGTTATAAACAAGCTTACGTGATCTGAGGAGTCTTTGTTTGAAATATAATATTCAAGTTGATATTAAGGCGATATCTAAAAGTTTTAGCGTCCCTGTTACTCCATATGCGAAAAAACCTTCGGTGCGAGAGGGACGGATTTGTGGAAAAGTAGCAAAAGTCTTTTTTTTATTCATATAAAATGTACTAAAGTTGCTATCAAAATTTCGTTTAACCAGGTCCTAGGTACCGTTAAATCCCATCTAATAAAATATAATTGCAGTCCATATGTTATTCTATATTGTCAAACCAAAAGAAATGGTGTTGAAAAAGGCCTCATTTCAATAAATATTTCTATCGAGCCGAATTTCTCCAATCGCGTTTCTGTTTTAACAGATCCCTAGAAAAAATTTCCAAAAATAATATACTATTTTATCAAAATAATACATAATTTACTTAAGTAGATATGCAAGTTCTTAAAGTGTCGATTTTTTTTCCGTAGCGCCTTAATTCATGTAGCCAAATTGATACTGAATACTCAAGTCCAGGCTCGAGTCTATTACATGGGAGTCCATTTTTTTTGGTGAAATTTGGTAAAAGTATTATCGATCCGGATACTGATTACTTACCAAGCCAATGGATTTGGCTGTATAAATTAATGTAACTTTATATATTTTCTCTGTTTCATGATGGGTGTATAGAGCTGGTGCCAATTACCATAATTAACAGAATTTTAAGAGGCCTATTCAAAATATATACGGAACACACCTGAACGTTTTTTTTTTCTTTAGTTGCTTTAAGTGTTTTTTAATTTTGTAGGGGAAAATCTTATGGGTTCGCGTCACCGACATGCTAATTTTTAAGTTTTCTCTTCCGTCGGCAGTCCCAACAAGGCCCGTCCCGGCAGGTCACGCAGTAAGTTTTGCGAAAAAACGTTTTGTTTGTATGAGACACTAGCCCGTTATTATTTATTTTGAAAATACAATTATTTAAAAGTAAAAATACGAACGTTTCAGCTTCAAATTTTCACTAAAAATTTTTTACGAGCTAAATTGAACTGTCGTGTCTCATTTAAAAATGGATCTCCACCGGGAACATTTCCGCGCGATGTTTTTTTACGATTTAAAATGGCGCCTAAAGTCGGACGAATCGTATAATAGACTTCAAATTGCATTTTGGATAAATGCCCTTCTAAGGCAACCTTGTACCGCTGGTGTAACGAATTTAAGCGCGGTCTACTAACTTTGAGGGATGAAGAAAGAGGTGGTCACCCTTTGACGGCTATTACAGGAAGAAACGTTCTTTTAAACGTGCTTAAAAATCGTATTCAAGTAAATAGGCGAATTACGTATGAAGACATTCAGCACATATTGCAGATTGGATCGGGAAGCATTCAGCACATATTACATGAGAACATTCGCGTGAGGAGGATAGTTTCGGATTGGGTGCTGCACAACCTCATCGCTACTCTGAAGCAGGCCCGCTTGGGGGTTATTCCCAGGGCTCCAAAATCCATTGTTCTCAAAAAAATAAAATTTCATATAAAGATTCCCATGACTCCAAAAATTAATTTGTCGAAAATATTCATTTCTCACCGGCTCCAAAAGCTATTATTTACAGTCACATTGTACATAAATAACAAATTCAAGTAGAAGCATATAAATATACTACAGTGCACTACGAAGCGTTTCTTTTCTTGTACTTAGTGAGGAAAAACGCAATGAGGCCGCCAATTACGACATAGTAAACTGATGCACCGTCGCAAAATATATAAAAGCGTAGATTGATAAATAATAAAAAAATATTATATTAAAATATTTATAAAAAATATCACACCTAAACACAGTTCTTATTGTTAAGGACATGTTTTATCACAGTTAAAATCAGCCTTAAAATAATAAATTATCAGAATTTAAAATATTAAACGCTTTCCAAAAATTTTAACAGAACGCTATAGGGTTTCACTGACATGGGTCCAGCTTTTAGTAAAACTATGTGTTCGTCCTGTTCTGCATATATATGTACAGTTAATCTTTTGGAGCCGACGAGAATCAAATTATGATAATAATAAATAATAAATTGAATTTTTGGAGCCATAGGAAGAAATTTTTGGAGCTCTGGGAATAACCCCCGCTTGGAATGGTGCAGTGACATGATTGCTAAATTTGAATTAGGCTCGTCTTTACGACATTATTACTGGTAATGAATCTTGGATTTATCCAGCTCCAGTCGACAGTTTGATTGTTTGAAAACAAAAGCACGCCTAACAAAGGGAAGCGATCGAGGAGCGCAGGGAAGATTTTGATCGCTAGTTCTTTCAATTTGACGGGGTATTTGTTCTCTATTCCTTTACGAAATCAAAGTAGCATCAATGCCGAATGGTAAGTATACTATCAAATGCTTGCCAGAAGTTTTCACTGCTCTGTACTACAAGCGACCGAACACGAGGCTCCGAGGGCTACTGCTTCACCATGACAACATCACACATGCCGGAGGAAGTAATTTTTTTCGACCCCATTTTCACGTTTGAGGCTCCCCTGAAAAATAATTGAATTACATTTTTAATTCAATATTCCGTTTTTGGTCAACATTCTACAAACATATCAAAATTTCCTGTTTCTATCTCATTCTGTCTAGACACCCGTGACGTAAGGAATAGACAGCAGAGTGGCAAAAGCAGATAAGTACCTGATCTGTTAAAAACATTTTTGGAAATATACCACCACATCCTCGAAAGTCTAGACACTTGAGTAATTTTTTTTTTCTTGTTTAGCACTTTTTGCACATTTACACAAATAACTTAAAAGACAAAAGAAACAATTAAACATGGTGTACAAGGGCGGCACTTATTGCTATTAGCAATATCTTCCAAGCAACCCTTGATAGCTTACAGAAAGATGAACAAAATAACAAGTGAAGGTGTAAATACTAATACTAATAGACTGATACTAAATACTAAAAGAAAATAATAGGGAGATCAAGATAGAAATATAAACCTAAATATCTAAGACATAAACTTACATATAAAAATACATGAACATACTTTAATAAATCAATACATACCTATAAAATATACACATACGTATATAAATAATAAATAAACATACAAAAATTATAATAATATTGGATATTTGAGTTCTAAGATGGGTACTCAGTTAAAAAAAATCGCTTCACTTTTATTTTAAAGTGATTTGTATTTTTCAATGCCTGAATTGACACTGGTAAGTGATTCCAGAGTATTGCAACGTGTACCGAAAATGAGTCACTGTAAAATCCTGTTCTGTTTTCTGGAATAGCTATCCTGTGACTGTTGCAGGAGCGCATTTCACGCCCGCGTTCATTAGTGAATATTAACCGTTCACAGAGGTAACTAGGAGCAGAGGGATTGTTTAAGGCTTGAATAAGCGTGGATTTGGTAAAATTGCGTATATTTAGCTCGATTTGTAGGCCAAACTGGCTACTAGAAAATTCTGGGAAATATATATGTACTTAATCATGTTTTTCTGACGAATTAAGCCTTTATAGATTATCGAAATTTTATATCTTTACCCAAATAAATATATATCTGTAGGTACCTAATTTCATTCTGTACATTCAGTTCGCTCGGACACGGAATATGCGTTTGAAATGAATCTTTCACACAATAAAAGATCTCATTATTATCTACAAAAAAGCCTTAGTACTTTATTTCTGTATGTCCTAATGAAGCCACGATTTCAAAATAACTGAAGTTTTGCGTGCGCGGCATCTGATTAGAGCAGGATACAGAGTTAAAAAACAAACTCGTTAGAGCGGGACCGAATTTTAGCATAGTGCAGCCCCTTAATATACTATGGAGGAGAGAAATAATGTGAGCATTTCTGCGAAGACGAATGGGGAGCCAATTTATTTGAGAACGGAACTGTGAGACATGGTCGTATTTACGAAGAGAAAAAATGAATCGAATACATACATTTTGAAGTCGTTCGAGTTTATTGAGAAGCTCCTCAGTGAGGTCCTCGGGTAAGTTTTGTGTCAGTAAACAGAATTTCGGTGCAAAATGCACATCATATACTGTTTCCCTTACTTTTGAATTTTTGTGTGCAATAAATACGTTTAAAGCAATTCCAGATAATTGCTTATTCAGGTTTTGAATAAGATGATTAGTCCTCAACCAGAAAAGCAATGTGCTATAAGCAGTTTCCTATTTTTGCTTCTTAATGCTATTAAAGTGCTAATACTCGAGTAAAAGTGCTGTAAGCGTTTACTCGACGCAAATTTGGCGTAGTTTATTCAGAGGCATTTAAATTACACTTATAGCACATGATTCAGACATCTTAAAAACATTTCAGGAAACATATTTTAATTTCTGTATTATTATAGCAATAACGCAGGTTTGTTCTTTATAGAACATTTAACTCCATGTTACAATGGGTTGGCTGACAAACAGATAATAAATTTTGTTCATGCTCGTTGTTATTGGTATGGAAACTTGAGTCTACATACTTATTGTGAACCATATATTGGTGTGGATCCCGCTTGGCTTACCAGATGATAATAAATTGGGCTCAATTAACTTTGCAGAATAACTCTTCTATAAAAAGCGCCACTTTTATTTTTTTCCCTTTATTTGTATCCATTTTGTCAGATAAGAAAACAAACAACCTTCCTTGAACAATCAACCCAATAAAATGTACGGATTTGTGCTGTAAATGTTTTTCAGGGCTCTGTTATTGTACTCGAAGCTGAGTAAAAGTTAACTAAAAGCACCCAATATAATCCACATCCTATAATATAATTTTAAAACCCGTTACTCTAAATGTCATATTATAAGTATGCAGTAATACCAACGATGTTTTTAAATAGTGAATAGATAGCTTTTAGTCGACTTTTATAGAACAGAACAGAGTGTCGAGTTATAAAAGAGTCATAGTATAAATTCAGCAAATCAGCCGTTCTGTAGCTGTCACGGAACTATTAAAGAACAAAGATGCTCATTGCTCAATAAAAGTGATTTGGTCACCATGAGTCGGCATCTTTCCAAAGTTAAACACCATAAGCGATTATATTGACAATAACTGTTATACGGGTCACATTAAACAAAAGGGATTCTCAAACATCCCAATAAGAATCTCCGCGTAGTTTGCTACAAAGTAAAGATCGGTATCAACTATGTCCGGGCTGTGTCCTGATCAACGGTCTAACGCACTCTGCTCGACAACCGGCTCCACCCCGGCAAACGGCCCCAATCGATGGAAAATAACCTAGAACCATAAATCATGACACTTTATAGCCTCCTCAAGCACACCAGCAGTCGCCGTGAGAAGCAAGACCTCTATTGGAGTCTACAATAGAGTTCTTACCAACAACGTAGCCAACAGTGTGAATTCTTAGATTTAAATTAGGGTCAATTATTAGATTTAAATCAACAATTTTGTTGTGTTATTATTATTATTATATAGTATTTTTATATATTTAGACGGCCATTGACGTTTTCTCTATGATTGACATCACCTCAGTGCGACCTTGTGTTGGTGTCAATGATGCCTAGTAAAAAAAAAAAAATTAAAGCAAGAAATGTAAGTGTTTAATATCGATACAATTATTGGTACTTACCAGTTTAATTGCTTAAACGAAATAATGACGTGAAAAATGAAAATGTGCGCAAAACTTTTGCAAATTTAACAGAACAGATTTAGTTACTCATAAGTATAACATTTTATTTACATCTACAATCACAAAGTACCTCAAAAGTAATGTACGTATTGGATTTCATGAGCCATTATCGATATCGATGTTTATCAGAATCGAGTACACGTCTCCTCACTATAACACACGGTCAGTTCTTATGTTATAAGCTTTTGAATTTGAATTTTGAAGTTAAGTAAAAATACTAAGAAGTTTATAAAAGTATCATTCCAAGAAGTTTACAACCTAAGTGCAGGGATGTGACCTCCTTTTAAAATAAATGACCTCATCAAAGGATGATCAAAGGTAAAATATTATCTTTATTTAGTTTTCCACTTGCAGTGCTCAATGCTAGTGCCGGGGCCCGGGGCAAATGCAGGACCGGAAAGAGGCGGCATTCGAAGTATCCACCTACTTAATTTACGGTTGTAACTCTGACACAACCCGCTACTTTTTTTTTGTTGAGACGGTAATGGAATAGGGAAAGATAAATAGGATTAAAAATATGGTGTGGGACATTACATTGAAAAAATTTACTTATTACTGAAAAAAAAAAGACTGAAAAATAAAATCTTTTAGGATATTATTTTTAAGGTAATGGTAGTTGATTATGGTTTGTTTTTGATTTGGTATACAACGTTTATTCTTAAGGATCATACATAACAGATTTTATTCCATTGCGTATCCTCGGTAGATCAAAAGTTATTATACATAGTATCCTTGGTAGACAACGAAAATTTCAAAACGTCCAATTATATGTTAAATTTTTTTTCTAAATGTTTTTATGGTTCCGTAGTACGTAAAATATACAAAGGGAACCTTTATGGTGATACTAAAGATATTAAAGATAAAGACATGAATTTGGCACAAAAATAGCTTTAATTTGCCCACATATCACGGTGTAAAAAAAATATGTAAAATTTTTAATTGTTCAAAATATTCCCAAAACAAAAGCGAGCAAAATAAAAAATATTATCCTAAAAATACAATTTGTAATTAAAAAGTTGATTGTAAAATATAATACTTTTACTATATCTCCAGTGCACTGGTTTCGAGAAATCTTTAAAAAAACACAAAAATATGTATATAAGAGGGGGCCCTTATCTCCGAAACTGGTAGACCGAAAAATATGAAAAAAATGTTTATCACAGATCATAACTAGCCAATTACAGAAAAACTACAGCGATTTAAAAAAATTAGCACAAATGAGAAATGAAAAAAAAATATATATAAATGTTTTATAAAAATACAATATTGTAGGTATTAAAAAGTTTATTGTAAATATATATATATAGTTTTTCTATATTTAATTGCATATATTTCGAGAAATCCCTGAAAAACCATAAAAATGTAAATTAAATGGGCCCTTATCTCCAAAACTGGTGGACCGAAAAATATTATGAAAATAATGGCTATATGTGTTTACGTAAAGATTACAGGAAAAATAAAGCGGTTGAGAAATTTACCAAAAAAAAAATTACAAATTTATATTTATCATACGGGACCCTCGTACGCGAGTCTGACTCGCACTTGGCCGGTTTTTTTTAGTCTATCCATAAAATAAGGTCTTGTTTCACCCCCTTTCGGCACTTAGAATGGACACACTGTATTTTACTAAGTTAGCGGATTTCATCAAAATCGTAGCCTGAGATGAATAAAATTATTGACTTGAAAAACATCCATAGAACTGTTTTAATTACAATTTGCCTTTAAATCGTAAGAGGCTATGCGAATTTTATTTTTGTCACAAGCGAAAACACGCTCAGTGCGAGAGGGGCGGATTCAGGGCGAAAGCGAAAAATGTTAGTTTTAAAATTTTTATAAAAAAACTAAAATAGCTAGCAAAATTTCAAATTTCAAATCTCTAGATATTGTTAAAACACACCTAATAAAATATGTTTGAGTTCTGTATATGGTTCTTATTCGTCAAACGAGGAGAAAAGGTGTGTTTGAAGACCTCATTTCAACAATTATTTCTATCGAGGAAAATTTATCCAAACATGTTTTCCAATTTTAAAACCCTAGATTATATAGTCAAAATGCATATACCAGAAATTTATTAAAGTTTTCCGTGTATTTCATGAAATACACAAAAAGAAGCACCTCTATTTTTTTACATATAGCCTGAATGCATTTTTTCCGCCCGCATATTTGTATGACCAGTGACTAATTACGTATATTTTGCATATTTTTCAAAAAAGTAAGAAATAGCCTTACTTTCCGGGCAGGTGAGGTTACAATAATTTGTAAAATCTGTGATAGTGAAGCGTTAATTAAACCCATGAGATGAATAAAAATTATTTACTTGAAAAAAAAACATCGCCTATAAAACTGTTTAAATTACAATTTGCCTTTAAATCTAATGCAATAATTAATTCCAAGAATGGCACGCAATTGGTAATTTCCGTAATGACGTCACTGTCACGTGACCGGCTCGGCCAGTCAGCGCGCAGCGTCGTGCTGAAATATGCGCGAGACCTTCCCGATGTTTAATGAGACATTTTTTAACGACTCGTCATTCATATATTGCTGTACATGCGTAGTACATAGAGATGCAGGACGCTATCTGATTTTTGCAATGTTTTTAGGGTTCCGTACCCAAAGGGTAACCAACGGGACCCTATTACTAAGACTCCGCTGTCCGTTTGTCTGTCCGTCTGTCTGTCCGTCTGTCCGTCTGTCACCAGGCTGTATCTCAGGAACCGTGATAGTTAGATAATTGAAATTTTCACAGATGATGTATTTATGTTGCCACTATAACAACAAATACCTACTAAAAAACAGAATAAAATAAATATTTAAGGGGGCTCCCATACAACAGACATGTTTTTTTTGCCGTTTTTATAGATAATGGTACTTAAATCCTTCATGCGCGAGTCTGACTCGCACTTGGCCGGTTTTTTATTTTGCAATTTCTGTGTATCTTCTCGATATAGCCACTAAAAATGCAATTATGATCAAGTAACTTTGTTGACATTATAAAAAATAAATTTTTGCTTATAATATCGTATTAATGCAATATTAAAATATATATTATAACATATATATTTGTACAAATTACCGTTTAAAGGTTTTTCATTTTTAGTACACTATATTTTATATAAATACAAAACAAATAAATTACTCACATGTTATGTTAACACTCCCTATTGAACTTAACCATACATACAGATTCACTTTCATACATACATATATTCTGAAGCAACTTTAATTCATAATATTTTTCATTTTTTTTGTAAAAATTTTTAGATATAAATTGTTACTTCCTCTTTTAGCAGTCATAAGTATAATATTCTTAATGTTTCTGGGTAGAGCCTAGTTTCCACCTCACAAGGCAACTTAATGTGGGAATTAGTGTCGTTTTGTATACTGTAACATGTTTTTGCAATAAAGAAATTTTCATTTTTCATTTTCACTTAATAGTTTTAGGCGCTATATTTAGACCCCTCAGTGTGGTCGTCATCAGGCGAATAAAAAAAGGAAATATATTTTGAATCAGCGTTGTGTTACCTTTTCCAACTACTAATCTGTTATTAAATAAATTAATGTAAGACTACCTTTAACCATATCTGCTGGACGAATGGGCCGAGTTGGGCATAATGTTTGTTTATATAGTATTTGTACTTATATAGTAAAATGAAATTTGAGGATAATTCATAATTTGAACGAAATTATGAAATGAAAGATGAAGACAGTCTGAATCTGCTGAAACTGGTCGGCTATCCCGATCAAAATATGTACTGTATTTGTATTTTTTCATAGTTCATTTTATTACAATTTTGTTGTATTTATTGCATTGCATTAATTAGTTATTCCTATACTTTTATTTTTGCAAGTGTATTATTTTATAAAATAAAAGCAAGCCAAACTTATTTTTTTTCAATTTCCCTGTATCATATTTTAATTCAATTGTTTTTATTTTTATTTTACATTAAAACTGACTTGTAATATGTGAATATCTATATTATATTAATACATTTCGTTTGTTTTATATCGTATTGTATTATCACAAGTGGACTGCCTTGTGGTCTAAGTCAACAGAATGGAAAAGGGGCAAAAGGTGGTAAAATAATCTTGAAAAACACTTTTATCACTGACTTAGTTATAGTTTCTTACACTTTCTACCTCCAACGTAGATGATTATGCACCAATTGAGATCCACACTGCCAAATTATTCCTGTAGATGGCGCATCGTCGATCATCTGTCATCTCAGTCCATTGTTATGGTTTTTGCGTAGCTTTTTGTGATTTTCGATTAATTTCTTGGCATTTTGCCTACATGTGCCGTACCAGGTTGCTTTAATAATGGTGTTTATTTATTTCCGAAAAACCCTATATTAAAAATTAATAACTTAATAACAATAACAAGTATATAATATATTGGAATACAGGTGATAGGGGAAATAAAAAATGTAAGATATTGGAGAAAAACAGTAGGAAAACCGGAAAACACACAATAACAAAGCACACAATAAGTCCGACCTATGCTAGCGCCATCTGTAATTAGCTTTGCTGTGGATCCAGAGATGGAAAAAAGCGCTTTATATTGACAATGACTTTTAGCTTAATGGTTTTTATGAAAAGCTGGCTGTATGAAACAGCTTAATAGCTTAAAACGCTTTCTACTTTTTTGAACATAGTTTACATTATAAAGGATTTTTACCTCTTTTTCTATTATCAATGAATTTCCCATCATACACCATCGTATTCTATACACTTATATGTATAAGGCGTAGGTGTTGTTGTAGGTTCCTTATTGTATTTTGTACAATATTGTTTTTTTTACAAAAAATACACAAAAAATACACTGCTTTTTTATCCTGCTGTTTTTCAAAATGCTACCCCACTGCTGTTTCGAGACATTTTAACTTTTATTTACACATTCACAAAATAGATTTACACTTATCTACAGTTAACAAAGTTTGTTTACACGACGTTACGTAATTGAAACAAAAATTAACACGAATTAATCACGTAAAGCAACTAAAACGCATAAAGCATATGAACGCATCCACCCAACAACGAAAGCTAATAAACACTGAAAAGCAAGTCGAGAATTTTAAACGTTTTTGTCGAAAATTTTATACGACCGAAGTAAAAATACCACAATTTAAAAGCCTAATTTCTATTACCACGCAAAATGAATCGTGTAATAGAGTTTTTAAACGCAATTTTCGTGTAACTCCACAGTGGATCCCAATTGAATCAAGTTTGCGGAGATTCGAAGCCTTACCTTACCTTAACCTTAAGCCAAAGACTCAACCTGTTCGTGCATCGAAACGCAAACGCAGCTTCATCTCGTACTGTACCTACCCAGCCACCGTGACGGCATGGCGATCTAGAAAATATATTTTTTAGTTTAATAACATATTATATTTTTAAGTAAGTTAATTTTGAATGTTAAAATATATTAATGTTTCTATATTTCCGTATGTAAGAGTGTTTTGTAATTTTGAAAGCATTTTTCAGATATACAGTTACCTATTTAATTTTAAAATATTTTAAAACATATTTTATGTTATATTTTTGATAAAATTTTCATTTTACTTCTTCATTCGATACTATATTATAGTAATCAGACATATATAAGTAATAAATAAATTATAAAACCTATAATAATAATTTGTAACATTTTAACCTACAACATTAACCTTTAATGAATGCACTGTTAATGTCGAAATCCAAAATACGTATCCCTCTACGCAAATAAGATGCATCTGAATCAATAAATTGTTGTTCAAATGTGTCCAAAAGTGTATATTATACCTATTTTAGAAATGATGTGTACTCCGCGGAGGTCACCTCTTTTAGTTGATAGAACTGTAACGTGTCGAGATCATACATACATATTATTACATAGTTACAGCCATGGCCGGTATATATGTCGTGGCCATATCGTAGAATTGACCATTTCATGATCTGGTTGGCCATATCGTATTTCTGTTAAAATTGGGAGGGTCGCCTCGCTCCGCTCCGCTTCACTCAGCTCTCCAAATGTATGTATTTACATGTAAACCTAACACGCTCCTCCTCGCTTCGCTCGTCGTCGCACCTATTTTTTAGTTTTGGTAAAAGATTTTTGATTTCATACTTTACGATCTGCCCAACCAGATCATGAAATGGTCAATTCTACGATATGGCCACGACATATATACCATTCTATTAACAGTATGTTACTTGCAGATGTATTCAACCGAAGATAAAAATAATTAAAAAACCTGTTAACCTATTTATGTTCGTATTTTTCAAATGTGAGGTCATATTTTGCAGACGAATTTCTTATATTTTTATTTTAAGACCATGATTAACATTTCATTTTATTTTAGTGTGCATCAAAAATAAATGCGTTCTTTATCAAAATGCCAGTTGTTCAAGAATCAACCTTGGGCATGATTTGCTTTAAGGGTTACCGTTTCTCAACGGAACTCTACCAAACCAGTAACGTATAATTGACCTTAAAGATACGCTCATAATGTTCGTGATGCGCATATCGCGAGGACGAGAGTTTTAGGGTTCCGTACTCGACGGGTGCCATTCGGAACCCGAGTACCAAGCCTCCGCTTTCCGTCCGTCTCTCACAGGGGTCTACAGCTTCAGCCGTTATAGGTAGCCAGTTGAAATTTTCACGGAATACGTGTTACTATGGCCTCTATCGAGGCAAATAATATAAAAAATGCCCAATGGGTGGTCTCAATTAGAGTTACCAGATCCAATAACGTGAATTCCTGACAAAATTCCTGATTACTCAATTAGTTTTCTGACATTTCAATGCGGAGGTAGCGCGATTTTCAACAGTTTACGTTAGAAACATAATGTAACTCAATAAATATCACTATTTTAAGTTTATTCGTTAAAATTTCAGACAAATCCTATTTTTTCCTGATTTCCTGATAGGGGGCCAAAATTCCTGACATGTCAGGAAAATTCCTGTCATCTGGTAACCCTAGTCTCAATTTACAAAGCGTCTAAAAAGGTAGGAATTTTTAACGTTATTTGTTTCAGCTTTGTCTTAAAGAATGTAGTATAGACAAGTTTCAAATTAGGCCGGATTGTTGTACATAGTCTCAAGTAAAACAAAAAATAACAAAAATTAGGGTTCCATACTCAGGGGGTTCCGAATTGTTTGTCAGGCGCTACCGTTTTAGCGCCTTCTTTTTTCTGGCCTTGATGTTGCTATGATATTTATATTGTTGTTATTTACCAAAATGTTTTTAGTGTTCCGCACAGATATTTTGTAGTGATACGGAACAATTCTCGCTCGAGTCCAACTCGCACTTGGCCGGTTTAATTTTTTTTTTGTATGAGGAGCTTGTCGCCATTTTGTACACTAGCATGAGTTATAATTACACGCATTCATCTATCTAAATCCGCAGTTTCGAGGTTGCTGTAACCTGATCTGACAGTACTTATTTAACAATGAACTGTCACTCTTATTCTTAGGTAATAAGATCTATTATACTTTGCGTAATCTACACAAGTTTGCTGATTTGCTAGTGTGCGAATATCGAGATGTGGGTTGACCTTCATATTGGAGCCTAGATAATGTGCCTAGCATTTAATTTAAGAGAACAACTCTGCTATAGCTTTGCAGCCTTCCCTGCCCCCCTCTTACATATCGAAAAAGGGACTCTGAGGGGCAGCAAGAGGGTGGTTGAGTATCTAAGCTTGTTGGTAGCATTATTGTTTTATAAATAGCCAGATGTTATATAGGAACCGGCCGACAATGATAAGATTACTGAAAGGAATGTGGCTGATACCTACCTGTGTATGTATTTCCGAATTTATGCCGGTCTGTACGATGGGTACCAAATTTTTGCAAATTTATTTATGTACTAGGACAACTAACCAGATGTAGTGATTAATTAAACTGTTTATAAAGTAGCTAATTATTGTGAGAAAACGGTCTAAGGACCAAGAATAATATCATAGGCTAAGTATTACTACGTATAGACCGACAACTCCCATACATCAGGGCGTAGCAAATATTTTACGTGCCCTTACAAAACTAGGTGTCGCCAAGTGTTGCAAATAAGCATAACCTGTTTAATTGGCTGCAAGTAAACTCTCATGGTTACCAAGTAAACATGTGGCTATAATAGTTTTGCTTAGAAAAACTAGATGGCGCTAAGTTGACAACACTAACAGTGAATATTTCAGCGCCATCTATTATCGAAGTAGGAATTATTTTTATGTTACGTGACATCGCTGTGCCAGTAGCGTCACCAATCGGTATTTTTTAGCATCTAGTTCGTTAGAGGATTTAGCAACTTCATCTAGATTTTAGTTAGAATTTTACACCTTTTTTGTGGCTACAAACTGATGTATGGGAACTGCTAGTCTATACGTAGTAATACTTAGTTTGTGGTAATATGAGGAATTAACAACTGTTGTTACAGAGTGGTACGTTTCAACGATGATGCACCAACATAGGGTTGCCAGATGATCGAGATTCGTCGGCATTGTCCCGACATTTCATATGATGTCCAGAGTCCCGAAAAAATACAAATTGTCCCGACAAATAACAAATAACAACAGTCGGCGGGCAAAAAAGTATTTTGTCGTAATTACTTTAACATTAATAATAAAAAAAATGTTGATTCGTAGTATTTATTTGTCCCGACCACAATCCCAAAATCCCGACTTTCTGAAATTATGCCCAGATATTTTGGTTTTCTCATCTGGCAACCCTACACCAACAAGAGACTTGGGACCGAAAATGTTCTAGTTTTCAAATAGGGACCGAATTTTGACGACACTAACTTCTAAGAAAAAAGAAACCGGGCAAGTGCCTATATTGGTATCGCACGCCACGTTATATTCTACTAGCTTTCGTCCTCGGCTTCGCCCGCGTGGGATTTCAATTGTGATAGTTTTCGGCTTGTCGCTTATTTTATCAACACCCCATCTAGTCTCTATATTGACCAGGGTAACTATGGTGATAATAAAGAAAACCGCATCCAAACCCGACGAGTGGTTCACAACATACACACAGACAGACCACAAAATTTATTTTAGACTCAGTACTAATACTAATAAATAACCCATAACGAGGTTTCGACTAATTCATTATGGGTAGTAATAAAAGCTCCGAAAACTAAATTAAAAAAGAGGATGTTATGAATCTTACTGCTTTAAATACTAATCTACCGAAAACTTCTGTGCTAATAAATATACGAAAACTACCGAATGAAATACTGAAAATTCCCAAAACTACTGTCAGCTATTTTTATCGTAGATCGCCGAAATTTTTTTTTTTTGTATATCCTGAATTCTGTTAAAACTAGAAACCTCGCTTCGCTCGGCTCCTTATTTTATCTTACATGTAAACTTAACACGCTCGTCGTCGTACATATTTTTGAGTTTTGGCTCATATTTTTGTTTTTGACTATGTATTTTCGGTAAGTTCTTTCGGAAGTTCAGTAAATTATTCGGAGGTTCATTATTTAAACTAGGTGGTCGTGAGAAATTTTAGTTTGCTATGTTTGCTATGTGTAAATGTTACACAGTTAAATTTAATTTTTTTTTTATTATGATACCTAAATTATATGTCACAAATTTTTTTACATTCGACTGATGACGGCCCCATACCGAGGGCCGAAATATATCGAGTAATAATTTTTTTAATTGTTTTAATAACACTATACTAATAAAAAGCTCATAAAAGTTAAATATAATATATTTATAAACAGTTAAATTAGTATATTTTTCGATAACAAATTTTGCCGCTGTTCAGATAGTATAACAGTGTGCAGCAGTTCGCTGGGATTTAATTTGTTTTTCGAAGGTTTTATCCATTTATTATTGGTATATATATTTTTTCACCACAAGTAAAAAACCATAAGCAACGGCTTTCTTATGAACTGAAATGAAATATATTTATTTATGTAATAATAAGGTAATACAGGTTATACGTATACGTTTATACGTATAAATAAGGTATAACAGATACACTTATTAGGGTCAGTTTTAATGTAATATACGTAATTAAATAATCTATGTGTATAGGTAATAGTTTTATGTCATAAATAATAATATGGAGAAATATGCAGGGGAATAATAAAGGCTGGGTTTACTTAAATTTGCTAAAAATATAGGAATAAGGAATAAATAATATTATAAATATATGCAATACATATAATAAATATATGCCTAACTCCGCCCATTCGATTAGTATTGCTAAGAAGAAGGGCAAAAAACTTAGCAAATCATGTCTTTTTTAGGGCTCCGTAGTCAACACCAAGGAACTCTATAGTTTCGCCGTGTCCGTCTGTCTGTCTGTCTGTCCGTCTGTCTGTCTGTCCGTCTGTCTGTCTGTCCGTCTGTCTGTCTGTCCGCGACTTAGCTTGGAGACTATTAGTACTAGAAAGCCGTAATTTGGCAAGTGTATACATATTTATCACGCCGATAAAGTGGTACAGTAAAATTTTGAAAAAGATTTTTTTTGATGGTACCTCCTCTACACGTAAAGTGGGGATGATTTTTTTCTCGTCTATCCCCTAGTGTGGGGTGTCGTTGGATAGGTAATTTAAAAATATCGGGGGTGTAAGAAGATCATTTTTCGATCCAGGGTTCCGTTCGCGAAATATTAAACATAAAAGTGTTAATTTTTGTTAGAGTCAAGTGTCCCCCTCCCCCTGCCAGCGAAACGGTTGTATTTGGAGACGTGAAAAGAATCACGGCAGTAGTATACATAACGAAATTTAAGGAAAACTATCACATCTAAGTAGGCTTTACAAGTAAACGAGTACAGATCTTTTAGTCCCCTCTAAACACGGGGCGATTCGCATCAGCAGGAACAAAATGTATGGGCCGTTCTTGGGAAGAGCAACTTCCGAGCGTACTAGAAGTTTGGCGCGATCTCTATTAGTCGACAAACTTATGAAATTTACTTAGAGAAGAAGTCCGCATATTGTGCAGAGCAACTACGGAACCCTACACGGTGCGTGGCCCGACACGTACTTGGCCGTTTTTTTTTCGTAATATTAGTTATAATTAAATGTAAAAAGTAAGCCTATAGTTTAATTGAATAAAGAGATAAAAAATACAAGACAGGAGAAAATTATGTCATATGAAATCTTTAAATGCTGGGGTCAATTTATATATTCATATACTTTGGTCTCATTTATTTACACAGAGAAAAATATTTTTTGTTTTTGGCAACCCAGAAATTCGGAGTGGCTTTATAGGTATCTATTCGATGGATATTTCTTGGTGGAATAACATGTTCAATAAATTATACATAAATAAATAAATAAGGTCTTGGACTTTTATTCAACAAATATTGTGGAATAAATGTAAAATTATTTGTTTATAATTTAGGTCTTTACATATGAAACTGCCGAAATTTTCTTACAGATTCATGAGTTCACAATTCCTGTAATTCAATAGCTATTTCAATTATTTGTGTTTTGTTTGAAAATTGATTTAAAGGTTTTACATCTATAGGCAGATTAATGAAATACGTTAAGTTTCATTTGTGTAGCTTTTATACTTTGGATTTTATTCTATAAGCACTAGCTGCACATTCAGACGTGTGAGAACCAGAAATAGATTCTGGTTCTCACATGGTTGAATTATTTATTAGTATATTTTTTTATTAGTATGTAAGATAATTAAGTTTAAATTTTATTTGTGATTTTAATTTGATTAGATTTTATGGGTTTTGCATTGCCTGAAATAATTAGACATTTTATTTATTTATAAATACATAAAATACGTTGTTTTGTCACTGTATGTGACTGACTCACGCATGATCATCAAAACCTGTAAGGTACTTCCTGAAGTCCTAGTAAGCTAAAATTTGGTATGCAGGCTAGATTTAGCACAAAAACAACAAATAAAATTGTAACTTTCTCCCTCCAACTGTTCTGTATTATATAACAATTTCTATTCCAAACTTCCGAAAGTCCTAGAAGGCTGAAATTTGGTATGTAGACTAGAAATTCCACACAAACTAAGAAAAAAATTAAATTCTGTAACTTTCAACCTCCAACCCATCATAAAGGGGAGTGTTCTCGTAAGTCCGATTATAATATACATCACAAAAAAAAAACTCACCAAAAACATTCCATGTAAAGTAGTTGCCAAGACTCATAAGCTTATAACGATGTCACGATGTAACGATGTCATGATAAAAAGTTATCAGATCTCATGCATGATCAACTTACATGAAATGTTTCTGGTGGGATTGAATATTTTTGCGAAATTTTAAATGAAATGGGTTATTTGTAGTTATTTCATTTTTATTTACCGAGGCAAAGTACAATTTTTGTCGCATACATGTTCAGTTTAACTCGAAAACCACTCAATGGATTTGGATGCGGTTTCCATAATAATTTATCATCGTATTGACTCTGGTCAACATATAGGTTATAAAGGATCAAATATACGATCAAATAATCGCCAAGCCGAGAACTGTCGATAATTGTTTTAATCTTACGCGCAAATAAAAGGTTGGACGACACTCCAACGCGAGCGAAACCATGTGAAAAAGCTGGTAGTTAATATATTCTCAATTATTCGCTGGCACTGACCCCCCTAGAGTACCATCTGCCCCCCCCCCCTCCAGAAATTCGGGTGTCATTAATGTAAAAAGATGCTTTATCCAATTCTCATAGCTAATTCTTAAAAGATTATTTAAAAAAAAAAAACAGAGGTTATACCCCAATTTAGGACATTGTTTTCATAAATTAACCATTATTTTTTTATAATTATTTAAAGAATTGTCCGATGACCTTGTCACTTGAGAATTTTGGACATTATACTCATTGTGATGTGTGATTGCTTATAAAAAAAAAGTGGTCTGTCTCTGTCTGTCTACTCATCTGTCATCTAGCTGTCAAATTAGTCTGAAGCAAATTATTATAAATTTATCTTGATAGCAAAGGACACATTTCTAAACAGCCATTACGCAAGTGACGTCACACGAGGGCAAATGGAAGTTGCAGCCTTTTCGAAAAAAATATTCATCAACATGAAGTTTTTTAGACCATAACTTCGAAAATACGGCTTATTAAACCTAAATCTCGAAATGGTTTTCGAATTAACACACCTTAACATAATTCAATCTATGCCAATTTAAAACGATATTTGTTTGTTTGTGATCTCGTTGTATGGAGGGTTATCTCTATTTTATGTTATTACGATCACATAATCGAGAACAGATACCTAATTGTTGATGCCATCATGAGTTGAAGCCGCCCGCCCCACCCCCTCTACAAATCCTAGTCACTAAAATGATGTGTGATGTGTTAGTTTTAACTAAACAAACACGTAACATCTTTCAACAATTTTTTCCACATAATTTAGCTCTTGCTACGGCGTGGCGTAGCAAATGCCGGCGGTGCATGCGTAAAATATTCATTATTGCCTAACTGTGTTACTATGGAACAATTACAAATGATTTATTTTTACAAATTAACGACTTTTAAAGTGAAAAACGCACATTTTCAAACCTTTTTTAACTAGGGTTTAAGTAAATGAAAGTAAAATGGAGACGACAAACAATATCTGTTTCTTGGTAGGTAACTTACATAGAACCTATAAAAAGATGTGTTAGATAAATAATTTACTTTGACGTAGGTATAATTTCCTGCAGGTCACGGTAAAACAAGGCAGCTCATATTACTGCGCCACCGTAATGCTCATAATCGTTCAAAAAGTTGTACCGCAGCTTATGGCCAAAGATACCGTTTAAAATGTTAAATGAAAAATGGAGGCGGTATTTTTTTGTATATAGGTAATATATTCTGTTAGTAGGGAAAACTAATTTCTGATTTCTCCCAATCGTAATGCTTTTACCTTAAAATGTAACCCTCCAATCAACAAACTTATCGCTATAAACCTCTTTTTACGCTTAGAAAATTTGCCAGTTTTCTTGGGATTACAAAAATCAAAGTTTACGCGGGCGGGCTACCATAAAACATTTACAACCATTTCATATAGTTAAAGAAAGGCTAAGGCACTGACCTATCAAGCCAACGCTTATTACTTTCGATCGCAACAATTTAAACCCTCAGCCATCAGCCTGTCAGTGCACATCTAGCAGCGACCAGCGCCATCTGTACGAATTCCTACAAAAATGCACCGAACCATTTTCTTACAAGAACACAAACACAACTGCATCCGCTATGCACACGAATGCAGAAATGAAATGGCTATACAATCGAACGCACCCACACGCCGAGAAAAAAACGAAAAAAAAAACGCACACCTACACGATTTCTTATCCGAGCTGACGCACACCACGTTCGACATTTTAGGGTTGGAATTTTTCTAAACTTGCATTTCAAATTCTAGTTCTAAATTCAAAATCTAAACCACTATTTTGGCTTGGTATTTGAGCACGTGATTAGTTTTGGAAGTATAATGAGTAAGTTTGACTAAAATGCATTGGTTCGTTTGATGGAGGGCACCCACACTGGTGCAATTCAATACGTAGACATCGTTGCATTTTTGTGGCTGTAGTGGTGTATGCTGCGACTGCTAGGTCTTGATACTAAGACCTAACTTAGAGTTTTCAAGTTCGAGGTAAAGCTTAATACTGATAACACCATCTTTATAACTTTATTTTGAGAAAATGGAACATATTATTGAACCAGGATGCTCGTACTCCTACTACGAGATTTCGTATCAACTTTTACGAATATTGAAATGACGGTTTGACCCTAATACAAGTCCTTTTCACTTGATTTAAGGATTTATTTATTTAAGGGATTAAAAATGTGTCTAAAATTGACAATGGCTTCTTGTTTTATTTATAAAAGTCATCAAATTTGTAATGCAAAAATAGAAAAGCAAAAACAAGTTTAAAGTTCTTAAATCGTGTTCGCGTGACAAAAATCGCTCAATTGTGGTCTAACCATATTTTTTTCTAAAAAGTAATTATGTTCAAGTGCAGAAAGTATCAAGAGTGTCCGATCCAGCCCTCTCGGTCGCAGTAAATACAAGGTAATGGCTAAGTACGCACGCCGCCTAGTACGCCGCGCGCAGTCGATGCAGTACCGCCTATGCACAAACTGAAAGACGTCGCTTTCTGTTCTCGCCACACTCTAGGACCACAACACGAAAACAACCGCTAAAAACCTCCAAAAAACACAGGAACTAAAAAACTTAAAAAAAATATTTTCAAATTGGAACTCTATTTACTAAAATAAGCATATCATTACCTTTCGTGGAAAAAAGTATTTTGCGATTTAGTGAGTTTTTAAAACATTTTAAGCAAAATTTTCTTCGTGCGGTGTTACGGCGATGCCTAACGACACATATCAAGAAACGTAGGACCCGAACTCTATATTTTATTTACCAAAAAAGTAAACAAAATATTTTATTAAGTGACTTGACTATGGTGATGTGTTTTTTCGAAACTTGTGCAAGTGTTTTTGTTGTGAAGTACGGCTGAGTCTAGCAGCGACAGTGTGAATGACAGAGAGGTGACAGGGATTTCAGATAGGAACTTATTATACTTTTTCAAAAATTACTACCAAAGTATCAAACTGGAGCGAAGAAGGACAGGCCACCTCTGACGCATGTAAGTTACTAAAACTGTTTTAAAAGAAACTTTGAAGATATTCAATTAACGAAGTATATTTATTTTCTTAGCTTCCGCTTTTCAAAGTTAATTCAAATACGTGCGCTTCCTTATTCTCACATTTTCCTGAACTTAAAAGGTTATGTATGTGTGCATGCACCGCATAGTTCAAGTGCCCGCCTAAACTTTGTAAGTGTGCGTGAACCTCACGCACATTTTTTGTGTTTTTCTTACGTATCTCCCCTCCACCCGGCCCCACCTATAGTGGTATAGTTTATCTATCCCACTCTTTTTCTATGACGACTCGCTATCGCGAACTGTATCTTGTGCTTGTGTGCGTGCACTACCAATGTGTGCGTCAGTAAATTGCAACCTATATTTTGATCGAAGGCCATGATGGGCCGAGAGAATACGAACTTTTATATTTCTTAAAGGTGATATTTTAACATTTTGCTGTTTATTTCTTATTATCCTTTAGTAACGGTTATAAAAAATTCAAGATTTAACATTCATAATATACCTACGTCTATAAAAAAAAGTACTACAATATTTATTATTTATTTCACGAAAGTGTAACGATTAAAACCAAACAAATATGCAATTAAAGAAGTAAATGCAAAGTAAAAATTATAATCTATCAAAAAATATGAATTTTAAAGATTAAAGCATTGTATGCAGCCGCTACGAAGTTGGCCTACAATCGTAGGCTAAAATATTGCCGACGGGGCGATAATTTATTTTTCGGTAAAACTTTTTTGTTTTTAATTACTAATATAAATATTAGTAGTTTTATCAGTATAACAACTTTGTTAATATTCATTTAAATATTTTAAATGGGTGCTACGGATATCGATGTTTTGAATAGGTTTCTTTGTAAATTCAATTATTGTTTCATGAATCAATGGCCACATTCAAAAGTAACTATTTCTATTGAAAAAGTAATCTTTTTCATAAACGTTTAGAAATTAATTACCCATACTTAATACTTAGGTGAGTTATATGGAAATTAAATAAATTTATTTAAAATCCTCGTTTCATGTATTTGCTCTGAATTGCTCACGTTTCTCATGTAATAAAGTTATTTTTGTTTTGCGGGAATGCAAAATATATTGAATTTTATTGAAAGGAGGTCACCGCTGCATTCAGGAAGTTTGATAAAACATCTCGTTTGGCTCATACTTCAAACCTTTATTTTTGTTTTTACCGATAATGAAAACATTATAACCTATTTGTTTAATTTATAATTACTAAGTAACATACTTTATATCTAGATTAGCCTGATACTATACTATTCATTTATAGTAGGTACCTAGATATAAAACAAAAAAGGAAATAACTGGCTCAAGAAGCGCATAACTCAAATTCGCAAAAGCAATCTCAAAACAATAAAAGTTCAAAATCAGAATACAATGAGAAATTGCAAATCGTTCAAAAATAAAAAGTTCAGGGCTGTCGTTGAAATACAATTCGAAAATCGGACGGATATTGCGTTTGCAGGGTCCTTGTGCGCCTGCGCCGCGGCCAAGGCAATCGCTTACACAACATCGACTCAGGCGCCGACTGTCAATGTTACTACATAACCTACAAACGCCTACCGACTTTACTTTAGTTAGATAGTTGATTGCGCCGCCATCTTGGATTTAGGATTAGCGTGGTTTGAAGGTTATACTTCTATTTTCCTTGTATGTAGTTTTGATGCTTTAATTTTTTTAATTTTAAAGCAGTTGATCAATTATAATTTCTTTTTTATGTTCAGTACTTACATAGTCATTATTTCACAGCCGTTCTCATTTTAAGAATTCAATTGAAATTCATAATGAAGGCAGCTTATTTAAGCATTCAGGCGACCCTATTTTTGGTGTATTGTTTTTAATCTACTTTACATTTTAGGCTATTGTTTGTCTGTACCTTGTGTACCTACCTAAGAAAATAAATACGTATGTATATTTGTACACAAAAAAGCCCCGGGACTCATAACCATGTTAATCAACTTTATCAAGGTAAAGTCAAGCTCTAAACGGAGGTGCGCAGGCGCTGCGGCCAAGGCGAAAGTCACACTTTGTACAACTCAGTGTTGCCAACACAAACGTTTTGCAGAAAAACCTAGCGTTCAAAAATTACGAGTATTTTAGTTTCATAATTTAATTACAGATATGTTGCAGTAGCTTAGTCAGTAGGACTTTTTAGCTCGAGTTTTAGAAGTCTCGCTTCGATTGTTTCTCCGGAATTAGCCCCCCTTGTTGTTTGAGCCAGCATCTAATTGAGAAATCAAACTAGATAATTGCTCTGTTTGAAAACTTCAATATTTATTAATAATTCTAAATAGTATGCAATCCACTGTTTTTAAGTAATATAATTTATTAGCAACACTGGCACGATCACTAGTTAACGATAGTAATTGAACCGCCATCTTGAATTTATTCTGGTTCGGTAAGTTGAGTTTTAAAATAAGTTTTGCTTATTTATATATAGGTAATATACAAGTATTAGCTTTTTATCAGTTAGCTAAACTTAGGTAAATTGTAAATTGTTTTTTACGCCATTTCGTATTTTCTGTGCAAACAAGTTAAGGCAAATTTCAGATAAGATTTCCAGTAAATATATATATTTTATACGAACATTACGTTATCGCTTTGAACATTAGCCTTGTAATAAAATCGACATACATAAAACAAAGATAACTTAGCACTTTATTATACCAATTACATAGACACTAATATTTAATCAATAATAAATTCAGTTTCCATTGTTCAATAGCGGAAAGTCAAGCATTTGTACTTAATTGCTGTCGTGATTATTTCTCAATCGTATTTAGATAATTTTACACAAGAGGCTCCGAGTTTTCATTTTTAACAAAACGTATTTTTAAATGTATCACACAAAAATAATCAGAAATAAAACCATAACCCTGTGCTTTTAAAGTAACTTTGAAATCAGAAATAAACGAATGACTCGATTTACGCGGAAAACATCTGCCCCTCTTAAAAGCATCTTGGTGTGTGTACGACAACAATAAAACTGCATTGACCCTGGCCTCCAGACGCCGAAACGAAATGAAGGGACAAAAAGCAAAAAATATGAAAAAGTGAGTTTCGTACTTTCGCTCTCGACTGCCAAAATTGGCTGATCCGAATTGGTGGGGGAAAGTGATGCATCCGTCATGCGTCATTCATTTCCTACAAAGAAATATACAAGTTTGTTGAACAGGGAACTCAAATATTTGTATGTTTATTTATTATAAGTAGGTATGATATGAATATTATTCACGTATAAATTATAATAATATATTTACTCCTTTTCTCTGCTTATCATTCACACCCTATGTTATTTCGCCAAAAGTTGCCTTAAAGATATTGCTATTAGCTATAAGTGCCGCTTTTATGTACATGTTTGATTGTTCTATGTCTCTTTTTCAATTGTGTAAATCGATAAAAACTGTAAAAAAAAGAAATGCCAAGGAAATAATGATATTTTCAGCAACGTCTAATTAATTTGAGTAAAAAAAGGTCTGCAAATATTCAAGTTTGGTATTAGGTATGTATAAACAAAGGACGCGGGCGGCAGCATCCTAACAACGGTTAAATAAATGATCTGTAATCGATGTTGTAAGTACATCCCTCATACATACATTGTTTGGCAATTCATCAAATATGAGCGATGCAACAACTCAGATGCGGAAATTGTAAACACTCTCGTGTGTAATATTTGTTTGTTACACCTAATTCCACCTGATCTGTGTGAGTCGCCCCCAATTGTAACTTTTTTTTATCATCTGCGTTAATATACCTACATGTGTGATGTATTCTCGTGATTTCTTAAATATCTTTAAACAATCCCTTTTTCGGTAAGAACTCAATATTCATCTTGTATGCAAACTTTCTTAAAATGGAAGCGAAGTCCAGTTCAACGACTCTTATCCAAGCAATTTTAATAAAAACAAAATGAAACGAGCATCATAAAACTATAATCAAAATGGCGTCTTTCGCAGATCAGGTTATCTATTGCCACAGCGACTAAGCAGAAGCGAAATTAATTCCCCCAAGTAAAAACTGATGTGCCTTGTCCATTCCCTGCTTTAAACAAGAAATAAGACACAACAAAAACTTAGTAAGTCCTCTTGCAGAATTCTCTAAGGCGAATGTACCATGTTATTTGTTTTTCAGATCCAGAGTTTTGGCGCAATTTTTATTTTGTTTTTTTTTTGTGTTTTGCTAACCTATAAGTTTTACAAACAGGTTTGTACTACAGGAAGTGATTCGAACACCTTGAACTTTGGGAGTGGATGCAGCTATATGCATTTAATGTTTTACCAAAAGCTGTGCATATTATTAATATTATAAAATTTTTTTGGGATCTGCTGCATTATAATAATAACTCAAATAATGCTAAATAAAAAAATGCTAATCCAAAAACACTAAAGTTAATCACAAGCGTCTCGTGGTCCGAGGGGCTCAAGCTACCGGACGCTTCATACATCAACTGCATATAAGAATCCGGCCGCAGACCAGTTTGGTACGTCAGATACGAGAGTTATGCTTTATATTTATATCTAAGAACACACTTATTACGTCTCTGTACGTATGCATTTAGTTTGTATGCGAGTAAAAAACGAAATAAATCAACGGTGAATGACCGAACGGGCATCGGGTTGAGGCAGGGCAGGTTTCAGAACGTCGTCAGGCGCGGGCAGTTTGACAGCTTTTGAGATGGGTTCTCTTTTTGGATTGTGGGCGGCACACTTATTCTTTTTAAATTTTGATTGGCGGTGTGGCCAGTCATTTTCACTTCTTCTCAGGGTTATAAATTTTCTATACCTATACAGGTAAGCTTTTGTGTATAGGATGCTTGAAATGTTTGTTTTCTACACACTCTACCGATCATACGAACTACAGTCCTACAAGGATCTTATGGCGCGTGGATTGGTTGTGCCCAAAATCGGAACTAACGCCGCTACCATACTCCTTGTTTCACAGCTGCGCCCCCCTGTCACTGTCATCCACCCGTCATCAGATCCTCGTAGCATTGTACAGTACCAATATAACTTAGCTAACTCGCGAAACTTTTTTTATTTATAGCCTGGAAAATTCCACACACCCTATTAAAATATAAGCGAGAGGATACACGAAAATTTTAATACTTTTTTCTGTGAACGACATAGCGTGTATACGGATCCAGCCGATGGGATGTTTCAAAATTGTCGAGAAAAGGTCTATTTGCCTAAATGTCTGCTGGTTTATAAATTAAAAGTAGTTAAATACATGAACATAAATACACATCATTCAAGCAAACATTAAATGTTTGTTTTGTGTTTGAAAGTTTTATTATTCACAAGGAACAATACGCAATTTATTATTTTAATTAGATATTTCTCTCTCCATAAACAAAATAAACGGTCTGTATTGTCGTTATGTTGACTTTTTAAGGTCACATCGTAGTTTTATCAGTTCAATATACTTTTTATGAGCCGATCCGATCATTTAGTGTGAATAAATAGTACTATTATTGAAATTGCGATATAAGTGAATTATTGCAAGAGAAGTGCATTGAACTTGAGTTAAGAAAATGACGAGAATTTTGACCTTTTCGCGGAGCCGTTGAAACAATTTAATAAGTTGTGATTTCTTCCGCGTCAATACGAAACAAACAAGTTTTTAGGCTCATTTTATCCGCGTATTTTATTGTTTAATATTTTTTAATGCATAATCAAGGTCGCTGCAAAAACAAAAGAAGAACCAGATGGCAACATCACAAACCATTCCTTACTCCTCTGGACTCAAAACCTGCAAGCAATATTAATCCTAAATATGATCTAAATCTTTGATACTCAGTTGCACAATCCGATACACCCAATCCTTTTCGTTTGCCTATAGCTCTTATTGCGTTTTAATATGCCATGGTATGCCGTGAAATAAAAATGGTCGACTGTATAAATAGTTCGGTACATCTGAAAGCAATTCGTATTGTAGATGATACAGTCGGACACACGTGCGTTTTATCTCACTCAGTAAACAATAAACAATTTATCATATTACGACTCCATGAGGAATTCCGGTGTTGCTGTTTGTTATTTGATTTTTAATGTTTTGTCATAATTTAGGAAGCAAACGAAAACAATTTTCTTGCCGGATTTGTTTATATTCAGTTGTGATTGGCTGAATCATGTATGATTGAGATGTGTAAATATTTTAAAAAATATTGTACTTCAGCATTCTGATATTTTACTTTGAATCGAATATCCAGTGGAATATTTCATCACATTCAAGTGGAAAATATTACTAAAAATTAAATTTCCAAATAAAAAGTCGTGTTCTTAGATTATGTTTATTTTGCGAAATCCATCGCTTTGAATACTCTAAATATTATTAGAGTGCATTACTGTTTCTTAAGAACAAGGCGTGAAATCACATAACGCCATCGTGAGCTTTCTGTATGTGCAGTACAAGCTAGTATATCAAGCAGATGCGAAAATAACAGTGGAAAAGTATGATGAAAGAATTCACCGGTCTAGGTAGGGACCTCGGTGGCGCAATTGGTAGCGCGCTTGTCTTAGTAACAAGAAGTCGCAGGTCCGAATCCAGGCCCGGGGAATTTCTTCAAATTCTTGTCTTTGGATTTGTTTCTGAATGATCTTTTCTAATTAGTCGTGTTCTTGTTTATTTTAACATGTGTTAACGTATTATTAAAATAAAAAACAGGTCAAGTGCAGGTGGGTCTCGCGCCCTGAGGGTTCCGTGGCATTCTAATAAATTAGTAGACCGAAATATAATTTTAACAAAAGTTACAAACGTCATTTTGCAGTTTTATTTCATAAATTTACCTGACAAGTATAAAACATACGAAATGAAACTGCAAAATTAAGGTGGTCACTTATTAGTTTATACTCTTTCCATACTTAAATTTCAATCAATTTCAGTATTTGTTGTTTAAATAGAGAATGATTATAATTACATAAAACAGAGTGAAATGAAAAAAAAATGTGAGATATAAATTTCGGGCCATTAGGGCTCGGCATCAGTCACAATGTGAATGGGCTGAAATATATCTCACAAAAAAATTCATTTAACTGTATTTTATTTAATTATAATAATTTAAAAAGACAAAAAGTCAATTTTTAATATTTATTTACTTAAATAGAGAATGTAATACAGTGGCGTGCACAGAACTTTTTGCTGGAAAAGCAAACAATTGGTCAAGAACAACAATAAAAAAAATATGAAAAAATTTAAATATCACTTTGAAAAAAAAAATTTTGTATGACGCCAGGGTAGACAATGTCTACCCTAGAGTGAAAATTTCCTATACAAACTTTTTTTTTTCAAAGTGATACTTAAATTTTTTTATATTTTTTTTATTGTTGTTCTTGACCAATTGTTTGCTTTTCCAGCAAAAAGTTCTGTGCACGCCACTGATGTAATATGACTAATACATAATATAAAGAAATTCCAAGTCTCTGAAGACCTCGTAACAAAAATGGTCTAAAACGACTTTAATGGCATTCTTTACTTTTGAAAAAAAGTACATATATTTGAATGAGCTCTAGACACTACGCAGGCTAGGATAAGAAAAAAATCCTTCGGCTCCTTTTTCACGACCCCTAAAAATAATTTAATTGCATTTTTCTTGGAACATGTACCAAGCATTTTTAATTAAATATATGTTTTTTTAGGTCAACATTCTACACAAAATATCAAAATTTCAGGTCTGTAATACAGACAGAGTGAAATGTAGGGCTCCGTGTTGCCCCTGGACATGGAATCCTAAAAATATAATCATTATTAATTCCAGTGATTCAAAGATTTTGAACATTAATAGCTTCTGGATCTTCTATCGATTATTTTTATTGTATGGGAACCCTTACTAAAAAAAAATTGAAATCTGAAATATTAAGTATATTTTTTGAAACAGAATTTGATGATAAAATCATTTACATATCAAAACCCATCCTGATAATCTCCTCAAGCTCTAAAATCAATTAACTATACCAACCTAAAGACCCAAAATCGCTCTTTGTCTCCGCATGGAAGGAAGACACAATTTACTTGGATCTTTGACCGTCTGGGTAGGTCCTTCACCTCCTAAATGAGGGTGGTGGGAGGTGGCATTTTAGGGGTTCCGTCTTAAATGGGAAACCCTTTTCATGATTATTAATTATTATTGTCTAATTATGACATCTATGCTAAATTGCTAAGCAAACGGTTTCATGCTCTGCTTCCATTTTTTATTGTCTCATTTTACTAGAATTCAAAATATTAGTTAATGTCCGTAAATTACAAAATTCTTAAATAGGATACGTAACGATATTAAGATTGCCTGTGTCATACGGTCGTAGCATTGCTTATACTAAAATTTTATTTACCAAAGGTCCATGAATATTCTTGTGCCAACTGCCAAACCATCCAAAGCAAGAAATTAAGGCGCTACGGAAAAAAAATCGACACTTTTAGAACTTGCATATCTACTTCAGTAAATAATGTATTATATTGATAAAATGGTATATTATTTTTTGGATCTTTTTCTAGGAACATGTTAAACTGAAACGCGATTGGATCAATTTGGCTTGACACAAATATTTATTGAAATGGGGTCTTTTTCGACACCAATTCTCCTGGTTTGACAATTTAGAAAGACATATGGACTGCAAGTATATTTTATTAGATGGGTTTTAACAGTATCTAGGATCTGGTTAAACGAAATTTTGAAAGCAACTTTGTACATTTTATATTAATAAAAAACCGACTTTTTGCTACTTTTCCTCGAATCCGTCCCTCTCGCACTGAGGGTTTTTTCGCAAACGAAGTAACAGTGACGCTAAAACTTTTACATATCACCTTAAACGAAAACCCGCTTCCGTTTAAATGTTGAAACGAGAAAGATGCCTTATCCGAATTTCTTCATCCCCCTCCCCCACCGCCGTCTCTCCAGTTTTATAGGTCGTCGCCAGAAGGTCCACTAGACGCATCCTCAAGGGTATGGATATTGATCGGGGAAAAATTGACGATATGGCGGAATTCTTTAATGGAATACTTTCGGAGATCGTTGAAGAAGTTTTAGAGGAAATAGGAGTCTTAAGATAATTTGCTCGTAGTTTATCCGTAGTTCTTCTCTTTTAATCCGGTAATAGTTACTATGCAAATAAATATTTATGTTCGCTTGACGGTGGAAAAGTAAATATTCGTTGAAAATGGTTATTTAAAAGTTAAAAATGGTGGTGTTGTCGTTAGGTGAGATTCATAATTATTATTATCTGACGACAGTATTAATTGGATCAATTTCTTAGTAATTCCAAAATATAGAACCTTATTTTTAATGATAATGTAGAGTCAGAATTCTATGTTTATATAAGACAATAAGTTTCTTTTTTTTAATATTTTTACATAGTAGTATTTGTTGCTATTCTAAGCGGTCAATAATTATTATAGGTGTACGTTTATGTTGTTTTTTTATGTTATTGCGGCGTTCGTCCTTATAGTTAATTTGTGATCACCCCGCGCTGTCTGATGAAGGTCACTCTTAAGTTGACCGAAACGTAAAAATTTTCTCGTAAAACTCGAAATGTGTCTTAGCTGTAATATTAATCTTATAATGTGTTATACCCAATGTGGTAAATTTCACTAATTTTAAAGAAATACAATATGAAGAGTCGTTTTAAGAAAAGTAATATCGATATAACAGTCCGGGCCAACCAAGACAGCGGGCATGAAGATAGTCACAGATGATATCGCAGTTTCTCGATCTTAGAGCGTTGACGAAAAATGGGGGTGCGCGGTGTGATGCTGACTGTACACAACCCAGAGCTATTTTCACGCCGCTGTCTTTGTTCTCCCAAACTCTAGCTTTACAAATTTACAATACACATGTAAACAGAATACTAGCGTTATAAATTAACGGAAAAAGACTATATTGTGTAACACGTAACACTTTAATATCATTTACTGGTATAATTAAATACATGAATTTTTTGGCAGTTCTCATTTCCCGATTTTTCCACTTAAAATGTTCAGTTGAAATCAAATAAATTAACTTTTAAATTGCGTCTTATTTTATTTTTTATTATGTTGTGATTTTCATGCATTTACGCATCGTCACGGCATGAATCCCTGAATGGGTGTTAGGTGTGCTGAAGTGTAAACTATGAAATACAAGTCAATGTCCACAATTGGTGCACCCGCTTTCACCGACGATTATTATGCCCCAAACGTAATCCACTGGTGAGCACTATCGCTGTACTTCGGACACCGAACTCAAATCAATTCGCACCGCGTGGTTTCAACCCACGACCTCAGAGGCGGCATGTCAGAAAAAACTGTATTTATATAAAAAGTGTGCTATCGGGAAATGTCGAAAAATAATATTTTATTGTATTTTCATAAAATATTAGTAGTAAAATAATTAAGCATGAAGTCTTTGAATTATTGAAACAATTACACAATGCCTGCAGAGTGAGTACTCTAACATCGTGATTCACAGTAGTTAGATTATTTTTTATAAACTTCCTCTATTGTTCTGAATTAGTATAGTTATAGATATAGTTGGTGCATTAGTATAGTTTAGAGCACACACTGTTTTTCCTTTAACTGAGTCATGATTTTTTTTCCTGCGATGATTTGCATGTTTGTGATTTTGATGAACAATGGCCGAAACGTGAACTTTGAAACGCCATTACAAACTATTAACGATTGCCATAGCTAGGTTCAATTCACTTTATTTTTCAGAATTTCTATGCTAAATGGATTGATAAAATAAACAGATGGTTATATTTGAGGTTTTGTCAGGTGGTAGAGCTGATGCCGGGCTCGACTGTGGAGGTACCACCATCTTACTTGGAGACCCCCTCGAAGTAATTCGAGGGAGAGTGAGAGGACAGCTCACAGGCAAAAAATCAGAAGGCCCACCATGCCTGGGACCGATGGATGGCGGTATATCCATCCCTAATAGCCGGGCCTTATATGGAACAGACTGGTGACGGGCAGCGGCGTCACTGGTGTGAGGGTTCCGGCACCGCGCTCACCAACCCGCCTGCCCAGCGTGTGCGAGTATGAGCAATTCTTCCAGGATGACAGCCGGGAGTGGCAAAGTCCTGCAAAGGGTTATGTCCAGCACTAGGCTGATGGATGGTTGGATGGATTTGAGGTTTGGTACCAAAAGCATTACTTTTTTAAGAAGGTCTCTAGAATTGATTCTCAGGTTCTTTTAAATACTTTGCTGTTTTATGGCTTATTAAGTACTTTTTAGGAATAATAAATCTCCAAGGTTTTTATTTTTGTTTTCTCTTCGGCTGATGGACATGCAGTTGCGTTGTATCGTTCATACGTCCATCATTCTGTATAAGGAGAAATTTAATCAACCACCTGAATTCATTCTGGAGACTTGGTTAGTGATCAATCAGGAACAATGTTTAATGACCCTTCAAATGAAATGCGAAAAAAGAATGTTTGCTCTCGTACTGCCTATACTAGGAATTGTATTTGAACTAGTCCAGTTCGTATGGGAACAAAATTTATTTGTGGATCATTGATCTTTGTTCCTGATCACTAAACGAGTCACCAGTATGAATTCGGGCGGTTGATTACATTTCACCTTGTATATTGTCGTGCTGGGTAGCAGGAACTGAATCGTGGTTTGCGCAGACTTGCAGGTTGTAGAGGGCCCAAGTCGGTTGTTTTCAAGCCACTCCCGAAAGGCTGGTCCACTGTCTTGCGAAAAACATTGTTTTGAATTGAATGACAGAGTGTAAAATATCGACATACGGGGTCGTTGCGGCCTGAAAGAAGATGTAGTGACTAGAAAAGAAAAAGGAATGCTTCGGTGGTTTGGACATTTAGAAAGGATGAATGAAAGTAGAGTGACGAAAGAAATTTATGGTGCGCAAGTCGAAGGTAGAGCTCGACAAATATATTATGCAACCAAGCAGTTGTATAATTTGCATAATTATATGAACATAATAACATGTTATGTAAGTACTGATAAGTAGGATATTTTTTTTTGTAATACTCGTACCTACGGTATTCATATATTTCATGTATTTATGATACGAAATACGGAACCCTAAAATAATGACTCGCATTCAATTGAATGTCTGTGATGAGAGCTAAGATGGAGCGCGCTTACCCAGCAATCAGGAGAGTCAAAGCAGCGTGAGACGATAATCTATGTGTCCAGCAACTTCCGCGCAATATCTATGGAAGTCGATAACGGACAAATTACTGATACTACGCAACTGCCTGCAACCACTGTCCCGGTACAGCTTTTCATGACGTCATGCTAGGAAACGAAGAGTCGCTTGGCAGAATGGTTTCGTCACATAACAAGTGACAAGCTAAAGCTGAAGCCTGCCACCAGTAAAGAGTCATCTCGCAGACGGGAGGGCCAATCCGGTGACCTTATTCGGACAATATATTCGGATAATATTACAAAGATATAAATATTGTTAGCATACCTCTTTAAAATCCCTTAGTCGCCTTTTACGACATCCATGAGATGAAATAGAGCGACAACATTCTTTTTTACGTGTCGTTACCACATTGCCATTTCGCCTACGTCTTCGCCCACTTTTAATTAGTAACAAACTTGAACACATTGTCTATATGTCGATAAAAGGTTTCACATTTCAAGTTTGTAGGCTCTATAGTTTCGAAGAATTCGTGATGAGTCAGTGAGTGAGTGGTATTTTATACGTAGTGTAGATACAATGCTACAAGGATCTTTTGGCGCGTGGACGACAGTGACAGGGGGGCGCAGCTGTAAAACAAGGGAAAGGATAGCAGCGTTAATCTAATCTTCCAAATTATAAAATAAATATAGCGAGGTACATTATATTATTAGTTTTATTATATACAAACACATCTTCACACACACAACGCATTCATCCTCACACTTCACACACATACCATTCATCCTCACACTTCACACACATACCATTCACACATTACTCACCCTCATACTCAAATTCATACTTTTTTCTTCTATTTGTTATTCTACATAGTTTGCCCAATTGATTAATTCACCTTCTTTTTTGGAAAAATTAAAACCTAATGGTAATTAAGTGGCGTGCACAGAACTTTTTGCTGGAAAAGCAAGCAATTGGTTAAGAATAACAATAAAAAAAATATGGAAAAATTTAAATAACACTTTGAAAAAAAAAAGTTTGTATTGGAAATTTTCACTCTAGGGTAGACATTGTCTACCCTGGCGTCATACATTTTTTTTTTTCAAAGTGATATTTAAGTTTTTTCATATTTTTTTTATTGTTATTCTTGACCAATTGCTTGCTTTCCAGCAAAAAGTTCTGTGCACACCACTGTAATACTAACCCACTAATATGATATTATAAGATTTCTATGTACCTACTAACCACATTCCTGTTTGTATTATTTTTTTGTAAATTATTACGCTAACACTTTGATTTGTATAATTTATAATATAAGAGGAGAAACTGGTTCCTGAATCTCAGTTTTAACTTTTTGGGAGCCAGTTGCTTTAAAACAATTGTGACTTTATGTTTGAAAATAAATACTTTTTATGTTTTATGTTATGTTATGTTAGTTCCGATTTTGACCACTATCAATCCACGCACCAAAAGAGCCTTATCGCACTGTAGATATATGTACTTTGGTCCTTCCATTATGGTGAAACTGAAGTAACTTGGCGCAAAGTGAATAACTTAACTTTGTTTTGCTTGTTTAGAAATTTCAAGTTGAAAAGCATTTTGGTCTGTGGCATTTGACGCCAATAGTTCAGTATTAAGTGAGGTTTATAAAGCAAGAATTTGAAATTGTGTAAACAATTAGTCGTGATCTTCTCAAAACCAATTTAAAATGCTGTTATCACATTGTTTGGACAAGATCTGGATCGTGCTTTATTAACCTCACTAATACTGAACTATTGGCGTCAACTGCCACGTACCAAAGTGTTTTTCAATTTTTAACTTCCAAGCAAGAAAAGCAAAGTTAATTCACTTTTCCCAAAGTGACTGACGACGTAATACCTGTTTTAACTAAATTTATTGAATGTCTGTGTTATTTCTCGATGTGTCGTTTAGGAAAAAAAGTGAACGATTCGTTCCTTGAGGCCCAAAAAGTACCTAATGTAACAAATAATTGAAAATATGTCCGTAATTTTTTTATCCATCGGATTTGGATGGGGTTTTCTGAATTGCGTGGCTTAAAACAATTTGAAAATGAAACTACTTACACGGTTAAAGTTAATTATTTCTCCTTTTATTACGTTTTAAACCCTAACCAACTTGAGACTGTGCATAGGTTTTAACTAAATTTATTGAATGTCTGTGTTATTTCTCGATGTGTCGTTTAGGAAAAAAAGTGAACGATTCGTTCCTTGAGGCCCAAAAAGTACCTAATGTAACAAATAATTGAAAATATGTCCGTAATTTTTTTATCCATCGGATTTGGATGGGGTTTTCTGAATTACGTGGCTTAAAACAATTTGAAAATGAAACTACTTACACGGTTAAAGTTAATTATTTCTCCTTTTATTACGTTTTAAACCCTAACCAACTTGAGACTGTGCATAGGTAGGCTGTCGTCTGGGTGACTGTCTATTGGGTATTAGCTCGATACCACGGGGCTAGAAATCACGTGTTCATATGTACACTTATTAGGTTAAACAGACTATACGAGCATTAGTTGGGCTTCATTTAGTTAAGTTAAATTGGCTGCCACTAATATTGCAGAACTTAGTCTTGCAATGGCAAGTGGTGGAAACTAGAAATCATTTACAGAAACCGCGATGAAGCTTAATATTAATTAAGTTAAATTCAACTTAGGTGTCCGTCTAAGCACGGTTAGCACGGAGATCCCCATGACAAAGCTGGATGTTTGTTTCAAGGGGTTTGAACATTTTGGCATAGTTCAGAGCCGCAATCCCGATATTTTCAGAAAGTTGCATCGCACAGTAAAACCTATATATAATACGTTTATATGGATAAAGCACGAACAAAAATTTTTTAAGTAGAGTTAAATATTTAAAATGACAGCCCGTAATGACGTACTGTTTTTCTTTTTTTTTTCTATTTACGGCCAGCAAAATGGGTCATATAAATAATGCTACAATTGGTAAAGTCATTTGGAAATCTTTTTCTCTAATTATCTAGATAACGTGCCTCTTTAGAACATTAAATTATATAACATTTTTTGTTCGTATGTATGTAAAACAAATAAAGCTGCCGGATTCACGGCATGCTAGCCTCCATACAAATTGTTCAAACCCTGTTAGCATAATATACTATATAATATATTGATTTTATTCTAAAGAAAATCTTTAATTACGTGACGTTGCGCAAATTAATATTATTTGTTGAATTAAACATTATTTAAAGCATTGTGTCTGCGGAAATGTACGAATCATTGTTGATATTAATATTTCAAAATGATATTCCTATGTCAAAGAAAACAAGACAAAAAGTCGATTGTGCAAACTTAAGATTTCAAACAAGACAAACAAAGCGCGTGCGACTGCTGTGCGCTCTATTCAGAGTGTGAAATTTTGTCCAAGTTAATTAAACAATGCGCTTTACATCTCGATTTCCATGACGGGGCTCCCGCGTTTGACAATTTATTATATTAAGGGGCTCCACAGTGCTAAACATCAGTTTTGTATTGGATTCAATGTAGACGGTAAAAATTTGAAAAAAATATGGCGTGTTTTGCGACTCAAGGCAATCTTTATAAATGAACATACTTTTAATCTTCTTTTAAATAAATAACTTTTAAAAGAGCCTGAATTTCACGAAAAAAGCGATTCAGTTTCCATGTTTCAAAACCGATTGAAACGAAACCAATATTCTATTACAATAATGTTTTATTATTTTTCTGTTTTAATATTTTAACTATACGCTGATTTTATTGAATATGTTTAGGTTAAAGTAAATAGTAAGTTAATTAAGTATGTTTTTTTTTTCTTTCAATGGTGGTGGCAGAATAACAGCGTTCCTAATGCCGTTGGTATAGGAACATATGCTGAGTCACCGTCCTTTTTAACAGTGCCATACAACTTTACGTTTAAGAACATTGTACTACTTTGTCCATAATGGTGTGTTAAATAAATGTCTTTTTATTTTATTTATTTTAATACACGCAGATACTTAATAGAAAAGTCATATTTATTACATAAAGAAATTATGGTTTATTTCCTAATGGAGCCGCGATTTCAAAATAACTGAAGTTTTGCGTGCCGGCATCTGATGAGAGCAGGATAGAAAGTTAAAGAACAAACGTGTTAGAGCAGGACTGAATTTTAGCATAGTGCAGCCCCTTAAATCAGAATATTTTAACAGTATAAATTTTATTTTTACATTTTTAAAAATTTTAATTTTGTATTTAAATCATCTAATACCTACGATACGCCAGTACAATTTTATCAAAAACATAATTGAAAGAAAAGTGGAGGGAAAAAGAAAGAGAGGATCAGGTGAAAGAGAAAGTAAATGTCGTGTCGTTTCAAGAAGGTAAAGAAAAAACGGAGTGCAGATGTGAATGGGGAGGACTCCACCGACAAAAGCACAGCTCTTAAGTTAAATTGAATTTAAATAAAGTTTGTGTAATTCATTAGACTAATTTGTTTACAAGTTTAATTACATTGTGCATCTTTTCGATTTGGCACAATCACGGAAAATGTTACTTCGAACAATGATGATCTGTCTACTGATCTGACTACAAAATACGAGTAGGATGATTATTATTTTTTAGTAAAGGAAAATCAATGTAGGCTGAAAAAACTTTTTCATTATTTTAAAAGAAATACCAAAACGTACCGAGAAATCACGCAAAACACATTATAGTTTGAGTATTTCTTTAAAATTAAGGAAAAGATAAAACATTCAAAATTATATAATAATACGGTACTTCGATTACTTCACCAAAAAAATAAAACATATTGCAACAAATATTATAACACCAAATGACGTTTTCCGTGATCTTAGTTATCTTCAAAGATTTCAAAAGTAAAGATAGGCCCTTACCGTAGTATGACAGCACCAAAATGTTATCACCTTTAAATGGGTGACGCTCACATGATTGGAATCAGTGCTCATCTGAACACAGTGATAGTTGGACGCCTTTATGAATTTTTACGAGAAAAGGGTCTCAATATGCCGTTGTGCGCATTTTTAAAGTGCACTAACATTTCAAGAAATACGAATGAAGCCAAAAGTGTGACATAACACATTCAAAAACAATGCAATAGATTTTAGGTGCCAGGGCTCATCTAAACTTTTGAAATCTTTGGTTATCTTACGATTTTTTTTTACTCGACGATTCTGACGAGTGTCAAATCTGAAAGATGCATTTGTTTTTTAATTAACATTTACTCACATGTAAATAGTTCAACTTAGCTAATAACACAATTTCTATTTGTTAAAAATATTCATGTTTGGCAGAGCTTTTTATAAAATATATTGATTAAAAATCAAAGAAATTAATGAAAATGACTGGTATAACGCCAAAATGTCAAAATCAAAATGTCAAATACCATACTGCCGGACAATTTGTAAATGACAGAGAAATTATAGACAATGCCCTCGAATTACTTTTTTCTGAACTGAATGTCAGTAAAAGAAGAACATGATGTGTTTTATCATACATAAAGGTTGTAGTACTGGCCAGTTTGGTTTTTTAAATAGGAAGAAGGACAAGGCTGTACTTTAGCCGAGCTATTAGGCGTTTTATAAATGGCGGCCCGAAGCATATATTTCTGAACGTACTCTGAAAAAAGTGCATGCTTTTTCTGCCATTTATAAAAAGCTTATTTAATGGCACGGCTTTAAACACATTTGTTCCATTTCGATCTAGCTAGATGACTTCAGGATTGCTAGAAGATTTACTTTTTTACTTACTTTTTGACCTTAAAACTGAAAAGGGGTACTTTCAACTAGATCTTTAAACACACCCAAGGAGATAAAAAAGGATTTTTTGAGCAAGATAAGTAAAGGGGCAACCCTTACAGCTAGGGTTGCCAGATGGTTGGAATTCGTCGGGATTATCCCGACAAATAACAAATAACAACGGTCGGCGGGCAAAAAAGCATTTTGTTGTTATTACTTTAATTTTAATAATAAAAAATTTTTTTTGGTTCGTAATATTTATTTGTCCCAACCATAATCCCAAAATCACGACATTTAGAAATTTTGGCCAGATATTTTGGTTTTCCCATCTGGTAACCCTACTTATAACACTTATTACGTTTACTCATAATCAGCTACGGCGGCGTAGCAAGAGCCTGTAATTTTGTAGCTTTTCCGTTCCGTAGCTACGCTGCTACGTAGCAAGCAAGCGTGTGGCACAAAATAAATACTACTAAGAAGGCCGACTCGATGACGGAGCGAAAATAGATGCACACATGCATAGACGCGTACGTATGATGATCTCGGCAGAATATCGTATTGGCATTCGACCGACTTCATCCGAGATCGTCGTACGTACGCGTCTATGTGTGCGTGCGCCTGTTTTCGCTAGTTATGCGGAGTAAACCTTCTGTAAGTGGGGTTATTTTGTGCGTGTGGTATGCGCAATTGCACATTTAGGAGGCCTTATACATATGTTTACGTGTATAAATTGCAACGTTTGTTTGTCTATATCGGGGATGGCCAAACTTTTTCCTACGCGAGCCAATATTTGCAAACAGTATCTATGTTCTATATAAAGGGCCAGGTTTTTGAATTTTTGCCAATAATTTTAATGAAATATTTGCGATTTCCGAACTAAAATTAATTATTGACTCATAGGTTTCAACTACATTAAAAGATATTTTATTTATACAAAATGAAATAATATGAGTTTTAGATATTCAAATCAGGTACACTATGAAATAGGGAAATTACAGTCAATCTATAAAATATGAACAAAGATTTATTAATATAAGCAAGTGCACTATTTAAATGGTCGATGATCGCCAGCCGGATTGGAACCATTCGCGGCTCCGGCCCGTGGGCCGTAGTTTGCCCATCCCTGGTCTATATGTTTGCTCATAGGTCGAGAACCACTTAACAGAATTAGCGGCTTAGACTAAAGAAGGCTAAGCATGGTCACTATATTATCGAGTAAAAAAAGAGGGTTCGCAATTCGACTCGTTTTAGATTTTTAAATTGTTTAAAACATAATGAAATTTTTAAAGAGACCTTCTAATTGCGGTTTTGTAAGTCCTTGAAGGACCACAATTGTGGTCTGTGATATAGTTATAACCCGAATCAAAAGACCTTGGGAATAGAAATGGCAACCGGAAGTATCCACCTCTTACTTACACACTATCTCCGTCTATATTCGGACATGGAAATACAGATAGCATTAAAAACAAAAGCAGTATAGCAACCCCATACCACAAAATAACCAATTTACTCCGCACAACTAGCGAAAACAGGCACACGCGCTTATAGACGCGTACGTACGACGATCTCGGAGATATTCAGGTGAATGCCAATACGAAATTCTGCCGACATCATTACGTACGCGTCTATGCGTGTGTGCGTCTGTTTCCGAGTCGTCGTCGAGTCGGCCTTCTGGTTGTATCTATTTTGTGCCCATACAATATGACTTAAATATGTCAGGTATGTATGTTTGGTGTTCTGAATTCAAACTCTGACACTGATGATAAAATAAAGAGTTGTCTATGGTAAACCAAAAGATGGTGTCTGTCTTGTTTTATTTACTGGAAATAATTAAATATCAAACGAAAGACACTTCTAAAAACGTAAATAAGTCTAAAATTTAACATTTGGTCTATGCTGGCAGTACAGCCAAAGCGGGCAGACATTTTGAATCCCTTGACGTCTTTTGACGTATGTTGGTATATATTTATATAATTATATATTCTTTGTAAAATGTTTGGTGTTCTGAATTCAAACTCTGACACTGATGATAAAATAAAGAGTTGTCTATGGTAAACCAAAAGATGGTGTCTGTCTTGTTTTATTTACTGGAAATAATTAAATATCAAACGAAAGACACTTCTAAAAACGTAAATAAGTCTAAAATTTAACATTTGGTCTATGCTGGCAGTACAGCCAAAGCGGGCAGACATTTTGAATCCCTTGACGTCTTTTGACGTATGTTGGTATATATTTATATAATTATATATTCTTTGTAAATTAGTACAAAGTAATAAAATTGTTATCAGCATCATGTACTTGATAAAACGACACTTTTACTTCCTCCTTATCAGTTTTTGAGGGCTTCGTTTCATGTGGATTTCAGATAAATAGATACGGTCCGACCAACCGCGAGTCAGTTTTGATGTTATCTTTGTGTATTTGAAACCATAATCTATGTATATGTTACCGACCAAACACGACTGTAGGCCCGGCCTAGGCCAAATCGGTAGATAGGTAGATAGATAGATAGATATAACATTTATTTCCCAAAAACATGACACATACATACAAAAAACAAACAAAGTAGAACTTAAATAAAAGAAAAAAAATTAAATAAAGTTAAAACACAAAAAGAAAGTTACTTAAATTTATCCGAGTGTCGCGGCAAAGAGAAAAAGGCTCCGACTCAGCATAATGCCGCAAACCGATAGAGTAGAGGAATTGGTTACTATATTCTTTGATTTTGCCGGTGGCCTATGTCAACGTTGTCTCAGGTTCATCCATCAGCCTAGTTCGTCCACTGCTGGACATAAGCCTTTCCGGGACTTTGCCACTCCCGGCGGTCATCCTGGAAGAATTGCCCATACTCACACACGCTGGGCAGGCGGGTTGGTGAGCGCGGTGCCGGAACCCTCGCACCAGTGACGCCGCTGCCCGTCACCAGTCTGTTCCATATAAAGCCCGACTATTAGGGATGGATATACCGCCATCCATCGGTACCAGGCATGGTGCGACTCCTGGTTTTCTGCCTGTGAGTTGTCCTCTTACTCTCCCCCGAATTACTTCGAGGGGGTCTCCAAGTAAGATGGTGGTACCTCCACAGTCGAGCCCGGCATCAGCTCTACCACCTCAGGTTGGTAGCATTATTTTTACCAATTAATAAAGCTAATTATAACTCAAAATAAATAATTATTTGTAACTACATGTCAATTAAAAATGAAACCGCACGATTGCGTTAATAACGCAGTTGATATCAGTATAAAGCATTGAGACCTCCTGTTTTCTATAAATAAATGGAACTTGTTCTAGGGATGTTACATGCCAACTCTGAAATGATGGTAATAGTTTGTCAAAATTATGGTACTTTAGAAAAAGATGGTATACGGGTTCCCAGAAAACTTTTCATGTTACCTACCACAATTACAATAAAATTGTTGTTCGATAGAGCGATTTTTGAAGGCGTTTACAATAAATATTGTATTTAAACCATCACTTACCACAGTGGCGCGGTGCGGCCAATTACCATCAATTATTAAGGGCCAGGTAGCCGCCAATCACCTTGAGCCGACCTGTGTTAGTACAAATATCGACAGAAACTATACATAACGATCATATCAGTGTGGATTGCATTACCACGTCACTGGGTCTCCGGATAGCGCAAAATAGGACAAAATAATACACGATGGACGGAAAAAAAATCCTACAATAATTTTAATAAGCAACAGGTAATTGTATTTGAGTGCAAGAACCATACAAATACCATTAGTTGTTTCAAATAAATAACAAATATTGGTCTAAAAGAGTTTGACTTTAGACAATATTTTCATCTGTTTCTTGTTCTCGAGAATAAGTTCCTAAATTAAAGTTGTTCTTTATAGTTTCAATAACATTCTATAATTTTTTCATTAATTTTAAACCTACCATTTAAGAGAAATAATACAGGCGCCATTATGTATAGGTGATTGATAGAAAAACAAAAGAGCATGCAACTTTCATTACATACAACTAGTTTATTCAAGCTGTGTCGAAAAAAGCGAAAACACGCTGTTTTTTTTTATTCCTCGTATCAAAGAATCAGATAGGGTTGATAATAGCTTTAATTATGTGGTACTAGTAGTCCACAAAACCTCAATTAAAATACGAGTAAAGCTCAACATTTAACGAAGTGTTTATTATAAGAGCTATTCAATAATTAATGTTTTTTTCTTTAAAAAGCTTTGCTCTTGCTGAATATGTCCATACAAAGAAGGCAGAGAGTAGTTTCGTTGTATAGGCATCAAGACGATGATTGTACGTCGATTCGTATAATATAAATACGATACACGTCGATAGCATAGATTATGTTTACCAAACGTTCCTTTCCATTACACCAAGAAACATTATTTTTATATTATTATGTAGTTAGACTTACTGAGATTGCTTGTGATTAGAAATGCAAAAAACATGGTATTTGTGCGTATCACAATGGAAGTCTTTTAGAGGATACATGTGTATACTCTAAGAGAAGTCTAATGGTACATGGGACGAACACCTGAATCCTGGTACAAATACCATAATTATGGTACGTACCTATAACAAGTTCAGCCATTTTGGTTCATTAAAATATTTAGAAGGCGTAACTAGAACTGGTTTTGTTCAAAATTCGAACAGTGCGCCCTCCAATAGCGTGCACGGGCGGGGCCTGTCAGTTCTACTGACTTGACTTTTTTTTTTTCGGCAATGATTCCTGCGGCAACTGCCTGTGCGGCGCTCGTTAGATTTTACTTTTTTGTGGCCAGTTTCATTTTGACCGTTTTTTTAGGTAGCCTTTTTTAAGCAAAAACAATGACGATTGTGTGTCGTTTTTTGTTTGTTTTCATCGTGGCTTTAACACAAAGCTTATTTTTGAGGGTTTCTGGGCGAACAATTCCGAAACGCGCTTTCATATTTCCCTTTTTTTGTAATTTTCTCGTGAAATAGCAAACAATGTTCAAAACTTTTTTCTGCTAATTGGAAAATGTATATAATGGGACATGTGTACAAGCTTTTACTTTAATAATGATGGTGTGGAGTGTGGACGACACATTAAAAGGCGCGGTTAAATTTATAAGATAAACGTGTGACACACAGAAAATCGATAAAATATTGTCACCTTACTTGGGAACATTAATTTTATAAATACAAAATTGTGGAAACCGTTTTAAATAAGTTTTCAGTCCTACTATGCCGAAGTGAGAGCCTCTAAAGAAGAAAAACTAAAGCAATACTAAGCCAACGTCAGATACGTATGTATTTTATTTACTTTTTCTTGGCAATAAAGTTAAGTTAGAAACGAGCATTATGTTAGACGTCCCCATCCTCAAGTCGGTTCCTAGTGAGCAGCGTGACTCCGTCAGTATCTACATGTATACAGCCAAAAAGGCCAGGAAAGACCAGTCTTTTTTAGTTCTTGTGCCGTCATCTATCCAATATTACCCAAAATGACTTCATTTGTCGAAATTGATTCAGTAGTTATGCTCTAATCCTCACTCAATACAGTCTACAGATATAGAATACCTAAAACCGTTAAAACAAGAGCGGAAAGTGAAAAAAAAATTCGCAACCGCGGTTAGCATTTTGATACTGCAAGAAAAAAATCGTTTTGGAGGGTTTGGGGTGGAAAATTATGTAAATAATCACCTTGTTTTATATTGCCCTTAATTTTTGTCATGGTTTTCCCTAAATTCAAAATTACATGTGTTTTCTCCAAACACCTACTCATTTTTTTTCCATATCTCTTTCGCGAAAGCTCTTTAAAGAACAAAATAAGTACCTATGTGCATTTAAGTAATCCGAAACCGCGTGGCGCACCCACAGTTCACGCTCGCATCGTTCATATGTGATGTGAACACACCTTTATTTGAACATCCATGTTTGCTTTTCTGTTCGCATGGCCTTACGCTAATTGTTGCGCTTTACCAGAAATGCATCCGCTTTCTTAGATTGATTCAGTAAAGTGTTTTCATATTTCATGGTCTTAGGCGAGGACTTGGTAAACTCAAGGAATTGGTAAATCGGCGCCTTAGAGGAGTGGACTGGGGGACGAACTCCATACAAAAAGTAAAGATAAGCCCTTACCGTACTATGACAGCACCAAAATGTTTCCAACTTTAAATGGGTGACGCTCACACGTTTGGAATCATCTGAACACAGTGATAGTTGGATGCCTTAAGGCGATTACCGTCGCCAAATTAGCAGCTCGATGTTCGTCTGTATGAATATCGACGGAAACGACATTGAAATAACGTTCAAATCAGTGCACAATGCGTGGTGGCTGTAACGACGCTCGCTGCGTCCTTGAAAGGGCAAAATAGGAGAAAATAATACTTTTCACATGGGCGTCATTGTTCGATTGAATAATTCTATGTTATATTTATAGCTATCAAGTTTATCTATTTATCAAAGCATAAATGAATTAAATCACCTAAGCCGCTTAGGAGCAGTAGGAAATTCAAGCCAAAAAACACCATTCAGTTGAAACAATTTTTCATATAGAAGTTTTGGTGGTACGAAAAAGAAAAATGTTGCATATGTTGTCCTAGAGTTGATAATCCATAATACATTTTTTCAATATTTTTGGATTGGCCATAAAAGAGGAGTAGGCTTTAGAAAGTACCCATTTGGCGGTATTAAGGGCCTTAAGTGCACTTAAGTTGTTAATTTTAACAACTTTTGGTAGTCAGATCAGTTTGCTGACCGTAGGTAGACAGATTGCGCACTCATAAATGTGCGCGCGTCGGCATTATGTTGTTAACAATGCAATAGATTTTAGATGCCAGGGCTCATCTAAACTTTGATATCTTTGATATAACTAGCTTATGCCGCAAGTTCGTATGCGGCAAGACAGTATATCTCGTTTGAATTAAAGGCTATCGCTAACGTTACAAAGTCCAATTACCATTTTGAAATGTGTACTTAGACCAATCTGTACAGACAGTTTTGAGGCTTAAATCGTTCTCGTGTAAAATGAAAATCTCTGGTTTTAAAGAGCAGTCTTTGACATTTTTTTTCTCTGCTGTAAAAGTTAACTAATCAAGAAAAGCAATTATAAATATCAGTCCCAAATGTTTTGTAATGGCTGAGAAATATTGAGATCCGTGGTGCCAACATTTTCAATGCGTCGTCGTCTTAAGAGTGTGTCTAGTAAAAAATAAAACTAGAATACTCTAAATATTTCAAAGTGCGTTACAAGATAGAAAAGATCAAATAGAAAGAAATTCCAAGAAAATATTATTTTACCTTCAAACGCAAGTATTTTAAATCGTCCACCTCAAAAATAATAACAGCTTTAACTGCTTTCCTGCTACCCATCTAACATTTTTCCCGACATGCCATTCCGTTTCACGTGAAATTAGAGCCTATTACGTTCCGAGGTAACAACAACATAAAGCATGGCAATCGCAACAATCCAATGTCGGTAATTTTGTCCACATTGTAGCCTGTAATGACAAAATTAAGAGCAAAATGCGTAACCCGCCCGCACGCACACGCTCCTCATTACGCACACACGCAAAAATGCGTACACAAAACGGATGCTATACTTTTATACGCACCTACGCACACAAACGTCTTCGAAGGACACGCGGCCCGGTCGTTAACCCCAGTTTTTTGCGACCGAACGCAAGCCGCACCGCGTACTGCCTTCGACGTGCATTGGCCGCTGACGATTTTCCTTTTTTATGTTCATTTTTTTTTTTTTTTTTCGAAAGATCGTTCACTTTGCCGCGTCAGTTGATCGCTGTTGCTATTTTATGTACTGTGGGAATACGGCTATGATGTCAGAGCTATTTTGCCTTTTTGTAGTCTTTTCTGATGGTTGTTTTAATGATTCTGCATTTTAATTCTTTAGGGTTATCAGATGCTTCCCTTTGAATGTGATTCATTTATTTGCGTTAGTTAGATTGTAAGTTCAATGTTGTTAACGGTTGATTTCTGACTTAATGGGTTTAAGAAACCTTTCTAGTTAAACCAGTTGAAGGTGTTTATTTACTGAGTTAGTTTTTCTTTGAACCGTTAAGTTGTCAGATCGACGTACCATGTAACTTGAGTCTTGAATACGAAATTGAAACGGCAGCATGTTATAGTCTGTCCGAACGTTGCATTTCGATACAAAATTTGTTTGGCGTAGGTACTTGCATATGGCTATTTAACTTATTAAAAAGATGGATTGGGTTGCATTCAAAATAAGTTGAATTTTACCCACTTAATTTTTCTTAGGTATCTATTGAAAAATAATCTATTGAAAAATGGTTCTTAAGGTATAAGTATAAAATTACGGAAAAATATTGCACATTGTTTTGCTGTACTATCCATTTTAACATAAAAAAACAACTCTCTTCAAAGCAACTTCGCACAAAAACAAAAAAGCCAATTCATCGGTGTCCTGTCATAATGTGTACAATGACCTAACCCAAGTTTAGAGCTACGTGAGTGAGGCGGGCTCGGCCACCCCAATTCGAATCCTAACCTACCCCAAGTGGGCCGTGCGCACCGGGCCTAACCGCGGATGTGTGCGTGTCCTGGGAAACTGAGACGACGCGACGTCGATGTGTGCGTGTATTGGTCTTTTTATTATTATTTTAACTTGTTGACGTATGTTTCGAGATTGAATTATTTTGTGTTTTTTTTTTGCGTAGATATTATGTATATTATCTAAAAATACTAAATTTCGTAATGCTCATTAAATTTTATTATGAAGAGTATAGAAATTAGTTTGATGATTTTAGACGCCGCTGGCCGCAAAAACAATAGACATAAATAATTTTTATACCTTTTTAAACCAACTACTTTAGTTAGATCAATGTTTATGGTTCCATGCACCGGTAAAAAACCGGTTCTTCGTTTCTAAAAAATGTACTTATTGGTATAAATGAGCCATAATTTCACTTAATTGTTGTATAAAGCAAAGCTCTTCTCAACTCCGCTACATTTTCATGTCAATCAAAAACTAAACTTCATAATTATGACAACCTCCTTGCATTTGTGCTGTTGTCCGACCGACCTATATAGTATTTGAATGGGTGCGTGCCGCACACATTAACACAATGTAGCGCCCAAATCTAAATGTGTGCGTGCATTTAGAATGTGTGCGCTGCAACTTCTTCACTTTGCTTTTTGAAGTTAGAATTAGGATAAATAGCGTAGGTCCTTGACCGGTTTTCATTGCAAAAATCTGTACTGAAGGTGAAAAACTAGAACAGAGCTTACATACTCGGAATATGCCTAATAGTCATAAAATAAGTTATGTTATGACTCTTATGACCCAACTAGTCGCGAGTTGGTATATCAATTTTTATCGCTACCAATTTAATATTATATTTGAACAAAAAATTGTAATCATCTTTAAAAATATATTGTATGAAAATGAAAATATTTATTGATACCATCAATATGAACAAAACATTGGGCTATATAACATACACAATACAAAAAACTTAACAAAAGAAACCTTTGTTACTTTTCGATGAGCACTAACGAGATGGCTACTGATGCCTGATATAGTAAAAACCGTAATATAGGCAAAACCGTAGTATGGCACCTTTACCTGACTTATTTAGGAAATCCTGGTTAAGGCGATATGTAACAGTTTTAGCATTCCTGTTACTCTATATGCGAAAAAACCCTCAGTGCGAGTGGGACATATTCGTGGAAAAGTAGCAAAAAGTCGGTTTTTTTATTAATGTTTTTTGGTACCGCCTTAATTGCTAATAGAAATCTGAGGCAATTATATAATGAGATGTTATAGCTCTCACAAAACATTATCTAAACTTAAATTATCGAGTCAGTTTTGAGAAAACCTATATACAAGGTCACTTTTTTACCAAATTCATACTGGTGGCTTGATAAGTAATCAGTATCATGGATCAATAACAATTTTTGTAAAAATCGTAAAATGAAATGTCGACTCCCCATAGTGATTCACTCGGGACTGGATGTGAATTACTATGGGAAATCGAAATTACATTTTACGAATTTCACAAAAATTATTATTGATTCGAGATACTGACCACTTATCAAGCCTCCAGTATGAATTTGGACGATCAACAAAAAGTCACCTTGTATAATCATAACAATTTTTTTTTGTACGATCTCTTATCTTTACAATGGATAAAAATTTTAAAAATGCATAGAAATATCTAAAAAAATACTGCTTTGATGTTGACGCGAGACTGCGCGAAGGACACATGAACGTTTACACATATAAACACCCATTTTTAGGGTTCCGTGCCTAAAAAGGAAAAAACGGAACCCTTCTAGGATCACTTTGTTGTCCTTCTGTCTGTCTGTGTGTCTTTTGCTCGGGCGCCGATTGAGATATCAAGTTGAAACTGTTACCTCCTACAGAAGTCTACGGTCCCATGGTGCTGTTAAAAAAATCAGGCTTTTAGCAAAAAGTTATTGTACTTTACATAATCAAGTTCATACCAATTTGATCACCATGAAAACCCATAGGGCACTTCCAGTTGAATTAGAAACTTGAAATTTTGTTTGAAGGTAGATTTTATAGCACACATACAGGAAAAAATCTGAAAATTACAAATATTTAATTATTTAGGAAGTTATCAAATCCAAATAAATTAGACCCTTTAGATACATAGAGTTTAATAGATCGTAAGTGTCGAGTTGACTTGGTCCTCCATAACTGCAATGTTTTTAGGGTTCCGTACTCGATTGTGTGGTGGTGGGAGACTCTTTGTGCGCGAGTCCGACTCGCACTCAGCCGATTTTTTTAATTTTTGTCAATTATTTTGTTTTTTTCGTTTGTAATGCTTTCTAGTAATAATAAGAGTATCAAAGCGGTAGATTTCGTTTATAATTAAATCATAATTGATTATCTTAGTTGTAGGGGTGTTTATTGTAGTGATTTCAAAATTTACCAAAGATTCATGCAGCTATTAATGTGAACTACATGAATTTACATATATATATTAATGTAAACTGTGGTTTAATTTAATGTCACGTCTGTTTATTCCCACAATATTCAACAAATTAATTAATTAATTAAAATGTTTAACAAATTAATTAATTACTCATAGGAGTAATTAATTACTATAGAGTACCGGAGGAACCCGCGCGTCCCTTTGCCTAGCGTAGATCTAGATTCAATGAAATGTATTCAATAAAGCTATTTTTAAACCAAACACATACCAATAATAACCATAAACAAGTTTTCTTTTTATAGTATACTTGTGACCCGCCCCGGCTTTGCACGGACATGTATTATACATATAAACCTTCCTCTTAAATCACTCTTTCTATTAAAAAAAACCGCATCAAAATCCATTGCGTAGTTTTAAACATATAATCATACATAAGGACAGACAGCGGGAAGCGACTTTGTTTTATACTATGTGGTGAAGTTCTTCATTTCTGACTTCTCGTCAATTTTGCAAGAAAGTTATAAATTACGTCATCTAAATAAACATATAAACGATTACCCTGACTGAAGAACTGACTGAGTGATCTAGGGATCTAAAAAGGCCGACTTGGGTGAATCATGAAATGATTTGAAAGTAGGATAGAGACAGAGTTTCTTCATGCGTGCAAAAGAGACGGCATTAGAACAGAATCATAACATGATTCATCCAAAGCGGCCTTTTTAGAGGACCTAGCAACGTCCAGACCAAACGGCTAGGAACATGACTTATGGACTGTGTGACGTCACAGAGAATGTGTGACGTAAACATTCGCTAAGAAGGGTTTTTAGGATATTCTCACTATATCTGATGAGGAAGCGGTCCAGAAATACCGACGATATTTTCCTCTGTATACGAGTACCTACTGCTGAAAAATATCCAACGAATCTGCAATTATGTACATATCATATCACAATTAGGCAAGAAAATATCATTATTTACAATTTAAGTTTTTCTTCAGGCAATATTTTTGGAACAAACTTTTTTCACGGTAAGCTCTCTATGTAGGGGTGAAAAAAGGAACCAATATTGGTGTGACTTGTTCGTCCGTTCATATATATTTCATAGCCTTACTATTTATTAATATAAAAATATAAATAATTGCCTAAACAATTATTAGTTAAAATAATATTTGGAAAAAATAGAAAGTTACTAAAAATGTTATTACCATAGGTATTAGGGTAAATAATTTTATTTCCTTAAAATAAATAAATGTAAGCCATTTTCCTAGTTAGGGTTCCGCGTGTATGTTTCCCTTGTGTGAAAGAGAGAGACGGAGATATATAACGAAAAAGACAAGGATGGCAAGAGGGCGACGACCTCTAAAACAAATCGTCCGAAGAGAGGGTTCGGTTTATGTAGAGATAGAAAAAAAAAACAAGATTATTGTACAATGAGCAAATATGCAATAGTGTGTATATATTTGTTGCTTTCTTGTCCATAACTTTCATAGCGATTAAAAAAAGAACGTAATTTCCTATAAATCAAATAAATTTATATTTTACACAAACGTCATATTTATAAATATTGTGCTTTGGATGAAAAAATGAAAAAAGTTTTATTTATCTTACAATGTTCGTAGGTACATCCAAAATATTAACACTGTCTATATAAAAACATAGACTTATATAATTTAGTATTAACTTAAAAGTAGCAGGCATTATTATAAGTGTATATTACATTGTATAGCAAAGGTATTGACATTTAATTATTTCCAATGGTCCTCAACCTAGGCAAGCCTGGAACGCGAGGGCCGGTTAAGTATTTTACAGATTTTATTTCGCTCAGTTGCTATCCAAAATACTTTATTTATTTAAATTTTTTTATTTTTCATTTTTTTTAAACCAGTATAAACAAACAACTTAAAACTATAATAAAAATAACTTTATAATATTTGCATTAAATAAGTAAATAAATAAATAAATATAATGTTGATAAATAGTAAATTAAACAAATATGATATAAAGGTTCAAACAGCCGAAATTAATTTTAACTTGTTTTTCTATTGGCAGAAGCAACGTTTCAATTTCATCATAGGTTTTCGATTTTAACCATGTTAGGACTTTACGACTTTAATGTGAATTAGATGGATGAATGAATGTGAATTAGAAACTGTGTTTTGGATACACCACTAGCTAATAGTAATAAAACAAAACTTGCACTTTTCTCATCCCTTATAGTATTCTTTTGCTGTCACTACATTGATCTAGGTGCGCCCTTTTCCCTAGCCTTTACGAACCTAGATAGGGGGACCTAGACGAAAAATTGCGACTTCCTACACATACCTATACATATCCATGCACACACACACACACAAGATGTCCTTATTGGTTTAGGTTTTTGGTGTGTGTGTTTTTTAGGACGCTATATTTGTGATATAGGATGTTACTTACGTAGGTAAAGGACCTTGTGTTTGAGATTTAATTAATACAAAAAGAAAGTTGGTAATTTTTGTTTATCTACTAAAAACGTTTCTATTTCAACACAACATTTTTGTTCGAAAAGTTCTAATGTTTCCAATGAATAACAAAAGTTTGTTCAATTGGTTTGTGTGGAACAGGAAAAAATGTTTGTTAAAGTGAAAATAGCTTTGATAGAACCCGATATAAGGGAGCTAGTTATTTATACAGTGTGTTTTAAATTTAGTCCAACAAATTTAGATACAGGCAGTGCTGTCTAGTGGTACAAAGGGTGAACGAAACAAATTTTTGTTTTGTTTTTACTTTTATCTAAGCTTTTCTATTAAAATTATGCTGTACAAAACCGGCCAAGTGTGCGTCAATTTCGCATACCTAGGGTCCGTACCCATATTGTATTTTTAAGGTAATATTTTAAATTTTTCTCCGTTTTGTTTTGGAAATTTTTCAAATTTTTCTTATTTTTTTTACACCGTGATATGTGGGCAAATAGGTGCTATTTTCGTGCCAAATTTCAAGTCTTTATCTTTAACGGTGCTAAAGTTATGAGGCTGAGACATACGGACGGACTGACGGACGGACAACGAAGTCTCACCATAAAGGTTCCTTTTTTACCTTTTAGGTACTACGAAACCCTAAAAATCTCAAATATTACACCTGCATATGTCAGGTTGTGGTGATTCCAGGTTTCACACATCACAATCACTATATGAACTCACTGGCCTCTACTCTTAGATAAAATTAAATAAACGGGCGTCACAAATAATGCAAAATAATATGTGCCACCAAGCCAACCAACTAATAACTAATCTGTGATTTTGATTTTGGCGAAGTCCTTTTAAGTTTTTTATTTGTTCACCCAAATGATAAAGAAGTCTCCAACACTCGGGTTAGTGCCACCCGGCCCCGGCTGCAACTACGAGTCTGGCTGGGTTCTTTTGGGCACTACGGGAGTCAGACTTGAGCCGACCTGAAGCTTGCTACTTGTTTCGACTTTTATCTTGGTGGTTTGAGCTGCAGGAGTGCGGGAATGTTTGTCTGTCCTGTATTACTTGTAACCGAACGGTCGTCTCTGTGAGCAGCTAGCATTCCCTTGTAGCGGTCTTGGAGCGGCCACCAATTCGAACGGGTTATGCGGGGCACGTGATCTTCCCTCAAGTTTTTCGATGAACACTGCTTGCGTATGGACGTGTGTACTTGAGTGGAAGGACTTCAGCGTCAGCTCTTCATCTGGATGGTGGACTAGACGACTCTACGCTAGAGGGCATTGTCCCGTCCGCGTAGGCGTTGTCGAAAATTATTAGACAGCAATTGTTCAGGGTTTGGCGTGGTATGAATACGGGCATTTTCATGCTGCGAAGTGAGTACGCGTACAGCTCCGAGTACCTCCTTGGAGAATGAGGTGGCCAGCTGCTCTGGCGGGTCCAACAACACTTAATTTAGTCAGTCATGTCGTATATTGTCTGGCGGCGAAAAGCAGCTCTTGGTTCTGCTCGGGGCTATCCTGTCTTGACAGGCAGAGTGCGGATGAGGTGGATGCTGTTAGAATAATATTACTATGATATCTATGGTTACGGTAAAACCTAGTGCTCGCAAGTACCGTCGTTAGTTGACGTTTTTGTGATTAGCTTCAGCCGTGCGATACACCGGCCTTACTTGTGGAAGTAATTAACTCGAACTTATTCGGGTTCGAGTTACAGATGACCTCCTTTTATAACCTAGAGTTGGTATTTGCGGTATATACTACAACTTAATTAAACTAAGCTTAGCCAGTGGCAGTTTGTCAATCTGTAAGCTCGCATTTATGTCCCGCTAGATGGCGCTGCATATGTTTATCAGGTATCATTACGTGCTTAGAAAATTAAATCACTGAACCACCTCCATAAAAAATCTTTTGAAACAGCATGAAAAATAATCCACTTCCCCATAGAATTTCATGAGCACATTTACATGGGAAAGTAATTTTTGAAGTGAAAAATTCTTTAGGCGCGTTGAGCTATTTTTTGGTAGAGACAATACAGATGATAGATGACCCATAGACAATACAGATTCGTCCTTTGGGAAAATCTAATGGGTCCTCGTTACCGTTTACGTCACCTTCACCGACATGCTATGTTGTCAGTACGTTTTCACTTCTGTCTGCAGTCTCCATGACTGCCTATGTTTATTTTTTTTGCTTTATTTTGGAAGATTTTCTATGGAAGTAATTCAGTAATCAGTATGAGAGCATGTGGTTTAATTTTCTGAGCATGTCATTAAACCCGTTGTATTTGTATATACACAACTTTTACAATGTGTTTACGACAAAATGACGCTTATACACTGAGCCATATTGGGAGGTCCAGGCGGACGAAGTCGCGAGCATATCCTAGTAATTAATTGGAAACAACCGCTTCCGCTCAAAAGTAATGTGACTCTAAAATTTTGTACCGTAACATAAACTAATCATAACTTATCTAGAAACCCTACGTAGAGAACAATACAACTGGCGGGATTCTTACTCAAACACATTTTCAAGACGCTCACCCACTTTTATAATTTAATGAAATGAAATGAAATATATTTATTTATGTAATGTAGGTATAACATACACTTATTATAGGTCGGTTTTAATGTAATATAAGTAATTAAATAATCTATATGTATGTATAGGTAATAGTTTTATGTAATAAATAATATTATGGGGAAATACACATGAAAATAATAAAGGTTGAGTTTACTTAATATTAATTAAAAAATACAGTTGAATAAAATAAAAATTTAGGAATAAGGAATAAATAATATTATAAATATATGCAATGCATATAATAACCATATGCTTTCGCCCATTCGATTAGTCTTGCTAAGAAGAAGGGCAAGAAACTTAGCAAGATCATTTAAACAATCTAATAGTAACAAACAGTGGATATTTCCACTATTTCCAACATATTTCCACAATGGTACAGACTCTGACACGTCACGCTATACCTATGATACTTCACATCACTACGTCGTGTATGATATATGTGACATTATATTAGTACAAATGGTAGATAGCAAAATACTTTAAATATATTCAGACAGAACAGATCGAAAGTAGCAGACGTAGGTACCTCATTAATTGGTTTGTTTCCATTTTTATTCCAATTAACGAATATGTGCTCGGGCGGGAATAAGGAGTAAGTGACTTGAAAAATATGTGGAGACTGATTGCTAAAGAAAATTTTGTAGATAAATGAATTTAATTTCACACGATGTTGTCAACATGTTCTCATGTAAACTCAATCAAAAACGTTGCAAAAATTAAAAATGTTTTGTTTAAAATCGTATAGAATAATCATTGGTACTGAAACAAGTCCAACGTTTCGTTTTTCGAAAAAATTCCTTTGATTTTGATGCAAAAAAATCTAAGAAAATAATAGTTTGATTTAATAGATTATATATTTTTTATGAAACTCATCAACAAATTAACTGCCCACATGCAACGTGAAAAGATAATAAGTCTTATAGAAACTGTTTTTCAAGATATTGTTTGTTCTATTATTCTCATTTAAAACTTATTATTACGAATTACGCCATAATTCAAAACTTTTTCTTTCCCTCACAATAATAAACAGACTAATTTGGCTCCACCCGCGTCACTGTTCCTGCAGAGTTCACAAAATGGGTATTTGTTAATTAGATCAGAACGGCTTAATAATTGGACGTGTGCAAAAGAGACGCAAATACAATCTTTGAACTGGAGAAAAAGAGAAAACAAGCCCTGACTATTGGAAAAAGTTCGAAAAATATTCAAAAACGAAGTCCCGCATAGAATTTTAATAAGATTGAAACTGGAATATTGCATTGAAATTGGCTTATTATTTGTGTATCGATCTGAATTTTTAAATTCGCGTATGGTGCATGTGTTCAGTGGGAAATAGTTCGTGTTGTTTTTATAATGTGTTTAAGATATGCAAATCTACTGATTAACGTTCAATAATATTTGTTGTTTAAAAAAACTTGTAATTTTTTAACCGTTCAGTTTATTTTATTTGTCCCAAATTATGTGCACAAAAATATTACATAAAAAAGACATTGAAACAAAAAGGGCACTGTTGAGCGTATTATTGCTGTGAGTGAGAATATGCACATGATTTTCAGCATTGTTTTGATGATCAATAAAAAATTATAAAAAAGATAGTTGAAGAACAATAAATATAGTGAAATTCGACGGGTTAACGATTACGTTGTATCGTGTTTGCAAACTAATTTTTGGGTAGATTTTTAAATATCTAAGGCATAATATTGTGCAGTTGGAAATTTACATAAATGTCTATAAATAGATAATATAAATAGATCTCAAATTGTACCGCTAACCAAGTTCATATACAAATCAATAGACAGATAGGCGTCGCGAAGTTAAAGAAGAAAAAGACATGGAAACTTTAATAATTAAAAAAACATTTCCCAATCTACCCATTTGTAATAGCAACGTAGCAAAAAGCCAGCGAATCTCCCCACGGCTAGACAAGCAATCTAGCCAAACTAGAAAATAAGACACTCAACTAAAAAACCAAACGAAAACCTTCCAGAACAAAATTAACTTTCTTAAAAACTAAACTCGGACCAACGAAATTGCTTCCTTCGGACAGGGTAATAAAACTCTTTGGAGTTTTTATGGTCTGATGCCGAAATGGTATAAGTAGAAATAAGTTGTTTTTTTTTATTAGTCCGCGGATTTGTTTTGTTACATGTTCTCTAAGTAATTTATCAGGGAAAAATGTGTACAGGTTGCTTGGTAATTCGACCTATTCCTTTAAAGGGGTTATACAACGGATCATTTCCAACAAATAATGCCTATCAACTAGGGGCCGAAAATTATAATTTTTTTTCATGTAAAACACGTCGATATTTCAAAAATTGCAAAATAAAAAAGGTTTTCTTTCCACTTAAGACCTTTTAATTCTGAGATTATGGGAATTCAGGGCACGTATTTTTTTTATAAATGATCACTCACCTATCATTGATCAGAAATATAATAAATATGTGCTGAGAGAGGAATAGTTATTTTTAAATTGTTTATTTTTGGTTATTAGTCTGAAAGTTTGAAAAATAATTAAAAAACCTTCGTAACTCGGAGACCATTCATTTTCTACACCTAGTTGATAGGACTTAATTCGTTGGAAATGATCTCTAGTATAACCCCTTTCAAGGAATAGGTCGAATTACCAATCACTCTGTATAACCTATGAAACGCGTATAAATGTTTATTAATTGTTACCATGTGAGATACAATTGAAAAACATAATTACATATTCGTATTGGTATTGAACTGATATTTTGACTTTTATTAGTTTATTTTTGTTTCCTACAGTTGAGAGTGAAATTATACGTTACTTTGGATGGAATTTCTAGTGTTCAATGTTTTATGCAGGATAAATTTTCAGTTATACATTTTTAGTTTCTTTTCTATCTACTTATTTTTAAATTGTAATGTTATTCTATTAATCACTTCAAAAAGCAGTATGTACGTTACACCCTTTTAGCTTATAACGGCTGTACAAATCCCCTCTCTCTGAGAAAAATGGAGAGGAGTGTGGGGGGGTAACGTAATTGGGACTTTTTCCTAAGAGTTGACTTTTGCTCTTTGTTTTGCAAAGTGACTTCTTTTTTCTGGATCAGGAATAGGAAATTGAGTTTTTTTTTTACTTAATTAAAATGTATACAATTATTTTTAAAGTAAATGATTTGTCCTGTGATAACAAGCGTGAGATTATGAACATCATTTAGCTCTATCTTTTTTTGGCTCTTGTAGACAATAATAAATCAGTTATCTAGATTTTTATATGTGCAGCTTTCTATTTACATACTTACGTGAATTCAAAATATTTATAATCGTTTTAAACAAATTATATTAATATGAGATTAATTAATATTATATTAATTAAGATGAGATTTTTTCAATAAATAGGATATTTGGAAAATAAGCGATAAAAGAAAACAAGGTGTAGGCCAAAAAGTTATCTCTCCCGTTGTAGCCCTAATTTGAAAAAATAAAGAATAAAAGACGTGTGTCGTTCATTTTTATTGGTTGTATGGTTTTTTGATACAGATATTTTTTTCACACCACCAGACACACGTATTTTTTTCTGTCTGGCGTACTGTGAAATGAGACTTCAGAGCAATGAGCAAATTTTAATGAAATTTTTGGGAGTTTTGAAAAACACGACGATAAATGATAGTTCATTAATATTATCAATCTAAAACGTATTTATTTTCATTAGGTATAGGTTTTATCATGGTTTTAGGTTAGTGTTTTGTTTAAGGCAAGTTTTATTTTGTAGGTAGGTTTTTAATGTTATTTAAGTATTGTTTTGTTTTAAATATGTATGTCGTAGGATATTCAGAAAAAGTGGATCATTGTGAAAATCGTAATCCTCGTTTAACATAATAGTTCCCTTTCGGATATTGTTTTTTGGTGATATAAGATATATCTTCGAAAAAAAGAAGAAACGATTCTAATATTTTTGGTGACACTAATTAACCCTCTTAATTTTCATTATCATTATAACAATAGTAAAAAAAACATTCAGATTATAATTTGGAGCCTAATATGAAATGTTATATCAATTATTATGTTCATTTAATAACATCATTTATTTATTCAAGACATTATAATTAAATAAAATAAAAAAAATTAATCTAAATAATCGTATGAAATATTAAGTACTACAAACTAAACTGCAAAAAATAAATATATTACAAACTAAACTAAATAAAAATATATTTACACTAAATAGAAGACTTTGTAAAAGTCATCGCTATCACTGGGCAGGATGTTTATTTTGTGATGTATACATCGTATATCTTATAAGCGAGGAAACATACACGCAAACAAATTCACTCCGAAATGCGACTCTCCTTTTTTGATGTCAGTTAAACATTGTATTGCAACCTTCAACAGAATTACAGGATGTTATGACTCGTAAATTCGGGTCACCAGACGTTTTTAGAGTTCCGTACCCAAAAGGTAACCAACGGGACCCTATTACTAAGATTCCGCTGTCCGTCTGTCTGTCCGTCTGTCACCAGGCTGTATCTAATGAACCATGATAGTTAGACAGTTGAAATTTTTACAGATGATGTATTTCTGTTGCCGCTATAACAACAAATACAAAAAAATATAATAAAATAAATACTTAAAGGGGCTCCCATACAACAGACATGTTTTTTTTTTGCCGTTTTTATTGATAATGGTACGGAATCCCTCGTGCGCGAGCCCGACTCGCACTTGGCCGGTTTTTTGGTTATACATAATATGAAAGTGGTATTGATTATTGTGGCTTTAGTATAGCTACAATATATGCGGGACATTGCAACACTCAAAATTTCATTTTATTTTTTATTGTTTTCATTGTTTTATTTTATCGGTTTATTCGTCATACCAAGACGTATTCTTAGGGTCTGGTTGTATAATAAGAGAACAGTACTTATATTGATTTTATCGGATGCTGAAATTTTTCTTATTAATTTTCCTAGAATGTTTTTTGAGATGGAAATATGATAACGGATTTTGTTTTGAAATTGAAAGGATCCTTATGATCTGCTTTTGTAAATACATTCATTTGATGTGTTAATGTGTTTATGCTGCAAAATACAGCAAGAAGAGAGATATTTATTTTAAGATAAAGTTCGGGCCCATAGAGGCCTTGCTTGTCTCACACTCCAGGGGGGGGGGGCTATTTTTGCCAAAAATATGAAAAATTTGAAAACGTACAAAATATTTCCATAATTTATTTTAAGATAAAGTTCGGGCCCATAGAGGCCTTGCTTTTGTCTCACACTCCAGGGGGGGCTATTTTTGCCAAAAATATGAAAAATTTGAAAACGTACAAAATATTTCCATAACAAAAATAAAAAATATTATAACGTACCAAACAAAATCGTCAATTAAAATTACATCAACGTAGCAGTAAATTCTTGTTGTATTAACTCTCACAACTCCCAACGTTCTACTTACGGCCATAAGATTACCGTGGCCTTTCCATATACAACGACAGTCTTCAGTTAGATACGTGCTGTAATAAGAACTACGCCTTGTTTGCTCTTCCAAGAAACACGGGGTGTCGCGAGATTGTCACGAGCTACGTCATCATGACAAAATCGGACTCAATCCACGCGTATTAGCGATGAGAACGAAAACTGATTTTAATGCTCAAGGATTAGAGTCCAATTTCGTGTTGCATAACCTGGCAGGTTTCTGATGAAAAATTCATTGAAACGATATTATTTTGCAGGTTTGTACTTTAATAGAAAAGAAATAATTAAATAAAGAAAGAGCTCGTTTTTGCATTTACTACAATTTACTAGGTTTTAAAAAACCGATGGATGGCGGTATATCCATCCCTAATAGCCGGGCCTTATATGGAACAGACTGGTGACGGGCAGCGGCATCACTGGTGCGAGGGTTCCGGCACCGCGCTCACCAACCCGGCGTGTGTGAGTATGGGCAATTCTTCCAGGATGACCGCCGGGTGTGGCAAAGTCCTGGAAAGGCTTATTGTCCAGCAGTGGACGAACTAGGCTGCGAAAAATGAACAACAAGCGAAAAATCGCGCAGTGCGAGAGGGGCGGATTCAGGGCAAAAGGAAAAAAAGTTGGTTTCATATTTTTATTAAAAAAACTAAAATAGCTAGCAAAATTTCAAATATCAAATCTCTAGATATTGTTGAAACACACCTAAAAAAATATGTTTGAGTTCTGTATATGGTTCCTATTCGTCAAACGAGGAGAAAAAGTGTGTTTGAATACCTCATTTCAACAATTATTTCTATCGAGGAAAATTTATCCAAAAATTTTTTCCAATTTCAAAACCCTAGATTATATAGTCGAAATGCATATACCAGAAATTCATTAAAATTTTCCGCCTATTTCATGAAATACACAGAAAAGAAACACCCGCATTTTTTTCAAATATCGCCTTAAGAGGCGCCATCATGCGTAAACCCCCATACAAACGCTATCAAAAAATTGTGAGGTGCCTATGATATGTTATTATAATATTTTAGGCTGAGTCCATTGAAATTATCTAGATCTGTGTATAATTTTGAACTAAAAAAAAATTTAAGTTGTGAATTTAAAAAATGTTGAAACTGTAATTTACAGAAAAAAATGGAAACTTTGCGATGGCAGCATACACAATACATGGGTAATAAGGTTTTGTTCAATAACTATTGAGTGAATTGTGAATTTTTAGTGTTCTGTTTCGATTAATTAGAAAAAGACGGGTTTTTCACAATCGGGCTGGGAAACCGCTCTTAATAATCACCGATCCCCTGATCTCCTAGGTTTATTAAGCCATAGATTATTAACCGGAAAACTGTTGTATGTGAAAGTCTGTTGAATAATAAGTGCTGAAAAATAATATTTTAAATGAAAAAATAAATTATATTTGTCTATTGATTTGCTCACTGTTGCATGGGAACGGAACCCTAATTGTGCGAGCCCGACTCACTCTTGGCCGGTTTTATTATTTTTTACAGGCTGTGCCTACTTTAAGCACACTTCGGTTTCTAACCGTCATATCAGAACCAAAAACAAGAATATTAAATGGATTAGATTAATGTTTTTTTTGTTTTGTTCTAAATTATTCACAAATAATTATGGCAAATAGTATTTTCGCTACAATTAAACAAATCAACTGCCAGAAAAATATTTTTGTTTTGTTCATTAGAACAAATTAAAAATAACAACAATAACGATCTCAAGTAACGTATTTTGGTATCTACCAATTGAGCCTCTCGCTTAACCTTATGGACTGATAAATAGAATAGTTAGTAATAAAATCATGCATCAACCTTGCTCATCACGCCCCGGCTCTTATCGTTATCAAATGAATAGCTAGTATTTAGTGCATTTATCTTATCAGTAGGGCGGCTAGGGTATTCGAAGTACATCAAGATTTTGTCTAGGAGGCTAGGAGATACCTATTGCAGGTTTTAAAAGGACACATATTCTCTATTGATCCCTTGGACAGACGTACAGAAAAAAGGCGGACGGAGTCGCCGCTCAGCAACAACTGAAGCATAGCTGTGGCGACGGATTGTAAGTTTGTGAGTAGACTTATTATAGATCATAGACTTACTATGATGTGAATGTGTGCGTGCCGGGCTCTTACGTACAAGCGAGTAGACTTACTATGGGTGCTTCAGTTTTTGTTTAGCGAAACTCCGTCCACCTTTTTTTGTACGCCAATGATGGATCCTGCAAGTTTCCTAATAAATATAACCGGCCAACCGATTCAGTTGAAGCAGTGTGTTTGGGTTTTAGCAGATGAAGGCCAGGCGTTAGTAGATGAGTATAGGAGTGTATTTGTGCACGTTTTCTACAATATTTTGCGGAGATCACTGGAAGCTGAGAACTTGGCTTGTTAGAGAAGTCGTTGTTTCCAAGCGAGGTTTATTCTGGCTTGGGAAGATGTACTATTGAGCGCACTGGCAAGAATAGCAAATTAAATGGTAATTAACTTTTCAATGCAAGTGCTCGTAAAGGCCCACTTTTTATGCATCAAAACCGAACAGAAAGTCGATTATTTTGCCCTAGGGCTTTATTATTATTATTTTTTTTTATTTATTTACAATGGTTGGCTAACCTGCAGTTTTTCCTGTGTACCATAAATGTCATACTTTTTTTTCCACTGTTTAACGGCTCTGGATACAGTCCTTTTGAGCCAATTACAATTTAAAGTTCACAAAATTATATTTGTTTTATTTCCTCACACTATGCATTGAAAAACGTAGTATGATACATGGGCGTAAGAGCAATAAATTACTCGGTTACGTTTAAAACACTCGCTACGCTCGTTTTTAAATCGTCCTCGCAATTTATTCCTTTGCGCCCTTGTAGCATAAACTACTATTAAGTGAATTAGAGGAATTGTAATAGGTTTTTAAAGTAAATTTCCTGTTTTAAAAAGCTTGCAATACTTAACTTGATGATTGATATACTTGATTGATGATTTATTTATTAATTATCGGTTAAGATATTATATTGCCAGATTACATTTTTATTATTGATTTTTTTCGGTTAGTTACTGCTTAACTAAATTACAACCCTACAAATTTTATATCTTCAAATTGCCCCTCTACAAGTTGTCTCTCTACATAATATCCCTCTACAAATTGTCCTTATTGTCTCTCAAAAAATTGTCTCAAATGTCCCTCTACAGATTTTCCTAATTGTCTCTCAACAAATTGTCTCAAGTGTCCCTCTACAAATTGTCCCAATTGTCCCTCAACAAATTGTCTCAGATGTCCCTCTAGAGATTTTATTTATTTATTTACTCATAGGAAGATTAACACACAAATAGGTACAGTAAAAATTTATAATAAATAACTAAATGCCGATAAAAAATCTTCACCTAATGGATGACAAAATTAAATAGAAGTGAGCCGTAGGGGCACAACAGTTAAACTTAACAGTTTAAATTACAGTTTTAGCTTACAAATAAGCACAGTATATTTCTTATACTGTGATTGTCCTAATTGTCTCTCAACAGATTTTTTCAAGTGTCCCCCTACAAATTGTCCCAGTTGTCCCTCTACAAATTGTCCCAGTTGTCCCTCTACAAATTGTCCCAGTTGTCCCTCTACAAATTGTCCCAGTTGTCCCTCTACAAATTGTCCCAGTTGTCCCTCTACAAATTGGTCGACAAACGCGTACGTGCCTCCGCGTGCACATAATGTGTTTCGGTATCAAAACCGTGTTGCACTTGACTCGATTATCTTCTCTTATCTCTTAACTACATATGAATTTTATGTCCATGCTGGCGTTATTATTGTAGATAAGAATATTCATGTTATTTCTAATTCATTAAATTATTTGAGTAGCACAAGTACCTACCTAGTTACTCAATCAGACACCAGTACTTATATTATAGAACCTTCTCTAGCAAATTTTATATTAAGACATAGTAAAGCTTATTTTTATCGTTATTGAAAAATAGCTCTTAGTGTCAATAACATAGAACTCATAAAATAACGGATGTTTCGATATGATCTTTTGATGATATCATATAGCCTTGTGCTAGGTTTTTAAACCTACTTGAAATCGATTTTGGCTTTGTCACGAGAACGTTACCCCGGAAATTTACCTGGGACAAAATGTAACCTAACAATAGTGAAGAAATCATCAAACTTCGGTACAAGTTATTTTATTATATTAAGTTTACACAAGAAAACCATATAAAGCCACAAGATGGTCCTCATAGTCCTCAAAGCAAAGTTCTCACTTAAAGCATACAGCATCCAAGGTCTTGGTAAACTGCTATAATATTCCAACATAAATCAACTGTTATTTTGTGTGAAATGAACTCTATTCGTTGGCAATAAGACTGTTACCACAAGTCTAATAATACTGGCAAGTCGTATCTCAGTATTTATAACATACACGTACTCGTTCAAGTCACTCGACCGGTTCGATTCATGTATTCGGATTCATTCTGCCCGATAAATTTACTTATAAAATCTTGTTCAGATAAGCATGCAAAACATTACAAAAGAACACCATCTAAGTTAAAAAAAAGATAAGACAATCTTAAACTAAAAGAGGCTTCCATTGATGCAACTAAATTTTTTCTTTATTTCCTGTTGTCGTTCTAGGCTCCTAAATATTTGCAGATTTGACGGATTTTTTGGAAATAAAGACGTCAAGGGAACATATTGATTTATGTTTTAATCTACATTGTAGTTAATCTATAAAGGAACATATTTATTTATGTTTTTAATGTGTTTTTAATCTTCAATTTTACTTTCAGAAAAGCGTTTTTTAATCATAGATTTCCATCTGAAAGATGCTGTAATTATTGCTGCTTATTGACAAGGTGTCGCCGTCTGATTAAATTACTATTATTAGACTAGACAATACTCGTACGTTGCGCGTGACGTAGCAAAGAAAAGACATCAACGTGCGCCCATAATAGGGCCACGAAAGCAAGTTTGTGATTTTTAATCATTTAAGTTTTCCACATATATCATGGCGGATCAAGGATTTATCAAGTTTGTTGTGTAGAAAAAAGAAAACAAAATTAATCCCAGCTCTTTAGAAATTGCGACATCAAAAATTTTTGAAATTTTATTAAATTTAACGTTTTATAGGGCTATCTAAGGTAGAAGTGTAGAACTGGGGTCTAACCCGTAACTTTGTTGCGTTCGTAAGTTCAGTTCAGTTTGATAGGCGCATTACGACGCTGTCTCTTTTGCACGCGTTGAACTTTGAATGAAGTTCATTACCACCGGAGTTACGCGGTATAGGCGCAGGTCATATAAATTGTTAATTTGGCTGCCCGGCTCCTCTACCATCAGAATCATGTCATGATATTAAGCAAAATTTTTATATCGCTAAGATTTTATACTTTATTTTACTTCAATATTGAATTTGTATACGAAAGTGTGTATATTATGTCTTGGCCACACCGTAGAGTAGGTTTATTATTCATGACATCGCCACGACATATACAAAACAAAATAAAATATACAATATCAAATAATAATAAAACAAACGAACCAAAACTGTTTATATTTTTTCAAATATACTAGCCAGTTATGTTGTGTACAGGACAGATTAAAATTGTGTCTGTTATTATGTTCATTCAAAACTACTTATACTTATAAATACACTGTCAAAAATTAGCTTCTGTTTTTTACTGATATTATGCAAAATTATATTTTCTTTAGTTCTTTGTTCATTTGTGCAAGAAGGTACATAATATGTACTTATTGTGTACATATTAATAATATGATATAAAGTACCAAGAGTGGCAAATTAAGTAGGCTGTCATTCGATTACCAAACCTCTTGATCGGAAACGTCTGTCGAATCGACATCCCGCGCGCCGCCTGATTGAACGCGAATAAGTCTGTACCAACTTGAATGAACGTTTGTAGGTTAGGTTCTAGACTTCTAGCGCTAGGTCATTGCGAGTGAGTGTTACGTTGTTCGCATTGCCTAGACATCGCGCCATACTACTTGTCCCACATTTTAGTGCGTTTTGTTACGAAGCTACCAAGTTTTTTTTTTACAGCGTACTTACTTAGAGGCGTTCCATTAATTAGTTTGTCACTTGTTTTAGTGCTTATTCCTCGGTAATAAGAATCATACCGGGGTAAATAAACATGATGTACTCGTGACTAGTTACTTTCTCACTGACGGCATCGGTACTTACTCTTGGTTTGTTTAAACCATTAACTTTGGTAGAGAAAAAGAAGTAGTTAAGGTAACAAAATATTGTTACTGTACCATCCTACCAGACAGCTGATCTCAATTAGACCGTCCTAGTTATGCAAAATACAAGAAATTTTGATTAACACAACCTATTATATCTAATAAATTCTCTTTCTTTGTTTCAGGTAATAGTTACATACTATGCACCATTCAGGTTTACTGGCACCATCAATTTCATACTATGCACCATTCAGGTTTACTAGCACCATCAGTTTCATACTATGCACCATTCTGGTTTACTGGCACCATCAGTGTCATACTATGCACCATTTCGGTTTTCCAGCACCATCAGTTTCATACTATGCACCATTCAGGTTTACTGGCACCATCAATTTTAAGTTACTTTGTATTTACTATATTTAAGTACCAACTACAAACTTATCATTACCTACAAATTATAAGAACCAAAACTGCAAAATTAAGTTGGTTAAATATTCAGAGACGTAAACCCTAAAACTACATTATAAATCGGAGTTTTCAGTATTTGTTGTTTAAATGCAGCATATGGTATATAAACATAATGTAAAGAAATTACAAATGTGACCCCGAGATAGACCCCGTAAAAAAAAAGCTCTAAAATGACATCTTTGAAAGACCCCATTTCTTTATTTTAAAGATAAAAAAATATATATATGTACATGTATTTTTATTCTTCTCAATGGGCTCTAGACAATAAAAGCAAGAACAAAAAAAAAATAAAAAATAAACGATTTTGGTTTAACATTCTACACAACATATCAACATTTCAAGTCTGTCTCATTCCATCTTAGAGCTAGAGACCTGTGACATACAGACGGACAGCGGAGTGAGATTAATAGGGCTCCGTTTAGCCCTTTCGGTACGGAACCCTAAAAACCACCGAATATTTTTGACCGTTTTATTATATATATATACAGATTCTTACGAATATTTAAGTAGAAATTGAATAAAAAAGAAAATTTTCGATATATATTTCGACCCACTTGGGATCGTCGTCAGTCGAATATTTTTGAAAGATTGAATCTCTCGAGTTTCGGCGGTCACGTGTTGTCGGTAGCCCCTTTAACAAGAAGAGATTTAGGCACAAAATTAACCAGGTCCCCACAAGGTATCATCTGTTCCACATGCTCTAGCTGGTGCTGGCGGCGGTTAACGCTCTGATTGCTCCAGATATTGTTGTACCGAAACGGAGTGTCACCATGTGAAAGTAAGCCTGAATATCTAGGTTAGGTTCATTTTATCTTTAACTACACCTACAATATTAGTGGTGTAGCTAGCTGTATGACTATTGCTGTGCGAATGTTATTTGGAAACTGATTATCGTTAATTTTGGATGAAATACGCTGAATTTTCTATCAAACTTCATTATTTAAAATGATCACTGAATTAAATCTATGATTATGTCCGACTGATTATGTGAAATCTTTGAACATCACAATGTAGCCGATTCTGAAGGCTTTAATTTTGGTTTGAGTGCTGTCAAAACTAAAATTATTCCAAAGTAATTTAGCTTCTGTTTTTAGCATTTAAGGACTATTTTGCAGTTAACAAAATTAGTTTGAGTGACAGCACTCAAACTAAATTTAAAGCCCTCACAGTAGGCTTTAGTTGGTGAGTTTAGATGGCTACTGCTCAAACTCAAATTCAAACACAAACCGCGTATCAACTTTAATAAAAGTTATTATATAAATATGTATGCTGACCAAATTGGCGACATGCTGAATAAGAGCAATGTCATAAGTACCTGGAATCGAAGAGCTTGTATGTCAGAATCGTAGCAGATGGAAATTTGTAGTCTCTGCCTATCCCTCTGGGAGACAGGCGTAATTATATGTATGTATATAAATAAGCATCTTGCATGTTTGCATCATTTTATGAATTTAATAATGCAAAAGCAGAAATACGATTTTCCTCAATGAGCTCGAATTCCAGCGACAATTTTTAATATGAAATAAATCCTCAATTTAGGGCAAGCAAACACCGCTGTACAAAGCCACACCGTCACAAATAACAACATTATAAAACGGTGTACAAATAAAGATATAGACATCCCTTTCTATCACACGTTTACACAGTCGTCTATCTTTGTCGCGCGATCGAAATACCGTAAGCGATGCAGTGGGCGGGCGGTGTAGGATTTTTACGGTTAGATAGATAACGGGCCCAAACGGTTTATATCTAAGTTTCCGTGAACAGAGCCTCGGCTTTTGGGCGTGATAAAATAATTTCTTTAACACCTACCAGGTAAACGTGACATGATTCGAAACATAAACCACATGTACTGATCATACTGAATGTGAAAACAATCAATTAGGTACTCATACAACATTTTAATAACTATGTATGTATACCTACTGGCTATATCGGAGCGTACTTTATTTTTTTCGTAAATTAGTCGTAGACTAAGGCCCACTTGCAGCATGTTCTTAACTCGACTTTAACTCTGGTTAAGTCAAAAAATAGGGGTTAAGAAAAAGATCTCTTGCACCAATGAAAATCTCGGCCTAACCTAGGGTTAAACTAAGAAAAAGTTATCAGAATTTAACCCGACAATCACCTTGAGTTAAACTCGGGTTAGCGAAGTAATGTTACCAGTTTGACTTAAATTGTGTTGTTTTCAATGACATTATATAGATACTATACCTCATTGGTTGCAACTAATTACTTTTTGGTAACATTCTAAATAAATGTCAAATGTCAAACAATCGCTAAGTTAGGGATTACTAACCCGCTTCGATATTATCATGGTGCAATAGGACTAATAAAATGTCGGGTTAGTTAACTCTTCCCTTGGGTTAGTTAACCCAACTGTTAAGGATTTTTTTTCGAGCATGCTGCAAGTGGGCCTAAGAGAACAGTAGAAAATTATATTAAGATTTTGTATCACATCATTCAAAATATTTTCGTTGGTCTTTCTTTCTATTTATCTTAAACTTTTAATAACATTCGATTACAAAAAACTCCACCATTTAATAAGGAAAAGTAATTACGATATACCGGTTCTATCATTGTTTTCAAAATTCATATCTGATCTGATAATTGAATCTTTGACAGAATCCTAAAACATTTTCTAGGTTGTTTTCCATATAATTCCAGCTCTTGTCTGTGTAAGGTAGGTATAGCTTTGAAGTAACCGTTGATGATTTGTCATTGGTTCATTTGGATTTTCCGCAAATTGCGGTGTTTATAGGTACATAATTAAATTATTCATCGAAACAACTTGCAGTATTGTGACTAGTTATTATGTTTAAAGTATATTTTGTCCGATTATTACGTGCTATTAACTGTTACAACTAAATAACTCCCAACAGAATATGGTCGCTTCAAATATTTTAACACCATTATATTTATTTTATTAATCTCATGCTCATAATTTATGAAATTGCCGAAATTTTCTTACAGTTTAATGAGTTTATAAGTCCTGTAATTCAATAGCTATTTAAATTATTTGTTTTTTGTTTGAAAGTTGATTTAAAGGTTTTATCTACGTATTAAATTTTGTTTTTATTTTCTGTTTGATTATAATTTAACAGGTGGTAGAGCTGATGCCGGGCTCGACTGTGGAGGTACCACCATCTTACTTGGAGAACCCCTCGAAGTAATTCGGGGGAGAGTAAGAGGACAGCTCACAGGCAAAAAATCAGGAGGCCCACCATGCCTGGTACCGATGGATGGCGGTATATCCATCCCTAATAGCCGGACCTTATATGGAACAGACTGGTGACGGGCAGTGGCGTCACTGGTGCGAGGGTTCCGGCACCGCGCTCACCGACCCGCGTGCCCAGCGTGTGTGAATATGGTCAATTCTTCCAGGATGACCGCCGGGAGTGGCAAAGTCCTGGAAAGGCTTATGTCCAGCAGTGGACGAACTAGGCTGATGGATGGATGGATATTAAAATTAAATCTCCAAAAACAGTTCGTCCTAAATGCCATCCATTTCCATGCCATCATTTCGTAATAATTTTTTACAGCTGACACTTTTCAAAAATTACATTCATGTTGATATTAGCTTAATGTTGTCTCATTCATACACATAAGAAATCACATAATTTGGATTTGTCATTCCTAAAAAAAATGCAAAAATGTCAGTACTGAAAATTGAGTTTCATTCAAATTCTCTATAGAAAACGGCAATTTCATTTATTTTGAGACACCAGGCACTACGTTTTAAGGTCTATTTTTGCAACTAGCACCTAAAGGGATATTTTCCGAATATTTAAAAGTAATCTTTAATTAAATATAACATTAATACAGTATGTTGCATCATACATTTGCTATTGAAATCAGTGTGTTTATGTCGCCGCGCATGATGGTCGCAAAAAAGCAGTTTATGACATAATAAGTCACAGGTCGTGATTTTCTCAATTACTAAAAAAAAAGTAGTTGCAAATGCATATAAGGGAAACCTAGTCGACGTCATTCCAAAACAATCCTTTCTCTAATGTGTTTTTATTGTGACTTCGTACAACAACTTACCACAATTAATTCTCTTTCTTACCGAAAAAATCCGAAATTTCTTGAGTAGTACCAGGTTCTGAAAATTCATTATTACCATATTTAGGGAGCAATTTTGTGCGGCAATTCATAAATAAAAAGTTTTTTTTTGCAAATATTGGACAATCGAGTCTACTAAGCAGAACAGCAAACTTTTAAGCCACCACGTGTCTGACTTTGAATTCGTGAAATGAGGACTTTTAAGGAGAGGTCCCACTACGCATATCGATGACTAGAACAAATAAAATGGTTTTTAGCCTAGACCGATTAGAGTCGAATATTGTGTGTCACAAGTTTAGGATTTTCCGATAAAAAAAGTCCATAACTTTGTTCGTGATTCATACTCGTTGGAAAACTTAAGGATGATATTTAAAAAAAATACTAGGTTTCTTATGTAATAAATACGTAAAACAATGTAAATGTACAACAAGCGTAGAGTATTACTCGCTCTGCGATAGCAAATAGAGCAATGAAGTTTTATAGAAATAAACTGAAGAATTAGCTACATAATAATACTTCTGAATAGTATCTTGATACAATACAATCTTAGAGCACCATCCATACCTTACCTATTGCTCTAAGATTGTATTGTTCCAAGATATTATTACCTATTGCTCTTAAATTGTATTGTACCAAGATATTATTGAGAAGTATTTTCTACTGTTTATTCTAAGAATACAATACAATCTTGGTAACGAAAGCTTATTCTCAAGAAGTTTATTGCAATGTGTTTTAAGTGATACTATGTTAAATAGAAAATATTTTCTATAAGAAACATGAGTTAATTAGTGTTCGAAGCTATGGCTGTATTATTTATTTCAAGTATTTTCAGTGAACAGACGTGAAAATTCAAATGTTAGAATAGTTTACCTTCACGCATTAAAGGATTCCCATGTTCTCTAAGCGGTTTATGAAATTGATTTATGAATTTTTAAACATGTTCTGCTACAAATTTTACGTCTACCGGTGCAAAACATACCATTAAATACAAAATATGTAACCTTAAGGCTAACTTAGACGTAACCAATCAATACCTAAGTAACTTAACCTGCGTATCAAGGCCTTATCCTTGCTCCGGTTAGATCTCAGTCGAAACATAGAACTGTTGAAAGTGTGTAATTACATAGTTTGTGACAGGTCTCATTACTATTATTATTGATTTGTATGGCGGACCGAGTGCAATTAAATATCAATATATATGTAGGCACAGGTGGTAGAGCTGATGCCGGGCTCGACTGTGGAGGTACCACCATCTTACTTGGAGACCCCCTCGAAGTAATTCGGGGGACAGTAAGAGGACAGCTCACAGGCAAAAAACCAGGAGGCCTACCACGCCTGGGACCGATGGATGGCGGTAAATCCATCCCTAAAAGCGGGGCCTTGTATGGAACAGACTAGTGACGGGCAGCGACGTCACTGGTGCGAGGGTTCCACGCTCACCAACCAGCCTGCCCAGCGTGTGTGAGTATGGGCAATTCTTCCAAGGTGACCGCCGGGAGTGGCAAAGTCCTGGAAAGGCTTATGTCCAGCAGTGGACGAACCAGGCTGATGGATGGAATTCTACACTGTGCAATTAATGTCATAGCTATTACAAACACTTATTCAATTTTAAAACTATTTTAAAGTTGTTCCAGCAAAAGGTAATGTGATAATTTTAATAATTAATTTTTTGAAGTAGTAGATACTTAAGTATTTGTTTGCATCTCGTAGTTTTCAGAAATTTTACCGAGTACGTCACTTCTGGATAAAAATTTTCAACAAAGGATAATTTCTTTTCAGCTTAAAGATTATTGAGCTTTTTTTAATCGCTCATTAATTTTTATTATATAGTTACTTGTTCCACTTAAACTCCAAAATCCGTCCACTCCAAAACTCCAAAACACATTTTAATGAATATTTTATTTATATTTAAATCGTTCCACTTTAACTCCAAGAAATTTTAAGAAGTAGAGTGAGCAAGTAAAATATTTTAGCCACCATGCGTGAGGCGAGAACAAAAACTCAAATAACATACATTGGTGTAGATTTGAAGTAAGAACGGCTTATTTGACCGGACTTACCTTATTTTAAGCGTCCAGGTTTTTTGATACACAATGAAAAAGACAGAACACTTAAATTAAGTTTAGTTCTGTCTTATTTATGACAATTAAATCGTGTTAACACTGAATAAAATATGCAATTTTTCTGTTGACTCTACCAAAACTGTTTTGGAGTTGAGTGGAATTAAAGTATGCAAATATTTCTAAATTTAAATTAAATGCCTAATACATTTTGGAATCGAAGTGGTCACAATGTATGGACGATAAAATTTTGAGAACAATGGCTTTGGAGCTAAAGTGGAATAAGCCTTATTATTCTTGATAAATTAATGCTGACTTGAAGCGAATGCGCCGCGATTGATTCCTCCCTCTGTGATTGAGTAAAGAGGCGGCCATCCAAGAAGGCCATCCGTTAAATAAATTAACGGTCGTATCTCTGACACGACCCGCTGTTTTTTTTTTATACAATAGAAAAAAAGACGATCCCTAAACATTTGTTAGACTGGTAAAATGAGCAAAGGTTACATTTAAGTAAAATATACACTGACATTTAATTAATTAGAAACTGAACATCTGTCTCATTACGTGTATTCCCTATCGCCTTTGAAAACAACTTTTTATCAGTAATAGACTAACTTTAGACCTATCTAGAGAATAGATATACATAGTAGAATAGACAGAGCGGCTTGCACCTGCCTTTTCCGCCATAAACCGGTGCGGCCACATCTGTTGCCCGTTGTACCTTGATGCAGGATTCGCTAAACTTCGGCTGAAACCTCTATAAAAATCTTTGTGTTGTTTGATTCACAAACCTTTTTAAGTATTATTGTCAGCTGATAAATATAATAAAATGTAAAAATAGACTCAAGATGCATTTGGGGCTCGACTGACCTCCATCTTACTCGCAAATCCCCCAGAGTTATTTGAGGGAGAGTAAGAGGACAGATCTCTGTGCCAGGCACAACCAGGTAACCCGTCTTGCCTGAGACTGATTTATGGCGGTACATCCATCCCCGATCGCCGGCCCTATATAAAACAAACTGGTGATGGGAGCGGTGTCACTAGTGCGAGGTTTTCGGAACCTCGCCGCTCACCACCTGCCCAGCGAGTGTAAGTTAAGTATGGACATTTATTCCAGAAGCACCGCCAATAGTGGTGAAAGGCCTATGTCCAGCAGTGGACGAACCAGGCTGACGGATGGATATATTGACGGGCCCGGCTTCTCTTGAGGATTTAACCGACTGGTCGACTACCTACCTGTGACTACTATACAACTCATTCAAAAAAATGAATATGTATGTGATTTCAAATATTGCAACATCTGCTATACGTCAAATCCCTTCTTGGTGGATCTCTACGTCATACAAGGAACCTACAGTCTAAATTTCATTAACCTAGGTCCAGTAGTTTTGCCTTGGCGTTGTTAGATCAGGCAGTCAGTCAGGGTATACTTTTATATACATGGATACTCGTAGATAGAGTTTAAACCCTCCCTCCCCCTTCTCCTTTAGTCTGAATGTAAGTAGATAGTAATAGGTTATATTAGTCCCTAAAATATTTTCAAGAAGTTGCTACCCTTCCAATCCAAGTCCCTTTGCTGCCAAAATATTTATTTGAATTAAAAATTGCCATGAGTAACCCCCCTCTCTATATATAAACTTTTTATACGTCCCTGATATTTGATTATTTGACGATACAAAGTCTACCATAAGTATAAATATTCGAAGTTACACTAGCAATGATGGTCACAAAAAAAATACATTTTGTATTAATTAAACTTTAGCTGTTATCTAATTAATGCATAGTGTTATCATTACACACACAAGTGTAGTAATATAAAGCAGTATTCCTTGAACTTTGTTTATTTATATATAACATACAAGATATACATATGTACAAGTATAGATAAATTAACATCACGTAAGCGTACTTATCTATGTAAGATAAAATAGGTTATTAAAATTTTAAACCTAAGGCTGTTGTTCAGAAGTAATATTATAATTCATAATCATTTATATAAAAATAAATAAATTTATTAAAAAGAGTTTTATTCAACACATCACACATATAACATGATTACGATGATAAAAAGGAAACCCCATTCAAATTCGATTTGAGTTAAAACGGAACATACATACAAACGTACAGACAAAATTGTAGTTTGTGCCTTAAGTACTACTATAATAATAACCCATTACATTTTAAATTTCGCAAAATCATTGAAAGTTGACTTTTTCTACTCATTATTCGTAATTCTTATAGATTATTTATTTAATAACCTTGTGATATTTTCTCTGTTTTATGTTATTTCTTCGTAGTTATAAATCAGTAAATTTACAATGTGGCAGATAAAATGTTTATTTTGCTTTTAGTTTAGGAGCTGTCAATTATATTAATTGCAAAATATTTCTTAAAATCGAGGTAGCTAATTAAATCTAAACTTATTAAAAAATTTGTACAAAAAATATATTAAAATCATTTATCCTGATACCGTGGCAACTATTTAGCAACACTAACTAAACTATGTTGACACTTCATAAACTAATACAATAAAAACGACTCGCGCCTCCATTTTATGTTTTTATTACGTTTTATAACACTGAATTACTTACTCGTAGGTATATGTACATGTATGAGACTTGTAGATATGTGTGTGTGCTGCCAAATTATGCTATTAGTGTGATGGAATAATTATTTTATGAACCATATAAATCGCCACGTAATAATGTCGCACGACACTATTATTAAAATTATTACCTATCTAAGGTTTTTATGACACGAGTGCAGAGTGCACCACCAAGAAAATTAGTAATAATATTTTTTTCGCTTTTACGAGCTTCGTAGCAATCATTTTAAAATATATTATTAGTTGAATTATGCAAGTGTCTTTGTTCCTGGTAATAAAGGAACTACCTAATTACTGTAAATAAACCTACGTTTATATGAAATAGTTCTTGGATATACCTACATGATAAACAATATACTTGCAGAACTGATAAATTTATAATAAAAACCGCCTAGATGTAAAAGTTCAGTCAACCATTGCATGTGCCGGGACCTTTATTTCAAACACATTTTTTCAAGTTTCATTCGCATTTTTTAAGAAACTAACTTTGTGAGCATCTATGCTATTAAGTATAAAAATAAAACTCCAGCTCCTGAAAGGAAGTTGTTGAGTAAGAGATCGGATAATCGGATGCATATTTACCTTAAGTTCGGGTGTTGGCTGACATGGAATGCATTTCTGTATCGAAAAATCCGATTCCGGAATCGAAAAATTTAGTTTTCTGCAGAATAGAATCATGTTTACTTAGAATTGGATGCATATTTATTTATTCAACTAACTAAAGTTGGGACGAGGCATCTCGCACTATGCTCGTAACTGCCTACAAAGACATCTTGTTGATGGTGACGATACAAAAATTGTACCCCCATCCTCAATTATTTTTATTATTTTATATTCAGTTATTTTGAAAAATACAAATCACTTTAAAATAAAAGTGAAACGATTTTTCCTCAACAGAGTACCCATCTTAGAACTCAAATATCCAATATTATTATAATGTTTGAATGTTTATTTATTATTTATATATGTATGTGTATATTTTATAGGTATGTATTCATTTATTCCAGTATGTGCATGTATTTTTATATGTAAGTTTATGTCTTAGATATTCAGGTTTATATGTATTTTAATCTTGATCTCCCTATTATTTTCTGATTAGTATTTACACCTCCACATGGTATTTTGTTATCTCTCTGTTAGCCACCAAGGGTTGCCTGGAAGATATTGCTATTAGCAATAAGTGCCACCCTTGTACACCATGTTTGATTGTTTTTCTTGTCTTTAAGTTATTTGTGTAAATGTGCAAAAAGTGTTATAAATAAATAAATATAGAAAATTTTTATTTATATGAACTAATGATTTATTTGTACATGTTATATTGCAATGAAACGCGAGACTCACAACTTATGAGCTCGTATCTTTACTTACCAGTTGGCGCCAGAAATTGTAAATAGAATACCATATACAACGTGTAACAGAGAGGTGTAACCATATTTGAAGAGCTTATTCAGGCAATGGTATAGAACAACTTTTACCATGGAACAAACACTGTATCTCGAAAATAAAAAATCATCTGTTTCATAGAAAAATGCAATGCCGCTCGGCGGAAATGTATGGAAGGGCAGATTTTATTTTCGAGATTTCAGGGTTGGCTCCATAATAAAAGCTGTTCTATATCATTGACTCAACAGCCTCTTCAAATATGGTTACACCTTTCTGTTACACGTTGTATATAATTTTTAGAAACTTTGAGAGGTGTCAACAGCCTGATAAAGTATCATTTATGAGTCGTATAAGTATTGCCAAATTAAGTTGTATATAAGGTTACAGTGAAATTTTATATAATAAATAAAGAATTTTGAAAATCAATAATCAAACTAATGTTGTAAGGTGTGACAAAAAATAATTTCAGAAATCGCTTCAATACTTTCGTAGCGAAATATTGGTATCGATTCGGCATAACACGTCTTAAATTATTTGACAGGACTAACCTTATTTTAAGCATCCTGTCTTTTTCTTTCTTTATCGAAAAGACAAGGACAGAACGCTTAAATTAAGTTTAGTCCTGTCAAATAAGTTAAGATGTGCTTCACCGAATCGGTACCATTAACTTTAGGTAAATTAAATATCCATCCGGAATATTTAGCTGTGCACAGACAAACGAATAGACAAATGTTTTTTGACGGGAATCTAATTTTTATTTGTGAAATAGCTTCATTAGTAGGATATCGTCATATCCGACTAGTTTCCCGGAAAAAGATTAAAATTCCAACGCTCATCTAAAGCAGAGGCTATTGCAAGGTTATGGCATTTCCGGGTAAATTATATTTATGTTAATTCTATTTAAGTTTAGCATCTGATTCACCTGTAGGCGGACTAGGCACTAGGTACTTAAGGGGCTGCACAATGCTAAAACTCAACGCGTTTGTTTTTTAACTCTCTATCCTGCTCTGATCAGATGTCACGCACGCAAAACTTCAGTTATTTTGAAATTGTGGCTACATTAGGACATTAACCATAATTTATTTAGAATTAAATGAGACTTGAGGATAATTCATGATTTATATAAAAACGGCTCACCTCAATACGTGTTATGATCGGGAAAGCCGACCAGTTTCAGCAGATTTAGACTGCCTATATATAGTAACGCTAACGCGTTATATATATAATATATACGCTATGTATAATAACGCAAGCCCGGAAGTAACTAATTGTGCGGACGCCCTACCGGTCCGACCACCAATACCATCTGCATCGATGTCATCCCGAGCCCTGCGAGCCGCAGCCCGCAGTGTGAGGCGTAACGTCGTCGCGTAAAGCTCTTTACTGGCCCAGATGAAGGCAGTCTAAATCTGCTGAAACTGGTCGGCTTTCCCGATCATAACACGTATTGAGGTGAGCCGTTTTTATATAAATCATGAATTATTTATGTAATAAATATGTTTTTTTCTAGTTAGTATCGGCGTGTGTTGGTTTCGTTTTAATCGGTTTTGAAACATGGAAACTGAATCGCTTTTTTCGTTAAATTTATGCTTTTTTAAAAGTAATAGAATGTTGAAAGTATGTTTATTTATAAAGTGTCTTGAGTCAAAAAACACGCCATATTTTTTTTAAATTTTTACGATCCCCATTGACGGAACAGAATCCAATACAAAACTGGTGTTTAGCATTGTCGAGCCCCTTAAGTGAAGGATTTTGTGAAGAATTTTTAAGTATCTGATAAAGGAAACGGATGCTAATATCAGTAAACTTAACTCACATTTTATTATGAGGCATTACCTATGAAATTGCCGAAATTTTCTTACAGATTCATGAGTTCATAATTTCTCTAATTCAATTGCTAATTCCATTGTTTATTTTTTGTTTGAAAGTTGATATCAAGGTTTCACATTTACGTATTAAATTTAGTTTTTATTGTCAGTTTGATAACGAAAATTCAATTTTCAAAAACAGTTCGTCCTAAATGCCATCCGTTTCCATGATAACATTCATAATATTTTTCTTACAGCTGATACTTTTCAAAAATTAAATTAATGTTGCTGTTAGCTTAATGTTGTCTCATTTGTACACAATAGAAATTACAAAATTTGGATTTGTCATTCCTAAAAAAATGCAAATATGTTAGTACTAAAAATTGATTTTCCTTCAAATTCTCCATAGAAAACAGCAATTTCATATGTAAAGACCTATTACTAAACATAAATTAAAGCAAAAATTGTATTGATTAATTGCAATTAAGATAATAATTGCACGCACCTTTTTATACGTTTCAAAATACATGTTATTCTACTTAGGCATGGGAATAATTGCTACATTTAATTAATTAATTTACATTTGTAGAAGTTCTACTGGCGTAATGATATCTGTATGTAATAATAGTATTGGTATTCACAGAGCTAATGTAAAAAGATTCCCGGTCAACAGAACTACTGGGAACACAGGAGCATGTTCGCAAAATCACCGAACACAATTAAAAAGGAACCCTTTTTTTAAATCTTTATTTTGAAATGGACTTGGTACAGAGTCATGACCATGTCGTCCTCATAAAACCAACTTAAGGTATATCAGTCAAGTTAAGGCTAGACGGTAACTTTTTACCGCGATTTCGTGTCCTAGCTCTTAACGTTTTATTGCTATAATATTTAGGCTACATACCAAACTACTGCATTTTTAAAATGTTTATGAACTACCACGGGGTCAATATGTATTCAAATTCTTGAAAAAATGTTGTTATTTGAGAAAAATCTGTGTGGAAATGAGACGTTTTGGACAACAAAATACAAGATTTTTGAGTATTTTGTTGTATTTTTGAAACATGTTGATTACCCCAAATTTCAATACGGATAGGAAGTATAGGTTGAGCCATAGATAAAGTTATTTAAATTTTTACTCGATTTCATGCATTAGCGTACAACTGAGACGACAATTCTTTTTGCACGGCATCAAAATATGACCCTCTTCCCTTAACATCTAACGCTTAAACCGAGCTTAACAAATTTGTAAAGCATTCTGGCCTCATTAGAACAAGGATGGGCCAAAGTGAAAAAAGGAACCCTAAAAGTAAATAAAGCCAATAGTTCAATGGTGGCGTTTTCACAATTTTTCTTTTTTGTTGACATTTACAATCTCTTGTTTGTACTCGATTAGAGAGTGATTCATCAAGCTGTCGCTGTTGAAAGGTCCGATGTGTGGCGGGAGCTACTGTTATCTAGAAATTTTCCTATCAAGTGCACTTTTATGTGATTTGATATCCGTCGGTTCATTGTAATGATAATCTTTACGAAATACCTAGTTTGCTAGAAAACGGTTTTAAGTAAAACTATACCGACATCAAGTATTAAGAATACTTTTTGACCGAATGCTTTGTCTCCTAAAACGAAATTAATTTAAGTAGAACATTCATTTTGCTTGAGAAACTGTCAAGAAACAACAAGTCGGCAAAATATATATTTAAAGTCGGTTGCTTTTCTACCAGCTCTTTCATTTTATTCTTAAAATCAATACTGTTTGACTGTGATTTATGTATCAAAATTTTGTCTATAGACTGGGTAACAAATAATAGAAAAATGTTTCGGTTCCTCCATACTGAGTCTCCATTTTCTGTGAATTCGATTGTATATGCCGTGGGCATATCATAGAATTGGGCATATCATGGAATTGGGCATATTATGGAGTATGAAATCGAAATTCGTTCAACAAAAAGTTGAAATACGATTAGGTGCGATGACGAGCAGAGCAAAGCGAAGGAGAACAGTGTTAGAGGTTTGCAGGTAAATAAATTTGGGGAGCCGAGCGAAGCGGAGAGGAGACTTATGAATAATAATAAATATAACAGAATTATAATATGCCTATGCAAACCATGGTATGCCTAAGTATACGATCGATGTGCCTATTACATACATACTTAAATAAACTTGTTACTTATCATATATTTAGATAAATAAATCAACACAACATTTATCCATCATCAGAAGCCAGCGACATGCCAGCAACAAAATAGACGGAAAATTTTATAGAGCTAGCTTTGATGTTTGACGACACAAAATCTTCTACGACATTTTTCCGCTTCAAATTACTTTACAATAAGTGTCAAGCTTTGCGTCTACATGTTGTGTTAGGCTGGCTCGCGCATGCGTTGTCTAGGACGCGCGCCAGAAGCGACGCGGGAGCAAGGTTACTCACGATACTGTCCAGTGTGACTATCATTACATTGAGAGATTGTGAATTACTAACTACTTACCAATACAACTTGAATAAAATGAAAAATATAGGAATAACGAATAAATAATATTATAAATATATTAAATATTAAAGATAACTTATTTGTTTTTTTTTTATTCAGTTTATATTATATATTTATATAAAAACACTTATTAAAATAATAATTTCCAGATATATTTCGACATACAGTCGGCGTCAGTGGAATTAGATATGGGAGGAGTCCTATATTTGGTCGCTTGGTGCCCATTACGGTCCGGGTCTTAACAGACAAAGATAAGTGATCATCTGAATCTACCCGTCTCCACACTTCAATTTAGAGACCTGCCTACTTAACACATTATAATATATACATATATATATATATATATATAATTATATATATAATGTATATTATGATGTGTTGAGTGGGTAGGTTTTTGAATTGGAGTGTGGAGATGGGTGGATGATTATTTATCTTTGTTATTGATTGATTATTCATTTTTATATTTATTTATTTATATATATACTTTTTTATTTTTTATTATTATAATCTTTTTTGTTTTTTCTTTTGCCTCTCATTTGTCTGTCAATCATCCACTTAATTTTATGACATTTTAAAATAATATATAAATTGTATCTAATTCCACTGACGCCGACTGTATGTCGAAATATATCTGTAAATTATTATTTTAATAAGTGTTTTTATATAAATATATAATATAAACTGAATTATAAATATATGCAACACATGTATGCCTAACCCCGCCCATTCGATTCGGCATGAAATTTAGTAAGATTATGTCTTTTTTTTTCGTAATATTAGTTGCAAACAATGGTTTACTTATTTGTGTATGTACTTCACTCAAATTTTTAAATGCCGAGCTTATTTTGTGCTGAATTTAATTGTTCATTTTGTCATTTTCCAATTTACATAATTTTTCAAATTCAACCTTAGCGGATCACCAAAATATTTTTGTATGGACCAAGCAGAAACAGTGTTTCCCTTTAATTGGCTTTAGAAAATATATGTTTCACACCAATTAATGAAATTCAAAATGCTAGACCTCATTGTCAACCTACTCTCCTATTTTGTCAGGCTCTAAAACAAGATATACACTTTATTTTGCTGCATTCACAAACACAAGCCTAGTTGTATGTAGATATGAGAATTCGTGTCTGTGTGCACAAACGTTTATCTGTCTAACACAACATCCAAGTTAAACCATTCAAATGTTTACTCTACAATCATTGCTAAAGAGTCTATTTTTCCTAAGCAAATTTTGTTTAGTCATCAAGGAAATATTGCAGCGGGTCCACTCTGATTTTCCGGGTGAGTCAAGGTGACTGTTCAGTTTATCGCGCAATGACCGATTACGTCGACCGTTGGCCTCGTTGCAAGTTTGCATCACTAGAACGAAGATTCTGTTGAAGGCAACGGAAATGAAAAATATTTCTTTTTCATTTTTTCCATTTCAATATTCCGTTATTTATTTCTAATAAAACGCAACGACTACTGACATTTGCAACGCCGCTTCGTAGTAAGTGGAAAAATTCCAGTAATAGCTACGTTGCGTAGCGTCTAGTTACTTAAGTTCACATTCGATAAAACAAAGATAGGTTGTAAATTTAGAGAACAAAAACACTTTATTTTTGTTTTCTTTTTTTGTTCGACTCTATATTAACTTAACTAGCCCCAACGGCAACGTAATCTAGGAAAGTGTTGATGGTAAATTTAATACAAAAGTAATATAATGAAAACGTGCGTTTCCATTCAATAAATACAGTTATCTGCAACTTCTGCGAGTACATTCACGAAAATTATACACGGTATCTACCTACCAACTGACTGACTCACTTTTCTAACAAATGTTTTATCAAAATTATTATATTGGCTTCATAATTCTTTTTACTTCTTCTATTATTTCCGGACATTTATACCCTTTCTGCTAATTTTCTTGAAAACTAAAGGCTAAATTTTCTAAATGACGGAATTGGACATTTTGTCAAAAATTTTCATAAGAATATTTGTTGACTAGAGTTGCTTTACTATTTATGACTGAGTAAACATTTTGATGGTACCATAATACGTGCATTATGACGCCCGTATGCCAAAATGGTGCCCACCCATATGTTTAATTTGTTACAATGACATCACTTTAGTAACAATAACTATAAATAAGCACACATACTTACATCATGTCATTGTAACAAATGAAACATATAAGTGGGCACCATTTTGGCATACGGGCTTCATAATTTTAGTTATTATTAAATTGTTAGTTTCTCTTGGAACGCAGGCGCAGGAATTATAAAGTTTGGAACCAAAATTAAATTAAATATTGGCCTAATTGATCACTCTCACTGAACAAAATATTGAAACTCTATTTTAAATACGTATTAAGACAAACTTCCTTTTAATGCAAAGGATTATTAGTGTCTTTATATGTAAAGAAAATACGGGTGCATCTTTACTACCTATTTCATGAAATACACGGTAAATTGTAATAAATTTCTGGTACAGTGCGCGCCAATCTTTTAGTCGCCTCTGAAGATAGCCGCACGAGGCGACGCAATAGCCGTTTTCCGGTGTCAGGGGGACGTTACAGGAGCGAGAGCGCGGAGCACACCCGCCTGCGTGCCGCACCACACCCCCCGCTCGCCATTTAGCAGGTGTCAACACTATGCGTTAGTGTGAGTGCTACGTCCGTACACTACACATGCGCGCTTTCCGTGAAAAGTACATTCGAGGAAAAAATTCCATGATTCGTTAAGTTTATCGTTGAATCTGTTTGTTATTGTTTTTGTTGCCTTTATTTGTTGTTTTGTTGATTTAGTTTGTTAAAGTTTATAGTTGTTGTTATGTCTCGCGGACGTTATAGCGTTTTAAGGCGACAATGTAGGAAAATGGTGTTTATATTAATGCGTTTTATTAATATAGTTAAGATCGCACTAAAATAAGAAATAAATAATGAAATAGGTAGGTACAACAAGTACACCTTCCCACTTATAGTAAACATTTAATAATCAACCGTTGGTATTATTGTTTCCTTGACTGTACCTGCGCAAGCTTGCACTCGTAACTCAATCAGAGGCGACTAAAAGATTGGCGCGCACTATATATGCATTTTGTCTATAATATAATCTAGGGTTTTGTAGTTGGAAAACATGTTTAGATAAAATCTCCTCGATAGAAATAATTATTGAAATGAGGTCTACCAAACGCACTTTTTCTCCTCGTTTGACGAATAAAACGATGTACAGAACTCAAACATATTTTATAAGATAGGTTTCAACAATATCCACATTCTAAATCAATAGATTTTGGAAATTTTGCGTGCCATTTTAGTTTTTTTTTTTTATATTATCTAACTTTTTTCCCTTTTGCTCTGAATCCGGGGTGCATTTTTTCGCTCGGGGTGACAGTGACAAAAATAAAATTCGCATAGCCTCTTTAAAAAATCATTTACCTTCAATAGTATAGATACAACCAGTGCCAGTAAGTTTTATTAAATTTGTTATTTATACGGGCTCCTCGTTTTGGTATTCTGTCAGTAAACAAAAACCGTTCGTTTGTAGGTTGTCAGTTCTGACTTAAATTAATTGCTGACTGTTATGAACTTACATAGGAAAACCAAATCAGTAGCGATAATCACTTTTATTTACTGAAGATAAGGGTTAACAAAAATTCAACATAATGCGGTGATATTGGTCTGATATCTCGTGGGGTTGAAGCAAAAATAGCTGAAGGTATTTTTCAGCATTCTTAAGAGGATCTTTGTGCCAAAAAATATTGTTACATTTGAAACAAACGAATAGATCCACTGAAAATTTAGCTAAGCAGTCGATATCTTGCCTTTACTAATAATAAAGTAGTAAAAAATTCGTGTCTATACAGTGAATATTTTTATGGGTTATTAGTATTATACTAAGGCCAAAACTGTATTTTTTTTTAGTTTTTGTCTGTTTTTTCCGTTTTAACTCCAGAACCACACAACGGATTTGGATGCGGTTTTCTTTATTATCATCGTAGTGACCGTGGGAAACATGCGCTATTAGGGTTGTTTAAAAAATAACTGCCAAGCCGAAAACTGTCGATAAAAGCACTGCCACGCAAGCGAAGCCGTGGGCGAAAGCTAGTAATTAATGAAAACAAACTGCTGTTAAATAATACCCCTACTTACTAGTTGATCATTTTATCGACCGGAAAGGGTTTTGTTATTTCTTAGAACGTTAGTTTGGAGCTCAAGCGGTTCCGTTTTTTTTTTTCATTTTCACATACAGAACCTTCAAATTTACGTACTTTCGCAGATTCATTTTTTCAAATTGATGTAACCGATAAAAACCTTGCACTTCCGAGCTAGTCAACTTCCTTATAAGTCCTTCACCTGATGCTTCTATGTTATTATATAGGCAGTTTATGATACCTAATACCTTTATGCATTAAACACCACAGACTATACTAGTCTATGCTATTTGATATCGCAAGACCATAGTATCTATCTCAAAAGACCTTGAATTTAAAAACTGTGACACTGCATGCATAGATGTGGGTAACGGCAACGTGAAAAGTGGTTAGCTGGAAAAGATATATTTTCTATTAAAAATAGCTTTATATTCTAAATGTTAGGCTGATTAGCTTTATGTGAAATATCTCATCATACTGTTTAATTTTATGTGTAGTTCAAGCAAAACAAAAAAAAATTAATCATGAATTTGTGTGTTACTGACAACTTTTAAGAAGATTTTGGCCAACTTCCATAAAAAAAATCTTATTACGAGGCGTACAAAGTATCTCCTTAATATCTGAAAATACAAGTTTATATTCCATTCCACGAGTCAAACTCCCAAAGAAAATCACCCGTGTGAGCTCTTTGGTTAAAGCGCATGACCTACATTAGCCAATGTGTTTCATAAGGTTGGCTTATATGTTAGATTTTTGGTAATCGGTCGTGCGTGTTAGTGAAAAAATATCGTGAAGAAACGTAAAAGACGCTCTTTTTTGTCAACAGAAAAAACTTCAATTTGCAATACATATAATGCTAAAATATAAAACTAAATTTAAAAAATATTATTCATAGTAGTTGACCGCCGGCATGTAAACCTTTGATTTAAAGCGGATCGTTTTCGCTTATTTCCTCTTTTGTTTCCTAAGAGTTCGACTCGTGGAATGGAGTATAGTTTTATTTAAACCATTTTATACTAAGTATTACTTAATCAAGGGCTTATGACCATTATAACCTGACTTTTGGTTTCAAATTTGAAATATCTGTTCGAAACGGGACAGTGACCATGACGTCTTTTAATGTCCTTTTACTACATTATTTGAATCTTCTCATTATAATTAGGATTTACTTATTGTAGAAAACACCGACAACAAAATGTACACAGTTCAAAGTTTGACAAAGTATTTTTTTTAAATCTTCTTAGATTGTACATTTTATTTTCTCTAAGAATCTCTGTTCTTAGAAATCGGTGTCGTCATAAACGCAGTGTTCACACTTCCGTCCGCGACTGTACACGCAACGCGACCTGCAGCAGCGGGTGCATAAAAACGTGTCAGTTCAGTACATTCAGTGAGACACACTCGCTTTGTGTGTCAGGGTCGCCGGCGCCGGCGCACTAATATAGTTATGTATCTAAAACACTAAAATGTGCTGAGTTCTGTTTATTCATTAGCCTAGTGGAATTAATTGGGTTCTGGTTGAAACATATTTTCATTTGGTGATTGCAAGTAAATAAATTTTAGGTACTCATTTCTGGTTTCTAATGTAGTCTTAGGACGATTTTTGCCGTGGAGATAGATAGATATCAAAGTTTGGCTTTTTAGAATTCCTGTTTTATTTTCGAAATAAAAGTTTGCACCGAAACACTGCTAGCCTTTCTTGTACCTACAAAAAATGAAACGTACTTTTTTTTAAAGAAACGCGTCTAGTTTACATAAAATAAATTTTATAAGTGAATATCGTTATATCAATACAGTAATGACGTTGCTCGACGACGATATACATTTTAATATTTTAATTCTTAAGGCTACACGGTAACTTTTTACCGCGATTTCGTGTCCTAGCTCTTAACGTTTTATTGCTATCCTATTTAGACTACTGCATTTTTCAAATGTTTAGAAACTACCACGGGGTCAATATGTATTCAAATTCATGAAAAAATTTTTGTTATTTGAGAAAAATCATTGTGGAAATGAGACGTTTTGGACAACAAAATACAAGATTTCTGAGTACTTTGTTGTATTTTTGAAACATGTTGTTTACCCAAAATTTCAATACGGATAGGAAGTATAGGTTATGCGATAGATAAAGTTATTTTAATTTTTATTCGACTTTATCCATTAGCGTACAACTGAGACGACAATTCTTTTTGTACGGCATCAAAATATGATCCTCTTCCCTTTCAAAACTTATACAAGGTGACTTTTTGATCATCGTCCAAATTCATACTGGTGACTTGGTAAGTGATCAGTATCATTGATCAATAACAATTTTTGTAAAATTCGTAATATGAAATTTCGACTTCCCATAGTGATTTACTCGGAACTGGAAGTGAATTTCTATGGGAAGCCGAAATTTAATTTTACAAATTTCACAAAAATTGTTCTTGATCCAAGATACTGATCACTTATCAAGCCTCCTGTATGAATTTGGACGATGATCAAAAAGTCACCTTGTATATAAAAATATACGCAAACAATTTATTAAAAGCCAACGGTTAAAAGTAATAAGGTACCTAGATATTTTAACATGTGCATGTTTTCCCATATGTATTGCGATGCTTGCTTATTCAATAAATATGTAGGGATACCTAGATGTACTTATATGTAGCTAAACGAGTTTGTATATTTATAATACATAGCCGTAGTTAGCTGCTATAGTCATTAGACGGTTATGAAGTTTTAAATGAAAAAAAAACTCCTACAGTATTAAAATATGTATTTGAAACTTATGATTTAAAGGCGCTCTTATCCCAGAAGAGTGACTCTCTGTCTTTTTCTTTACGTGTAAGGAGTAAAGAAAATAACCACACTTTTGTACTTTTTCGTTGCTTTTATCGGTTTTTAAATTGTTTAAAAATAAGGGATATGTTTACTAAAACCCACTTACGTGGTCGACCTAGAAAATTAAAAGAGCAATATTACCAGATATGTTTCGTTAATAAAACAGTGGAATTATGGAAATGGCATGATTTGAAAGGTCTTATTACATGCTGTGTTCATGAATTATTTCTATCAAGCAAAGTTTATCTGATCGTGTAACACATGCGTGGAAGACCTAGATAAAGGTTCGAACTATATTGCGTATTTTTTTTTTTTGAAGTTTTAGACGATATTTGAAAGTTTTATTTGACTTTGAAATTACTGATTTTGGGACAAGAGCGCCTTAATTCAATAACTGAATATTTCGTTAGTTTTGCACAAGTGGAAGGTAAGTATCAGCTCAACTGGGCTGTCCTAAGAAGAACGACCAAGTCAAAGGGACCCTGGGTTGGAGGACTTGTATAGTCTGGCTAATTAATGAGGAAGAAGCAAAAAAAGAGTGTTGCAATCGTAATGAATGGAGCCATAGAGTAGATACTATTCTCTCAGTCCTCTGAGAGGCAAACATCACTATGAACTAAATAGTACAATAGTGATAGTATAATAATTGTTGATGGAACAGAATAGTAAAAAAGCTACGTTTTTTCTTCTCAATATAATGAATGAGTGAAATTCATTAAGGCGATATGTAATAGTTTTAACGTCCCGCTTACTCCATATGCGAAAATAACCTCAGTGCGAGAGGGGCGGATTCGTGGGAAAGTAGCAAAAAGTCGGTTTTTTATTAATAAATAAAAATTTACTAAATTTGCTATCAAAATTTCGTTTAACCAGGTCCTAGATACCGTTAAAATCCATCAAATAAAATATAATTGCAGTCCATATGTCATCCTTAATTGTCAAACCAGGAGAATTGGTGTCGAAAAGACCTCATTTCAATAAATATTTCTATCGAGCCGAATTTCTCCAATCGCGTTTCTGTTTTAACAGATCCTTAGAAAAGGATTCCAAAAATAATATTATTACACTATTTTATCAAAATAATACATAATTTACTGAAGTAGATATGCAAGTGTCGATTTTTTTCCGTAGCGCCTTAAGGCTGTTTCCAAAAAAGATAACAAAGGAAAAAGCGTATTTACAACATAATACGTCTTAAATGACTTCGTGTTAATAGCTAGATAAAACCAAAGATTTCAAAAAAGTTTAGATGAGCCCTGGCACCTAAAATCTGTTGCATTGTTTTTGAATGTGAAATGTCACACTTTTGGCTTTATTCGTATTTATTGAAATGTTAGTGCTCTTTAAAAATGCACCGGAAGCTATATTGAGACCCCTTTTCTAAATTCATTAAAGCGTCCAACAATCACTGTGTTCAGATGAGCACTGATTCAAAACGTGTGAGCGTCACCCTTTTAAAGGTGAAAACATTTTGGTGCTGTCATATTACGGTAAGAGCCTATCTTTACTTTTTGAAATCTTTGGATAAAACATACAAAATTATCTTTATGTCGAGAAATCCTTCAATGATGCATGACTAAAATGATATTTTGATAAACTGTTAACGCAATAGTACATCCAACGAGCGAAGTTAATGATGACCGTGACACGGATTTTAAATAAACGCTGTATTTTAAATTACGTGTTTAACAGTACAATGTACAAGTACATATATATATATTCGTATGTAGTTTTGGACACACACTTGTATTAACAAATCGTAGATACCGATTGAGTTTCAAGTACCATATAAACCAGGGTAGAGCAATCTTTTTCCTACGCGGGCCAATATTTACGAACAGTATCTAAGAGGAGACAGATTTTTAAATTTTTTGCTAATATAATTCTTTATTGCAATAAGAACATTTGTATTTTACGATATAAAGTTATTTATTGACTCATAGATTACAACAACTTTAAAATATCCCTCATTTATGCAAAATTAATTAATAAGAATTGTAGATATTTAAAAATCAGACTTACATTTTTATTGCAGATAATCTATAAAATAGGAACAGATTTATTACTCGAGTGAGAACCACTTTCCGATTGCTACGCCACGCCATAGACTGCGCGGTAATATCCCCCTCCCGCTTCCCTCTTTCCATACTATTGGAAGGAATGAACGAAACACGCGATTGACACTATATACTTCATGAATTTTTGTATCGTGATAATGAAGGGTACAGGGGAATAAAGATGATAGTCACTAAGACTCTAAGATACAGAATTTCATATTTTTATACGGAGTTGACTTTTGACTTTAATTTACTAAACAGTAAGACTCCAAATTGGACAGATTTTGAATTCCGTTGTTGTACAAGTTTTAATGAATTTGTGACATTCATCTTTTTTCCCCTGTATCCTTCTATGTTATTTACTAGAGATGAAACGGATATCCGGTTACTATCCGGTATCCGGCCTATCCGGCCATATTTTTGGTATCCGGTATCCGGCCGGATAGTAGTCAGTATCCGGCCGGATACCGGATACTTAACTCAACATACAAAAAGTCGTTTAAATCACAAAATAGTTGTATCAATGATTAAATAATCTAAATTCTAATACATAAAGTGAATAAGAATTGAGCTATGGTAGATAAAGACAAGCTTTACATCAATTGTTGGGAATAAACGTTTATGCTTTTCTTCATACATTACACCAGCTTCTTTTGCTCTCACAATATACCGAATGTAACTCAACATGTATCTTTTAATAAAAACACATGGTCATACTGAAATCATACTAAACAACTTTTCCAAAGAAACATGCTTGTGGAAATGAAAAAATATTTTCATGTTTCCATACTCATTTTGAAAACCTACTGTTCACGCTACGCTACGTTACCAGCGTGACGTTCGAACATGACGTGTGATTCGCGCGCGCATGCGCGGATGACCACCCCCCCCCCCCGCCGCGCGCGGGTCGAGGCGCGCGCGGGCGCTGGACTCGCTCTGTTCCGTCCGAATCGTCTAGAGAACGACACATGTGTACACATTCGCGCCGCCGATACAAACAATCTCGCGTATCCTGTGTTATATATCAGTGCTGTGTATTAATCCAAGACATCCAGCTCATCACTGCTCATCACCGCCAACTCAATCAGCTCAACGAGAGGAGACGAAACACGGCGGATTTGCCAGCCCATCGAAACATACCAACCAGGTCAGTGCACCCACATTGTTTCCCACAATCTTTTCTTCTCCCGTGTCATATCCTCAAATCTCATCATCTCTGCATTTCTGTAGCCAGCGGCTACATTTTTGGCCCTTCGAACCGTTACTGAACCAGCCCCCGTCGATTACAGTCCATTTTCAATCCAAGAAAATTTTTGGTTTATATCACCCCCCGCCTATCCCCCGCCGGCCCGTAACTTTGTTTGAACCAGCCCCCGTCGATTTACTACAGTCCATTTTCACCCGGTTACATATTTTGCCCCCTTTCCCGGCAAAAAATATTTTGTGGTCTCGAATACCTATTGCGGGTAGGTAATTAGAACCGCCGCCTAGAAAATTCCATTTATCGGTATAGAACCGGCCCCCCCCGCCCCTTTACAGAATAAACTCAGTTTGTTATTATTATTCAGCTCAGATAATATAAGTATATTCATTCAGCCCAATTGTTTATTACAGTCCACTATACTTCTTTATTAAACCCAAATTTTACGAGATTTTGCGAGATATTTTTTTTTTTTGTCGGTGCGAGTATAAATTTGCTTTATTTCGTGCACTTATATACGTCACATATACGTAAGTTACGTGTGTTGAGTACATAAGTACACACGTTATACGGTTACGTATTATTACGTTGATTAAAGCTTGATTAGCATCATTGGATTGTCCGCTCATTTAGATACGATTTCTGCCAGGTAAACGCATTCTTTGTTGTTTATGAGTTCGAGGCAGTAGGCAGGTATTTTATTCTATAAATAGAATTTTCGACGACTGATGTTGTTGTTGTAAAGGTACTTTCGTGTAAACAAGAACCAACGTGTATTGTCGGCACATGATTTCAAGGCAAATAACATAAAAGTGAACAGGTTCATCGGCCCTTTTCGATATTTTTGTGTTGCGGTAATCTCACGTCGCAGTAATAGTATTCCGGACAGTTTGATCGTGTTATTGTCTGCTTTTTAACCGGATATATATATAGCACAAATATAGTAAAAAAATTTGTTTTTTCATCTCATCTCTGCTCTTGTTGTTTGTGGTACACATATAGGGTGTTCCACGTTGGTTTATCAGCCCATATACAGGTTGTTTAAAAAAAATAATTTTTTTTTTTTTTTTTTTCTCTCTCTCTTTCGTGTTTATTTAAGAGTTCCGTATTCCGTTTGAACATAGTCATTGTTACTTCATCCGCGCAAGTGTCTCAGCTCTGTTCATCTGTCTCATTAATTATTTTGGTTGTACGTCCGCTCTTATAGTTCAGATCAAACTCGTTGCGTATTTTGTCTTAGTAATCAACCACCTACTTTAACAGAATTAAGATGCCTTCGAAATCACAAGCCGCGATGTTTCGTGAGGCCGTAAAGGCGATAGTTCTGTTAAAGGAGATCGGTGCGGCGGTAGAGGCAGGCGACAGAAAAACTTATTCTGTGGCGGACTTCACCGCTCGTTACGCAAACATACAAAGCGTTAAAACTAAGTTAGAGAACGTATATTACGAGATCCTTGACGATGAGGATTTGTCCGACGAAACTGAGGCAGCCTACACAAAAAATTTTCAGTCGGCACTTAGCAACTATGATGCTATCCTAGTGGCATTCGAAAACTTAAAAGAAAAATCAGCTCTTCCGGACAAGACGCAACCCCTCAGCCCAGGTACACCCGTTGGTGTTCTACCAAAAATACCCATACCCGAGTTTCATTCGAACGTTGAAGAATGGCCCTCATTTATTGCCGTTTTTAGGAGCCTCGTCAGTGAGATGGCTACAGTCTCGGATGCTGTCAAACTGCATTACTTGTTAGGCGCCCTAAAGGGTGAGGCACACGATATGGTGAAACACCTCTATCCTACCAACGAGAATTATCCCATAGCCATGGAAATTCTCACCAAGCGTTACGACAATCGTCGTGTACTCATTGACCGGTTTGTGGACATTATAATGAACCTTCCGCACATCCACATGCGATCGGATATCCGCACATCATTCTTAATTCCGCTTATCTCAGCGCAAAGCGCTCTCCGCAATCTGGATCTGCCCATGAAGGATTCTGACTATGTTTTCGTGTCAATGGTGGTGCGAAAACTACAAGGCGAGCTCCGCACTCTTTTCGAGCGGAAGTACGGATCTCGTGCAACTCTGCCCACGCTCAAGAACCTCATTGAGTTTCTGGAAGAGCACGCACGCTGCAAGGAGAATGAGTCATCGTTCCTTGCGTCACAGGAGGCTCCTTCTTCATCACGGCTCGGCCCGTCAGAAAGGCTCGCTCAGCTCAATAAGCTGCTTCAGCCCACTCGAGGTACTCCACGTCAGCCCTACCAGGCTCATCAAGAGTTCCGCCCCATAGCTCCTCGACAGGACAATCGCTCCCCCCGTCCTATTCGTCAACCATTTATGGCATTTGAGACAGCGCCAGTTTACTCGGCCCGATCATCCCCATCACCCACTCGCCGACAGAATTATTCGGCTCAACTTTCTTCCCCTACTGGTGGTATGCCATGCCCATACTGCAGGAATAGGGGACACAAACTCATCGCCTGCCCAGAGTTCAACAACCAGCCAGTTCAAGGTCGGTGGGACTTTGTGAACTCACGCAACCGGTGCCGACGCTGTTTGGGTCCTCATTATGAGAACGAGTGCAGGTCTACACGTGCATGCAAGGAGTGTGGGCGGTCTGACCACCATACTTCACTGCATCGCCATGGGGCCATGTCTCCGACACGCTCATCTGCTCATTTGCTGCCTCCGTCTCTACGTGAGCAGCCCAGACAGCGCTCAGCGCATGAGCCTCAGTACCGTTCGGCACATGCTACACAGGCATATACGTCCCATCCCAACTCGCCCACTCAATCGCGATCGCCAAGTAGGTCTCGGGTAGGTAGTCAACAGTGACTACCTACAATAACAGAGCACTATGAAGGCGAGGACGACCAGCACTCAGCACACTCAGCACACTCATCACACATTCACTCATCACATACACACTCAGTTCATTCTCACTCAATGACTTCAACTCCAACAGAAGATTCCTGTAACTCCGCACAACGTGTAGTGAACGTCACTAACACACCAATTTTTTTGCCAACCGTCTCACTTAAAATAGCAGACGTAAATGGTCAATTTCACTCAGCACGAGCCCTGTTAGACTGTGGAAGTATGCTGACTCTTTGTTCTCAGCGCATGGCCACAATTTTAAATTTACCATTAAAACATACATCTCTAAAAATCGCAGGAGTTGGAAATCAGCACACACAAAACTCAAAGGCATCAATCACAATTGTATGCCGACCTACTCACCGTGACACACCTATGATCACGGCCACAGCCCATATATTGAAGAACGTAACTGGGTACCTACCGTTGGAAAAGGTTCCAGATCTCGCTCAGTTAACAGGTCACCCACCGATTCCTCTTGCTGATCGAGAATATCACACACCAGCTCCGGTTGATCTAATACTAGGATCTGACGTTCTTGGTCAAGTGTTAGACGGAACCAAGGTTTCGCTCGGCCCTGGCAACCCCATAGCCTTCGGCACGATATTCGATTTTACATTGATTGGACCTTTCGAAAGTTTACATACCTCACCCACGAATCAGGTCAACTCAGTTCACATTGTCGGCTCTCACACGGACTCAGAGCATTCCACTCATGACATTCACAAAAGTCTTGAGAGGTTTTGGGAATCCGAGGAACCCCAAACCTACAAGCATACCAGCCCATTAGAGGATCAGTGTGAGGACATTTTCCGCACCACAACTACTCGTGAACCATCAGGTCAATATGTGGTTACACTGCCCTTTCTGCACAACGCGCCGACATTAGGTTCCACTCACGCTATTGCACTGCGCAGGTTTCTCAACTTAGAGATGAAGCTGCAAGCGAACCCGCCCTTCCGCTCGAAATACGTAGAATTCATGTCAGAATACATAAAATTGGGACATATGTCGCCGTGTCACCCCAATACCTTTGCTCATAAATCCCATTTCTATATCCCACATCATGGCATATTCAAGCCAGGATCAGAAAAGTTACGCTGCGTGTTTGACGGAAGTTGTAAAAGCTCAAATGGCGTCAATTTAAATGATTGTCTCCATACAGGTCCAGCTCTTCAACAAGATATTGTTGACATTATCATGTCCTTCAGGATCTACTCACAAGTTTTCAGCACAGACATCCGAATGATGTTCCGAAATATACTCATTCACCCAGAGCAAAGACGTTTTCAACTCATTCTCTGGCGGTCTTCACCCGACCAGCCCTTGCTCACGTATGCCCTTAATACCGTCACATATGGATTAAGGTCCAGCCCATACCATGCCATCCGCACTTTACTCCAATTGGCTGATGACGAAGGTCATCGCTACCCCCACGCTGCTCAGGTCCTCCGCAAATCAATATTTGTGGACGACATTCTCTCAGGTGCAGATTCTGTAGAATCTGCTCAGTCGCTCCAAAGCGAACTGATCGAGTTACTCGCCCTAGGTGGCTTTCAGCTCAGTAAATGGACCTCCAACTCGCCCCAGCTCCTTGAACGATTTCCAGATGACCAGTGCGACATGCCCAAGGACTTTGACTTCAGTCCCGACTCTAATTCCATTAAGGTTCTGGGAATACAGTGGATTCCTCAAACTGATGAGTTCACTTATCGCATTTCTCTGCCCACTCATGCTCAAGTCACAAAGCGCTCCATTCTCAGTACAGTAGCGTCTCTCTATGACCCCAATGGCTGGGTTACTCCAGTCATCTTCCGCGCAAAGATTCTTCTCCAGAAGCTTTGGCTTCTGAAAATAGGATGGGATGAGCCTATCTCTGAAGAAGTCCACACAGAGTGGCAACACATCTCAGAGGATCTTCCTCAGCTCTCAAACCTCCGTTTACCTCGGCACATTTGTAAGTACAAGCCCACGTCTACTTACTCACTTCACGGGTTCGCGGACGCATCAGAGGCTGGCTTTGGTGCCGCTATCTACCTTCATGAGCGCAATATCACTGGACATGTCAATGTACACCTAATCATTGGCAAGTCCAAGGTCGCACCCATAAAGACTCGTCTCTCAATCCCGAAATTGGAGTTGTCAGCCGCGACTCTTTTATCTCAGCTCATGACTCGAGTGTCAGCCCAATTGTCAGCTCATATAGCCATTCAAACACACACATGCTGGTCAGATAGCACAATAGTGTTGGCATGGCTCAATACGCCACCTCACCGATTACAGACTTTCGAGGCCAATCGAGTGGCTAAGATCACAGCTATTTCAACTAGCCATACGTGGAGGCATGTGCCCACGAACCTCAACCCTGCTGACTGTGCAAGCAGAGGCATGTCTGCCCAGTCTCTCTCACTTCATGACCTTTGGTGGTCACCCAGTTGGCTCAAATAACCTACCTGCACTTGGCCCAAGATGCCACCCGCTCTAGGCCATCATGCTCTCCCAGGCCTTAAGCCCAAAAAGGTACCAGCACACATAGCAGTCCCAGATATCGATCTGGACTTGCTCACTCGCTACAGCTCACTTGACAAGCTCATCGGAGTGACGGCTTGTATTAAAAGGTTCATATTCAATTGTCGGCACAGCCCAGATGCACGGCGCTCTGGTCCGTTGACAGCTAGTGAACGCAGGGACGCTCTGTTGCACTGGGTCCGCTCTGTTCAGCAAAATGAGTTTGCTGAAGACATTAATCGTATCCAGACTGATAAGGTTTGTCCCGTTCGGCTCCAGCGCCTCTCGCCCTTCATAAAGGACGGCCTCTTGAGAGTCGGTGGTCGTCTCTCTCACGCGTCAATTAGGTATGACGCTCAACACCCACTCATTCTACCCAGCTCAAGTCCGCTCGTAGATCTCATCATAGACCACTATCACAAAATACACTGCCACCCTGGAGCTGACACATTACACGCCATATTACGCCAGCAGTACTGGATTCTGTCCGCTCGTCGTATTATTAGACACCGCGTGTTTAAATGTATTAGATGTTTCCGGTGCCGCGCTCAGCCTAAGGCTCCGCTCATGGCTGATCTCCCAGCAGACAGAGTTACTCCTCAGCCAGTTTTTAGTCACGTCACGACGGACTTTGCTGGACACTTCTTCGTTAAATCCAGCACGTTGCGGAACGCGAAACTCATAAAAGCGTACTTTTGTATTTTCGTTTGCCTCGCAACAAAGGCGGTTCATTTGGAACCAGTCTCTGCACTCTCCACGGAAGCGTTCTTTGCGGCATTGCAACGTTTTATCTCACGTCGCGGTACTCCGGTTCTCATTCGTTCAGACTGCGGCACAAACTATGTAGGTGCTAGGAATCAACTCATTGAAGTTCAGAACTTCCTCAGGTCAAACAATGATGCAATCGCTCACAAGCTCGCGAATCAGCACATAACTTGGTTACTGAACCCGCCTAAAGGGCCTTGGTTCGGCGCACTGCACGAAATAAACGTAAAATCCACCAAGCAACTACTTTATCGCGTGATAGGTGAACAGCACCTCACTTTTGAGGAATTCTCTACTCTTTTGGCTCGAATTGAGGCTGTACTCAATTCAAGACCCCTCTGCCCAATTTCATCCGACCCTACGGACTTTGAACCTCTCACGGCCGGACATTTCATTATTGGTCGTCCGCTCACCGCTCTACCTGAGCAGTCTTTTGACGACAGACCCATATCTGCTCTTAAACGGTTTCAACTCATTCAAGGGCTCTCTCAGCGCTTTTGGACTCTCTGGTCCAGATCCTACCTCCATACCCTGCAAACCCGCTCCAAATGGCTCTCCCCTTCTTCCCCTCCTCAAGTGGGTGAACTGGTCCTCATCAAAGAGGATGACCTGCCTCCGCTCCAATGGAAGTTGGGAAGAATTCTCCGCACGATACCTGGCAAGGATGGAGTGATACGAGTTGTGGATCTGGACACAGCTCATGGAAATCTGCGACGACCTGTGTTCAAGATAGCCAGGCTGCCGTTGGATTCAGCTCAAGAGGAGCCGCAGCCCCGGCCCCCCCAGGATGTTCACGCTACGCTACGTTACCAGCGTGACGTTCGAACATGACGTGTGATTCGCGCGCGCATGCGCGGATGACCACCCCCCCCCCCCGCCGCGCGCGGGTCGAGGCGCGCGCGGGCGCTGGACTCGCTCTGTTCCGTCCGAATCGTCTAGAGAACGACACATGTGTACACATTCGCGCCGCCGATACAAACAATCTCGCGTATCCTGTGTTATATATCAGTGCTGTGTATTAATCCAAGACATCCAGCTCATCACTGCTCATCACCGCCAACTCAATCAGCTCAACGAGAGGAGACGAAACACGGCGGATTTGCCAGCCCATCGAAACATACCAACCAGGTCAGTGCACCCACATTGTTTCCCACAATCTTTTCTTCTCCCGTGTCATATCCTCAAATCTCATCATCTCTGCATTTCTGTAGCCAGCGGCTACACCTACTTTAAATTTTAAAAGGGCACTGGGCGGGCAGGTTCAATTTTGTTTTTTCAATATGTTACTTTGGAAAATTTGTTCAGTATGAACAGTATATTACGCGGTTTCATTTAAAGATACCTGTCCATTTATATACAGTATACACCAATCCAAGGAGACAAAAGATACATATTTACAAACTTCGTTAGGATCGGAAATTGTTTCGCGTTTGCAAACCAGCATTTGTATGATTGCGATACGATCATTTAGAAATGATCTTCATTTAAAAAATGCACGAATAATCTCGCCCACTTGCACCCGCACGCACCTTGGTGCGTAATATTTAGACTTGGTCAATTAGCGCGAAACGCATATCTTGTGCCGGATATCCGGCCGCCGGATATCCGGCTATCCGGCCTAGTGCCTCGCCGGATATCCGGTATCCGGTATCCGGCCAAATCACTATCCGTTTCATCTCTATTATTTACTTCTGGATCGATGTTCGCGGCCCGGATTGTAACCGCCACGGGCCGTAGTTTGCCCATCCCTGATCTAAACGGATGAAATCATGCGTCGCGACGCGTACTAAGCTATGCGCTAAAATCGATTTATGACGGTTCAGGAAAGGGATGGCGTTGTGTAATTAAGTGAGATGAGCTGTGTCGTTTCTCGTTTACTCATACAACTCCGTCCCTTTTTTGGACTGTCACTTTACCCCATTTAATAAACAAAACAACATTAGTCTCCAACAACACGTTACGATATACTGTACCAGTTCTTGCTGCGCGCGCATCAAAAAGGTATATAGTGCCAAGCTGAGAATTGTATTGCTTACACATTCAATGGTGTACATTGCATGGAAGGAGTCTCTCCGAACGTAGTTCGAGATACAAACACTAATTTGTAACTTAAGGCGCCTCTTCCCAGAATCATCCGAAAATGACTATATTGATAAGGTTATTTCTCTTAAATGGTATGTTTAAAAGATATATATTGTTAGTTAAACTATAAAGAACAACTTCACTTTAGAAAATTATTCTCGCGTATATGTAATAGCATGAAAATATTGTTCAAACTCAAGCTGTTTTAGACTAAGACTAAGTAGTTAAAATTGTTTATTTCTTGGAAACCACTAATGGCATTTGTATGGTTCTTGCACTTCAAAATACAAGGTAAATTTTTTTAACGAACAAAATTCATGCAATTAGATAAGAAGTTGAACTACACTATGTATTTTTCAGATTTGACACAAGTATTACAATCATCGAGAAGATAAATAAAAAAGATCATTAAAATCGCGGAAAACGTAATTTCAGTCAAAACGTCAGCGTTGCAACTACATAGCAGTATCAGTCTACTCTCTAAAAAGGCCGCTTTGGATAAATCGTATTATGATTCAGTTCTAGTGCCGTCTCTTTTGCACGAGTGAAAAAATTCTGACTCCATCCCACTTTCAAATAATTTTATGACTTACCCAGTCGGCCTTTTTGGATCCCCTGATCTAACTACAAAATGACATGTTTTTATAGAGTAGAGAAATGAACGTAGTATTTCCATGTTTTTATTATGTTTTATTTCCTTTCGTTATTTTAAAAGAAATACTGAAACATTCAAAATTTTTCCAGTTCAGTAAAATCACGCAAAAAATACGTAAATGTTTGTGTATTTCTTTTAAAATAATAAATGAAAAAAATATATTAAGATATTAAATGTAAAAAGGTTCTTTGGCGCTAAAGAAATTTTTCTTAATAATTGTGATACTTCTTTCAAATCTGAAACATACATAATGTAATTAAACTTTTAAATTTGTTAAAAATATTCTGATTTAATAATCTAAATTTTCCAAACGCGAGAGCATGTTTGGCGGAGCCGACCTTTATTGTGTTTGACGGGGAGTAATTTTTTTTCCTAGCCTATGCCATACCCTTGAGTAAATATACATGCAGGTGGTTGGATACTTGCATACATATTAGATTCGACATATCGCACAATATATTGAATTTAATATTGGTTTAACCCTCATCGACGAAACAGAATGGCTGGGCAACACAATGACCGATGATTTCAACCGCACATCATGCTTCAGCAGATAGTCATAGCTCATAGAACAGAGGTTGCTGTACTGCCATTATTTCATTAAAAGCCTAACCTGTATATAATATAATAGATGCCCATACTATAATATTATGTCATATACCACACTGCAGGTGAACATAGATTTTGTGGCGTGGGGTCTATGTTTCTTAGCTCTGCATCTGTACCTTAAGAAAACCCTTTCCAATTTGCCTTCAGAAAGTTAAACCGACGCCTGAAAGTGAAAGGTACCCTGATTTGTTGGGTAGCAGCTTGGGCATGGACATTATAGGATTGTGCTGTGTTCTCGGTATGAGCTGGCAGATAGATTTCACACATAGGGAGCTGAAGTTCAGTGCCGGTTTTAGCATTGACGGCGCCCTGGGCGAGAATACTACGGCGCCTCCTATCTGTTTCCTAAATTATTCATATGCAAAAAAGGAAAAAAAACAAGGGAAAGATTATTTCAATCTTCAATCATGACCATTTATTTTAACATAATTTAACAAAATTTTACTTTTCTTGCCTTTCTATTAGCAAATTCCTTTATTAAGACACCGAAATCTATGTTTTCTGCTATTTCATTTTCGATTGATAGAGTTGCCAAGTTTATCAATCTAGATTGAGATAATGTCAAAACTCACGGGGCGCGAGTGTTGAAATTCTTCCCAAAGTGAAACTAACTTCAAGCTGGGGGCCTGGACTGACCCAACCTATTTGCAACTACGCTCGCCGCGCCATCCCGTGATCCAAACTGACGAGGGGGCGCTGGCGCCCCTTGATGTCTGGCGCCCTGGGCGGTCGCCCAACCGCGCCCTACCCTAACGCCGCTACTGCTGATGTTAGCGTTGCCAAATATGAGGTTATCGTTAGTTGTAGCTCTATTGACACCACTCGGGGAGGCTCCTTTCATATCGTTATCGTGACTGATTTGAAATACATATATATCGTCATTGCCAGGATTTTTCCGTTAATAATATTTTTTTATTATTTTATTATTTTAACCACCAAGAAGATTTTCTTCCAGAATGTTATAGCGAGTCTACGAAGCGGGAACACGTAGCGCTTGCTACGCCACCGCCGTAGTAAATAGTGACAGTACCGTGGCAGTTTGCTTATATTAATTAATTTTTATTATAATTGAATGAATGTACATAATAGAAGTAATGACTTCTTATAACAAATTTTTAGTAAGGCATTTTATTATATTATATAAAGTAGGAAGATGCGGGATTTATTGAATGTAAACAATAGACTTATTGTCACAGATTTTTGAGAAAGGAATTTTAGTAAATTTTATAAAGCAGGAAGATGCGGGATTTGAAATATTTGATGTATTCAAATGATAGTTCTTAATGATTATAAATACATGGTCTCCGGTCATAAAAATATAACAATGGAAACAATTGTTTCGATCCTTCACTAAACAGACTGGTTATTAAGCTAGAATCTTTATTCAACATTCTGGTGACCGCCATATTGCTTTTTGTGACGTCATATACCAATCAAATTTCGTAGTTATAGAGTAAATCTACCATATACAAACGTAGATGATGAGTTCATACATATCCTGTTTGCTCGGCGCGGTCGGGTCAAAGAAGGCTGACTGTAAAGTGTCTGCAAAGCGCGGGCGCAGCCGCGAGCATAAAACTGTATAGTTTCTCAGGTAAGTTTATTTTTTAAACGTTGAATCCCACACACCTCATCAGTCACCATTATCTTATAATGCGTTGAATTAGGGAGAAAGTCTGTCTGTCTGTAACCTTTGACTTGTTTTGACAGATCCGATAATTTTGCTGCCGGCGGATTCTCCACCTTATTTTAAAGAAATTAAGATCTTTTTATAGTAAATCCTCAGAGTACAGGAGTTAAGACGAAGGTTTTGAGGGAAAATTATTTATGATTAGACGTTTCTCGTCGTTTTGTCTGCGCATAGGTTCTTTGTGTGGCCTGGCCATAGACTTAGGATATACCGGTATATCTAAGTCTATGGGTACGTAGTAATACTTTATATTCTCTGCTATGGGCCTGGCCCGTTGAAAAGTTTTAAAATAAAATGAGAATACCTAAAAAAGGCCTAACTTGTACTGTTGCTGTAACTCAAACAAAAATCATTGAGAGCTCATTTTGTTTTCATTTAGATCGATAAGTAGAGGCATGGAGGCTCAGAGCATCAATAATATTGCTGCGCCTCTACCTATATAGAGTGTATAGGTACCTACTCTTAAGATTAAGCAGGACCATCCTTTTGGCGTTTTTATACGGTGGCTTTATACGATAATTAGACTAATACACCATTCCCATATTTAATGGTTTGCCGGACCGGCAATAAATAGAAGCAAATATACACTTATTAACTCAAATATTTAAGGCGCTACGGAAAAAAAATTTACACTTTAAGGACTTGCATATCTACTTCAGTAAATAATGTATTATTTTGATAAAATAGTATATTATTTTTGGATTCTTTTTCTAGGGATCTGTTAAAACAGAAACGCGATTGGAGAAATTCGGCTCGATAGAAATATTTATTGAAATGAGGTCCTTTTCGACACCAATTCTCCTGGTTTGACAATTTAGAATGACATATTGACTGCAACTATATTTTATTAGGTGGGTTTTAACAGCATTTAGGCCCTGGTTAAAAGAAATTTTGATAGCAACTTTAGTACATTTTATATTAATAAAAAACCGACTTTTTGCTACTTTTCCACGAATCCGTCCCTCACGCACTGAGAATTTTTTCGCATATGGAGTAACAGGGCCGCTAAAACTTTTACATATCGCCTTAAATAAACTTGAGGATAAAACATGATTACTGCAGAACGGCTCACCTCAATAACAATTTTTGATCGGGATAGCCGACCAGTTTCACCAGATTCAGACTGCCTTCTTCTGGGCGAGTGAAGACGCTTACGCGACGACGACGTTGCGCCTCGCACTGCCCGATCAATCGAAAATAGTTATTGACATGAGCCGTTTTGCAATAATCAAACTCAAATATTATGTTGTAACAAACTAAATTAATCTCACATTTATTTATTTATTTTCATTTATTTATTGTTCCTTAAATTCTTACAAATCTCATCCTTAAATAAGTATATAGACAATACAGAAATGTTTCGTTAGAATTATTTTAACTTATCAGGATACTCCGATGGTACCTATGCTAGTGTTAACTTAACACTGTACTATAGATACCAACGTCTTCCACCATAAATATCTCTAAACACAATTTACATTTTGAGATTTAGCTTATAAGGATAAACGAAAAATAAATTTGGTACATGTGAGTACCTGAGAAACAATTAAGTCTTAATTTATGTGAAGATATGGGATTGACCTTTGATTCTATAATTATTTTAATTTTCTCTTATGGGAATTCTTAAAAACCAGTATTTTAAGGTCCGCCTTTGCGGTCTAGTGTTCCGAACGTCTCCACCACTGATCCGCAGGTTGAGGGATCAAATCCCGAAGAGACATGTTTGAGCTCGGCCTATATATATGTTTCGAAAGGCACTTTAATATTTGTGCCCAAATTACGGCGATATGTTTTACCCCCCGTCACATTGGGCTGAATATTCGTTGCTGAATCGTAGGTGTATGAGTTTGGACTGTAACTAGCACCATCCGGATACACCTCTGCTCGGTGACTCGTGTCGTGTGTAACGATGAACTGATTCAACTGCTTTATTTAAAATAACTGTACAAAATCGTAGCCTCGGAATATCTGTAACCTCAGCCTACACCTTTGTGAGACAATCGTGTGTATACATATGTTAGATAAAAAATATTGTATAGAAACACGTGCGTTCCAAAAGAACTGGCATACTTCACCGACCACGTGCAAGATTAAACTACAGTGAAATAAAGTGATGTATACATAAATGTATGTATACATGTTTGTGAGTCATACGTTCTGATCGCAGCTTTGAGAACAACAGATCAGCTTATAATCCTAAAAATAACTTTAATACATAATGTAAAATAAAAAATTATATATCAATATAATTAATAACATGTTATAGTTCAATATGATAAGAAATAGTAGTTATGCTACAAGAGCGAAAAGGAATAAATTACGAGGACGATAAAGGTAACCGAGTAATTTATTGCTCTTACGCCCGTGTATCATACTGCGTTTTTCAATGCATAGTGTGAGGAAATAAAACAAATATAATCTTGTGAACTTAAAATTATGATTGGCTCAAAAGGACTGTATCCAGAGCCGTTAACCAGTACATATAAAATACAGATCTGCTAAAGATACAATGAGCATACAAATCTTCGCCACTGTTCGTGTTCTCGAAAACGAGCCGAATCACAAATTCTAAAGGGTGTATTTGAAAGCTTAGAGAAGTCATTTTAGAACACGTGCAAAACAAAGGAACCGAACAATAATTTTGATGTCTATAGTCGATCGGAAGTGAACAATCTGTCACGGATTGTATAGAAAGTGGAAATACGATCTTTGCCGAAGAACCGACAAGTGGCGAAGATTCCTACATGGTATTATTGTACTGTACATACTAGAAGTTTTAATCAGTAACAATTTAATACAGCTTTTGTAAACCAAATTGTTATTCCTTAAATTAAACAAATGTGGCCCAAAGTAAAAACAAAATTTTAATCATCGCATGAATAACCCGCAGGTGTTCCGAACATTATGCAACAGCCTCCATCTACAACCATACCTAGTGACCTGGTTACACTCTTATATACTGGACATAGTGGCGAATATTGTTTAATACAGCTGTCCCGGTTGGTCAATAACGGGGTGTATTGGTCAAAGTATTTTAATAATAAAGTCTATTGTATCGCTTCTAGTTACATACGGGGAAAATTTCTAGGTTAAATTAAATATCAATTGTGACGTGTTCAGTCTCGAATTTTTTGGGAAATTCTTTCTACGCTACATCCTTACTTTCAACTAAATTTCAACACACGGGTATGCATGGTTCTCATACTCGGTATCAGAAGATATCTAATACATCAGTGGCGTGCACAGAACTTTTTTCCGGAAAAGCAATCAGAAGGTCAAGTACGACAGTAAAAAAAATATGAAATAATTTAAATACCACTTTGAAAAAAAAATTTTTGTATGAAAATGTTTACTCTAGGGTAGGCAGTGCCTACCCTGGCGTCATACAAACTTTTTTTTTTTAAAGCGTTATTAAATTTTTTCATATTTTTTTTATTGTCGTACTTGACCTTCTGATTGCTTTTCCGGAAAAAAGTTCTGTGCACGCCACTGTAATACATTGATACCACGAGAGAAAAAACCAGCCTAGTGCGAGTCGGACTCGCGCACGAAGGGTTATTTATTTATTTATTTATTAAGGAGCTCCAATTGCTTACTCCGATTACAAACATCTACTAATTGACTATACATTAGTCCTGCAGAGTTATACAAATTATAGGAGCACACAGTCCTCGCATAATGTTACAATGTTAACAAACAAAAAAAAAACAAAAATAAAAAAATATGAACATGCAAATTTTTATAAATTACTCATGAAATAATAAACTATAACTTTAACTAATTACTTCAAATAAAAGAAAACATAAATTAAGCTTAAATCTTAATTATGTGATAAGTTTTTACATCATTTTTCAAATTACAGAAAATAAATTCAAATATAAATTAGGAAAAATTTTATATGGTTCACCCGGTGGTCTTACAAGTCAGCCATGTATCAGTTTTATTTATATTAAATTTAAACAGTGCCAAAGAATTTTGAAAGATATCAATGTCATTGCTAATATCATAAAGGTTTATATTAAGCCGTACCATTATCTATAAAAACGACAAAAAAATCACGTTTATGGTATGGGAGCACCCTTAATTTTTTTTGTAATTTGTTGTCATAGCGGCAACAGGAATACATCATCTGTGAACATTTCAACTGTCTAACTATCACGGTTCATGAGATACAGCCTGGTGACGGACGGACAGCGGAATCTTAATAATAGGGTCCCGTTGGTTACCCTTTGGGTACGGAACCCTAAAAAAGAAAGAAATGATTATTAACGTTGGAAAAACAAAGGTTATGGTGCTAGAGAGGGATGAAGCGGTGACTTACAAGGTTAAGGGAAGTAGAACATGTTAAATAGTTTATATATCTGGGTTGTCTATTTACGCGCGATGGAAAATGTGACGGTGACATTGAAAGAAGAGTGAATGCGGGAAATAAAGTGAATGGAGCCCTACACTCCTTTACAGGCAGCCATTTGTGACTCCAATATTTATGTATGATAGTGAATGTTGGGTATGGCAAGATAAACATCAAAAGTAGAGTAAATGCAGTTATTTTTTTAACACTTACTTACAATAAGACATTTTATTACTTTATGATTGTTACTAAGCTACTAGATGTTTTTCGTACTGGTTATCCTTAAAACAAACATGTTTACATCTCTGTTTCCGCCATGTTACTACTTTGGCTGTGAAGATTTTGACAACTCGCTGCCCTACTTCCATCTCATTACCCACCATAGTAGAAGCGTCAACTTGTCCAATGTTTATAGACGCATAGTACGCGACATGGCGGGAGTGTGGGTGAGTACCAAAGACATTATACAGAGAACTAGAATGAATAAACGAGCCGAGCGACAAGGGCGCAAGCACTCGTTTGTCCCATTTTAGGGTTCCGTACCCAAAGGGTAACCAACGGGATCCTATTACTAAGACTCCGCTGTCCGTCTGTCTGTCCGTCTGTATCTCATGAACTGTGATAGTTAGACAGTTGAAATTTTCACAGATGATGTATTTCTGTTGCCGCTATCACAACAAATACTAAAAAACAGATTAAAATAAATATTTAAGGGGGCTCCCATACAACTGACATGTCTTTTTTGGCGTTTTTATAGATAATGGTACGGAATCCTTCGTGCGCTAGTCCGACTCGCACTTGGCCGGTTTTTTTCTCTATCGCACTTACTAATTTTGTGAGCAAATAAACACATATCCTCCACCACTTTCGCCAAGCAGTCAAGACTGTACATGTCAGTATGAAATCCCGCGCACTCCCGCCTGTCGCGTAGTATACCTAAACGGCGAAGAAAAAAAACACGTTCACTGTACCCAAACAAATACATGTAACTTTTTTTTCATGACATCTACGAGTAACTACATATACACACACTGCAGCAGATTTATTAGGCAAAAAATTTTTATTGCAGCCAAGCAAACACGCATTAAACAACGGTTCTGACTAATCAGTAATCACTCAATAATCAGTCTATCAGTCATAATTTGCGATTTGTGCACATCAGTGCACAGAATTGTTTCCCTAATACTGCAATTCACATATGTAGTTTCATGATCTAAACCCTTAAGGCGATATGTAAAAGTTTTAGCGTCCCTGTTACTCCACATGCAAAAAAACCCTCAGTGCGAGAGGGACGGATTCGTGGAAAAATAGCAAAAAGTCGGTTTTTTATTAATATAAAATGTACTAAAATTGCTATCAAAATTTCGTTTAACCAGGTCCTAGATACCGATGAAACCCATCTAATAAAATATAATTGCAGTATATAATATGTCATTATAATAATATGTCATTCTAAATTGTCAAACCAGGAGAGTTGGTGTTGAAAAAGACCTCGCTTCAATAAATATTTCTATCGAGCCGAATTTCTCCAATCGCGTTTCTGTTTAACAGATCCCTAGAAAAAGATTCCAAAAATAATACCCTATTTTATCAAAATAATACATTATTTACTGAAGTAGATGTGCAAGTTCTAAAACTAAAAGTGTCGATTCTTTTTCCGTAGCGCCTTGAAAAATTCGGCTGGATGTAGTGGCCTATTTATTATACATATATGTTACCGACAAAACCTGACTTATTCCGGAAGTCCTGTAGCGCAGAAGACAGCCGGTAGTTTAAGTTAGAAGGGTTATATATTAGGGCGGTCCAAATTTTCGTCTTTTTCTAATTCACCCTTCAATGTGTTCTCTGTAGCTTAAAACGCATATTTTATATACGTTTTTTTTTACAATGTTTAGGGGCTGCACACAGAGCTTTAAAATTTTCAGTCCCCATAAAATGGGCGTTTTTTTTTTCTAATATTAAAAATTTCATTATTAATGCCTTTGAAACGCAGATAATGAAAAACATTTTTATTTCAAAAAATTATCTGCACTTCACCTTAATTGAAAGTTTAAAAGCCTCACATAACACTAACACGAATGAATTCCCCTTTTGCCAAAATTTGAGCACTTGTGTCAAATTAAAACAGGCTTAGTTACAGAGAGATCGAAATGCAACTGTGTTTCAGTGGTATCGATTAGGCATAACAACACGTCTTAACTTATTTGACAGGACTAACCTTATTTTAGGCATCCCGTCTTTTTCTTTCTTTATCGAAAAGACAAGGACAGAACGCTTAAATTAAGTTTAGTTCTGTCAAATAAGTTAAGATGTGCTTCACCTAATCGTTACCATTATCTTCGTTTTAAACGCTAACTTTCTGTATTTCATTATATTTTTATTATCAATAAAAAAAAAACACTCAATGTATGGGGATTAAAAATTTATAACTGTGTGAGCAGCCCCTTAAAACTGTAAAAAATTGTTTAATAAAAAGTAATGCGTTTTAAACTACAGAGAACAAATTGAAGGGTTGCCCCGTGGTAAATAAGAAAAAGACGAAAATTTGGACCACCCTTTCTTATATAGAAGGTTATATATAATTTTTTATTTATTAAATTTTGCGTATTTTTTGTGATTTAGTTCCTACTTATAAGGAATCGACCTTTGAGCAGCATATCTCGCATTCATACATACATTAATAGTAGTAAACTAATACATAAACCTCCGACACCCATAACGAATAACCATGGCACAAAGTATTTGGAATTTAGAACCTGCAAAGTGTTGCAGATATACCAACAACCTACTTTAGACTTTAAGCTTACTTTTATTGCTAAGCAATAGAGACGATTATCGATTTACTTGTTCGTCTACTCTTCTAGACGAACTAGATATAACTGATAAAGTATCCAATATGCTGACCATCGATGTCACTATCACTAACAATTTTAATCAAAATTGTTTCAGGTTTACAAACTCTGATATTACTCGTAAAGCTTACACTTTGTGTGGACTATCGCGGAAAGCTTCACTGAAACAATTGACGGTTGAAAAGTAGGTATAACCTGTACCAATAAAGAAAAGTTTCATAAAACCTATCGATAATATTTAATGTGTTAAAAGCGGTGGCAAATTTAAGACTCAGTTCCTTTTTTATGTCATTATTTTACACGCGTACTAATAGGATATTGCAGGTTTAGGATATTGCAGGTTTTTGGTCTATATTTCTACTGCATAGCTTCATAGCTTTGGTCTGGATGATACTAGAGTTACCAAATTATTTTTTCACAATATTTGTCTTTCTACTAAAAAAATATTATCTATTTAGGTATACCTGTACTGTTTTATTAAAATACCAGCGTTCAGTACAAATATTGTAAGAGTTATGAAAAATAATGTAGTTTTAGTAAAACAGACACTATGATAAAAAAATAAAACACCTAGGGATTAAATAATAAACAGTGGTTATAACATAACCCATACATCTGGTATTTACAAAAGTACCATAAATATAAAAACGTCCCGATAATGCCAAGAATGCTCCAGCTACAACAATCTCAAAACTAATTGCTATAGAAATGAAACAATCAGTTGTATAAATCTGAAATACTGTTCCCATCCGATCCAATAAATCATACAAAAAAAGTGCAATTCTCAATCGTCATAAACAATCCACGCATCAGTTGGTACGGAGTGGGCCGTGAGAAACACGCAAAAACATTACTAAATATCTACATCCATCAACAAACATTGTCTTGAGATATTTTCATCATGTTGCAATTTTTTCTAACTAATGAGCTATATATGTTATTTTAAACTAAATAGTAGGTACCAAGCTGCTTGTAAAAATAACCATAGCTCTTCGGAATTTATTAAATGTATTGCATAAATTTTAATTTACCACAACAACCCCTCCACCCTCATTGAGTATGTATCCTGTTGGTTACACCTAATTACATAAATGAAAAAATCTAAACACAGATACACAAAAATTCCAGAAATTTTTCTTTTTCTACTCGTACTTGTGTAATCTCGGGAGCGGTACAAAACACGCTACACACCCAAATCGGGCTTATTGGTTGTAGAAGTACACGTCTCTACTACAACCATATCCAAACGGCGTTCGTGAGATAGAATATCTGTACCTATGTATTTTAAGGCTTGTACATAGTGTATTTCTGAATTTGTTAGGGTTTTTATCAGAATATTGCTAGAATTAACGAACCCGCGTCAGAAGCCCTACCTCACCACGCTATGTGCGCACAACCTTTGGTCGCGGAAACAAAAAGGCATTTAATTTTTTGCTCATTGCAGTTCCCATCCCCGTATCCATCTCCAACTGGAGTTCCTAACATAACTATCGATTAACGATGCTCTAGCATCGATTATTTGTTGATTCGATACGTGATACGTTCGTGAATAGTGGCCATTAGTTCGTTCCAAGTGGTTTGGCTAGTTAATTAAATTACTTGCCGTATTTACAATTGTGTTGATTTTTAGCAACGCTGTTGATTTGGAATTGGATCAGTTTTTGCAGTAATTGTGGGAAAAAATGTTGATGTAGTAACATTTTGTTAAAAAAAACTACTAGGAAATAATAATTTTAAATACAAAAGACAAAGAGAACAAGTAGGTTACGATTGCTTAGACGCTTGAGATTCTTCTTCTACCCGCTTGCGCCGAAAAGTGAAACATTTTTTTACTGAAAAGCATTTTAAAACCACAAAGCGTGACACAGACTTAGTCAATTATACGTAGCAAACTTTTTTCCAGCTACTAACATAACAAGGTAGATTCAACTCAAAGTGGATAGACACAAAATTACAGGCCAACGAATAATAACCATAACTCAAACCTTCAACGATACAAAACGAGTTTAAAACTAACAATAAAACAGCCTAAGGTGATTATAAATAACCTATGCGGTATCCATCAGCTGGAAAGTGGCCAGACAAAAAAAAATTTGCAAGCAACGAACAAATGCCGCCCTTATATGGTTCCACATTCAATAGATGTTTTTAAAGAAGATGATAACAGTGTATTGGAAATACAATTTGCGTCCGACGACCTAAAAAAAACTATAAAGACAAGTACAAATCGAATCGAAAACGAGATCGTAGCCCGATAAATTTAAAGAACTATTTCGAATAAACATTAGCGAGGCAGATGGTATTCGAAAGAAGATTAGGGGAACTAAGGCATAAAAAGTAGCTGACCAATCACAAGCCTCGGTTATTCACCTTCCTTGTTGCTTTATTCTCTGTCTCGCTCTTTCTAATGTTCTTTTTTTGCCATCTTATTCTAATTCCTCATTTAAATCGTCAGCGTTCGATTCCAGGGAAACTCAACCTTTTGTACCGGTTTTTTGTCTGTCGATTTTCTAACCGTAAATTTGAATAATTTATTCATGTTTGTTAATTGACTGGAAGCGGGCATTGAGAAAGTAGAAATAAAGTAAAATTACACAGTGTTTATACAATGAGCTGAAGTTCTTGAAAAAATTTATGGTATTATCAGGTAGATATCACATTGTGGAACGAAAAAAAATACTGGTACAACTCATTTCGATCATATTACCCAAATAAGAAAAATATACTGTCATGTCCACGTCGTACACAGTGAACACTATTTTGCCAAAATTTTATTTTACTCACCAGTTGTAAACTGATATAATTTACGAGTATCATTTCCGCGGATTGAAGCTTGAAATTGTTCTGTAGTTTGATAAATATGCAAAACGTGATCCGTCCAATTTAGAGATTTAATTAACAGTTTATCGGAAATCTTATAAGTTATTATAATATCTATAAAATAAAGTAATTAAAGCTGTCATGCACACTACTCCGAAGGTTTCTGCTGTTTTTATTGTCAATAATTTTAATTAAAATCTTAAAATAATCTTTTAACGTTTAGTTAGACTAAAGGCATGTTAACTTGAAATTGAGCCAGGTAACTACTCATTTTATTTCAACCATAGATATCGTAATTTGCGCCTGGCATAGACAATAAGTTTTTGTGTCAACCACACACAATCTTTTATTTTTAAAGTTTCTTATTTTCGATGAAATTTTATAAATCATGCCTGTGTACCAGGGGAATAGGCTGAAAAAACAGATCTGTATCTGCTACAATCATGACCAACTTTTTTTGCTTCTTGCTCTAGGTCATGTTACATAACTACATATTTGATCAGAATAACAAAAAAAAATGAATGACCTCAAGCGAATGCAGCTTCATTAATTGTAAGTTAGTATTATTTCTTTATTACAATTTATTTTGTATTATAATTCTGTCCTCTATGATTGAGTAAAGAGTATCCAGCGGTGGCATAAAAAGTATCCACTTAAATAGTTATGGCTGTATGTCTGCTGCTTTTATACATATATCTAACGTGGCTTTAGTTAGAAAATTAAGGTTCTGTAAATTTTTATAATACTCGTTTTTCGTTATTTCCTGGGATTCGTACTTCATGTTTTTATCAAATAGAGAAAATTTGTGAAATACAGACATAGGGTTGCCAGACGTCCCGTATTTTCCGGGACGTCCCGTATTTCAGGCATAATTTTAAACGTCCATGACCGAATTATTTCAATATATTTCAAATTATTATAAGTTGTTTGATGACCAAAGTGTAGGTGCAATTGAGAAATGGAAGAAAGTAATGGAAGGGTTTTCCCGGAATGAAATCCCTAACATTTTTCTAATTATATCGTTTATCTTCAGTATCCTCGTTCCAATTGCTTTGTGGAGACGATTTTTTCGCAGATAGCATTGAAATGGACTAATGTGCACAACAAATGTACCCCGGATTTGATAAAGAGCGAATTAATGACCGTTTTCAACTACGATTATAACTACATCAAATTTTACAAATATGAGAAATCAAACGAAGATATATTAAAACTTAACGATCTTCTTTAAAATATAACTAACAAAAAAAAACACATAAAAATAAGAACGTAAAATACCTACATGTTTTGCATTTGTCCCGGGGAAAAATTTCAAATCCCGTTTCTTTGCCAAATTTAGCATTTGTCCCTTACAGGATCATCAAAAAAGACACAGTCCCAAGATTCTTATTAAGGCGTTATGACGCGAAAATGCTGCTAGTTTAGAAAAAAAAAATTTCTTACTAGAATAATTCTCAGAATAATTCTCACTGAAGGAAAACGCGATTGGATGAAATTTTCTCGCTAGAATTTAATTCCGAAAAGACCTCTAAATTGTTTTATTTTTTCCTGTAATTCTGAAATCCTAACTAAGTTCATTGTGAAATTGTATTCAAAATGTGGACATTATGTATTTGTAAAGTCTCCTTGAAAATATTTTTGACAAAATAGCTTAGTACATTTTATATTCATAAAAAACCGACTTTTTGCTACTTTTCCACGAATCCGTCCCACTCGCACTGAGGGTTTTTTTCGCATATGGAGTAACAGGGTCGCTAAAACTTTTACGTATCGCTTTAAATAAAAACTTGGGATTTACCATGGTGTGGTTTATTTATGTGTCGTTGTTTCATTACATTATAACCTTAGAATAATAAAAATTATTCTATGATTATAACCTAGAATCGTTATAGCTATCCTTGTAACACAATATGTGTCTACTGTTGCGACATCTACTAATTGGCGGCAATAAAGAAAAACTTCAAGAACATCCGTGGAATGGAGTAGCAATAATTAAATAAAAAAGCTTTATGGGACAAGTTCTGTAGAAGGACATTATTTAATATCGTAATAGAGACGAATAATGTGCGCAATGCCACCTCGCCGACTGTGACCAAACAAAGAGTGTAGGTACTTCCGCGTTGAATTGCAATGAGTTGCTTACTTAGTTTAGTACCTTAGAATCTTGCGTTTGTCCTCATAATGTATAAAGAAGTATAATATTCATGTATTTATTGAATTAGTATTAGTTTATTAGTCTTTTACTTTTATTAACCTATATCTGCCTTTTTAGAAATTAATTCCAAAAAGGCCTCAAAATTGTTATATTTTTTCCTGTAATTCTGAAATCCTAACTAATTTCATCGTGAAATTGCATTCAAAATGTGGATATTAAGTATTTGTAAAGTCTCCTTGAAAATATTTTTAACAAAATTGCTTAGTACATTTTATATTAATAAAAAATCTACTTTTTGCTACTTTTCAACGAATCCGTCCCACTCGCACTGAGGATTTTTTCGCATGTGGAGTAACAGGGACGCAAAAACTTTTACGTAGCGCCTTAAAAAGAATAGCATTATAGGAATATTTCGGCCTCTTCTTTTTCAGTATTCAAAATAAAAAGCTGATATATGTATAGCTATATCGACAAATAATAGGTCTTTACGGATATTATCCGAAATTTTCTTACAGATTCATGAGTTCATAATTCCTGTAATTCAATACAATCAAGTTGATTTCAAGGTTTTACATCTACGTATTAAAATTTGTTTTTATTGTCTGTTTGATAACTAAAATTAAAACTTCAAAAGCAGTTCGTCCTAAATGCCGTTCATTTCCATGATAAGATTAGTAATCATTTTTTAACAGCTGACACTTTTCTAGAATTAAATTAATGTTGCTCTTAGCTTAATGTTGTCTCAGTCATAAACAAAAGAAATTACATAATTTGGATTAGTCATTCCTAAAAAAAATGCAAAAATGTCAGTACTGAAAACTGAGTTTCCTTCAAATTCTCTATAGAAAACGGCAATTTCATACGTAAAGACCTAATATAAGTATTCATGATCCCAGTAACAAAACAAATGTTTAACATTTTTCAAGTTTCTAGATAGACGATAAAAAAGGTCATGATTTATATTTAATTTTGAATGACAACCTTTGTCGAATAACAATAATATAGGCGCGTTCGGAATGTGTTCTGTACGTTTTGTTAATGGTTCGGATACTCGCACTAGAGGTGTAGTTGCGCTGCGATTTGGGCGTCTGTGTTTGCAGGAACATGTGGAAGCTAAAGACTATTTACACGGTTTGGGCGTCTGTGTTTGCAGGAACATGTGGAAGCTAATAACTATTTACACGGTTTGGGCGTCTGTGTTTGCAGGAACATGTGGATTGTGGAAGCTAAAAACTATTAACACGGTTTGGACGTCTGTGTTTGCAGGAACATTTTCACAAGTGGACCGCTCAGGTTCGCGGTGCCATTGTGTTTTTGATGTGAGTACACAAATTTCCGATAGAACATTTTATGAGAAAACTTTGAGATCCTTGATTTTTGGTAATTTTGGATATGTTTTATGTTTTTCTTTTCCTTTTGGACTTTGATAATTAATTTAAATAATAAATGTTATAGATTTATAAGTGAGACAAGACAGAAGAACATGAGATGATCTATTAAATTTGTACTGTACAATATTTTAGTATTCCTGTATAAGCCCGAATCATATAGTAGTATTGACCTTTGAGACCTCTTGTTAAACCTAGGATTGCCTGTGCTACCTATAACATTCAAGTCGGTGGAGTCCTCTCTATTCACTTCTGCAATCCGCCTTTTCTTTAGGATTAATTTATTTTTTGAACTTTTTATTGATAATTGTTCACATTCTATTTTATTTTTATTTATTTTTTTATTATACTGATTTAAATTTGTGATTTATCTTGACTTTGATTTCTACTTTATTTTTTATATATTTCTTTTTTAATTATTACCTGTGAATTATGCTAAAGTGACGTGTAATAATAGTTACGAAAATAAATGTCTTATGTCTTCTTGATACGACACGACATTACCTTCCTCTTTCACCTGATCCATGAATGTATATATATATTTTTAGTTCATTTACCCCATTGCTTTTACTATCCTCTTTTGACCAAGTTATGTTGACATTTTCGAAAGACACTTGTAACTTTTAAACTCTTTAAACTAACGTGCTTGTCGTTTCGATCGCTCTATAGTAACGAATTTTGGTCACAAGAAGACCGATCATAAGTCTTTAAATTAAATTAGTTGGCGAAATTTGAAACATATGTAGAACTTGTCCAAATGAACGACTTTTACTATTAGGATAGTGCGAAATTCTTAAAATTTGTTTTCATCTTTCCATACTGGACCAGTCAGCTGATCGGGGCAATTTGTATGGGAGGAAGTGAAAAAAAGTTACGAATTTTACTTAGCTCCGATACAAACAGTTGTTCATATAGACTAGTACTACCTATAGTACTATTTTCGCCAACTAATATTATTTAACCTTATAGTTATAGACGATCGATAAGTCAAGCAAGTATCTTTAAAAGTATGATAAAGTATTCTACGCGCTTAAGACTTAAATCTTACATACATAATGTTAAGGATCGATCAATTCCTTTTGGACTTTACGTATTCTTGATACGGAGGTTCTTAGCTCCGGAAATTCAAATGAAAATGACGCCTGACTCATCATGGCCTTCATGCTGGCTAGTATCATGAGTTTAGCCAATCAGCTTGCAGTGCACGTCACTTCATCCTTTGTTCATTATCACTCGTGACATGTCATGCTGTTTTAGAGTTCTGTCAGCAAATTGTAAACCCTTGTTTCGTTCTTTTGTCTAGCTGTAACAAAGAAAAAAAAAACTTACACAAGTAAAATATTCGGGGAAATAAAAACCATTGCAGTCGTTCTTTTTTGAATCACACTTTTTTTTTCTATTTTAATTTTGTGTTTGCGTTTCAAACTGACCTTAAAGGTTTTAAGGGTTCTGTAAACAACAAGGAACCCTTATAGTTTCACTATGTCCGTCCGTCCGTCCGTCCGTCCGTCCGTCTGCCTGATTGTCCGCGGCTTAGCTCAGAGACTCTTAGTGTACAAGACAGCTGTAATTTGGCATCATCATCACCATCATCATCATTCAGCCCACATCCACACACTGTTGGGCATAGGCCTCCTCTTCTCCACGCCATTTTTGTCGGTCTCTCCCCAGCCTCATCCATTGCCCACCAACAGCCCTGACGATATCGTCTCGCCATCGGGCCATCGGTCTACCCACTGAACACTTTCCTGTGGGTCTACCGCGTAATTCTCATTTTCATCAACATCAACTTGAGATTGAAATTTGACGTGCGTGCGACGACACCCGCCTAACATGCCATCTCTTTTGCACGCGTTGAATTTCGCATGCATTTGCTTGAAGTTGATACAAATGGGAATTACGCGGTAGAGCCCCTGGTCTCGGCCGCCACTCTGTAACTGCTCTAGTCCAGCGTCCGTGTTCCCGTCTAGCCAGGTGATCCGCCTATCTCCTCTTAAGTCTCGTGATTCGACTCCAGTTCGTTGTCGAATGTAACGATCCACATGAGAGAGGCTTAGCATAGCTCTCTCCATAGCCCTCTGTGCCACTTTTATTTTGTGGATGTGAGCTTTGGTTAGCGTCCACGTTTTGGCACCATAAGTAAGGATAGGCAGAACACACTGCTTGAATGTCTTGATCTTGAGACAATCGCCCCTGCACGTAAAGTGGGGATGAATATTTTTTTTCTCTTGAATCCCATAGTGTGGTGTGTCATTGGATAGGTCTTTCAAAACTATTGTTGGTGTGCGAAAATCAATTTTCGATTCAGGGATCCGTTTGCGAAATATTAAAGTGCTAATTTTTGTTAGAGTCAAATGTCCCTCCCCTGGCAGCGAAACGGTTGTTTTATATAAGTGAAAAATTCACGGCAGTAGTATATACAACGATGTTAAAAGGAAAATAATCACAGTCAAGTAGGCTTTACAAGTTAACGAGTAATAGTCGAACAACTTAAAATTTCGTACAAATTGAAGTTGTTAGTTGTGTAAAACAGGTAGTAAATATAAGTTTATGAACATTGTAAGTTCGCATACTGTGGCGGGCAACTACAGAACCCTACACTGCGCGTGGCCCGACACGAACTTGGCCGGTTTTATTAATATAATAAAATAGGCCCACGAGAAATGTTTCCACGAGTAATAAATCACCTAAACGCAAAGCATTGCCTGAAAAAGTCTTTCTAGCGTATTTCAGGGAACAATTCAATTCGCCAAGTCATAGCTTTTCTTGTTTATCTGAACGAATGTTAGCAGGGTTAGCTTAAATATTAATCAAATAAATTATAGCTAGGTTTGCATACTCGTATACTTCACAAGCTTCAAAAATCATTCATAATAGAATCGGACAAACAGTAGAACAGTTCATAGGCAACGATCAATATGACTTCAGGCAAGGTCGGGGGACTAGAGACGCAAATTAGCTTTGGGACAAGTCGCTGAAAGGAGATTAGAGACTTAGAAAAAACAACTATATCAGAAGCAGGAAACCTATGATAGAAGTAGGGAAAGAAAATAGAGATGCAAAAATAAAACAAGGTGTTCATCAAGGCTGCTCACTTGCTCACTCACTCAAATTTTGGAGACCTCTTCAGAAGGCATAACCATAAATGGGGAGGTATAGTGTTTATTCGATTCGACAATAATATACCTGCAATAACCAAAAATAGAAATCCGATTTTACAGAACTTCAGTTAAATATAAATAAAAAGAAAACCAAAATAACTGCAAAACGGCCAGTTAAAATCAAAACCATAACAATAAACGATACAGTAGTATAATGAGTAAACATCAGCTATACCCATACTTGGGTAGCGCCATCACACAAAACTGAAAATGTACAACAGATATCAAGATTAGAATCGTAATCACTAAGCAGGCTTTCAGCAACAAAAAAGACAGATATGTACAGATATAAAAAAAAAGGTTTATAAAAGCAAATAGAGCACAGTATTGTATGGGTGCGAAACATGGACCATGACACAGAGAGATAGGGAAATGATTGAAGCGTTTGAAATTTGGTGCTGGAGACGGATGGAGAAAATTAGTTGGACAGAGAAAATAACCAATGAGTACGTGTTAAAGAGAAAAGAAACATCATGAATGTAATTAAAAACGGAAAAGGTTAGATGTTCGGGTACCATCTTAGGCATGATCCTCTAATAAAAGCCATCGTAGAAGGGAAAATAGAGGGGAAAAGAGGAGGAAGACGACCGAGGATCAAGTACAGTGACCATCTTAAGGCAAAAGCAGGAGTCGCACGTTACCAGAAATTAAAAGATTTGGCTCTGGAAAGCGAACGATGGAAGTTAGATTTTTTGACAAAAGTACTATGTTGATTTCGACAAAAATGGCATTTGCTGGACTTATTTTATATATAATTTAGGTATACTTGTTTAGCAAAATGCTCTCTTCCTGCTCTTGGGCAATATTAAACAATTAAAATGTCCGTATCAGTTAGTTTGGTGCATGTTATATGGTTTTTATTGCTAATACGGACAGATATAACAAGTGTATGATTGTTATTAGCAATACCACTATGCGCTTCCTTGATGGCATTTTAGTATATTATATCTACTCACTATTGCGGTACCCGTAGGTAGACTATGTACCTAATTTGTTCAAACCTAATATAATAAAAATACTACTTTTTACATCATTTAGTCGCTCCACTGAATGAAACCATTGAGTTTGATCTATAACATAACCTATTATAACAAAAGAAGAAATACCTTCCCCGCCTGTATTCTTTCCCGAATATTTTATTTTTCTTCGCAATGTAAAGTGCATACCATGCGTTAATTGTACCTATTTACTCAATAAAAAGATTGTCGCTTGAAGAAAAAGAATGGTTTATAAACGATATAAAACCTACCGTAGCATTGAAAACAGCGTTGAACACGGCTTGGTTATTTTTTTCTTTGTTCTGAATTTTGTTTGATCGCCAGTACACCAGGATCTCGTCTCATTCATTGCAGTATTTTTCAATTAAATAAATAGCATACATGCCTCGATATTGTTCCTAAAAATAAGTTGCCAATGAAAAAGAAACTATAACAAAATTATTAAGTTATTTATTTAATGTTTTATGGTAAATATTTAGAATTGGTTTGTTAATCAATAATGACAGATTGTCGATTTTAAACAAACTTTATACTTTTAGGGTTCCGTTCCTAAAAGGTACAAAAGGGACCTTGATGGTGAGACTCTCTTGTCCGTTCGTCCGTACGTCACAGCCTCATAACTTTAGCACAGTTCAATTTGGCACAACAATAGCATTAATTTACCTACATAACACACAGCAAAAATAAATGAAAATTTTTAAATTATTCAACATATTTCCAATACAAAAGAGAAAAAGATATCCTAAATATACAATATGGGTATCAAATTGTAGATATTATGAAGTTAATTGTAAAATATATATACTTTAACTACATTTACTGGCACTTTCGAGAAATATTTGCAAAACCACAAAAAATGTATGTCTCCCCTTATCTCCGAAATCGTTAGACTGAAAAATATGAAAAAAATGCCGATTATCGGTCATAACTGGCCAATTACAGGAAAACAATAGGGATGTAAAAAAAATTAACACAAATGAGAAATATCGCTGGGTTGCCACTAGGAGTTGGATAGACCCGAAAAACTGATCAAAAAAATTACCCTCTCTACATTATATAATGCTCAACTAAACAATTTTTTTATAAAATACCGTTTGAGTGCTTTTTTATTTTTATGTACATAAATATAAATACTTAATTAAAGAGTTTAAGGCGCTATATTCCGACCCCTCAGTGGGGTCGTCATCAGGCGAATAGAAAAATATTATATCATATAGAATGTAAATAATATCATATTCGCCTGATGACCCCACTGAGGGGTCTCTTTTAATTATGTATTTATATGTATGTATAATACAACATACAAATAATAAAAAAGCCCTTTAACTAAACTAAAAGAGTTTTCTAAACCACCGTTCGAAGTCATCATAATTCATTTTTTAAGGTCTCGCAGCACGTACAACGCCATATACAGCATGTTCTATTCTCACTTTCGAAACACATTAGCGCGGCGATTCAACTGGAAGCGAACTAATGTGTAATTATTTTTTTATTATTCCCCGATGCAAGTTCATCGCCTTTTCCGTAATTACGATATTAACATGAGAGTTGTGAGTCGTGACTTGCACTCGGTTTAGTTATAAAACAGATGTCATAGAATTGCATGGATACTTGAAAAAATCTAAAAAAGGAGCGTCTTGTCGTGATATGTTTTGTTACGCGAATAAGTTATTTTACACAAGAAATAATCAGTATCATTATTTCATTACTTTACGTAATTGCTTCGAAAATATTCCGAAGAAGCTGATGAGCTTGCAACAAACAAGAATAAATAATATATAAATTGAACAATTAAACTGATCTTGACCTTTACGTTTTTATTCTACGTGTAGGTACAAGACAGAACATTCTTTGGGTCGGTTCTAATAGTTTTATATAATAAATAATAATCACTCACAATTATATATGTAAAAGAAACTTAATTTAAAACTAAATAATCCTAAGAAAAAAAAAAAATATAAATAAAAGAAAAAGCCCTAAAACCTTCACCCTTTGTAAACTAACGTTGTTATTTTTTTTAGCTGTTAAGTTAGTAAGTATGTATGTTACCGCAAATACCCGAATTCAGTAAGAATCCGTATTTACTAGTAAATACGCGAAGCATCTAAGAGCATCTGAAACAATGCGTGTTTACTAGTAATGAACCCGTTCTTACTAAAGCAGTTAGGTAAATGCCAAATAAAATTATTACATTGGCTTTTTACTGCCCTTTTCAGTTAAAACCCGTTCTTGCTAAACGCATGTTAGTAAATATCAAATTTTTAAATAAAAATGGGTTCTTTTTAGTAATTTCTGATATCCTGATGCTCTTAGATACTTCGCGTATTTACTAGTAAAAACGGGTTCTAACTGATTTCGGGTATTTACTGTAACGTAATATCGTTTACATAAACCTTTTGTTCAGTTCAAGAACTTAAGGAGTTTGCATTGAACAGAACTCAATGGAGAGAGCTCCACAGACAAGAGCCAAGCTCTTAAATATACGACGATGAAACCTTTTGTCAATACCTGTGTTTGTGTTTAAGCTTTATGTTGCTTACAAAATAAAAAGTTTTTAATTCTTGGCATACAATTCTCTGCTTGTCTTGAATTAGTTAAGGCGATATGTAAAAGTTTTAGCGTCCCTGTTACTCCATATGCAAAAAAGCCCTCAGTGGGAGAGGGACGGATTCGTGGAAAAGTAGCAAAAAGTAGGTTTTTTATTGATATAAAATATACTAAAGTTGCTACCAAAATTTCGTTTAACCAGGTCCTAGATATTGTTAATACCCATCTAATAAAATATAATCGCAGTCCATATGTCATTCTGAATTGTCAAACCAGGAGAATTGGTGTCGAAAAAGACCTCATTTCAACAAATGTTTCTATCGAGCCGAATTTCTCGATCTGTTTTAACAGATCCCTAGAAAAAGATTCCAAAAATAATATACTATTCTATCAAAATAATACATTATTTACTGAAGTAGATATGCAAGTTCTAAAGTGTCCTTTTTTTTCCGTAGCGCCTTAAATGCGTATAACGGCACACACAACCTTCAGGCTTCGTTTTCTTTACACCTTTCTTTTAACAGCTGCTGTGAAAAAGTTTTTAGTTATATATTGGTGTCTATTCGGCGAAACACAACTTACCTTATTTTACAAGACTAACCTTATTTTGCGCGTCCTGTTTTTGTCTTTTCGATACAGAATGAAAAAGACAGAACGCTTAAATTAAGTTTAGTCCTGTCAAATAACTTAAATCGTGTTACACCGAATCGACATCATTGTCATTTTAAGAAAATGTTATAAATAAGTTTTTTCTTACTTAGACAAAAAAACATGTAAAATATACTGGAAAATACCAATTCAAACTGTAACTTTAGCAATTTAATTTCCTCAAAATAATGTCTTAAATTTTGCAAGAAATTCTTGTAAAATTTACTTGAAATAAATTCCCAAGATACAATTGAACCAGATACATAAATAAGCATTCGTTCTGTGAATAAATTTAATTTTATTATTATTATGTAGGTACACTTTTCAGTCACGGGCCCATAGGGACCCGGTCATTTGAAAGGCATTCATGGGGCCGAAGCCAACATTGAAGAGGCCTTTGGTACCATTTAATCTAGATGTGAGATGGCTGCATCCATGGAGGCCTCTCCCTCAATGTATCATTGTGATACACTAACGGACAGTCCCCCACAGTTGCCAAACTATTGCCAGGAAGGAAGCGACTTGGAGTGGGCTATGAGGATGGGATGCTAAATGGGCCGGATAACAGGGCTATGGAGTGAGATAACGGACATCTGCCTCGAAAATCTCTCACAAATTTGAATATGGCAGATGGTGACTTGCTGCTTAATAACTATCCACCAGGATAGCCGTTGTGGGCCCCCTATCTAGCCACCATGGGGCGGCCAGGGGGCAACACTATGTAAGCAGCTAAGGTTGTCGAGAGGTGAGTCTGCGGGGCGCAAGATCCTTCTAACAGTCAAGTGCCCCCGGCGTTATGACATTTATACTTCCAACCTGGAGCATAGGTTCCGCTCTTGCATCTCCACTCTGGCCGGCTGGTTAAGGCAAGCGCAGAGGTAGGGAGTGTGTTTCTGTGTGTATGTGTGTGTGTAAGCGCATGTGTGATAGTGTCCCCTGGAGGTAGGGTCCGTGGTGTCGCCACTCACCATCGGCTCGCCACAAGCCGCCCTGCGGTGACTGATTGCACTGGACGTACTGGACATACCAGAGGGCGATGGGGTCGTCACATCCCTACGCCTTTTCGTCACATCCCTACGCCTTTATTATTAACAAAAAAAAACATTCAAAGGTCGTTACCGTTGCTTGAAGCAGATGATCAACGTACCTTATCGACTATTATGTAATTATAGCATCGTATGCAAATGTGTGAAGCAATTAAAAATAACCACCTTTCACATCATGCACATTTACTTCACTTATATAATAACAATTACATAATAACAAAAGCACCTAAATTACATTGTAATGAAATGTTAATTTTAAAATCGAACAAATCACTGACCTCCCGCAATCAGCAGTATTTAGGTATATCTTTCTTATCGTCAATTGATAACTTTAGGTAATATATACTTTTTGGAAAAAAATCCTCATCCAATAATTGCACATCCATCCATCCATCCATCAGCCTAGTTCGTCCACTGCTGGACATAAGCCTTTCCGGGACTTTGCCACTCTCGGCGGTCATCCTAGAAGAATTGCCCATACTCACACACGCTGAGCAGGCGGGTTGGTGAGCGCGGTGCCGGAACCCTCGCACCAGTGACGCTGCTGCCCGTCACCAGTCTGTTCCATATAAGGCCCCGCTATTAGGGATGGATATACTGCCATCTATCAGTCCCAGGCATGGTGGGCCTCCTGGTTTTTTGCCTGTGAGCTGTCCTCTTACTCTCCCCCGAATTACTTCGAGGGGGTCTCCAAGTAATATAGTGGTACCTCCACAGTCGAGCCCGGCATCAGCTCTACCACCAAACCAATCAATGCATATAACAAAATTTTTCAAACCCACTTTGATTAAACCACTTATTCGAATTCCAAGTGCAACAAGTATCTGGATGTAAATAAATTAATATCAAAAATCATAATTATATATACATTTCGTCATTACATGAATCCCCGAGTCAGAAGTGTTCCGAGTGTAAACTGTGAAATGCTAGTCACTGTCCATACTTAGTACACCTGCGTTTCACCGACAATTATTAAGGCGTATGACCACGCTAAATAAGCAACTCGTTATGTGTCGGTACAAATATCAACGGAAACGACATTGAAATAATGTTCATTTCAGCGTGCCTTGAAAAGTGGCTGTTACGACAACCACTGCGTCTTCGGCTAGCGCAAAATAGGAGAAAATAATACTTTTCACATTTACGCCATAAACGAAAAAAAAATTTTGAACTTAAATTTTTTAGATCTAAAAATTTCCTATAATTTAGTGAAATAATGATTAACATCGCTTTAGGCGTTTGAAAGGAGTGAGAGAATTCTTGTGTTAATCATGTGAAACTTTCGATCACTTTCAAAGACAGGTCCAAATTTCAGTTGGCGTATCCCGTGATGGGTGGTGAGCCCTATCGCCGTACTTCGGACACAAATACACGCTTTTTAGGGCATGCAGGTTCCTTATTACCATGTTTTCCTTCACCGTTCAGCAAGTGGTAAGTAAGAACAAATACTATGCATATAAATTCCTAAAAGCTGATTGGTACATGCTCGACCGAGGATCGAACCTGGATCTCAAGATTGAGAGGCCAGCGTTCTACCCCTAAGCTACCGCCGCTTCTATCAAAAATAAATAGTAAAATTATCAAAATATATATGTAGATATTTTTATTCGTTTTAAGTAAATTAATGACATTAATGTGTTCCTCAGGGTGGTCTCCTACTCTCCTATTATGTTTTCGGTCTTCATTAACTCTATCACTTCTGCCCTCTCCTCTTCCTTTCATCTATATGCTGACGATCTTCAGCTGTACGTAGCGGCTCCAATTGAAGACATTGACAATGCCATAGCCACAACCAATGCAGACCTAGATTGGATAAAACGCTATGGGCTTAATGTCAATCCGAAAAAGTTGCAAGTAATTATTATTGGTAGCCAATACTACATTTCGAGACTGAAAACTGATAATATTGCAAGTGTGGTTTTTGGTGGTGAAGTTCTACAATATAGCGAAACTGTCAAAAACTTGGGCGTAATCATGGATCAGACTATGTCATGGGAGAGTCATATTAAGAAAGTTACTCGTAGGATGTACGGTTCATTTCACTCACTGAATCGCCTTCACCGCTTCGTTCGGCTCCTAATATGTATACTTGCATGTAAATCTAACTAGTACCGCTCGTCGTCGCATCTATTTTTCACTTTTTGGTGAAAGATTTTTGATTTCGGCTTTTTAGAAAATGACGAAGTCATTTTACAAACGGCGCAAAACAGCAAGCGTTTAGAAACTGACGACGCCGTTTGTAAATGGCGGAATTTTACTGTTTGCCTGCGACAAAATCCAAATGCCGCCATCAATCGGTCCTAGCCATGGTGGGCCACCTGGTTGGGCCTGTTTGAGAGCTGTCCTCTTACTCTCCCCCGAATAACTTCGGGGGCTTACGATTAAGGTGATATACCGTGCTAGCAAAGGTCCCCGTTACTCCAGGCAGAAAGACCCGCAGTGCGAAAGGGACGGAATCGGGGAAAATTGTCAAAAAGTCGGTTTTAAATTAATTTAAAATTAACTAAATTAGCTACAAAAAATTCCATAACCAGTAATTTAGGTGTAGTTAAAACCCATCTAAATAAATATTTTTCAAGTCTGTATGCTATCCTAATTTGTCAGAATATCAAAAAAAGTGTAAATTTAGACCTGATTTCAATAATTATTTCTATCGAATAAAATTCCTCCTATCGCGTTTCTGATAGACCAAAATCTAGTAAAAGGTCCCAAAATTGTTATACTAATTTATTTTACTTGGAACTTCATTAAAAGACCAGATAAATAACTTCAAAAAGTGTCAATTTTCACGGTATAGCCCCTTAAGATGCTGGCACCGCCACAGCTGAGCCCGGCATCAGCTCTACCACCTTTTTTAACGAAATGACAATAAATAATTGACAGACATTCAATTATCAAAATTAGCCAGGCATTTCATTTATTCAGTACCTACCTTAGCTATTATTTCAACAAAAAAGTTAAATACAAATTTTTCGAGTAAAATGTTCTTGCATAACATCTAAACAAAGACAAGACATATCCTCACTATGCATAATATAAAAAAACATTTACTTATTATTTATAAAAAAGATTGTATCGTAAGAAACCCGGTTATTTGAGAAATGTAAATAAAGTCCACAACAATATCGTGATTGGCGAGTCTGTGAATAATTTAAAATTACTTATACTCTAGGTTAAATTGAAATGTGTTTCGTAACTGATATTTCACGGTGCGTGCGGAAATTGTATTTTGTGCAACTGTGACATAATGTGTTAAAACCCATCTAATTAAATATAATTGCAGTCCATAAGTCATTCTAAATTGTCAAACCAGGAGAATTGGTGTCGAAAAAGACCTAATTTCAATTAATATTTCTATCGAGCCGAATTTCTCCAATCGCGTTTCTGTTTTAACAGATCCCTAGAAAAAGATTCCAAAAATAATATATTGTTTTATCAAAATAATATATTATTTATCGAAGTAGCTGATATGCAAGTTCTTAAAGTGTCTTTTAAAGTTCTTAAATTTTTGTGTACGTTATAGGGTTCCAAAAAGTAAATCAGTTTTACTTAGTATAAGATATTTAGAGACTTTTCGAAATACTGATCAGAACTATTGACTTACATTATTTAAAATTTTATCAGAATCCTGCAAAATTTCACTTTTCGGTCGTGCATTCAAATACTAGGAAGTGTAGTACCAACGACAATATCGCTGTGTAGTACACAAATATTCCTGTATAGTCTCCAGCAACTTAGGGTTTGCCACTGTAGTTCTTGCTACGTCTGCGGAAAGGCGATAATCGTATCTATATAAATATTGGCAGTAATAAGTGGCCATGTGTAAAAGCTTTTTATTAGATACTTAATTATATATATACAAATTATTATAATAATCCAGGCAAAAATCTTTTTCTTATTTACATCTTCTTTAAATTTTTAGGGTTCCGTAAAAGGATAGGAAGACAGGAACCATTATGATGAGACTCATCCGTGCGCTTTGTATGTATTTTTAGCTTCATATCTTTTCTTTAAACTTGAGACTTGGATTTTTTAAGTATGTACAAAAGTCACCTAATATCCCACATGAAATAAACATATATGAAAGACAAGATTAACTATTTTTCGCTGTTGACCAAAGAATTGCAAAAAGTTTCATATATCAAACAATTCCCGAAATGTTAAAAAACACACACTCGTCCAAGGTACATACACACACAATAAATTGACATTCAAATTATGTAATTTTACACTTTACTCGCAACTTGATACAGGCAACAATATACTTTAACTTTGTTAATTCGGAGGTATTGCAGTAGAAACCTATTTTTTTAAACACGCGTGACGTAATTTGTCGACTCAATCGCGTTATTAGAACCTTCGCTAGCGCTCGGGCTTTATCCTAACAGTCAGTATTTTATCACAGCAACTTTTCTCTGAGACGGATGCTATCAACTTGAAACTTGGTAGGTATAATTGTACAGCTTACTTGTTTAGGTTAAGGGTAACGCCTCAAAATATTTTTATCTTTTTAGGGGGAGGCAACATTTTTGGGTTATCATTTGAGTGAGCGTTAGTTAGGGTATCAAAAATAATTTTTTTTAAAAGCAATTCAAAAAATGTATGCAGAACCCATTTTTACTAAAAGTATGCGAATGAAAATTTGAAATTTTCTATATTCGCTGCTTTATTTATTTATCGGGTAAAATCCCAGCTTAGGACAATTAGGTACGTAGTAATTATTACGTATAACATTATCTCTATTTTTAAAATAAATATTGGATGATCTGAAATTATAGATGAGTTTTGTTTTATTTAAATCTTGATTATCTGTATAGATGGCGCTTACTGTAAAGTACGGAACCACCGACGCGTCAGTTCTAGTCGCACTTGACTGGTTTTTCCTTTATTTACAATAAATAGCTCTATACAGATCTCCTTACAAAAACATACGGGGTTGGAGTGTATCTAAACTAACATTTTTCATTTCTATGGCATTTATTGTTTTGCGTAAACACTTAGCAAACAATTGAATTCTCATTGATTCTATTATCCCAGTGTAGACCTCACTCGATTGTCCAGTGCAGAGAACCGGAATATCTATTTTTATGTTGTTTTTTTTTAATTTTCCATTTTCTCCTAATTTCAGGTCTAGAACGGGTGGCGGAGGAGTTGATGGGTCGCAGAAAATGGAAATTATACCAAGACGGTTTACTGCCCAGAAGGAGCGACCCTGGCGAGCGGTCCAGCGACGAGGAATCAATGCCGGCGTCGGACGGGCCCCCTCCTGGGCTCAAAATCAAAACCATAGAGCAGATAAACGCTCCCGAAGACGGCGAGAGGCCCAAAACCGAACCCGAACCAGAACCCGAGCGAAAGGAGACGATTCTAGAGTCGTTGATAAAGCGGCCGGCGACGCAGCCCAAGTTGGAGTACGCCGAAGAGCCGGCAGATTGGAAGCCGCCGGACAAATGTTACTTCTGTGTGGACGGCGAGCGGGGTGAGGGGGCGGCAGCGGGCGCGGAGGCGCGGCCCGCGGGCGGCGCTACCGTAAGTCCCACCTATATTTTGATAAAGAATTTTGGCAGCCGACCTCGTTTCCGGCTAGATAACACGCAAATTCACGTAGCTGACTGGTTGTGTTAGAGTGTTTTTGCCGGGCGAATGCATGGACAAGTAGATAAAAGATACACTTTCAAGATTAAACGTGATTCCGGGTTCGTCAGGCTTCTTCTCCCAATTTTTCTTTTACTTTTCTTCAGTGTCTTAAAACCGGAACAAATAGATTAAAAAAAAATTCAACTGGTAAAAGCGTTTATTTTTTAGTTTTTTTGTTTTAGGTAAGTAAATATTGATTCCGTTGCTCAACTAGTAATTAATAATTATTAAATTTTGATAAGTTCAAAGTTAAACATCTCGTTTTTATCCTAATTTTATCGTGAACAAAAACTACGATAGATAAGCATCATTATCAATTTTAAGGGGCTCCACAATGCTAAACATCAGTTTTGCTTTGAATTCAGTTCCGTCAATGTACCTAGATGGTAAAAATGTTAAAAATATAAGGCGTGTTTTTTGACTTTGCAAAATTATTAATTACACTTTTTAATTAAATATACTTTCAATCTTCTTTTCATTATATTACTTTTAAAAAAGCATGAATTTCACCAAAAAAGCGATTCAGTTTCCATATTTCAAAACCGATTGAAACGAAACCAACACACGCAGATACTTACTAGAAAAAACCATATTTATTACATAAAGAAATTATAGTTAACGTCTTAATGTAGCCGCAATTTCAAAATAACCGAAGTTTTGCGTGCGCGGCATCTGATTGGAGCAGGATAGACAGTTAAAACACAAAAGCGTTAGAGCAGGACTGAATTTTAGCATTGTGCAGCCCCTTAAGTGACCTAAATTCACACAGCCTAATGAACTTTCATATTAAGCAATCCGTGGTTGGACTTGAGCTCGATGAAAATGTTTCGAACAAAACGCAATTTAATATAGAATTTTCAGTCATATAAAATACAACTAGTTATTTGGTGTTGTTTCTTCCATATAAGTGCCCAGTATGAAATTAAGTGTGTGTTCTCTTATGCTCGATGAATATCCCTCGAGCGCCACTTTCGGAATTTGCATACAGGTTTGGGCATATTTCCATCAAAAAGCGCTCGACCGGAATTATATAAACTAATATGCAAAGAGTCTAACATCCTCGATAGTAAATATGTTTTAATCATCCATCCATCCATCAGCTTAGTTCGTCCACTGCTGGACATAAGCCTTTCCAGGACTTTGCCAAACCCGGCGGTTATCCTGGAAGAATTGCCCATACTCACACACGCTGGGCAGGCGGGTTGGTGAGCGCGGTGCCAGAACCCTCGCACCAGTGACGGCGCTGCCCGTCACCAGTCTGTTCCACATAAGGCCCGGCTATTAGGGATGGATATACCGCCATCCATCGGTCCCAAGCATGGTGGGCCTCCTGGTTTTTTGCCTGTGAGCTGTCCTCTTACTCTCCCCCAAATTACTTCGAGGGCGTCCCCAAGTAAGATGGACACAGTCGAGCCCCGTCGATGTTTCAATAAATTAATAAAATATTTAATCTAGGGTGAGTAGTGGATAGGATTCGATTTCCTCAATCTATAGTCATACGACGTAGGTCATAGACAAGGTAAACGAATTCCACTGACGTAAGTGAGACCTGCGATCATGTCATACTTACTTATATTATTTCTATGACCTAAAACCTAACGAGTGATTTGGAATAAACAGATTCATTTCATTAAATTTTTCCTCCTAAAATATATAAAGTTATACTTACCTAAAATAAAATTAATATAAATGTTAGGAAAACTATAAACAGTGTTTGTTAGCCATTTAATACCTACTCGTCTTTTGCCCACGGCTCTGCCTACGCTGAAAAAGTTGCTAACTTTAACATCCTGTAATTTGAATTTCCAAAATTCTTCTCTTGGCGAGTGTCTGATTGAACATAGCTGCTTTATAAAAAATATTTAACCTTAATAGTTCCGGAGATTTTGTAATTAGTGAGTGGGTAGTATTTTGCGTTAATACATAAAGTGGTGACTTTGCTTGATATGGCCAAACTCATACTGGAGACTCTGTCCTGACGACGAAGGTTCACGGACCTTTTTTGCAAAAATAAGAAAAATATTATTTGGGCCGCATACCTATATAACAACAACCGCGAGCCTGCATTTTATTTTTCATTTTTCACAAAAAGATGGCTGGACCTTGTCACTTACGAAGTCTCCAATAAGAATTTAGCTATAAGTATATCAAAGTATAACAGACATGACCCGACCGACCGACATACTAGACCGCTCAAAATTTCAGCTAATATAGACTATACCATACCACTTACCGCTACCACTAATATAGACTATACCATACCACTTACCGCTACCACTAATATAGACTATACCATACCACTTACCGCTACCACTAATAGGTATAGACTATACCATACCACTTACCGCTACCACTAATATAGACTATACCATACCACTTACCGCTACCACTAATATAGACTATACCATACCACTTACCGCTACCACTAATAGGTATAGACTATACCATACCACTTACCGCTACCACTAATATAGACTATACCATACCACTTACCGCTACCACTAATATAGACTATACCATACCACTTACCGCTACCACTAATATAGACTATACCATACCACTTACCGCTACCACTAATATAGACTATACCATACCACTTACCGTTACCACTAATATAGACTATACCATATCACTTACCGTTGCCACTAATATAGACTATACCATACCACTTACCGTTACCGCTAATATAGACTATACCATACCACTTACCGTTACCGCTAATATAGACTATACCATACCACTTACCGCTACCACTAATATAGACTATACCATACCACTTACCGTTACCGCTAATATAGACTATACTATACCACGTACCGTTACCGCTAATATAGACTATACCATACCACTTACCGCTACCACTAATATAGACTATACCATACCACTTACCGTTACCGCTAATATAGACTATACTATACCACGTACCGTTACCGCTAATATAGACTTTACCATACCACTTACCGCTACCACTAATATAGACTATACCATACCACTTACCGTTACCGCTAATATAGACTATACCATACCACTTACCGCTACCACTAATATAGACTATACCATACCACTTACCGTTACCGCTAATATAGACTATACTATACCACGTACCGTTACCGCTAATATAGACTTTACCATACCACTTACCGCTACCACTAATATAGACTATACCATACCACTTGATTTGCCAAAAGTGCCTTAAAGCTTTAGGTGTCTAAAATCTTACTTACCTAAAATCTTGTCAGAATGCCCCCCCCCCCAATCAAATCCTGGATCCGCCCTTGCTATACGAGTATTATAGATAAAAAGTACAGATTCACATTATGAGCACCATCTGGCAGCTACTCGTATTTAGAAATACTTTCGAAAATTGTCACCAGATGCCACTTTTACAGTTTCGTTTTATTTTTCATTGAAATAATTATGGTCGAAGACTTATTTTCGACTGATGACTGCCTAATACCGAAATATATCGAGTTTAACTATGTTGTATTGTTTTTTTTTATTGCGACAATTTACTATCCCAAACAAAAATAAAGCTTAAAAAGATCTAAACTTGTGTTTATTCATATAAAGCACAGATATGTTTGTTTAATCCTTCATATAGATTTACATCTATAAATATTTGACGTGCAAAATTTAATTTTGACTACCCAACTTTTAGTTGGGATATCGAACCTCATAGATCGTAGAATTAGGCAGATCGTAAAGTATGACCACAACGAAGATACAGGGTGGTTGAAAGTGCCGTGAGTTGCTTCGAGAAAAGGATGGTACGGCCGTTCCGCGTTTTTTTTTTTTGCGAGACTTGGCGGGGGCACTGCCGTGCCCCCAGAAATCAAAAATGTTTCATCAAAAGTCAAAAATAGGTGTGACGATGAGCGGAGTGAAGCGGGGTCGCGAATTATTCAACATATGAAATATCATATAGTGCAGGGGTGGCCAAGAGGTCGACCGCGAAATATATTTAAGTAGCCCGCGAGAGTTAAAGTCAATTAAATAATAAAGACGAAAACTTGCCATTTTTCACTATAAATGCAATAAAAACTGAATTTAGGTAATTATCACTAAAAATGCAATAAAAACCAAATATAAAAGAGACCCACTTAATTCCCTGTTTGCACATCGCAGTTAGTTGTTTATGCTGCCCAATATGATAAACTTGTGGAGCATTATGCAGTGTTAAATATCCACCCAAAAACGCAAGGCGAAGTGAAAAGTGCAAATTTCGTACTGAAAGTAATACTTACTTTACTAACTTATCCCAAAAGTTGTTTTTTTTTTTTTTCCTTTTTAACCCTACCTTACAGTCGACCGCATGAAATATTTTGAACACAAGTAGCCCTCACAGTTAAAAACTTTGGCCACCCCTGATATAGTGATACACAAACTTTTCCAAGTGTTAGAATAAATTTCTGGATCAAATCACGCCTTACAGTATAAATTACTAGAAAATATTGTAAAATCTGCTACCGGGAAACTTTATCCTAGGAAAAACAGCAAAATGTCAAGTAAAATATATTTTATAACGTAACGATTTATTTAATTGTTCCAATTGAACAAGTTGCAGACTTAAATCTTGTACATTTTAACTATTAATAGATAGTGATCGGAGTTGTGCTAGTCGTATCCTGGGGTGACCAGACAACTTTTATTTGTTAAATTATATTTTGCCAACGTTCCTTCCTTTTTTTTTCATTTCCCTTTAGTTAAAGTACATGCTCCAAAAGTTATACCTAAATCTAGACAGACTGACTTTGCAATTTACATGTATGAAAAAGTGATGGATATTTGCTGCACAATAATACACAGATATGCGACAGTTTGCGTGTATGAAAAAGAGATGGATATTTGTTGCACAATAATGCACTGATATGCGACAGTTTGCGTGTATGAAAAAGAGATGGATATTTGTTGCACAATAATGCACTGATATGCGACAGTTTGCGTGTATGAAAAAGAGATGGATATTTGTTGCACAATAATGCACTGATATGCGACAGTTTGCGTGTATGAAAAAGAGATGGATATTTGTTGCACAATAATGCACTGATATGCGACAGATCGACAGTTTGCATGTATGAAAGAGTGATGGATATTTCCTGCACAATAATACACAGATATGCAACAGTTTGCATGTATGAAAGAGTGATGGATGGATAGATTTGCTGCACATAAAGCACAGACTCGCGATATTTAAGATGTATGAAAGAGAATGAAAATTTAAAATTCGAATCAAAGCACATCATTCCACATATTCTGTAGTATATCATATATCTTTTTCAAATTTTAACTAAATTAACAACTGACCCAAACCCGACCTTACTTGTCGCGTTCACGGTCACCAGCTGTAAGAACCACATTAATTGACAAAGAGACGTTGCGTTATATTAATAGAAAAGAAAATTACTTATAGGTATTTGTAATAATGGAATTCGTTTTGTACATTAATTTCGCTTTTTCATCCACATCATATAAAAATTCCCGTATCTATATTTTTTACCTCGGGTATTTACTATTTGACTTTTGACATCTAAACTTTTCTCTCGTTCAAATTTATTTATTGATTGAAATCAGCAAACCATAAGTTCTTTGGTTAACAATTATTCCTATTTATTAACAAACTTAAGACACCCTACATAGTTGTAACAAGTTGTGATGTGATCATGTGACTCGATCAGACACGCATCGCTGCAGCGATGAACTGTGCAGCGGGTTGCAAAGAAAAGTTATAATATAAGTTATATTATAACGACCATTTCGCATGACTTTTACAAGCATCGATCGGTGCAAGCATCGAGCATCGCAAATAATTTCCGATGCTCTCTGCAACGTATATGTTGTATGTCATTTTGACAGGTAAAAAATTGGTCGTTTAACCCACATTTATCGTCACAACATGTCGCTCAATTCATCACTGCCTGCAGAGATATGTGTCTGTTAAACGCAACAAATGCCAAACATGTTGGAAACTAGTAACGAATGAGTAGGTACAGTGGAGACCACATCAAGCTATACACTTGCAGTACGACATTAGCCCCTACAGAGAAGAATATAAGATAGGTACAAAGTACAATGTGTCTTACTTGATGCGGTCTCCACTGTACGTACATCAAACAAAGATCAAGGTTTATGACATCAGTGCTGTGATTCGATTTCAATTACCATTTTTTTTGTTAATATTCTTTGTGTCAGCAGGGGCGGGCAGTTAGACCTCGCGCGGAAGGATTTTCGCCCAATCTGCTTTAGTATCGAATTTATCAGAGAACTATGTTTTTATAGAACAAAATCGTAACATAGAAGTAATGATGTCATCATTCATGTTAGTCGATGATTTTGAGTCACGCTCCGTTTTGGGCCTGTTACACAGTAATAATAGTCTTAATATAGTCATCAATGAATTCTCCTACTAACATTCCATCCATCCATCCATCACATCAACCTGCAAGAAATGCCCATACTCACACGCGCTAAGTAGGCGGGTTGGTGAGCGCGGTACCAAAACCCTCGCACCAGTGACGCCGCTGTCCGTCACCAGAAAATGACCTGGTATAGAGTCTACACCCAGTTGTCACCCAAGGTATGATGAATTACCAACTTATCTTAGAATCAAGATATCTGAAAAACCCTTTGGTTATGAAATAAAGTGTACATAAAAGTCATTTCACATCCCTTTTCTGACGGTACCCCAAAACAATAGGTAAAAGCTTCAATTTTCGTTCACTAACAATGGGATCATTAGGTTTATTGTTGAACGCAAAGTTCATTGTTAGATCTCTTCCCACGGCGCATAACAGTAATAACGAAATTATTGCTTTTTAAAAAAAATATGTACGATGATTAGTCTTTATTTATTGCATCTTACTCTAGGTCGGTTTCTGTCAATTTAAGATAATTATAAGTTTTGAAAATCATTTGTTTTTTTATTGCCCGTGTTTGTATAAGTCTTAACGTGGTCCCTTTTGAATTGAAAATGTAACGCATTTTATTAGTTTTTAATAGCATTTGAAAGGTATTTAGATATTTATTTATTGCAGGTTAGAGTTTTAAGTTTTTAACTTTCACAATGACAGGGCTTAAGTCCTATATTTATTTTGAAATTTTATGATATTTATACAGAAAGTTTAAAACGTCTTCAAGCAGTTTAACTACTGAAGCTCCAGAAAAAAAATAGAATGTACCCTTTACGCAAGGACACAAACCCTTTGTCGTACCCCATTTTCGTGCAACACTTTCAATATTTTTTTTCGATATGTCGACACTACAATTTTTTAAACGATACCTTATATTTTTAGGGTTCCGTACCTCAAAATGAAAAAACGGAACCCTGATTAGATCACTTTGTTGTCCGTCTGTCTGTCTGTCTATCACGCACGACCCTTTTGCTCGGACCCCGGGTGAGATATCAAGTTGAAACTGATACCTCATAGAAGTCTATGGTGATGGTGCTGTAAAAAAATCAGGCTTTTAACTCGACGCAAAAAAAGTAATGGTGCTGTAAAAAAATCAGGCTTTTAACTCGACGCGAAAAAAGTAATTACACTTTACATAATCAATTTCATACAAATTTGCTCACCATGAAAACCTAAAGACGCATACAGGATGCTTGGAAATTGGACCTATTCCTTGAAGGCAGTTACACTAGAGATTATTTCCAACAAAATTAGGGGTCGAAAATGATATATATTTTTTTCAAGTAAAACACGTCGATATTGCGGAAATTACAAAGTAAACAAGGTCTTCTTTCCACTTAAGACCTTTTATTTCCGGGATTATGGGAATTCAGGGAATGTATTTTTTTTTATAAATGAGCACTCATTTATCATTAATCAGAAAAATAACAAACAAGTACCGAGAGAGGAGTAGTTATTTTTAAATTATTTGTTTTTGGTTACCGTCTGTCTGAAAGTTTGAAAAATATCTTAAAAACCTCCGTAATTGGGAGACCATTCTTTTTCGACCCCTAGTTGATAGGGCTCAATTTGTTGGAAATTATCTCTAGTATAACTCCTTTCAAGGAATAGGTTGAATTTCCAAGCACCCTGTATAATTTAATTATAGGGCACTTCCAGTTGACTTAGAAACTTGAAATTTCGTTTACAGGTACTTAGTTCTTATAGTACACACACAGAAAAAAATCTGAAAATTACAAATATCTGACGCGAAAAGAAGTTATATTTTACACTTTACAAAAGCAATTATTTCACTTGGCTGGTGTTTCGTAGTAGCTGGTGTTGTAGTTTCGCCATGTTCGTCTGTCTGTCTGTCTGTCTGTCCGCGGCTTAGCTTAGATACTATTAGTACTAGAAAGCTGTAATTTGGCAAGAATTAGAAAGCTGTATTTGTACATATTTATCAAGCCAATAAAGTGGTACAGTAAAAAATTTAAAAAGATTTTTTTAGTGTACCTCCCCTACACGTAAAGTGGGGATGATTTTTTTTTCTCGTCTATCCCCTAGTGTGGGATGTCGTTGGATAGGTAATTTAAAAATATTGGGGGTGTGAGAAGACTATTTTTCGATCCAGGGTTCCGTTTGCGAAATATTAAGCTTAAAAGTATTAATTTTTGTTAAAGTCAAGTGTCCCCCCCCCTGCCAGCGAAATGCATCAGCAGGAACAAAATGTATGAGCCGTTCTTGGGAAGAGCAACTTCCGAGCGTACTAGAAGTTTGGCACGATCTGTATTAGTCGACAAACTTATAAAATGTACTTGGAGAAGAAGTCCGCATATTGTGCAGGGCAACTACGGAACCCTACACTGCGCGTGGCCCGACACGCACTTGGCCGGTTTTTTTTTTATTGTTATTAAGAGTATGACTACCCGTCCATCACAAAAAAACCAATGGCAAAGACTTTATTAGCTTTTAATACTGTACTGCTTTGGTATTGTTGGATTTTTCACGGGCCTTTGACTGCATTAGCATTCCTTTGTTACTCTCAAAACTTAGTTTCTATGGAGTTGAAAGAAAAGCTGTTGAATGGTTCAATGGGTATTTAAGTAATAGAAAACAGCTTGTTCAAATACGTAAAACAGATGGATCCACCATTGATTCAGTACCTAAATATCTATCTCGAGGCGTTCCTCAAGGTTCGATACTCGGCCCATTACTTTTTATTTTATATACATCTAACATTACACAGGTCATTAAGAATTGTAGTTATCATATTTACGCTGATGACCTGCAGGTTTATTATTCATTCAAGCCAAAAGATACAGAATCTTCAGTCAATATAATTAATGAAGATTTAAATGCTATAGCTGATTGGTCAGGACGCTGTGCCTTGGTGTTGAATTCAGAGAAAACTAAATTTATTCTGCTTGGTACTAATAAGCAAGTGTCAGATTGCATAGCTCAGACCCCAAAAGTAATGATTAAGGGTATTGACATTGAAAGAGTGAGTGAAGCGAAAAATCTGGGAATGCAAATGGATAGTCTTTTAAGTTTTGAAAATCATGTTATCAGTGTGGTCAAAAACTGTTTTTATAGGTTAAAGTTACTTTATAGAATAAGAAAGTATATTAGTGTTGAAGTTAGAATTCAAATGTGTGAAACTTTGATTTTATCTAAATTGAATTATGGAGATGTAGTATTTGGGGGCTGCATGCTGTCAAGATCACAACGTCTTGTCCAGCGGGTACAAAATGCGTGTACACGGTTTTGTTACAATATTCCTTCTCGTACTCACGTCACGCCTTACCTGATTGATAGCAATCAGTTAAAAATGTCTGCTCGTCGCGACTTGCATTTTGGGATCATGTTATTTGGGATAATCAAGCACAAACACCCTAAGTTTTTATATGACAAAATTACATGGTCCTCTAGCGTCAATCGATATGCAACAAGAGCTTCAGATTACCTCATTATTGTACCCAAACATCAATCGGCTGGATTCAAAGGCAGTTTTCGATACAGGGCGTCAAAAGTATGGAATGATTTGCCCCCACCCATCAGAGAGTGCAAAACAAAGGCAACATTCCGTATTAAATTGAAAAAGTACCTTTTAGACCTACAAAAATAATATAAGCCTTGTAATGAAAATTTTTATTATTTTATATATTTTTATTTTGGTATATATGTATATAATTTATGTTTTATATAAATATAATTATTTATTTATATATATCTCCTGCACATTCTTCTTATCTTTATGTGTATTTAAATATAAGCCACCTAGCATAGGTATAGGTTAAGTTTTAATATTAATTTTAAGTCAGGGTTCAGCAGAATACCAGCGCTGTAGCCCCTACTACAGCATTAAGCTGAGCTGAAATCCTTTTTTATTTACCACTGTTTTCCTAATGTTGTGTTTACTCGTACTGTTTGTTAATTTGTATTGTTTGTTATTTTGTATGTTTTTATGTTCTTTCTCGTGTTTGTGGTATTTTAAAATAAATTACTTTTCTTTCTTTTCTTTCTTCTTTCTTCTAATATAAGCTATTATTGGGTGGCTCATTGGCCTATTTGTCTTCGATGGGTACTTAAATATTAATGATCACGCAGCGAAACAGCAGAATAGGTTTTATCGTATATTGAAATATTTTACGAGCAAAAATATTTGGATCTAACCAAAAAAACTAAGGTTGAATTGTATTTTCTTTAGATAAAAGTATAAATCTTAATACATATTTTATTTGTACATTTCCTTAATAAAATACTAAAAAATCAAACATATAGTGAGCTCTAACAACGAGTAGTGACGGTAGTGATGATAGATATGTGATTGAACTTCAACAGTGAGTTCTAACAACGAGTAGTGACGGTGGTGATGATAGATATGTGATTTAACTTTAACAGTGAGTTCTAACAACGAGTAGTGACGGTAGTGATGATAGATATGTGATTTAACTTCAACGGTGAGCTCTAACAACGAGTAGTGACGGTGGTGATGATAGATATGTGATTTAACTTCAACAGTGAGTTCTAACAACGAGTAGTGACGGTAGTGATGATAGATATGTGATTTAACTTCAACGGTGAGCTCTAACAACGAGTAGTGACGGTGGTGATGATAGATATGTGATTTAACTTCAACAGTGAGTTCTAACAACGAGTAGTGACGGTGGTGATGATAGATATGTGATTTAACTTCAACAGTGAGTTCTAACAACGAGTAGTGACGGTGGTGATGATAGATATGTGATTTAATTTCAACAGTGAGTTCTAACAACGAGTAGTGACGGTAGTGATGATAGATATGTGATTTAACTTCAACGGTGAGCTCTAACAACGAGTAGTGACGGTGGTGATGATAGATATGTGATTTAACTTCAACAGTGAGTTCTAACAACGAGTAGTGACGGTGGTGATGATAGATATGTGATTTAACTTCAACAGTGAGTTCTAACAACGAGTAGTGACGGTGGTGATGATAGATATGTGATTTAACTTCAACAGTGAGTTCTAACAACGAGTAGTGACGGTGGTGATGATAGATATGTGATTTAACTTCAACAGTGAGTTCTAACAACGAGTAGTGACGGTAGTGATGATAGATATGTGATTTAACTTCAACAGTGAGTTCTAACAACGAGTAGTGATGGTGGTGATGATAGATATGTGATTTAACTTCAACAGTGAGTTCTAACAACGAGTAGTGACGGTGGTGATGATAGATATGTGATTTAACTTCAACAGTGAGTTCTAACAACGAGTAGTGACGGTGGTGATGATAGATATGTGATTTAACTTCAACAGTGAGTTCTAACAACGAGTAGTGACGGTGGTGATGATAGATATGTGATTTAACTTCAACAGTGAGTTCTAACAACGAGTAGTGACGGTGGTGATGATAGATATGTGATTTAACTTCAACAGTGAGTTCTAACAACGAGTAGTGACGGTGTTGATGATAGATATGTGATTTAACTTCAACAGTGAGTTCTAACAACGAGTAGTGACGGTAGTGATGATAGATATGTGATTTAACTTCAACAGTGAGTTCTAACAACGAGTAGTGATGGTGGTGATGATAGATATGTGATTTAACTTCAACAGTGAGTTCTAACAACGAGTAGTGACGGTGGTGATGATAGATATGTGATTTAACTTCAACAGTGAGTTCTAACAACGAGTAGTGACGGTGGTGATGATAGATATGTGATTTAACTTCAACAGTGAGTTCTAACAACGAGTAGTGACGGTGGTGATGATAGATATGTGATTTAACTTCAACAGTGAGTTCTAACAACGAGTAGTGACGGTGGTGATGATAGATATGTGATTTAACTTCAACAGTGAGTTCTAACAACGAGTAGTGACGGTGGTGATGATAGATATGTGATTTAACTTCAACAGTGAGTTCTAACAACGAGTAGTGATGGTGGTGATGATATATATGTGATTTAACTTCAACGGTGAGTTCTAACAACGAGTAGTGACGGTAGTCCACGGCACGTTTTTTCGTAAAAGGATACCTTTTCGTTTATCGTGACAGATGTTACGTTCAACGAATAATTTCGAGTAAGCAAGACTACCGTTGAACTTAATGGACTTAAACACGATACGAAGAGAAATGCAACACTTAACACCTATACTGAGCAATTGAGATGCACAAAAAACTTACATTTTATGTCAATTGTAACTTACAGCTACATATTTGTAAATGCAATATTGTTATCGAAATCTACGGGCGTTTTCTACATATTGTAAACTTTTATTAAACAGCATTTACAATTGTTTTAGTTGTAAGTTATTTACTTGTAAATTTCTTACATATTTCTAAGGTTTATTAAACAGCACTTGTCGTACAATTTAACAAATATGTCACTTTCTTACAAAGTTGTAGAATTGTAACGTTTATTAAACAGGGCTCTGTTTATTGGGGACAAAGCGAAACAGTTTGCAATAAAAATTAAGGACGATACTTTTTTATCTTATTTTTTTTCGAAGATTTTGGCAAAAGGGTGTCTCAGGCAAGTATTGTCCAATTTTATTGACCATAAAATTACCTGACCCTTGAAGTCGTCAGCTCTCAGTATAATAGGCTTAGGATAGGTCTTGTCTTTGAAAACACATTCCAACTAAACCCTTTGAAATCAAAGATGAGTTCAACAGGGTTTCGTGAATCCTATGTTTATAATTGGTATTTTATTCTACATAAGTAACCCGGTCACATGGACGTCACTAAAACGTGGCCAGCAGTGTTCGATATTTTGTGCCACATTCATCTCAATAATATTGATTGACATATTGATGTAACCAGTATAATTTCACAAATTAAATATCTAGTAAGTATAGATAACATACCGAGCAATTGTACAAAACATGGAAAAAAAGATGAAAAATATTGACAATAGGAGAACAAAATACGATCCGCAATATTTCCTGTTTATCTACGCACCCTCTATTCTTATGGTCTCTTTTAGCGACAAACGATAATGATTTCTAAGATCGAAGCAATAGAGATTCTTTCTACTTAAATTTGTGTATCGGCACTATATTTTTCTCGTTTCCATGATTTATTAAAATAGATGACAATTATAAATAATATTTATTATATGACGAACATTTCATGACTAAAAGATAAGCTGCCCTAAAGCATCGGTTCCTGCATACATAATAAGTACTAAGTTCTAATCATCACCGGTTCGTAATTGCAGCTTATTGTTAACTATAGCAATTATACTATGAACCATTTTGCATACATCTGCCTGGCTGTCTTAAACAGCAAAGCCATCTTCCAATTTATTAAGACCTCTGGTATTTCATACCTACCCCCCTTTAACGTCTATCTTGGTTATGAATTGAGGGGTAGTAAAGGCCAGGTATGACTGGTTATTCCGGTATACGTAGTTTCAATTTACGAAACAATACCTTATCCATTTGCTACTATTCCACGTCAAAGTAGAAAACTCGTATTTTGATTAATACGCGGGAAAAGGACGGGATTTCCGTGTTGTTGGATTGTGGACTCTGTGTTTGAAGGTTTAGGGTTGATTTTTCAGAGGGGTAGTTTTCGATGTGTTAGTTCTGAAATAGTGAGTGTGTAGGCGTACAGCATGAACAGTAGGCAGCGTTCGAACAGAATGAAGTGGAGTGGTGTTTTGATGTTCAAGCGTTTTTGTTTATTCTTTTTCGTTTTTGCAAGACCTTTTTAGTGGTTTGCTTTTGTTTTCACTTGCATTGATGTAGTTATGGGTAATATTTTAAATTTGTTTCCCTACATTTTAATCATATTTCAGTTTGTTAATATAATTCATATTTATTTACAAAGTGCTTTTTAAAATTAGTCAGGGTACTCATAATTATAGACTATAGTCCCAGCAGGCATTTAACATTTACGAGCAAATTACGCAACCTTCATGTTTTTACGAATAAACCTAAAATAATAATATCTGAATGGATAGCCTGTAATTGTACAGGTAGAATTCCAGATGCGTGAAATTAATTCATTTTGCTATCCGTATTCCGCTGCCGATTCCATTTTGACGGATAAGAACTTCAAAGATGGCGGGCACTTTTAATAATGGCTTACACGGTTAGTGCTTCAGTTTCAATTTAGAATTCTATTACCAACGGCTTTTTAATTATAGTGACTTTGAAATGTTATTTTCTAAAGCTGTGTAAAAATATGCATGCACCATTCATTCTAGGGCAACTTTTTAGACAACTTGGAATAAAAAATGTTTGCGACTCTAGTGCATTTTGAAGCCGATCGGTTAAACAGCATAGGCCGGACAGAAAAGCCTATATAGGGGCGGTCCGCAGAGGGTGGAAACCTCGGAAAATTCACGTGCAAGACCCTCCCCCTGCTGAAACACACGTGCCTTTACCAAATAGCCTCACTGTATACACGCCTTTAATAATCATTGCCGACTAAAAAAAAGAAAAATGAACGCGCGTGCTTCAGAATGATATTTAAAATTTTCCCGATGTTTGAATTTTCGAACGACCTTTTGTTTTTTAAAGCGCACCTTTTTTGCATTTTTAATCGTGTGTTGCTGACCGGTGTTGTTTTTTTTTTAATGAACTTGTTTACCTCCGGATATGTTTTGTTTTGATATGTGAGTTCTGATTTTCTGGTAAGTAAATTTAATTTTAAAATGTTGTTTTGTGAATTATTTTTTTATAATGTTATATTGTGAATTATTTTTCCTGTTTGCTGGAGCGAGATAATTGATGGAGAAAATCACCAAGGGGTTGAACGTTCGGTAAAGTTTTCACGTATCTATGAATTACTATTTTGTTCATAATAGTTATCATTGCGGTATATAAACGCAAGAGAAAAGTTAATCTGGATGTGACATCTTTGATCCTGGTACCTAACCCGGGGTAGTGTAACAATATTTGATTTTTTACCTATAAATAGAAAGTAAACGTGATATTTTGTTAACATTTGTCAACTATTTTAGGAATAATAACGTAAAATCGGTATTCAATATACTTACCACGTCGTTTCAAATAGCAAAACATATTGAATTACCAGATAAATAAATAATGGGCTCAGGCAGGATATAATCCTCGATAATCGAAGGAGGCTATTTTGATATTTTCTGAAATGTCAGTAAAGTTCACAGCTATATCTTCCACTTCCAACTGAACTGAACACGCTCGTGTAAATAATTCTTTAACGATACAAAATGTACATGCGGACACGTCAGAATACTAAACATAAAAAACGCCAATAATGCCAATTTGTGAACGACTCTTGCTTTTTCGCATTTATATGATTTATAAATATTTACAAGTCATAAGATTTATAAAACATGTACTTTTGCGATCTGATCGAATATTGGACCTATCAATAAACACAATTTGATGTTTCTGCTCTAAAAATTAGTTTTTATTTACTACGGATCGAAAGAGAACTGTCAAAATTATGGTGTCTACAATGAGTTCAAGAAGGAATACCTTTAGGTCAATGGGTGTCTAACTAAAGTATAGTTTGTGATGACTTTACTTCGTCTGACAGAATCTTAAATTGATCTGTGGCAAATGGCGCTCTGAAAAGTGACCGTAGCCATTTCAAAAAAAAAATAGTTCTTACTAAATTATATATATTGTTTAACTAAACTGTAGTGCCTGTATAAAATTATAGTTTCTAACTTAACTTGAGTGTCTAACTAAATTATTTAATCGCTATAGTTTCTAACTATAATTATAGTATTTTACAAAGTTATGGTGTCTAAATTAGAGTGTGTATCTAAATTTTAGTGCCTCACCAAATTATAGTGCCTAATTAAATGTTAGTTTATAATTAAATTATAATGTCGTACTAAATTATAGTGTCTTACTAAATTATAATTAATAGGTATCCAAATAATAGTGTCTAATAAAATTGAAACAAAATAAATAATGACTCCTGTGTGATATGTGAATTGTAACGTCTAATAAGTGTAGAATGAAATAAACTGAAAAAAAATTGAATACTTATAATTTTATTTGTTGTTCGTTAGACACTAAACTAAACATTAATTCCAACCTCGTAACCTCAATTTAAATAAAAAGTATTCACAAAATTCATTTATTCGATGACACCTCCTAATTCGCTGACAACTGAATTATAAAAAAAGCAATTGTTCTCGAAACGCACGAATAAAAATACCATTCTAAATTCAAACGGACCATTAAACGGTTCCCACGGACGCCATGTTGGTGCGTCCTCGCCTGCCATTGGTCGAGGCCACGAGTTTAGAATTAGAATGTGTAGACCCTACCATTTGGCAGACCGTAAATTATGTATCCAGCTGCTGTTATTTTTTTCGTTCACAAATAATGGGAACCGGTTGACTCGTTTAGAAACGGACGGACGGCTGTCATCGGTTATTAGAAAACGAACAATGGTATAGAAAAAGAAAAGAAAATAGGCAATGATTGTAGGTTGGCTTGGTTCCGTAGACAAGGCTAATAATTGTGAATGGATAAAATTGGTAGTTTGAGTAGGTATTAATTACTTTCCACCACTGGGTTATCTTGGTCTGAATCACGGACTTAAAACTCAGGTCTGTATTCAGAAGGCAATGAATAGGTATTCACTCAGAAAACGTCTTCGTAACAATTAATTACTTTTCTGCTAAATTTAAACAGGACATGGATCCATGTATCAGCCGAATTCGTTGCTGTAAGTACAGCTTGGCAAAAAATAGTTTGCAAAAAATGAGGGTGCTTTACCACAAAATAATGTCAAGTAGCCACACCATAATACTGGGACCAAAATGGTATACTAGGACATGTTAATGACTACGACCAAAATATTTTGTACAACCTGTCGCCGCGTCAAACTCTTTGCAGAGCTGTAATTTTAGCAACAAAAATATAAAATACTAAAATACATGAAAATATATTTATATATTTATTTGAAATATATTTTGGCCCGCTATGGGGCCAACATCAGTCGAAATAGGGATAAATAGAAACAATATTTAAACGATATAATATGTATTAAATATTTTTATTATATATTTAACAAAATTGTATCAGTGGAGTGTATACTTCCATACCCTAAAAGAATTCTTGGGTTTGCATTTACAACGTGTATAAGGTGACTTTAGTTGAATATAGCCAAATTCATATTGGAGACTCGGTAAGTGGTCAGGGCCAAAGTTCAATGATCCTATTTGCGAAAAACGCAAAAAAAATGTAGGCTTCCTATACTAATTGACTTGGAGTTGTTCCTTAACTAGTATAGGGGCACGACAATTTTTTTTTTCGTATTCTGCAAAAATGTAATTTAACCTTGGTCCAGACCACGAGTCTAGTATGAATGTGGCTTTAAAAATAAAGCAATACTTCCTCATAAGTATAAAGGAAGTAACTACACTTTATTTAAACCATTTATATCTACAATATAGCCATCAGCTTGTTACAATTTAATCTTTTAAGCTCTCGGTATCGCTTAAAACAATAGTCAACAAAACGTAGGAGGCAAGATGGTGATTGTAGCTCGAATCCATTTTACGGGTTAATCAAATTAATTATGGTAAAATAAGCAAAACAGTTCTTAAAGTTCGTCCGTTCCCTGCGTGTAAAATTCATGCCTTCTACTAAAATGTAGGCTAACGACTCAGTAAAATTGAATTCACACTTAGTTGAAACTAAAAAGCTGTATATTTCTATTACATTTAACGGACTTATTAAAGGGGAAAGGTCCGGAAAGCCTTGCTTGAACATTTTCAGTCACATTCTCTTTATGATATAAATATTATTAGCTTCCGAACGATCATAGTAATTTCCGAATTGGAGCAGTGTAACGAGTTTAACTGTCAAAGGTTTCAGATTTCTATAACTGACATTAAGAGTCGGAGTTCCGAGATTGGGCAAAACGGGGTACGGGGTTATGGCTTTTTAAGATAGTAAAATATTAATTTCTGAACAAAATAAATACCACTTGTTACCTTACAAGATGAAGTACAGGTTCATTAAAAAAAATCTTGGCACTAATGTATAGTAACTTCAGAAAAAAAACAGGATTTTCAAGTTCAGGTTACACCCGTAGCGCTGCAATGCTATTCAAGAGATTTTCTTGAAATTCCTGTTTTTTTTTTTTTCTGAAGTTACTATACATTATTGCCGTGATTTTTTTTAATGAACCTGCACTTCGTCTTGTAATCTCGGGACACCGACCCGTAACAAACTTCTGCCTAAATCAAAAATACGTTCAATGAATTCTTAAGTCGCAGTTGAACATGGCAAGACATATGACAGTTATACCTATAATTTTCAATCACTATCAATAACGGTTTCAATTTTCTAGACAAAAAGAAACATTTAATTATAGTTTATATGCTTTCGGAATTGTACTACAACCATTCAATCTCGGGAAAATTCTGACCAAACTGGCATTTGCGCGGTGGTGATACAACGAACTAAAACTGTGGTGATACTTATAATTCTAACTAACAATTCGAGAGACAAAATCCGAGTGGCAGCGCTAACTGGCCGACCTAGAGTCGTTACCTTGACGTTTCGCTAATCATGTCCACCTTGAATACCAACTAGGATTGTTAAGCTATACCTGGCTTCATAGCACACGTGAAACGAACCGCACGCATTTACAAAGTCGGATTTTTAGGGCCCCGTTAAACAAGGGATATTCTTAGGGGTACCTACTTGTAGTTATCAGTAGTTCGCCGCGAACTGTGAACTCGTGAACCCCCAGCCCCATATCTCAGCAACCCTTGACCGATTTGGCTACTGTTCGAACTTAACAAAAAAATTATGTCTCATTTACACGTAAATGCGAATAAAAGCATTATACGCCTACCAAATTTCATGACGTGTCGATCAACGATACTCAAGTTATCGTCGGTAAAACATTCATCCATACATACATACAAACGCCGGCTCGTTCAAGGAGACTCGGAGAACTTTGCTCGCTCGTTCAATTAACTAAAATTTTTTTCTGATTGAGCAGTTCCGCTGATTTTTAAAAGATATTTTTACTACAACAAACACAGTAATTTCCTTTCCAAGTACTCATCGCACATCTATTACATACATATTACGATTTATACTCAATCTAATCCATATGAACAAAAAGGTACACCGGTTTCATATAAATTCAAGGCCAGAGACTAGGCTTCGCGCCAACACGCAAAAGTAAAATTTTCCTTGTACGACGTAATAGGCGGAAACCATTTAATGACAGAGTTACACTTGAGGAAAACTGTCAAAAATAATTAAGGTTTCAAGATCAACCTTCGTGATGACAGGTTTCGATTTATTAAAGATTAGTCAACAGAATAGCCCATTGCATCATTTGAGTAAATAATTGAACTGATGATGACCATTGCAAATTACAAGTTTTTATTGTTTCAAATTGTTTGAAATAAAGCTTGATTAATCAAGATGATAGTTGCCTATTACTTCGATATTAAAACAGTCACGATTGCTATGAAGCAAATAATATAGAAGAAGAATACTTAGGTGATATAATAAAATGCAGAAAATAGGGTATGATTTCTAATCGGTTCTGTCTGTCACATTTTGAGGCCCACAGTGAGTTATGATTGAGAAAAATTTGAAACGAAAGAAAGAAAAAGAAAGAAATTATGATCGGAGTAGATTTGTCGTACGTTCTAAATCATACATAACGTACGCTAAATCTACTTCGATCATAATAATCGGCTTTATGAACAACATATATTTATGAATAAAATATAATAATTATGTTAATAATCGACCTGGCTCAAAGTTTATCATGGCACCTTAGCCATGATTCAGTTCATCCATCTTTTTTTTATCAAGTTATACCTACATATCGCAGTAGAGTCATATAACGATATCGTATAATAACTGTCACATCAAACTAATGTAAAATTGTTTTTGATTTTTTGAAGTCCAAATATTTTAGGGGCCTAAGACACCCATGTTCCTCCCTCTGTCTACGATCCTGCCTGGCTCATGGGGTTATTGACATGTGGGGCGTGGCGTGTCAGATCCCGAAATCATCCCAGTTGCGTATGTCCGCGTACGGGTTAATACAAACCAAACTGAGGTGGTCAGGATTCCATGGCAGTTCGCTTCCCGCGCGGCTGAAGGCTGTACTGGCTGCTTGACACTGCTCGTATCTTTCGCCGGTTTCTTTCCCTGGGGCTGTGAACCCAGGTCAACTGTGCTTCTGCCGGGTTGTACCGTCTCTCTCTCTTTTGCTCTTCCGGCAAAGATACAGGCGAGATTTAAATTTCTTGAATATTAATATTGTTATTCATTTTAACTATATTTTAGTAACTTTGTTACATTTTAGGTTAAATGTTTCTTTGTTTACCTAGGTATATTTATGTTGTAATTTAATATTAAATCAAATTTAGTATGATAATAATAAACAATAGAATATGTATATAATTATAACTTATTATAGGTGAAATATAATGCTCGAAATATTCAAGTTTTCTTGTTCCGGGTCAGAACAAAATTTATCTAGAATTAGAAGTCACTTTCAAAGTCAAAAGAAAATTTCCACGGAAATCATGTTTATCAGTTGTAGTTGGTGCTTCTGAGAAATTTGTTATCAAAATATGTTTACCTAACCCTCACCCGTAGATACCTTCTATTTTGTAGCCTAAAATGTTGGTTTATATTCCATTTCTGCTTTAGTTTGCTTACACGCAGTTGATAGAGTAGCTCGGAAAGTCATAGAAAATAGTTTGCTAAATATTTTAACTTTAAATAAACCCATATAATAATATTTATATTTTATTTAGAACTTATCTTTTTTGTAAAAATATTGGTTTGGGTATTTTTTTACCAATCTTACATTGTTTAAAACTCTATGTTACAGCATTCATTTTGGTAAATATTATTTTTAATTAACAATTTTCTGAAACATCAATCTCATGGTTTAGGAGATCCAAACCTATCCCCCCTAGAACAGACTTAAGTGGAAAAATTACATGCCAAAGCAATAGTTACAAGTTCTAAAGCAATAAATGTAAAATAAAACCGTCAAATGTTTTATAACAAGTTGTAATAGCTCTCTTTAAGTCCCTCTGCTGCCAAAATAATGACTTATATTAAAATTTTCTCAGTGTAACCTATATACATATTGCTGGTGTAACCTCACACCCATGTGAAAGGTCTACAAAGCTAAGCCCGTGATCCTTCTTCAAATCACGAATCATAGAAAATCATTATTCATTTGCAACTCATGTGTTGGTAGAAACAGATTTTTTTCTGTTCCTCTAGTGAAGTAGACAAGACAGCAACTCTGCTAAAACAATTTAGTCTCTACTGCTGTTGTTTCAGAGTCCAGCATCAGAGTCTGACAGCAGCTCCGTGTCCGGAGCTAAGTCGCCAGCAGCCGCACCGCCACTGATGCTGCAGCATCTGTTGCAACTGCAAGCGCAGAATCCACAAGCTATCGCTCAGGTATCCCTTTAGATCCGTAGACTCAAGTCAAAGTCACAATATTGGATGACTCCACACTTGGTATTTCCGCTCGCATTGTAACCGTGTGATAGTTACTAAGCAAATTGTTTTTTCATATGAAAGTTAGATATATTGTTAGCATTTTCAACGGCAAGGTGATCGTTAAGCTCCGTAATAAAATAAACCTCGAAAAATCACGGAGTATGTGTGAAATAATCTAATAAATAATATATGTTAGAATGTTACGCTGCTCTGTGATTTGGAGAGGATTTTCTGTATCACCAAAAGAACAGAAAAATGTTAACACTATCAAGTGTAAAGAAAATGTATTAAAAAGAAAAACAATTCCCTTAGTCACTATTGACACATTTATTCTTAATTTTAGGGGCTTACTTTGCGATTGTTTTTCTGTTGGGCGAATGTTACATGTTACATTACATTACGTTTTCTGTTGTGCGAATGTAATAAAATTGCGTTTTCAGTTTGATTTCAACTTATATCCTCTACCTCAACATACATTTTTCTGGCATTTAAAATATCTTGGAATACTTGTAAAAAATTGTCATTTTACGAAAACAGGCCCTTAATATGTTGTGTTCTCATTGTCGCTAATACAATATATAACAGGAAATCTCGTGGCTCGAATCTTTTTTGCGGATTCAACTAGACTCCGAGTAATTGTGAAATTCACTTGAAGTGTGTGCTACTTTCGAATGTTTGATTTTTCTTTCCCAAGTTAAAGTATTTGTTTAAAATTGACATGTAATTACGTAGATAAGTTGACCAAAAGAAGGAACAATTTATCTGTAACAAGGATCCGAGCCACGATCTGGACTGCGATTTAATGTTCCACTGTTGTTTTAGCGGTAATGAGAAAGAAGAGGATATTTTTTTATGCAATAAAATCTAAACCAAATGTTAGTGACGAAACAATAGCAGTTGACAACGGAGATGTTTGTGCAGTTCCAACAAATGATGACAGCACTGGCCACGCTGGGCACTGGGCTGGTGCCGCCCGCCCTGCAGCAGGCCTGGCTCATGCAGCGTCTGGTGCACTCCCGGCAGCAGGAGCGGTAAGTGTTCAGTCTATCTTACATTACAGCACAGAAAGACAGGAAAAAAGGTTATTAATTTTTAATATGATGCAAGTAATTATGCCGGTTGTAGATGGACCGACATGGAAAAATGCGGAAAAAATATTAGCCCGTTTCCTCACAAATTTTGAAAACCGTCTTTATTTTTATTTGTGCGGTTTTTTGTTCAGTATGATCAGTAGAGCAATTGGTGCTATTTAAAGATACCTGTCCATTTACACCCGGTATAAACATAACTCCTAAAATAATATTATTCATTAAAAAAAAAACAATGTAATAAAACATTACAGCATTTTAAGGGGCAAGAGCACAATGCTAAAATTTAGTCCCGCTCTAACGCGTTTGTTTTTTAACTGTCTATCCTGCTCTAATCAGATATCGCGCACGCAAAACTTCAGTTATTTTGAAATCGCGGTTACATTCAGACATTAATTATAATTTCTTTTGAAACAAAGATGTTTTTTTTTAGTTAGTGTTTGTTTCGTTTTCATCGGTTTTGAAATGCGGAAACTGTGTAGCTTTTTTCGAGACTTTCATGCTTTTTTAAAATTAATATAATCAAAAGAAGATTGAAAGTATATTTATCTATAAAGTGTAATTGATAATTATCTTGAGTCAAAAAATACACCACATTTTTTTCAAATTTCAAACTGAAGTTTAGCAATGTAGAGCCCTTTAAGTGTTTCGTTAATGTCGATAAATAAAACATAGAGCAACTAAAATAAATTTCTATAACTTCCTTTGCATTAAAGAAAGATAGGATCACAGAAAATACAACTCATAAACACGAGACTTCAAACTAGAAATTAAAAGCAGGATATTAAATATCCGTTGCTGTCATTTATATTTAATAATTTCATAGTCGTTCAAACTTTGGCATTAATTCCCGTTGTTAACGTCTCAAATCAAAACATAACGAGTTACGACTCAAAAGACATATAATCAACAATTTTTTGTTAATCAGTTTTTGACGGAAACAAAGCTTTTTATCGTAAATTCACCATTTCTTCCCTAAAATAAATGAAGTTGAGACCTAGAGCACAGATGAAATAATAGTACTACGTAATAGTAGTTTATGCTACAAGGGCGCAAAGGAATAAATTACGAGGACGATTTTAAACACAAGCGTAGCGAGGAAATAAAACAAATATCATTTTGTGAACTTTAAATTATAATTGGCTCAAAAGGACTGTATCCAGAGCTGTTAAACAGTGGAAAAAAGTATGACATTTATGGTACACAGGAAAGTCTGCAGGTTAGCCAACCATTGTTAATAAATTAAAAAAAAACATTACAATAAAGCCCTAGGGCAAAATAATCGACTTTCTGTTCGGTTTTGATGCATAAAAAGTGAGCCTTTACGAGCACATGCATTGAAAAGAAAGATAAATATGTAGATAGTAAAGGTATCAAACTACAAATGGTACATCAACAAAACACATGAACGACATCGTAGATATCCATTTAAAATGCCCGCATCAAAACTAACGACAATAACAATAAATATAGATTCATTGGACAAGAAAACATATTTTATTTAGAAACAACCCTGAGAAATCGTTTGGCGCAAACATCAAACAAACAGGATTTCAAAATTCTAAACAATTTGCGAGTATTTAACATAAATTATATTTAAAGACGCATTAGTAATCGTGATGTTGATTTATTCCACAAAATTACTGAAACCTTGACGATTTAAGCGCGTCATCGCAAGATATTGTTATGTGCAATTAATGTTAATAAATGCGGTTTCCTTGTCATAAACGAAGAAACTAAGTTTATATAATCTTTGTCATTATTTCATTATACACTCATATATATTGGTAAATCTGCTGAGAAACAATAACACGCCATGTTTTATAGGCATTTTTTAACATCCTGGCTTGATTTTTAATTACCGATCACGATTTTTATATCTCATACTGTTTAAAAACAAAATATTTGTATAAAACTTTGATTTCTCAGGAAATCAGATCGCTCGTAAATTAGATTTTCAATTATAAAATATCCTCAGGCTGCAACATCCAAAGTCGTCAGTCCATAAATATCTATACATGGAACCTTGATTCTTGTGGAGAACCGCTCAACTATTTTGTAGGCTGAGAGCCTGTACTGAATTTTTTACTCTAAGGCTTTGACCAAAAGTAAAAAAAAAGTAAAAATCTTTTTATTATACAACGTGTAACAGAAAGGTGTAACCATATTTGAAGAGCTTATTCGGTTAATGGTATAGAACAACTTTTACTATGGAACAAAACCTGTATCTCGAAAAATATAATTAACTGTTTCATAGAAAAATGCAATGCCGCTCGGCTGAAATTTATGGAAGGGCAGATTTTTTTTTCGAGATTTCAGGGTTGGCTCCATAGTAAAAGTTGGTCTATACCATTGACTGAATAAGCTCTTCAAATATGGTTACACATTTCTGTTACACCTTGCATAAAGCGTATTATCCTTATATACATATAGTAGAGAGAGAGAAACCATAAATATCATAATAATATTATTCTAGTGAGAGAAACGGATTGATAAGTTAGATGATTTTTACAGCCTTATTATACGCGTAGTGGTGCAAAGATGTGACTCTCATAGGTATACCTATATTATATGAAAACACCACTCGAATTTATTCCTCTTCAATTTGGTGAGCGCTAAGACCGTCAAGCATTTTATAATTTGGAACTGGAACCAACATATAATCAAAGAAATATTTGATTAATCAATGCAACGATATTCGATTAGCACACGCTCATAATCAAAATGCCGACACAACGCCTAATTCGTAGGAATCGTTTCTACTTTATAGACAAGAAAGAGACTAGATTGAATTATATATCTTTTTCATGCCGCAAGATCATGTAGAAAATGTGCATTGCCTTCAGCTCTAATATGCCTAAAGCCTCAGATAAACTGCACCACGTATACGAAATGCCCTGATCGTTAACATTTTATGTAGACCGCGTACCTTCCGAAGGTCGAACTAGAATTACAAACGAGAATCAAAGCCGGGTACACGATTCACTACGCAAATGTAATGGACAAGGTAACTTCAGGTGTACTTCAAGGTCTTAGGCCCTTTGTAATTTAAATCAGCCGTTGTAAAGTATTGTTTTTCGAAGATCGCTAAAGATTTTGTTATGGACTTTAATGCAACATTGTCTTCTTAAAGTACTAGTTTTGTTCATTTGCATTTTACTTGTATTGTTTGGATAGATACGGGTTCTAATGGGGTTTTAAATCAGCTTGATTGAATATGAGTATTTAATAGCTTTTACCATGCATTGAAAACGTTTTGCTACATGTTCAAAAATTCTACTGACATCAAGTTTAAATTTAAACTTAATAGCATGAATTATTAAAGTGTGAATACCAGGGTCATAGAATTAAATGAAACTTGAGGATAATTCATGATTTATATAAATCTTCACTCGCCCAGATGAAGGCAGTCTAAATCTGCTGAAACTGGTCGGCTTTCCCGATCATAACACGTATTGAGGTGAGCCGTTTTTATATAAATTAATACCAGAATCATTGTCTCTAAATCTAGATTTCAAGTTACTTCTTACCCGTATTTAGACAAACGGAAAAACTACCAAAACAAAAAGTGTTTCCTTTTATCGAGGTTCAGTTGAAGGCTCTGTACAAATACCGCAGTCCCGTGACGCCTACAAAACAGAGCAACACAATGCAGATCTTCAGAACCGTCTGTAAACTACAAAACGTTCTGGCATAAAGAGGCCGTCTAAACAGGTGTCATAGCGGCGTTCAGCTCGCTGTTCCATACATACTACCGATACTGGGTGCTCATAAAATATCGTCAGACTACAAAAAAAACATCGCCACAACATGCGTCCCCGCAGAGATACCGTAACCCGTAGTCTTATTTGGTGTAATGTAATTTGTATGAAATTCTTAGAGTTACAATTAGCACGTATCTGTTTTCTTCAAATAATCGAATACCACCAACTAAATTAATTTCTTTAAAACAACTTTTTTTTTTGTAATTTATAACGTGATTTGGACTGATACAGTCACATTTTTACTGGAAATTCAGTAAATGATCAGAACCAAGATTCAACGATCCGTCATGCATAAATTATAAACGTATTTTTCGTGTCCCGATCTTTGAAGTATAATGTAGTGTAATATAACTCAATGCTCCCGGTAGGTACTTTGTTCAAGACGAAATTTTATCTTGTGAATTTTGCTAGAATGGTCTATAAACCTAGTAACTGATCATTTAGTAACTAGTCAAAGTCACCTAATTTATTATATTATTTGTATACGGCTATCGACACTTTTATCGTCCCACTGGTTATTTTATTACCACCCTATATTGTACAGTCCGTATTGTGAGGCAAGGAACGCTGGAGATGTTAAAATAGTATTGTCTTGAAGATGTCTTTTATTGGGAAATGTATGTCAACCAGTTACTTAGTGAGCTTGTTACTATTTATAGACAGGTTTGAATAATATCCTTCCACAAGTACCTACCTACACGTATCAAAACAAAACTAAGAAGTTTTCGTTCCGCAGCTACTGTTTCTGACCTTTCTGTTAATAATTGTACTCTTTTAGTTCAAATCAAATTACATACATTTGAAATAAATATATTTATTTATTTATTTATTTATTTATTTAGGAACACCAACAAGAAATACAATAAACTTACTTAAATGGAATAATCTTAAAATGTATACAGCTATTTGTTTTCTTAATTAAAGGCATCCACATCATGCACCAGTTAAGACAATTATGAACAATTCTTATACTAATAGGAGCATTTACTACTCGTATATTCTATAAAATATGAAATTAAAACTAGGTTAACAAATTTTGTGCGAAGATTTTTTAAAATAACAGGGTAGGTACCTACTTATTTTATGCTTTGTGTTTATTTGTGCGTGTAGTTTTTTTGGCTAAGTATTTACTGACAGAGGACTTGAAGGTGTTGAGCCCGGAGAAAATATCAATATCTGCTTTGGCGTATTTGGAAATAGCATTGTACTGGCGGCAAGATCTCGTTACAGGAGCGTTGGTACCTAGGTTAGTCTTAGCAAAGGGTATATTAAAAAGAATGTAGTTGGATCTTGGTAGCCTTTTAGGGGTATTAAATGACAGCTTACTTAAGAGATCTGGACAGTCAAGTGCACCGTTGACTAACTTATGTAGAAAAGCTAAGTCGTGGACCTTTCTGCGATCAGCTAAAGGGCACATTCGGTAGTAAGCTAGCCTTGAGGAATAGCTTGGTAGTTTCTTAGCTTTGTGATCGCCGTACGAGAGATGGTAAAGAAATCGACTTTGGACGCTCTCTAATCGCTTTGCATGCACTTCATAGTAAGGGTTCCAGGCAGTACTACAGTATTCCAACTGAGATCGGACCAGGGCATTATAAAGTTTAATCATGGTAGATGGTTTTTTGAAATGCTTAGTATTACGTATAACAAAACCAAGTGTTTTAAAGCATTTCGTCGCAAGCTTGTCAATATGTTTGGCGAATTTTAAATCCTTGTCCATCAATATTCCCAGGTCGCGTAGTTGTTCCACTTGTTGGAGCTTGGTGCCTTCAATGAAATAATCATTGGTTGTTGTATTTTTGTTTCTGGTAAAAGAGATGGAAAAGCACTTGGAGGGATTAAGACTCATATCATTCCTTTTGCACCATTGTACTAGCCTATTAAGATCATCTTGCAGTAGACTCGGGTCTACAGGCGATAAATTAGGTTTGGAGATCTTTAAATCATCCGCAAATAATTGAAATTGACAATTGTGGAAGCAATATTTAATATCGTTTATAAAGATGTTAAAAAGTATGGGCCCTAAGTGGGAACCTTGTGGCACACCAGAAGAGGCCAAAATGGCTTCGCTTGAGTAGCCACAGGCAACCACCCTACATGTACGCTGGTTAAGGTAAGAACCAAGCCACCGCAGCAGAGATCCACCTAAACCGAGAGCTTGGAGTTTATTTATCAAAATAGCATGGTTCACTCTATCAAAGGCTTTACTAAAGTCTGTGTAAATTACTTCTACTGGGATTCGACTGTCAACGGATGCTGTGAGTTCGGAAATGTGTGAGACTAGATTTGTAAGGGTAGATTTAGACTTCATGAAACCATGCTGCTGCGGTAAAATATGAGATTGCACATGCCACGCTAAGTGCTTGCATACAATTTTTTCAAATATTTTGCCCATCGCAGCTAAAATTGAAATTGGTCTGTAATCGGTGATAAGATCCCTTGAGCCTCCCGCTTTAAAGATAGGAACGATCAGTGCTTCCTTCCATAAGTGAGGAAACATGCCGTCTTTTAAGGATCGATTCATTATAAGTAGTAATGGTTGAGATAGAACTTTAGCGCAAGTCTTCAGAAATGCAGGTGGTATGCCATCTGATCCTGCTCCTTTATTTGGGTCAGTTTTTATAAGTTCTTGGTAGACTTCGTCCTCATTGAGACCAAGAGAGCAGAGGAAATTGGACGATACATTTAGCTGATCCAGGTCGTAAGGAATTGTATTACTATTATTATCAGTGCTGACATAGGCCTTAGAGAAGTTTTCTGCAAATAATTTGCAAATATTGTCTCCATCGTTTGCAACAACATCGCCGAGTTTCATTTGTGTTGGATATGAATTACAACCGGCTTTTTTATTTTTAACAAAAGACCAGAATGCCTTCGGGTTAGTCCTAATTGACGACTCAATGCGAGCTATGTAGTTGTTGTAGGCGGTAGTCTGTAGTTTTTGGCATCTACGGCGTAGTGACTCGAAATCAAGTTCATCCAAAGGATTATGGTATTTTTTTAGTTTCTTATGTAAATTACTTTTCTCTTTTAGTAAAGAGATGAGTTCCCGATTGTACCAGAGTGGAAACTTATTTTTACCACTTTTAGATATTGGGACATGTTTAGCTATAAGCTCCCGAAGTAAACGATAGAATACTGAAAGGGCGTCATCAACATTACTCAAATTGTCAAGCTCGTCATTCCAATTAATACATTTCAGCTCTTTAATAATATTTTTATAGTCCGCCTTAAAAAAGTTATGTCTGGAAGAAGCTTTGTTTGTAAGATGGCTTGTGGTATGATCTAACGACATGGAAAATTCTAGCGGAGGGTGATAGTCGTCGAGTTTACTTAATGTTATATTACTTTGTCTTAGGTCAATTGATGAGGCGTTAGACAGAACTAAGTCTAGTGTTCTAGATTTATTGTTTAGGACATGACTGTATTGTTTTAAATCGTTAATGGACATAAAATCTATTAAGGATTCAGTCTTATCGTTATTAACACAAGTAAACGTACAAGATGAGCTATCAGAGCATTTAGTCCATGACATTGTCTTTTGATTAAAGTCACCCAGTATAATACTAGTGTTATCATTTAGTAATGATTTTTGCGCGTTATCAAAAAATCCTTGGAGGGCGTCTAAAGTAAGTGGGGAACGTAAATAGACAGCACAGATATTTAATTTGGTATTATTTTGCTTAGAATTAGTATCGATACTGACCCAGAGATCTTCACCTTCACCTTCAAGTTCCTGCATTCTGTGAGAATTAATTTTTCTAGAGACTGCTATTAAAACACCTCCACCGTCTTTTAAAACATTCAAGTTTGTTGTCTCCCTGTCTCGCCTGTATACAGTGTAGCGATCATCAAAGAGTTCCGCGTCATAGACACTATCATTAAGCCAAGTTTCGGTCAATACTATGACATCATAATTACATAGTAAGACATTTTTATGAAAATCTATAGTTTTAGTTTTGAGTCCTCGCACGTTTTGGTAATAGAAATATAAACGGTTGAATTTTAAGTTACTAAAATATTGAACACACGTAAAAAAGAGATTATGATCGACGAATTATGATCTACTTAGGTGCCTCGGGTCTTATGGTTTTCAATTGCTCAAGGCTATGTATGCGAATACGATCTGATGTTTCTGTGTATCTCATGAAGACCTTACCACCGCGAGTCCACACGAACCTGTATCCGTATTCTTTGGAGTGCTTCCGAGCTGCCGCGTGTAATGCTTTGTTATTAGCAGACATATGTTCGCCTATGAATATGGGTTGCGGTTTATCTACTCCGAAACCAAGGTGGTGCGTGTTAAGTTTGTCTTCATTTTTTTTCTGGTTTCTGTTGAATTTTATGGCGGCGGCTAACACTGTGTCTCGTTGACGTGGACTACCCAGGCGAACAAGAATAGAGCGTGGACGAGGATTCTCAGGGTTCATCTTGGAGATTCGAGTACAGTGAAGAATATCTACTTCCTTGATCGGACAGCTCAAAGCGTTGCCCAGCTGCTCAACCATAGTAATAAGATTTTCGGATTTCTTCTCTGGCACGCATTGGATTTCCAAATTGCAAGATCTGCTGTGCTGCTCCAGTTGGTTCAAGCGTTGGCCTAGGTCTTGGACGTTATTTTGTAGGATCTCGTTAGATTTCTGCAGTTTGGAAATCGTTTCGTCCTTGACAGCCATCATCTTTCTAAAGTCCTCAAATGCTGCATTGTAAAATGAAATGGACTCTTCGAAAATGGACAATTTTAAATCAATCTGTTTGTGATGATCCTTCAGCATGCTCCGAAATGAGGCTTTCATGGCGCTATTAGCGCTCATTATTTCATCCTGTATGATACTACGGAGATTATCCCCCGTAACTTGAATGTTGCTATCATTAATTTTCAACTTGCGTAGCTTGCTGCGCTGGGTAACGTTGCATGTTGCTTGTTGTTCCGAATCGGACTCTGACTGATCTGGCGCATCGCTTGATAGTGGTTTGCAGTCATTCCTTTGACACTTCCAAGAAGTTTTATGTTGGGGAGTCATTAAGTAGAACCTTTTCGAGGAAACATTGGCGCATTGAAGATCGTAGTACAAGTTGCAAATAGAGCAGCGCAGGAACTCCCTATCTTTCGTCACTGTGCGGCAAACCGTACACATTTTATTTTTCGGCGGAGACATAGCGAGAACTTAAATATGTGGCCTAACGTATTCGAGTTAGCGCTGCAGCGATTTATTTGTCAATCCGATATAAGGCAGCCACTGCTTAAAACATAAATATTGTGCGAGATGCGAACATTAGCTTTGCAACGGAAGAAAGACGCGGGCTGCGGCTAAAAGGTCGGAAGCGCCATGAAGAACGTGTCGCTTACGCGTTTCGCTGAGCGACTTTGTGCAAACTTTGTTTTGCGGTTTGACGATGCAGTTGCCGATTTTAAAACACTGATTAATGCACTTTAAGCTTGTAGAAACTGTTTTATGGATAGTACACTAGAAGGTTGGTCGCCAGTACACTAGTTTACACTAAAAAACTGAACAAAACTGTGATTAATTACTAGGATAACTAATTAAATGTGAGAGTAAACACAAAACATGTGTTGCCATATTGAAGCACACAACAAACATAAGAAAACACATTAAATTAAATATTGTAATGTGTTTTCATAATTATATTTATTTAAAATTATAATAAAAGACAATTTAGTCCATATATCGTATTTATTTACAAATATTTTAATATTAACAAATTACATAGATATAAAAAAAACAATAATGTCATCAAAAAAAACTGTCCCAGTTCAAGAAAACGTAAAATATTAGAGTGTTTATTTTATGTATATTTTGTTTTATTAACAATAAAGAGTTATAGACTTTTTAAATGATAATTTAAATTAGTACTTTAATAAGTACGTGCACATCTGCTAAAGAGATAATGAGTGTACAAATCTTCGCCACTGTTCGTGTTCCCGAAAACGATCCGAATTATAAATTGTAAGAGTAAGTAGCACTCGTATTTGCAAACTCATTACAGAGAAAATAAGAGTTAAATCTTACAGAACACATGCAAAAAATCGGAACCGGAAGCAATGGACACTTCTCCAATATCGGTATATTTTTTATAGTAACTGATTAATTAGTTTTAGCAAAGCACAACACTTTTTTTTTATAAAGTTCCTATTATTACCGAAGATAGCGATATTTAACACTTTTAGTATGAAATCGTGTCAGACGACGTTACGATCCATGCCGTTAAGCTAACTTTGATTTCCATAACTTCGTTCTTCTTTGATATATCGAAAAAATAAGCTTTTTATTCGCAATTGATTTCATAAAAATCTCCATGTAGGGGACGGGCTCATTATTGGTGTCTATTTGGCTGTCTTTAGGCGACCGGAAGTGAACAATATGTCATCGATTGTATAGAAAGCGGAAATACTTGCCAAAAAGTGTCGAAGGTTCCAACGCGCGTTATTTAAATGGTGGTACATACTTGTAGGTGTTATTACACATATTTATACCACACAGATTTCAGCACATACACTACACACGCACACACACCCTCACACAACCTCTCAAACACATAGATACACCATCTCGCCTCTTCTCCTACTAACAAAAGCACAAAAACAATGTAACAAGGGAAGAACGGTCCCTCCTAATACAGGGTATTGTTAGCTTAAAAGGAGGGTCCAAAGAATTGTAAAAATTACTTGTGTATAAATAAAATTTTTGTATTTTTATAATTTCTAACTAGGTTTAGGCTCCCAAAAATACGTAAAGTTTTCTATTTCCCAGACGTTTTTACTTTTACTAAGTGAAAACTTGCCTTCGTATACATACACGAGCACGTGCTATTAATTTACCTATTCTCTAAAATCTATTAACTTCGTAATTTCATGATGATCACTCCCAAGATTTCTGACCCCTATTCCGTCCCTCAGACCACCCGTAGACGTGGATAAGATCACCGTCTCCGAGGCTTCGCCGTCGATGACGTCAGAGCAGCCGCTGGACCTGAGTGCCAAGTCTTCGAGCACTGGAGGTAGCCCCCCGCCCGGTGGGAAACATCTGGATAATCACAGGTAACGATATAATACCATCTCTGATAATTAATACATACAAAAAATTTATAATCGTTGTTTCAGTCTTGTATTTTCGTGTTTTCTGTAGTTTTTAGGATTCCGTACTCGAAAGTATGACACGTGTGTCCGTCCGCCTGTTTATCTCTCACAGCCACTTTTAATCCGGGATGAATAAAAGCTGTGCATTTGAAATGTTGAAAATTATTACTAGGGATCGGATAATCGGATCGATATACGAGTATATCTAAAGTTGGAAAAATCGTTGAAAATGTTTTTAGGTGTGGAGTCGGCTTCTTAAAATATTATTTATTTATTTAAATAACATTGAAAACTTACCCACAAAATAAAACTTGCCTAAAACAAAACACTAACCTAAAACCCTAATAAAACCTATACCTAATAAAAATAAATTAAACTAAATGAAAAATCCTATCTACAGATTTCGCCACCGTCCGTCATGTAGAAGCAGCGTTTCCTCTTTGAATAGCCAGACTGATTCTTATTTTCCTGAATATTCTTTTCATGATTTTTTTTATTTTATTTGCATTTTCGGTAACATATCTATTAAGTATTATATTATCGTAACGTTTCAAGGAATTCCTTAATTCCGGGAGTTGACTATCAAAATAATATTATAGGAAGCCGACTCCACACCTACAAACTTGCTCAGTTTTTCCAACTTTAGGTGTATATCGATCCGAATATCCGATCCCTGGTTTTTACGCTTACCCGCTTGTTCTGGGTTATTACCTCTAAATTATACGAGTATTTTCTCCATTTAAACATATCCAAAGGTGCATTTGAAAGAGAGATGCTAAAAAAATGTTTTGTTTGTCTTATTTCCCGGTATAATATTTGTACCGCGGATGATTTACAAATACATCATATGTACAACATATTTCACCACCTATCTGCTTTTACGTATACAGAGTGTAATCTTTAAGTGTGACGGCGATTATTCCCGTAACTATTCCAGATATCAAAAAAATTTAAACTGATATCGAAAGTACGTTACCTAAGCAGTAAAATGACATCAATAACTTTTTGAAAATCAAACGAGAAGTATCCAAAATTTTGACATTAAACATTCCCATACATTGTATCGCACAACAAGGACGTCACTTTGAACATCTGCTTTGAATACAAAATTTTGTACTTACTAAGAAATAAATATTATTCAATTAAAAGATAGTTTTATTACTTTGTTAGGTTAATAATCAGTTTCCTTTAATATCAGTACTAAGCTAAAATAACCACTTAAAATAAGGAAACTAAAACCTTTCTACTAATCTCATACTAAATGTATGGGAATGTTTAATACTCGTATCAATATTTTGGATACTTCTCGTTTGATTTTCAAAAAGTTATTGATGTCATTTTACTGATTAGGTAACGTACTTTCATCAGTTAAAAAAAAAATGATATCTGTAATAGTTACGGAATAATCGCGTAGTCACACTTAACGATTACATCCTGTATATATTCACGAATATTCATCAAACTCGTAACCTCCGAAAATAATCGATAACGAAATCAGATCTAAAAAGACTGTTCTACAACCAGTGTTGCCAACTTATTGGAATTTCTACTAAACTGTTGGTTTAAATACCCCTTCTAGCGGAGAAATACTGTTTTCAGTTAGTGAACAACAAAACACACAACCACTAAACCAATACCTATCATGTTTTCACTTTTTTAGGTTACATTTGTTGTAGGTTACATTCAAAGAATTTGACTTTTGTAACTTCATAATAGATTATAACGTTGATGTGAAAAGACTTATATTATTAAATTGTAGTTGTATTAGATATATTTATGTTATTTTATTTTATGGCTTTATATTTCAAAAGACACAAATGTCAAATGTTTCCTGATCAAAGCGCATGCCCGGGATCAAAGCCTTGGCGTGTTTCGGAAAAAGTATTATTAATAAAAAATTATTCCAATGTAACATATTTCCATAAAATTAAAGAAATATTATTGCTGTAATAAACTATCCTCCGCCCTGTATTTTTGCTCTATGCTAAATATCAGCGAAATTGTTTCTGGAGTTTCAGAGTGAAAAAGTAACAAACAGAGAGATAGACTTTCAGATTTATAATACCTATAGTACGGATTTTTATATAATTATATTTATTATTATAATATGTTTTATAGCACACTGTGCGTAAAATGACCGCTTTACGCACGCGTAAAGTCGGTATTTTCCGCACTTGTGCTATAAAAAATTATACGAAACTCGAACGTTTCATCGCTCTCGTATCGTAATATACTATTATTTTCATTCCCAAATCTCAATTGGACTTCCAAGTTTACCGGAATCTATATTTTGACCCTCATAGGTAAAAAAATAAAGAAAATATTTTTTTTTAATTAGTTAATTAGTTACGGGTTGAAGAACAGCTTTTAGTGGGCTTGGGAAATAAAAGTTGGTAACACTGTCTACAACACGTGCGAAAATAAATTCTTGTCAAATTAAGGTCAGTAGGTTAATGCTTAATCCATTTAGTAAGAGTGTTGTCAAATAAATACGTTAAAAGGGTTTAAAATATTGCTTGTCCATGTTAAAAACTCATTAGGAGACAAAGGGACTTTTACTTGATTAAAACGTGGTTAGAAAGGAGAAAAGTTTATTTTACATAGGAAAAACCGAACAAGTGCGCATTTGAACCAAGCCCCGAGATGGTTCCGTACCATACGGTATGGAATAGCCATTCATCATCCTTCCTTACTTGTCCCCAGGGTCTGTCTCAAGCAATAGCGTTGTTTAGTTCAATCTAATGAAAGTTATAAGTATAATTCGTATTTTTGAACCATGCTCGACGTAAGTTTGATTGACTTAGATTTGAACTGTTGATTGATTATTATTAAGTAATTTTATATCATACGAGCTTTTCCATGCTTTTTAGGGTTCTGTAGTACTTATAAGGTACAAAGGGAACCTTTATGGTGAGACTCCGTTGTCCGTCTGACCGTCCATCCATCAGTACATCACAGCCTCTTAGCTCTTAAAATTTGGCACAAAAATAGAATTAATTTACTCACATGACACGGTGTAAAAAATTATTTGAAAAATTTGAAATGTTTCCAATACAAAAGAGAGAAAAAAAATTAATAAATCCTAAAAGTCAATGTGGATATCAAATTGTAGATATTAAAGAGCTGATTGTAAAAATATATAGGTACCTCAACTATATTTACTTTCACTGATTTCGAAAAGTTTTTGAAAAACCACAAAAAAATGTTTGGAGACCCCTTATCTCGGAAACCGGTAGACCGAAAAATATGAAAAAAAATGTTGATTATAAATCATAACTGGCCAATTACAGAAAAACTATAGCAATTAAAAAAAGTTGAACACAAATGAGAAACATAAATAAAAAGTAAAATAAACAAAAAAATATTTTATAAAATTACGGTATGGGTATCAAATTGTAGATATTATAGATTTGATTGTAAAAATACATAGTTTGACTATAATTACTTACTTGCATCTGTTTCGAGAAATCCTCGAAAAACCAAAAATAATTGTATGTCCCCTCCCTTATCTGTAAAACTGGTGGACCAAAAATATCAATGATTTCAAAAGGTAATATGTGCTTACGTAAAGATTACAGAAAAAATAAAGCGGTAAAAAATAAAAAACGACAAAATTAAATTTTCCGTTATCAAAACTGCCGAATAACGAAACCCTAGGTACACGAGTCTGACTTGCACTTGACCGATTTTTTTATTTTAAAAGGAGGCTAAAACGTGAAGGTGCAAAAGATATGACGGATTAACTTACATGAAAATCTCGCGATACGCGATTAGTTTCGAATTCTTTCCGAATTCGTTTTGAAAACGTATAGCAAGATAAATTTCATATAAATAATATATGTTTTAATTACGAATTCAATTTACAGTGGTTACAAATATAAAAAATGTGTAATTTGTCTTTTAAATCTCCTAGTATGTGAGCTTTTATTTCGAAGTCTAGGATTAATGAGCTTATAGCCTATATATTTACTTTTTCCGAGATCAAATAATATTTATCTTTGCCACCACAATCCGGCGCGCGGCGGGCGATAAAACATGCCGTCGACATATCGATGATTCTGGCAAATTGTAAAGTACGAATTCGAAAATATTTCACAAAAAAGTTACTACGACGAGCGATGTTAGATTTACATGTACATAAATTTAGGGAGCCGAGAGATGCGAAGCGGAGCGAGGCGACATCTCCTAGTTTTTACAGAAAGATAATATGCCTACAATATGCAGATTGTGGTATGCTGAATTCTACGATATGCCGAAGACATATAGAAGACGAGTTTCTGACAAATTGACATTCGAAAATGGTATCAGACACACGAAAGACCAAAAGGCTCATGACTGGTTCGTACTGTGTGTCATACGACACTGGGCCAGCCGTGATTGGTCAACTCATAGAGATAGTGAATGTCATTGGAGCCGACGCCATACTAAACATGCACTATAGTAGGTTTAGCGAGACGATGCAAAGCGGGTCATTCCCCCGACTAACAACTGCAGCCTCGTCAAAGGAAATGCTGCGATCTCAACTCTCGACACAAAAGAAATGCCGGCCTCTGACTACTCGTGACCTTCTTCTTTTATGTTTGTTAAAGTTTTTAAGATAAGTTCACCAATTATCCTGCATTATTTGTATAATTTTTTATATGCTTTTGATCCGTTCCTCGGAGTTAAAGCATGGAAAATAAAGTAATTGTTGTTGTACTCGTGACCTTACCCCCGTACCATGATAATCACATGTAATTGCATTTTATAACAGAAGTCATACATGTCGAAGGTATCGTTTACTAAAAATTAAGTGTCATAATACTGAGGGGTAAATGGACTGCTTTGCATCGTCTAGCTAAATAGCGTATAAACATTTTCAGCGCAAATTTCTATGTTTTTTTCGTTCGTTTATTACCTAACTAAAAACTCATATAAAATTTTTCTATCAGTTGTTAAATATACATGGATAAAATGGTATAGTAAGACTACTGAAAATAGAAATTCTTTGGAAGTGGATAATCGTGTCTTCCATACAGTTTAGTACCTTCATTTATTGATTGGGTTCGATGCATAATATTTCGTAATTCATCTCTTGATTAGCTTTCAAGACTATTCAGGACTCGATCCAGCCTTGCAAGCTCAAGACTTGAAATCAGAACCATAACTCTTGATTTATTACCAATCCCTATCAGGAACCTACGGAGCCAAGTAGCGTTACTTCCTACATTTTGACCATTCGCCACACTTATGTACAAAGAAAACTTCCTAGGCAATCGGACCAAATCATGTAGAACCCTGGTAAGACCGCGATGCCTTACAAATAAACGCCTTTTTCTCTTTGTTACGTGTGACAAGCGTGTGTACTTGCAGGTCAGCCTGCGCTTGCACATATAATGGTATGAGTATGTGAGGCTATTAACTATGAAAAACGAAACTTGGAATGGTCGTAAGTCACCAACAATGAAAGGTCGACGAACTGGTGCACTTTGCTATGTAGTATAAAGAGAAATTGCTTTTAATACAATTATTGTCTAGTAATCTTGAATCAAATGCACTTGTACTAAGCAGTGCCACTATTTATTTTTACACGACTGCCCCCAAAAAAGAGTGTATTGTTTTCAGGGTTCATGTTTTTTTTTATTCCATCATTAAAGCTGATTCTGAAGGCTAAAATTTTTAGTTTTAGTGATGTCAAAACTAAATTTTCTCGATTGCAAAATAGTCCTAAAGTGTTAGGAACAGAAGCTAAATTACTTTGAAAAAAATCAAGTTTTGACAGCACTAAAACTAAAATTAAAGCCTTCAGAATCGGCTATATTATCTTCTAAACGCTTTAAGCGATTTGGATGAATGAGGTGACATTAGAATCTCTATATCATCTGGATTGGCACTGGGTATAAAAGCATTAAATAAAAATAAATAATAAAAAGTATTAAAAAACACGACTGCCGTAATTTCAAAAAGAACTAAGTAACTACACCCAATGCAGTCGGGGGACATACAAAACAATACGTATCCAATATAGAGCTGTTTTGTGAACATGTTTTAATCGGTGGAGATGAGACAGTGTGGGAAAATATAAACTAAAAGAGGTAGAGCAATTTGGTGAAAAGACTCTCGTCATCGATTTCAGAGAAATCAAAAATTGCGTTAAATGTTTTCAGAAAAATGTCTTCGTTTCGTCGGAAACCGAACACGCTTATTAGGCAAAAAAAAACTCTTTATTATTGTACGTTTTTCTCCATAACTAATGATGATTGTAGAGCTTTTTGAATAAATTTATCTATCTGCACCAATATAATATAATAAAATTGTTGCGAAGCACATAGCACACTATTTAGATAAAACAGTCGTAGGGTAGTCGAAAAACGTGCACAACCTTATTTTATTGCAAACTAGCGACCCGCCCCAGCTTTGCACGGGTATAATTTATACATATAAACCTTCCTCTTGAATCACTCTTTCTATTAAAAAAAAACTCATCAAAATCCGTTGCGTAGTTTTAAACATCTAAGCGTACATAGGGACAGACAGACAGCGGGAAGCGACTTTGTTTTATACTATCTAGTGATTGAGTCACAAAGAAAAATTTAAATTTTCAGAAAGACATTTTTGTAGTTAACATACCCTCCTTAGATTCATGCACACAACCATCTTACTCAATTGTAAAAGAGTAGGTCCGTCGGTATGTTCTTTCGATAACATTGACTTTTCTTTCGCAATATTGCCCCTCATAAAACCGAAGTGCATTGCCCTTAAATAACCAGATATGAGTTCCTTGACTTATTATTATACACTAGCCTATTGCCCATGGCTCCGCCAGTGTTTATTCAACTAAGCCACGTTTTCGGCTTGGGCGTTAATCTATCAACATATATATGATAAGAACTTAGATCCAAAACAAAGGTTTATAATTAGCATTAAACAATAAAGAAGAAATGGTAAAAGGTTCACATCTCAAATCCAAATCAAATAGCCAAAACTCGACATATTTCCGAATTAAAAAAAAGGAATAATAGATAAATAGTAAAAACACTAAATAAGGTCCTGGCCTTCGGGGCGTCCGTAACAATATAATAATATATATACATATACAGGGTCACTAATACAACCAAATCCGTGGTTCTAAAGATGTGCGCGAACAAACAAACAGACAAGCACAAAATAATTCTGAAAATTGCTGATTTGTGTTCTATTACTCTTCTTTAGTCACCCCCTTTCTATTTTCATTTTTTTTTCAATGTACAGACACACCGGGTTCTACTGTTTTATTATATCTATAGTTATGTATATTGATTGATAACCATAGACATAACTGACTGCTACTTCAGAATACGACTAAAGAAGGCAGTTCATTTAGTATTTCAAAGTATTTTTTATGTATTTCCATACATACAAATAATAGAAAATAATTACTTTTTTAATATCAATATTTTTTTCTTAGTTATTCAATTAATATCGTTTAACGAATAAAGTTTCCGATAAAAACTTTCTAAGAAAGTTTTGATTAAATAATTTTCGTTCCAAATAAACGGTCAACCGAACAAAAACTTTTCATCTCGTATCGTAAAATTAATCTCCAGCGAAATTTCTCTCAAAAGCAAAGAGTTTTGCAGATGACGACAAGGTAAATATATCGCAGACAATGACCACCAATATCAACTCCAATATTATACACAATATCCAATCGATAACTGAATAAATTCATTCGACGAACAACGCGATCTGGGTCGCATGACTCTCACTAAAACAAATAAAAATGTACTGATAGTCGCCCGGTGCATCGACCTTGCTTCCCACTGAAAATACACAATCAAGAATATGTCCTCAGCCCTTAGTAAAAGGTCTAAAATCTCTTGATTCTGTCAGCGAAAAATAAGAAGGCAAAACATAAGATGAAACTGAAGAAGCAGAAAGCGATGATTCGACAAAAAGCTCCTCTAATGTCTGGCGTCTGGGTTGAATATCAAATGCAAGCAGTTTTGAAATAAAAGTCGAAGGAAAGATAAAGATGCATTCATAGCCCCGTTATCGGTGCAAGTAAATAGTTCGCATTTCGCCTTTATCTAGGATTAATACGGGGGCGCTGTTTTGAAATATTGAATTTAGACGATTATTTCGTGACCGATAGGGCTTTGTCGCCCAGAGTTAACCTTCAAGATGTTGCGTAAACACATTGTACTTATACAGATTTCTATGCTTCGCAAATGTTAGTGATAATTATTTTTTGTGAAATATTTGTATTTGTTTAGGTGATTGATAGAGAGTTGCAATAAACAAGTTTGTTTAAATTTAAATGTTTTCGTATTCATGAAACACCTGATCACCTCTATGTTTATGCATGACTAACCATATTATCTTCTCCTTGAAAGGATGAACTTTTGATCATTTAAAGAAACGCTGTGACAGCAAAAATTTATTTTATAATTAAATAATTCAATCAAGATATTATCTTTGTTTCAGACTAAAAAGTTCCCTCTTGGAAGGATCAAGCAACTGCATCACCCGTAAAGCATACACTGATGAAGAATTGCATTCTGCAATCCGTGATATTCAATCAGGGAAGCTTGGCACTCGTAGAGCTGCTGTGGTCTATGGCATACCTCGCTCCACACTCCGGAACAAAGTCTACAAGCTTGCTTCAGAGCCGGGGCACGAGTCAGAAGAAGGCAGCGACTCCGAAAGGGGAGATAGAGAATCACCACCCTCCGTTATTCTAAAAATACCAACATTCCCCATACCCGACGAGAAGTCTAATTCGCCAGCCACATCATTCGAGGCAACCACGCCCGTTACCCCGATAACACCTTTACTTCATCAGCACCAGCCGAGTCTGAAACCGCCATCACAATTGTTTCTGCCTCCATCTGTATTTGCCGATTCTCCTTCTCCGCAGCATCTGTTTACGTCACTTAATGACGTCATCGCTAAAAGTATTAGCCAGAAGTTCCAACTTGACAAGCCCCACCATCAACCGGAACATCATTACATGAGAGCGCCTGAAAGACACGTTTCTGTTATCAAAACTCCACCGGATAATCCGAGGAACTTTTCAGTTCCTAGCAATTCCCGGGGTCAACCCAGCAACAATGGTCAACCAGCAGGAGGCAAAGGCACCAGACCGAAGCGAGGCAAGTACAGAAACTATGATAGAGATAGTCTCGTTGAAGCAGTAAAGGCGGTACAGAGAGGAGAAATGTCCGTGCATCGAGCCGGCTCCTACTATGGCGTACCACATTCAACCCTCGAATACAAAGTGAAGGAACGGCATCTGATGCGCCCACGCAAACGTGAACCGAAGCCTCAACCGGATGCAACTGGCAAACCACAGCCACCTAAACCGCAGCCACCAAAGCCTCCGACCAAACCTTTCTCGAACGGCTTAAACGGGCCTGACAATCCTGGCTTTGCGCCTGGCTATCCTTACTGGGCACCTCCAAGCTTTGCTCCACCACCACCGACTCCTGATTTATATGCGTCGCATATGATGCGCCGATTACGCGAAGAAGTACCGCCTCAAACGAACGGTTCTTTCCTAGAAGGAATCATCAGATCGACTCTCGAAAGACCTGGTGCTGCATTATTGCAACGGCTTACTGCCGAGTCACGACCACCAATGACGCCTAATAATGATGCTCCAAGTCTTCTGCGACGATTGGCGGGAGACCAAAATAACGATGATTGTTCACCGGCTCGGCGTCCCCGAATAGATAGTTCCGATCGGCAGTTGGCTGCGGAGATGCGGGAGACGGTGCAGCGTCTGCGAGCTGCTGAGAAGATGCGGCCGCGTAACGGCACGCCGACGCCACCGGCTGGCCCGCCAGGTGCTGCTCTGTCTCCACCGCCCGCGCCGCCAGCCGCGCCGCCTGACCGCCCCTAGTGCTACCCTCGGGGCTACCCGCTCTATATGCATCCTGGATTCCAGTGATTACATGCCTGTGACTTTCATAGTGATATAGAGTATGTTTGACTCAATAGTGTCCACAGGGCGTCGACTTTCATCGAGAGATCACCACACAGATTCTGTTAGCGCCCATGCGATTTCAGTTTTCCTCAGTCTTTGTGATAATATTTTCTAAACATACTTACATTCCGATGAGAGAGTGCAGATCGTCGGCTAAATGCCAAGGTCTCAAACCGTTCTGATTGTTGTTCGGCCGATCACAATAGCAAAGGTAACCTCATCAATAAAGGTACTTCGGGACGTAGGATCTGTGTTGCGAGGTTACTTGGAAATAGATTACAAAACTGTACCGAGAGTACAACTGCAACCTTGAGGTACGCTGCACAGCATGTACTATAAAACGATGAAGTCTAATAAAATTGCAATAGTAAGGGCAAGTATACAATACAACACATAATAATAGTTTTCATACAAGCGACATTTTACCGTATTGTTTTAGTGACAATAACATTAGTACAGGCTTAACACATACAGAATTTAAGATTAACTGGGTTGTATTTGACATTTAATTATGCATTTATAATTTGATTTCGTTGTTTCTCTTTCTACGCTCGTGTATAATTAACTGTTTAGAGTACAAATATTCGTTAACAACCTTTCAACCCAGCGAATCTTTTCAATAGACACGATTTCACCAAATACCTTCACAATAGTTACCTGCCCCACAAGCTGAAGAACCCACAGCTTTATGAAATGCAATACATAAATACACTCACAGAATACAAATACATAGATAGTTTTTAGAATAGCCACAAGTACCCACAAGGCGATTTGAAACTCCATCGGAGCTCATTGGCGCGACATACACGTAAAGTGTTATTTTTGGAAAAATTTAATTTTAAATAAGTTCATTTTTTCATAAATTTAAAAAGACTTTGTGACACGAAAATTTATAAAATAATATGCACTGTATAACCCATGGAGGAAAAAATGGCTATATCCTCTATGGTAAACCCATCTTTTTTTTTTTAAAGTCTGACACTTTACGCTGCTGTCGATATGTCGATAGGAGTTGTCCCAAAATCTTCTGACAGAAAGAAACGCCTCAGTTTTTGACATTGTTTTAAGTAAAAGACAACCAAAAGTTAACGTTATAAAAACTATTTAAATAATTTTAAGTAAATAAAAAAATGTAACAAATTAATTATAAAGCTAGCTATGAGTGTAAATGTTATCGATTTTTAAGTGACTATTGCAGATTTTGTGCGGTGTTTTTATAATTAGATAGGTAATATATTGAATGAAATTATTAGTGCTGGTGAGGTTGAAGTGAGGGAAGTGGCGTCAGCAATCGAGCATGAGCATTTAATTTCATAAAGAGATAATTGGAGACGGTATTGAAACGTTAATTACCGTTGATCAGTTGACGGAGTCTCCTAAACACGGACTCGATCCGGGACATTGGTTTGAGCTTCAGTGTATACGCGGCTAGTGTTCGGAGTTATGTGCAATTATTATTTTGTATAAAATAGTAAACTAACTGTGTCTAAGCATACACGTGGGTTTCCATATTTCTGAATGTGATATTTAGGTATTACGAGTGCGGTTTACATGGACGACCTTTTGACCGCCTGCGGCTCGGCGCTATATACACGTACGTACATAAATACATCTAGTAAACTTATATATATTTTATGTACTATTATTGTATCTTAAGAAGATATATTCTTATTTTTCATGGTCCAAGTTTTAAATGTTTTATCGACTATACAAAATATGGATAATCATTATTATATTCTTGTCGACTTTTAAATTATAATTAGGCCAAAAATTCTCAAAAAAAATGATATCTTCAAATTTGTGAGTTTTTTGGTGTTCGATCAAAAGTATATTATTGAAGTATGAGATGAAAAAAAAAATGTATACGCTCTCCCAAGTAAATTTAGGTAAAAACGATTTGGATATAAAATTATGATACGATTATTGTGTAAGATATGTGTACTTGTGCGCCTCATGAAAAATTAAGAAATCTTTGTATTATGTATGTAACTGAAATATACATATAATTATATACAAGTTAAATGGTAATATCGGACATTCTTTCTTCGGAGACCACGAGAAATGTGCAAAATAGAACAAAAATCTCTTGACAGTTCGCCACTTGAAATTTTGATATCAATACATTTATGGTTCGATTAGTTTTCTTTGGTACTTTAAATATTAAAAATTTCATTTCTGTTATAAACCATTTATCGATCTAAAACATATATCCAAGTCACGATACATATCCTACGTGGAGAACTGTCGAGCGAAGATAAAAAAACAAAATTGTTATATTCAAAAACTTAAACTAGTCGATAGCATGTCTTTCAACTTAATTTCTCTATGCATAATTTTCGACGTCTTTTTAGCATTTAATCCTAAAATCGATCTATATTAAACGTTATTTGTGTATTTAAAATTACTGAGTGATAGTAACTTTTGTATATTGAATTTGATATCTATTAAGAAATCCAAAAAGCTCCTATATTTTCCGTCGTGTTTTGTGACGTCACAGCCGTCACACTGAATCGCATTTCAAATTTCGTTTAAAGAAATTAAAAATCGAACAACTTTTTCTAATACATACGTACGTACGAATCTGTGTGTTATGCCTGACCTGAAATTTGTTGATAGCTTAAAGGTTATTTTGTGTAAGTTTGTACAGAAATAATAGGATGGGACAATTTGCAAAGAGAACTTAGATATTAACGAACATTCCGCTTAGAATGTTATTAGGTTTTTTTTTATTATTATTATATAAAATATTTTTTGCATCGGGAACAAATCATTATGTTGTTTAATCTTATTTTTAACGTTAGTTATTTTTTAAGTGGCTTTATTTTCTAAATAACCTTATATATAACGATTATAATACTATATTGAGATGTTATACATGTGATTGTTTTAGTGGGGAGTGTTGGGTTCTATTCCCGCGTATAAGAGAGTTGCGACTGATATGTAGTAGATATATAGCCGTGTGCCAAGGGCGCTGGGACGGTCTGTACAAATTGTATACGCCGCCTTGTTATACACAGTGATTTCTTGATCGATGCTTGGGAAATATACATTATAACATAAGACTCACGATTCACTTTTTGTTGATTTAGTGTTCTGCAACCGGCGTTTTATTAAACAGTTCTTGCCCATCAAGAGATCACTGTATTTATTAGTGAATCATTTATTGTATATTAATGTTCAATCATTTTTTCCACATAGTTTAAGCATTTTAGTTGATACTGTGGTAGCGTAATTTTATTAAAAAACATAGACAGTAGGAATTCTTATTACCGATGTATTTTGTTAATTCTTTTCGTAAATATGATAAACTCGCTGTAAGGCGTAGATTATAGTGTCTTGCACGGTCCTCGGATCAGAACAAAAGACAATGAAGGAATGTTGCATTTTATATTTCATTAAAATTTTTGTCTGAATGGGTTTCGTGAGATTTTTGAATGCATTTTTCTCTCAATGGTTACAGACGTGTTTTTTCATATTCAATGTTTCCTAAATAATGAGAATATCGCACTACGTTTATCTCTTGAACCACTTGTTCATTTATTTTCCAATGATCATGTGTTAAAATTGTTGAATCAGGATTTTTAATGAAAACTAATGTGAAATACACTATTTTTAATTGTTTTGAAAGTGCGAAATTCTCGTAATTATTTGTAACTCTAAAATACATTGCCAGACCTTATTTCTAAGCGTTCTTAAGCACACGTTGATTGTTGTGTGGCAGTACTTGTATCATAAAAAGTGCGTTTCTAATGTAAGTTGTCACTTTTATTGTCTTATTGTTTTCCTTTATACATACAACTGTATATGTATTTCTAGATGGTTAATTTAAACTATTATTATTGTACTATTATTACAATAATTGACTTATTTTTATTGACCCTTAGATTTATCGTGGAATGGTTAGAATATTCAGAAAGAGGTTTTTTTTTTTTATTTAAAGTTATTTGTCATGCTAGGATGCAGTGATGAAACATTCATTTAAAAATTATGTACAACATGAAGCATTTAATTTTAGACATATAAATAATAACGTTATCTTAATGGGATCGAGGAATAGTGTAAAATTGTACCTACTTTCTCGGTTATATTTAATTTATCAACAGATATAACGCTTATTTACTTCACATACATCACATTTCCGAAAATCTCTTATTAAATTTAATTTAGAGATATCTGAACGACCCAAAAACATTTTAATTGAATGGACATTCAAATCTGAATATTAATTATGGACCAAATTGTATATTGCACTTATATGTAACTCCACAGGAGTTACGTGCTAGGCTCATATATGTTTTTTTAATCATACATAAAAACTAAAGGAGCTAAAGAGATCAAATTATAATATTATTGTTATTTAATTACTGAGTACAATTTAAATGAGAATATTTTTTTTTCAATATATCTTATTATTCGTCTCTATATTTTTGTTATTTTGTTCCTTTAGTTTTATTATTATTTTTGATGATTCGATTTACAGTTTAATAGTTAGAGTTGTCAGCAACTCTATAATATCAATTTATTATATTTCCATTTCCTCAGTAAGTTAAAATATGTTCTTTTATTATTTTGTATAGGTTTTATTTTTCAAAGCTCACATTTGATACAAAATGTAAGAAATCTTTTAAAATATCTAATTGGCGTAAAATGTGATTGGCATTAATTGTATTTTAAATCTAGTCAAATTGTTTAGAGAGAAATAAAGAAGAATAAGCTCAGCTTGCAAAATGATTCGACTGAAATTTTTTGATATAAATATGGAAAACGTCCAAATTATGTCGCTTGGCGACTTAAAAAAAAAACTTGATTTGAAAATGTGGAATTGTAGAAACAGTTTGTAGTTAACATTTTGTCTTACTTATACTGTAACGGCAGTAGCACGTTTTGAGAAGAATCAATTTTCATATGTACCTACGCTAGTGACCCTATATATAAGAACCTTTACGTTAATACATAACATAACGAACGGCTGGTTGGCAGGTGTAAAAGTGTGTGAGGATATTTAAAACCTGTATACAATAAATTTCTTTCATTTGTTGATTTCAGTTGTTTTATTTCTAGTCCTATTGTTTTTTACTATTTGAGTGACGATTAATTTATCAAAGACTTTTTAAATTTTATTATTCATTAAATAAGCGAAAAAAAATAAAATAAATATTTATAAAAGTAATAGTTAATTATAGGTAACAAAATAATAGCTAACCCACCAAAAACCTAACCTAACTAATGTTGTAATGACGAACCTAATTAATGTTGTATCTACCGTACTTAGGGTTGCCAGATGTCCGGTTTTGGACCGGACAGTACGGTTTTTTAAACGGCTGTCCGGTCTAGAAAATTTTGGAAAACCGGAAAATAGAATGTCCATTTTTTTTTTAATACGTGATATATGTATATACCTCACTCACGAGATGGTACAATTATGTGTGCAGTGTTGTTGTCTCCAATGCCTTCGTAGAAGGAGTTTTTATCGTAATGGGTAATGTATGGACTGACGAAAGAAAGAAAATGTTCGTTTTTTTATCTGGACCATCTGGCAACCCTAACCGTACTTGGAACGGTACAACTTTATAATACTCATATTGCTAAAAAAAAAAGAAAGAAAAACATAATACGTGTTATTATTATTAGTTATACAGGTTTCAAACTGAATAAATTTGTAAATAATACGTCTTTACATATAAAATTGCCGTTTTCTATAGAGAATTTGAAGGAAACTCAATTTTCAGTACTAACATTTTTGCATTTTTTTTAGGAATGATGATGTTATTTCTTTTGTGTATGAATGAGACAGCATTAAGCTAACAGTAACATTAATTTAATTTTTGAAAAGTGTTAGCTGTAAAAAATATTACGAATCTTATCATGGAAATGGATGGCATTTAGGACGTACTGTTTTTGAACATTCAATTTTGGTTATTAAACTGACAATAAAAACAAAATTTGATACGTAGATGTAAAACCTTGAAATCGACTTTCAAACAAAAAACAAATAATGGAAATAGCTATTGAATGACAGAAATTATGAACTCGTGAATCTGTAAGAAAATTTCGGCTATTTCATATGTAAAGAACTATTATTTCCGTACCATCCATTAAAAAAAAAAAACATTTCTTCATGCATGACATAATATGACATGACATGACATGACATGACATGACATATATCTAAGAGGGGTCCCAGAGATGAATCTAAACGTCAACACTCGTACACCCTCTTTTCACCGATGGTGTTACGTCCCAGCCTCAAAGGGGGTGTGCCTTATCGCCGTACTTCGGGCACTAGTTACCTCACACTGTTTTCCTTCACCGTTCACAAAGTTAAGTATACAAATACTACGAACATAAATATTACGAAAAAACTCATTGTTACATGCTCGACCAGGCAGGGTTCGAATCCGGGACTTCCTACCAACTAAAATATTGTTATTCCTTGTTTTTCCGAAACCCCGCAGGATTCTTCTGTACCTAGATAACAAACAATAAGTCCACCCGATATAGTTATGGTGCCTGACAGACACAGACCTCGCTATAATGGTTCCTGTTATTTGACATGACGTCGTAACATTTTACCATTAATTTCGGCTACTAAATATATTAGCCCAGTTAGGTAAATCATGTAAGTATCAAACGCAGTATTCTATCACAAACGATCATGTGAAAACTCAGACGAAAATTACAACGAAATTACTAGCGCAATAATTTGCAACAAAAGAACCACAAATTGCAGGTTTTCGATCATCAAATGAGAGTAATTTTAATTTTGACAGTTCTTTTCGACTAGCCGGCGGCTTCACAACACTTGGTACCAAGGCCGGCCGTGCGTGCCTACAAAAAATAAAATAAAATATGGCGGGCGGTTTTGAGCGTTGGTTAAAAACTTAAAATACAAAACTTGTTTTTAACAGTGCCATTGCACTGTGGTCGTATTTTCGTTGAATGCAAGTCCATTTTAGTGCAAAACAAAAAAGTAGTTGGCTGAGGAAATTAAGCACCACAGTACCTTGTGGTCGCTCACTAGGGGAATGAACTTACAGCGAGCTTTTTCTTTTATTGCAAATAGGCATAATATCATCGGCTGCTAAGCTTGCGTTCCAAACTTGCAATTATACGAAATTGAAGTTCTGGCGTTATTTGAACTTTTAACTTTAAGCGTGGATGAATACCTGGTACATATTTCAATCTATATTCCCATAAGGGCTTCCCGCAATTTTTAGAAACTTGAAAGTAAGCTCAAAGAAGGTCGGACGTACTCGTTACAGCCAACACCCTCTAAATCTTTGACTAAAGTTATGTAACTACACTGACAGTAGGTGTTGTTACAGCCCTCCAACAACAAGATCAATATTTCCCAAATTCCCAAGCCCTCTTTACTTTATATGTAATATCGCTGTATATTTATCTGAAGTAAAAAAAAATGGATTTTATTTAGTAGAGTATAGCTTGGGAATGTCTACATATATTATCATTATAAATAACGACCTTTACATAGGTAGGGATAAGATTCTAAACAAAATGCACAAAACCTGTCTCTACAATAAAACTCCGCCTCCAAACACATAAAATTAAAAATAAAAATATTCCAAAAAGAAACGAAACACTCCGGCGCACACTATGATATGAAGCCGAAACGCCTTTGCAAAAACTTGGCCCTGACCTTAGCCGCTTCTTACTCTTGACTTATATTGACATTTGTGTGCATGTTGGGGTAGGGCCTGTATGTGTGTGAGTGAGCAATTCGGCCACTTTCGTTGGTAGGGCTTTTTGGTCGTGTTGGGGCAAAGATTCATCGTGGAGACGGTGATGCTGTAATGCTGTAATATATATGACTAACTCTTAAAGTAGCGGAACAGTAAGTAAGTTTTTTATCTTTTGGTGTTTTGACTTTATTGGTGGCTCATGCTACACATCTTCATAATCATTGTTTGCAAGCAATGAGACTTTCGGCACCGGCTGTGCCTCAATTTAACGTAACCAAGTCTGTTCCGTGAAAAGTTACTACAAGGTGTCATTAATTTATACAGGCAAATTCATACTGATGACTCGTTAAGTGTCAGTGCCAAATTTCAATTAGCCTTTTGTGAAATTCATTAAATTTTTTTAGTGTTCCCTGCAAACGCAAGCCCGCCCCCGTGTCAATTACTATGGGAGGACAACATTTTATTTTGCAAAATTAGCAAAATATGCCTAAATTAATGTCACCTTATATGTATGTATATACTAGAAAAGCTAGCACAAAAGCAGTTCTAGTGGCATGGTCCATCTCTACAGCTTTTTAACTAGTTACTCTTTGCCGCGCAATTTGGATACTTTTTGTCCGGCGCACACAGTCGCCGACCTACATACACGGTAACCGCGATGCATTCTGCGCATGTGTGCGTAATTTTCGCCGCATGCGCCGCCGTTTGGGCAATGCACTCGACGACTCACAAAGGCACTGACCTTGGACAATTTGCAGCTGCGGCTGTGGGGGAAGGGAACGTGAATTCGGATTCAATGAATGCGTTTTTTATCAGACATATTTGGTTCTTATTGAGTTTTTCTACGTATTGCGATGTAAAAGATATCATCCGACTTCGAAGAGGAGATTGTCAGTTTTCCATGTGGATTTATAAGTATAATATTGTGCAATTATCATGTTTAGATATTTTGACCTGCTGAATTACAGCCTACAGCCGTCCCAAACTCCAATTTAACACCCAAATTTTTGGCGTGCATATTTATTCACGAGCATTTACAAGGGCGGATCCAGGATTTGATTTTGGGGGTAGCCATTATGACAAGGCTAAAAAAAGAGTTACACAAAGTACAAAAAAAAATGGAAGCTTTTAAGTGCCTTAAGCCTTAAGGTGCTTTTGGCAAACCTATCTAGACCTTATATACCTATGCTGTGTAATAGTGTACCCAAATCAAATCGAAAAGTCGAGGTGTTTTATGGGGTGCATGGCCCCCATTGCCCCCCCCCCCCCCTGTATCCGCCAATATAAGCATTTACGTATTACGAATGTATGTAGATCAGTATCTCCCAAAATACTAAACCAAAATAAATGCCTTTGCCTCTTTTAACTCCTGTCAAAGTTAATTAATTCCCCAGAATTTCCTTGTAAACCTTTTAAAATTATTATGCAAAGAGCACCTTTAAAAGTCATCTGACCTAAGGTAGAGGTTTCTGCTTCAGAATAAGTGAACATACCTACTCTTGATGGTAAGTACCTACCAACAAAATGACTTGTAAGTATATCATTACCCATTTTTAGACAAAAAATTAACTAATAAGGCAATTATAAATCATCACCTGCCATAGAGTGATGTGAAAATTGTAGCGAGATCGCGTGCCGCCTGCCCAGTACCTACATGTAATTGCTTGATGGTATTTTTATTGCAGCAGCTTACAAGGATACGCCCTTTATAGAATTGTGGTTTTAGAATGATTAATATTAAGGTGGGCCATCTCGCTCAGCTGCTATGTAAATGCTTTAAGTGTTTGTGACGTCCTGATGGCTTTGATCTCGATGAAACTTTGCACACATCTTTGTATATTTTCCCTTCCCCCCACACCGAACTCCGACCCATCTCTCACGAAGAGGTGCAAGATGGCGAGATATTCAAAATGTGCCGAATTTGGGAAATGGTTTCAGGTAACTCTTTATTTATAGAAAACTTAGTCTTCTTTAAATGAACGACGTCTGTAATTCTCTGTTTTTTTTTATTTTCACTATAGATAAAAATTACACAACTTGCTAGACTTTGCGTAAAAACGAGGCAATATTCACGATATAATTCTGACAGCTATTATGATGGTGTTTCATTAAATTTTGGTTTTTGGCTGTACAGAGACATAGTTAGATGTCGCTAGATAATACCTATGAAAAAAAATGTGAAGAAAATAAGCTGTCGTCTTCATATCCAGTTTTTACCTTTTGAATTAATGTTAAAAAAATCCAGGCGTAATGGACCCTCTTAAGGTTAGTATTTGTTGTATAGATAATAAAATAATATAAAAAAGTGAAGAATTAATAAGTCTTTAGGGTATCCGTTTTTTTAGGGTTTTGTACCCGAAGGGTGCCAAAAAGGCCTCCGCTGTCTGTCTGTCCGTCAGTCCGTCCTTTTCTCCCAGGGGTCTACAGCGATAGCCAGTTGAGATTTATTCTCCAAATACGTGTTTGAACGATCACGACCTCAACAAGTGCAAAAAAAATTGAACTCAAAGAAAGGAGAATGGAACTAAAACCCCATACAAAACCTCTAAAAATTTGCATTGTTTCAACGCGATAATGTCGCTCCCTCCGGAACAGGAGAACCGAAAAATATTATTTATTATTAGTTGTTTTACTTTAGACGTACTACAATCTGACCAAATTTGAACAACAAATGAAAAAAATTAGGGTTCCGTAAAATTAGGCGTCGTCGTTAAGATATAATAGAATAGAAAAAGCTTTATTGGTGTCACACAATTAAAATACAACATAATTAACAAACCAACAAGAGTGACACCCAAAAGATAGAGCTGAAACGTTAACCAAAATTTACATATTCAAGATTTTTTGCAGAGACAAAAATTTACTCTATATACTATAGAGTTCGATGGTTTTTTGTATGGGGATAAAGGCTATAGTAGAATAACATTCTGTTAAAATTTTGAAAGGGTTTGGCACTCCGGGTACGGAACCCTAATTATTTAAAGAACCGCAGTGACTAATATAATAATAATTATTAATTCGTACTAGAAATAAACACAAGTTAACTTGTGAGGTTAGAATTTTTATTTCACCATTGCCACTCGAAAAGGGGCTATTGGTTAACCGATAAGAGTGAATAAAACGCTCTTTCCCTTACTGAGTGAAGAAATTTAATTTTCACCTCACTAGCTTAAAAAGCGCGCCTTTGTTGCTTAAAAACAATGAGCAAAATCGAATTTTGCTCACTGGTTTTAAACAGTGAAGAAAAGTGTTTTAAATTAAGAACGCTGCGAATTGTTCAAGAATACGTAAAAATTGTCGAAAAATACCAAGATTTGCGGCCTCGATAATACAAAACCGACTGGTTTTTCATACAATACCATGACGGAAAATGTACTCGGTAACCCATTGGTAATTAACAAAATAGGTGCGATGCCAAAAGAGATTGCCACATTCTTAAAACTATTAAATCCCGAACCATACACGGGATATTGCTTCCGTAGGACCTCCGCGACAATGTTAGCGAATTCAGGAGCTGATCTTATGGAACTAAAACGCCACGGAGGATGGAAATCCAGCACAGTAGCAGAAAGCTATATTGAGGATTCGATCGAAAACAAGGCCAAAAGAAGCAGCCGAATAGTTAACAGTATAATTCTAAAACTGTTTATTGCTGAGTCTTGTCTCTCTGCGGCACGCCCTTCAACATCTAAGGAAAAGCCTTGTGAAACGACTAAAGTTCAGCTTTCTAAGCAACATCAACCACAAAATGTGAAGAATTTGCCAAACACCCAAGTTTTATGTAATAAGACCGTTTCAGACCCAAAGAAAACTATAAGCCTTAATTTCAAAAACTGTGCCAATTTTTCTAGTGTTTTTTTCTATTGTTTGTTCTGTTGAATTATTACATGTGAGCATAATAAAATGTGATTAAAATATTTAGTATACTGCTATTTATGTTCTCGTAGTCAATGGTAAAAAGCAGAGTACACAACTCGTGAAAAAAAAAATCCATCCGGCTCTTGCATCCCTCGTTCCGCTCAGGATTCTACTCTAGAATCCCTCGCTAAGTTCGGGATTCTACTTTAGAATCCTTCGCTTCTCTCGGGATGCAACTTTGAGCCTCGAAGAGAATTCTCATTTTTTTCACTTGTGTAATCTACTATTTTCGGCCTGTCTTTTAATAAACCTAATTTTTTCACCAACATTTTAATCCAGTCCCTCTACGTTTTTGCAAAAAATAATATCAAAATAAATATGCATATTATTTTTAATACTATTTATAAATTCGGACCCAAATGTTAAAATAATAATAAGATAGCTATAATGTAAGATAATTTAAACGATATGAATACGAGTATGTATGTAACATACGTATAGGTATGTTAAACCTATAATATATTCAATTGTATATAAGCCCACGGTATTGGCATTCGACATGACGGCCCTATACCGTAGACCGAAATATATCGAGGAAAAACCTATTTTTATTGTTTTACTATCCCACTAATATTATAAATGCGAAAATTTGGATGATTAGATGTTTGTTACTCCTTCACGCCGTAACTACTAAACCGATTGGGCTGAAACTTTGCACAAATGTAGTTCGAGACTTGGAATAGGACATAGGTTACTTTTTATCCCATAAATCAGTTCCCAACGAAACAAGAAATAGTGTCGTTCAGAGACGCGCCTTGGCCTTCACAGCCTTGCCAAACATACTACTAGGGGATCAGTTATCAAAGACCGTCAAAGAGACATTAGCAGAGGATTACTTCAGAGAACAAAAAATAGTGTCGAAAAGCGGCTCGGCTAAAGACACTTAACATGGGGATCAAATTAGAGTTGATGAGAATCCAAAACAATCCATATCTCAAAACCAGAGTCAGGTGAAATACATACTAAAAAAATAATGACCTGCAAAATATTTACAAATTCGATACGACTATAGAAAAACCTAATCAACGCGGGCGAAGCCGCGGGCAAAAGCTAGTTAATAAATAAGAAAAGAAATAAGTAAAGCTCAAAAAAGCTCAATATAATTTATTTAAGAAATATAATATGTTTATTTTATATATATATTTTAATCGCACATACGTATAGGTAGATGTATAAACACGTACATACACCCACTTACGGGTAGACAAAAGAATCTCATTTGGAGTAGTGTTTCATAGTCTAAAACATCCATAACTTTAACGGAGCTGGCCTGATGTGTTACAACAGTTAGGAAAACCAATATTTACCTTCCTCATAGATAACTCCTTTTTAATATCACGTTTCCGATGCAAATAGAAATAAATTGAGAGACGTGATGCGTCTTGATACATACATACGAATACAGACGGAAATTCCAAAAGCTTCTGCTTCGACCCCTTTTTTTAAAAAATATTACTTGTACAACTTATAAACTTTTACAATATTTTTATAAACAATATAAACTTTTTGAAAATATAGTTCCATGTTAATCTTAAATCCCCAAAAAGTACTCTCTAATTATTATTAGAGTGTATTCGATTCGGTAGCGCGCCTGTCATGTAAGCAAGAGGTCGCAGGTCCTGGTCCGAGGGATTTTTTTAAAATATTTGTATTTTTAAATTTGTTTCTAAATGATTTCAAGTTTGTAATGGACTCTAATAATTTATTTTAGTATTCAAAGCGATGTATTTCGCAATAGTACATATAATCGTATTCTTATTCTTTACTGTACACAGATACATAACATAGAATTATTTACAATAAAATACATGTACAGAGGCGAGCTTATCTCTGAAAAGAGATTTCTTCCAGCAAACCTTAGTGGGAGAGGACACTATAATAATAAAAATAAGTAATCATACATACGTGTACTACAAATACTTCTTACTAATAAATCTTAGTTTCTCAAAGAATGGCGGCATAGATATTTTTTCCAGACAATATGGCGTTTTTTTTACATAGGTATTTACACAAAGAGATTCAATAAAGAGTTGGTAATTTTCACATAGTTTCCATTTGATTTTACACTTTTCTTGTTTTTTGTATTATGTTATTATGTACTTATGCTATAAGATATAAAAAGCTTTCATCTATCTATATAGACTTTGTGCAAGCAAACGGAGGTTAACTAAACATTGTCTTAATTTTCATCCGTTTTCTTGAGTAACCAAGGACGCTATGACATTTTATTTCACGGCGCAAAAACAACCTAAATGTTCACTTAAAACAAAGCAAAATATATCTTATTTCACGGTTCTTAGGAGTTCAAGTAACTGCAATTTCCTTTGGTGAGGTTTATGTTAGTACGACATGAGAGTCGTACAGTCAACTAAAGAAATGTTGCGCCAAAGTTAGGTCAAAATAGTCGTGAATGCCACGAAAGAAGTATCGTGCCTTAACCCGCAGTTCTTTTTCTTGGCGTTTAGTATAAGTGTGAGTCTCGCTTAAGTGCACATATGAATTTTGGTAAAACTAGACCCAATGTTATCGACAGTAAAAATAAAAATAAAAATCTAAAAAAAGAAATATTGTTGTAATAGACCTTTTTATTTTGCTATCAGCAACTGAGGACCCTTTGTAAAGGAAAGGTTGTAATTTTTGAACCAAGTGCCCTATTGACGGTAATGATTGTTAAAAACGGGAGTGACGATTTAATTCACAATGAATTGAATCTGGTGGATTTTCAAAGGTTCACGTAGGATTGGCCCACGTATAATCCTGGGTCACGACGCGCTGCAAAAATTTCATTGCTATTGATTATCTGCACAGTTCTGAGCTAAGAAACAAAACTCAGATTTATAAACAGATAGATTTATTTAATCATGACACTTAAAAAGCAAATGCAATTTTTTTTTCCAGAAGAAGCCTTATCTGTCGTTTATAAAGACAACAATTTCTACGTTAAGTTTCCTAATAACGTCGAAAGCACGAGTAGTTTGAATGGCGTAGCGACGCGGAGCAAAGAAAACTATGGAATCTACGTATATTACCTTAGTGTCTGCGCCGTAGCACAGAAGCTTACCGAGCATATGGAAAATATTCTTCAAAAAGGATTTCTTTTTTATAGTAGTCTTAAATTTTTTTGGACAAGTATTCACTCGAAATTTTGAACCACTTCGATCGTTCGAAATTTATGTACCAAAGATGTAGAAATAATAAAATAATTTACTCTGCCGGAGGTTCGAAAAACCGCAGGAGGCAACGGAGCTCCTTGGCAGGCCCAGTGAGTGGTCAGGGGGGTCAAACCCCATAAAGGTAAGCGTTTAAAAAAAAATGAAAAAAATATATGTCATAAAAATGTATTAAAATATAATTTTTCTATTTTTACTTTCTATATTTTATAAATTTTCTTTTTTTTTTAGAGGAAAGTTACATAAATTATTTACAAGTATCACTTTTACTTATTTTCATACCTAACTTATATGTCAATATTTTTTTGCATTCGACTGATGTCGGGCCCCTACCGAGGGTAGAAATATATCGAGTAATAATTTTTTTATTGTTTTAATACTAATAAATAATCATAGGAAATAAATAAAGCTCATAAAAGCAAAATATAATATATTTATAAAAGTATTAAAGTATAACATATTCTCATATGTTTAAATAAATATTCCCCCGATGCTCCCACCTGTTTTGAGAAGAACCACAGCTGTGATTGGAAGCGTCGGTAGGTGTCATGAGCTGATGTTTTTATTTTACCAGGATACCAAACCGTTTCAAGTTTTAGAAAACTGCATAAAATGACTGATCCATTGGTGTCATTTCCACCAAACATTACATTTTATGGAAAACTTTTATAGATTTTGTGTTTAAAGACACGCAAGTCGCACGTTAGCAGTTAACGCTTCAACATTATATGGCTTTACAAACTTATCATTTACTGATATTACAATCGAAATAGGACTCTGTAACCCTTTAAAAAGACTTAGTATTAAAAAATAAGTTTGTAGACGAAAATCGTCACGAAAGTAATAAAAATGCCGCCAAAATGTGAAGGTGTGTTTCATTTAGGTTTTATCAGTGTGAGTTATAACGTTGTTGTTAATTATAGCTATTTGTGCTTTGTAATTGTGGTTAGCTAGTTAGACAGTAATTGATGTAGTTAACAGTTTATATTTGGAACACAGACTATAGATAAACCTATGTCTTACATACATTCTTTATTTTTCATTTTCCTTTAGAGATATCTAAGACAATTTTAGATCGATAATTAATAGACAAGCGGGAAGAAAGCACCTCTCTTAATTGCATTGGGCTTGAGTTTTTTTTTTCAATGTTCAGGTGTCTGGTGTCAAATCTTTTATTTCTATTCAATCACGATACCTTTGAAAGTGATAGCGATAGATATTGAAGTTTAATGTTTGTAAAATTTTGCTTTATTAGATCAATGATTTGGCTAAGTGCGCGTCGGACTCGCGCACAAAGGGTTCCGTACCACCACACGATAACCCTAAAATAAGGTAAATTACAAAAATATAGACCTCATAGCAACATTAAGGCGACACAAACAAGCCGCTAAAATCGTGGCGCCTGACAAACAATTCGCGGCTCCCGTTGAGTACCGACCCACAATATCTTAACCGCTATATTTATCCTGTAATGTTTACGTAAATTACCAAGGCTTATTGTATTGTATGTGTCGTCGGCAGACTGAAGAATATTGTGCAGATCGTAAAGTATGAAATCGAAAATATTTCACAAAAAATTCATAAATAGGTGCGATATAACGAGCGGAGCGTAACGAACGATTGACATGGTGTAAGGTTTTAAGTAGAAAATTATAGTTTTCGATTAATTTTATTTTTTTATAAATTTTATTTACAGCTGATGCCGGGCTCGACTGTGGAGGTACCACCATTTTACTTGGAGACCCCCTCGAAGTAATTCGGGGGAGAGTAAGAGGACAGCTCACAGGCTAAAAACCAGGAGAACCATCATGCCTGGGACCGATGGATAGCGGTATATCCATCCCTAATAGCCGGGCCTTATATGGAACAGACTGGTGACGAGCAGCGGCGTCACTGGTGCGAGGGTTCCGGCACCGCGCTCACCAACCCGCCTGCCCAGCGTGTGTGAGTATGGGCAATTCTTCCAGTATGACCGCCGCGAGTGGCAAAGTCCTGGAAACGCTTATGTCCAGCAGTGGACGAACTAGGGTGATGGATGGATGGATGGATAAATTTTATAAAGAAAAAAGCCGGTCAAGTACGAATCAGACTCGCGTACCTAGGGTTCCGTATCATTGATGAAAAATTCATAAATTTCTCAACCGCTATATATTTTCCTGTAATCTTTACGTAAGCAAATATTTTTTAGTCCATCAGTTTTTGAGATAAGGGGGGGGACATACAGTTTTTGTGGTTTTTCGAGGAGTTCTCGAAATAGATGCAAGTAGATATAGCTAATACATTTTTAAAATTGGATACCCATATTGTATATTTATAAAATATTTTTTTGTTTATTTATTTAGGTATACATGTAAATAAATTTGGGGAGCCGAGCGAAGCGGAGCGAGGCGACCCTCCTAGTTTTAACAGAAATATAATCTGCCCAGGCCTTGGATCATGATATGCCTAATTGTACGATGTGCTGACGACGTATGCATCGATGACGTCAGTCGCGTGTAAAAGTACAGAGAATGTACATAACACAACAATGGTGTTGGTACAGGCGACTCTTATGTGAAGCCCAATCCATGTACTTTGCTGAAAACGACTAGGAGCTCTAGATCCACCACTGACGTTATTCGTTGAAAGCTCTTTTCAACCACATTGCGACAACGCTTCTCTTTTTTAAATTACAAAATGTTGCAATTGTTGCAAAAAGACAAAGTGACTTTTATTTTGATCAGCTATCTCGGTTGAGCTTTAAAATTCCAAAGAACAAAGGAGGTCTTGGTTACAAAAATGTATTTTGACCACGGCAAAGCAAAAAGGACGGTAAGGAGTTGACCGCTATGTTTGTATGTGTATGTCATAAAAAAATATGTTTCGACCAACTTGTGGTCATCGTCAGTCGAATAAGTAAACAAAATTTATTTACTTATTCGACTGACGACGACCACAAGTTGGTCGAAATATATTTCGAAACGGATTAATACTTTTTTATTTATGTTAAAATATAATTTATTGTTTTGGTGATGGGTAGCGGGGATATGTCAGTCCTCGTGAGGGTGTCGCACGCGCCGTAGCACCTCGCGAAGCCTGATGAAGGTCACTCTTATGTTGACCGAAACGTCGAGTTTTTCTCCCATAAATAATAGTGAGTCTTAGCTGTGTTATCTTATTCGTTATTGTTTTAAATCTATTTAAAACAATAAAAGACCAAAAAAGGCTAAAAAATATTATTTATTCAGTTTTTAATTAAAAAATATGTATAAATAAATACTTATTGATAATAATGGATATGTGGACCGATTCTTGAGAATTTTGAAGAAACTTAAATTGTCCCTGAATATATAAAATTAAGTTAAAACGAGCGGAGCCCCCGATTCTAGAGTTTTATCCTGATATTGGTCCTGAATAGAGGTTTCGAGACAACACCCCTCCGGCTTAGACGAAATAATCTAGTGCTTTAAAATTCTTGTCATTGAGTAAGATCGATGTTTTGATACAAGCCCAATTAAAATAAGCTACCTCTCTCCTACCTAGCTAGCTCTCCATCTAAAAAAAAAAAAAAAAGTGAATATCTGTAACAATTTTCGAGAGTTTAGTTTATAGTTGGTATATTGGTCTTATTTTGATATGGTCAATATTAGATTGTTTGAACTTGAAATTACTTGGAAAAAAATACCATTTCAAAGGTAGACCAACCCAACCCAATCACGACTCAGGAAACAATTCCTTGGGAGGGAATTTGTGACACAATTTAACAAAAGCTATTGTCACACGTAAAAAAAACGTGCGATAGTGGATTGATTTGACAACATCCTCCCAAATCCTAAAGAGTTGCGTAGTTGGGTTCCAGTTTTAGAAGATATTTTCATTTACGCACCGTTTTTTAGGGTTCCGTACCCAAAGGGTAACCAACAGGACCCTATTACTAAGACTCCGCTGTCCGTCTGTCTGTCTGTCTGTCTGTCACCAGGCTGTATCTCGTGAACCGTGATAGTTAGACAGTTGAAATTTTCACAGATGATGTATTTCTGTTGCCGCTGTAACAACAAATACTAAAAAACAGAATAAAATAAATATTTAAGGGCCCTCCCAAACAACAGACTTGTTTTTTTACGTTTTTATAGATAATGGTACGGAACCCTTCGTGCACGAGTCCGACTCGCACTTGGCCGGTTTTTTTTTATTATTGAAGATTTTCAGGATGGCGTCACTTACGGAGTAGAAAATAATAAAGAAGATAGGTAAACGTGGATGGAGTCAACTTTTAATTAATTACTATAGTGACAGTAAAATGAGGAAAACAATAACCGCATCCGGTAGACTGAGAGCAGGCAACAAAAATTTCACGTCATTTGTCGCGCTGCGTTTTTACTTGTTTCCGGATTATGGATATATGACAGTCTGGCAGGTGAGCGAGCGCCGCCGTTGCGTTTAGGACGTAGGGGCAGTTGGAATATGGTAGAAATTGTATGAAATTTACGTAATACTACGAATGTTGATTGAATGATTTGAATATTTTTTTTATTTTTTATTGAAAGAGTGTGCCTCTAGGTAAGTTCCGTTAAAGTTTGATCATGATCTGATAAAGATCTTCAGAGATAGGCAGTGGAACACCGCAATAAATGACAGCATACCACTTGAGTATAAGTATAAATGTTTTTAAATTAAACACGCGCTTTTTGAGAGCATGCGATGCTTCGGTTGTCGTATCAGCCTGGGCTTAGAGAACGAACGTAAATTCAGTACTACTTGGGGGGGGGGGGGGGTCACAGGGGTCATGACCCCCCTAAATCATCCACACCGAATCCAAAAGCACCCAAAACTTGGCAGTCTAAGTACATTTTTAGTAGATTATTAACTGCTAAAGTCTAAGCAATGAAATCGAAATAGTCGAAAAGTAGAAAAAAGTCCAAGAGATTTAATTAAAATAATAAAAAAATGCGTAGAGTTGTACTTGAGCCAAAATAACCCCCCCAAAATCATTGGTTTATATCCCTTTGACTAGGTTTATCCTTACTTACTACTACTGTCCAGTGGCGTGCACTGAACTTTTTGCTGGAAAAGCAAGCAATTGGTCAATAATAACAATAAAAAAAATATGAAAAAATTTAAATTATATCACTTTGAAAAAAAAAGTTTGTATAGGAAATTTTCACTCTAGGGTAGACATTTGTCTACCCTGGCGTTATACATTTTTTTTTTCAAAGTGATATTTAAATTTTTTCACATTTTTTTTATTGTTGTTCTTTACCAATTGTTTGCTTTTTCAGCAAAAAGTTCTATGCACGCCAATGCTACTGTCCACCCAATAAGTGCTACGCTTTAATCAATTAGAAAATTATAAATACGTACTCGTACCTTGGTATTTTTGATAAAGACCACATTACTATTTATTACTTGTCTGATGAAAGCCATAAATAATTAAGTTATTTTTAGACAATTTTTATTTATTGACATTGCGATTAAATTCAAAGATGTGTGTCCTAATTTCATAATGACTGACTCACAGAACACTTTTTACATCTATCTCTGTAGTTAGTTATTGTTTATGATAAACAATAAACACGAGAAATAGTAGTTTATGCTACAAGGGCGCAAAGGAATAAATTACGCGGACGATTCGCGACGAAAAATAAAAAAAAAAAATAATAATAAAGCCCTAGGGCAAAATAATCGACTTTCTGTTCGGTTTTGATGCATAAAAAGTGGGCCTTTACGAGCACATGCATTGAAAAAATATATAAACTATTTAGTACTTACGTAAATTTTTTACCTATAGCAAAAAGTATTTTGAACTGAGAGATTTTGAATGCAACTGTACTAAAATAGACATTATACTATCGTCGGATTTGATTTTTCATAAAGTTGGCAAACTGCGATGTAATTACGATAAAAATAAAAAAGTAGGCATAGTGCGATCTAATGTATGGGGTAAACGCCTATGTTCTCTCCTGTCCGCTATCGATACGACATTGCACGATATTAACTTTTTCCAATAATTGTGTTACGTCATCAAGTAACAAGGCAAAAAGTAGTGGAGTAGAAGAAAAATAAAAGAAAAAAGAAACAGGCTTGGATGGTGCAATCTGGAGCATTTTGTACTGTCAGCAAAAACAATACCGCAACTAATCGCATACAAAGATTACGTCATCGAGTTACTAATAGGATCCTACTCCTACTATGTTCGATAAAACGTATCAAAATTTAAAACAGGCCGACTTGCATTATACCAGGATAGGACGCTCGTTATCAAAAATAGTAGGGCTCAGAACATTTAAATAGTATGTTCTGTGTATTAGGGCCCTATCAACGAACTAAATTATCAAGTTGGGCCCTACTCGTTACTTGATGACGTTTATGTTGACTCTACAAAATGATCCATGTTGCGCCCAGCCAACATTGCTTTTTTGACGTAATTTTTCGTTCTACACCACTACTGCGTTTGCCACAACTTGTTACTTGATGACGTAAGTTACAAACTGTGCGCCCTTAGTCTATTTTGCCCTTCTATTATACTTATCTATCCTTTTATTATATTTTTAGTACATGTTGTTTTAAGTGCCATAGATAGCATCCTTCCTCTTGTATTTCCAATTGTTTTGTGCTCTTCTGTTTCCTATTGTAACTCCATCCATCCATCCATCAGCCTGTGTTCGTCCACTGCTGGACTTAAGCAAAGTAAATATATACCAAAGGCTTCCAAACTGAATGTCTCTTATACAGAGTGGAAAAAATTTAAGGGCCCTGGAGGGGAACTACCTTAAATCCTTTAGTTAGCTCATTTTACTGAAAGGAAACATTCCTTTATTTTTTAAAAGAAATAAAACTGCATTCAAAGATATTCTGAAATCCGCTTGTCTCACCCGGGAATCGAAACAACTAAAAATTAAAAAAATAAACCCTCGCTATTTTATTATACGAATCGGTAGGATGATTGTTCAGGATAAAATTTGTCTAATAAACATTTGGTCTTACACCCATCAGTTCTACGAGATACCCATGAAATTAAATATTTATTACAAGTTCTTTATTAACAATACCTAGTACTTTTTTTTCACTTGTAACAAGTAAATGACAAGTTATAATTTTCTTATCTCTCTTACATCCAAAGACATCGTATGAAGTACAAGCTTGCTAATTGTAATAATAAACTTGTTGAAGACTTCAATAAGAAAATCGTTAAATTGTAATAATAAATCTATGCACAGCACTATTCTTGCACTAGGCGTACTGACGAAAAGTTTAAAAAGGGAACGTATTTTTTTTGCAACGCGGAGCAACAAATTTGAAGTTAGAACGATAATTTTCAACATTTAATCGATAAAAGTATTCGTTCGAATTAAAAATGTTGTTTTGTTTTGCTTTCATTCCGTGCTGTCATTGTGTAATAATGGCGTATCATTATTACTTTACAAGGAAGCAGTACTAGGTATTGTTAATAAAGAACTTGTAATAAATATTCAATTTCAAGGGTATTTCGTACAACAGATGAATGTAAGACCAAATGTTTATTAGACAAATTTTATCCTGAAAAATAATCCTACCGATTCGTATACTAAAAGAGGGTTTATTTTTTTAATTTTTAGTTGGTTCAGTTCCCGGGTGAGACAAGCAAATTTTAGAAGATCTTTGAATGCAGTTTTGTTTCTTTTAAAAAATAAAGGAATGTTTCCTTACAGTAAAATGAGCTAACTAAAGGATTTAAGGTAGTTTCCCTCCAGGGCCCTTGAATTTTTTCCATTCTGTATATACCTAGGCAGCGATCTACATTACCTAGGTACATGTCCATGGTACGACCATAATGGGTAGGGTAGGTACGTACGACATAAATCTTTCTACTATTTTGCCACTTTTGGCGGTCCTTCGTCATCCTCATCCAGTCGCTCGCGACCCGCTACTGTAAATCTTCTCTGTCCTGCCAATACTTTGAAAAATATAACTTTATATTTTCAACAACACAAAATTTTATTGATATCAAGATCAAGTTATAGCAGAGTTAATACTTTATATTCTCTGGCAGCGGCAGAGTGCCGAAAAGTCAAAACACCTGCCCTTGATTGAAAAAAGACCGTGCTGCCATCTAGTGTCCATTAAAGTGCAAGTGTTTACTGTGTTTACTCCTCATTACACAGCGCCACCTGTGAAAATGAGCGTAACTATTGAACAAACAGATGTCGCTACAAGTCAGATCCGTAAAAAGAAACTTGAACGCATTCTTATAGATTTTTTTTACTGGCAACTTAGTGGGTCGTACAGCGAGTAATAGTGGGTCATAATTTAGGGTGACCACATCTGATGGAATATCATAAATTTTGTGGTATTTTTCCCTAAATTAGGCCTTATATACCAATATGTAAATGCTAGGTAATCGAAAATCAATGGAACATAGGTACCTTCATCTTAATTATGTTTATTACGTATCAATTTTAATGTAACAATGAAACTAAATAAATATAAAATGACACAAACTTAGTTAAATTTAATTAAATAATATACGTAGTTAGATGAACAAAATTATACGTATATTATGATCATATGCAATAACATTTTCTTATTTTTATTTGTAAAAACCGCCTTTCAAACAAAAACAATTTTTTTTTAATTTTGTCATATTTTTTTTATGTTTTTCTACCCCTGTTTTCAATTTCATACAAAAGTTAAATCTTATGCATTTAATGTTAAGTTGTGGGAGAAAAACTAATAAAATCTATTAAGAGGTTGAGAAAATTTCATTTTAAAATCCATGTTAAACACCATAGGTGTTATCTATCAGACGTGGTCTAAGCTCAACATTTAGGGCGATCCTGGTCAGTCCAGTCGTTTAAAGGACTAACTGATTTTTCATGTATAATGGTTGTTGCGGCACCGACCAGTCAATGACCTCAGCGACAGGGACAGGTGGCGCGGCAGGGGGCGCCGCGCTTCCATGACGGATGGTCTGAGCGGCGGTCACTTTCTCCTTGACTTTACTAGCAGACACTTGCCACATATTTATTATTATCAGCACCTTTGATTATAACAGAGTATAGAAAACCTAGTGTCTCATTTCTACATACCTATTTCTGATTAATCCACGGGAACGAGGATTAAGGTATAATAGGTTTGTTTTAATAGTAACGCCGAGTAATTTCATTCTTTCATTACAAATAGAAATAGAAATATATTTATTTATGTAATGTAGATATATCAGATACACTTATTGCAGGTCGGTTTTAATGTAATATAATTAAATAATCTAAGTATATAGGTAATAGTTTTATAAAATATATAATAATACGGGGAAATGCACAAGGAAAAAATAAAGGTTGGGTTTACTTAAATTGAATAAAAAAATACACTTGAATAAAATAAATAATAAATGATTTATTTTGTTGTAATGTATTTTGGGGGAGGTCATGGTCCAAAATTTTATAGTATTTATACAAACGTCGGCCACAGTTTTTTAGAATTACATGAAAATTTTTCAGGTTTTACGACTCATCAATGTCGTCATAAACCTAAAGTTTAGACAGAATATGATATTTGCCAGGTTTTGTTTTAGGTGGTACTTGTCTCAATATCAGTTTATTGTATAACAGTTTAAATAAAAAGTTTATTAAAACAAGGAAAAACGTACATGGTCTAAATATTGGACTTAGGATATATATCTTAACTTCAGGGCATTTTCTAAGATATTTCCACTGGGTGGGCACAGGCGGCCAAAAAAAAATATTTTGCGTGCTTTGCTCAAAAAAGTTTACTTTGAGCCTACTTTAGATAGAAATTGGAATGGTGGGAGGAGCAGACTGCAGCCGATAGCGGCAGAAAAGCTATGACCACCATAACGATGACATGACCGTCATATGAATCATACATACGGGCATAGATAACATAACACTATTGTTCATATCAGTGGTTACGGGTTACTAAAAATGATTTGAGATACTTGAAATTTCTAGAAGTTTCTAAAAGAAAAAAATCTGTAAATGCTTAAGTAGTCTACTAAAGTGTGTTAACCTACTGTGTTTAATAACTTAAAACAGATATGACCTACCAAAATCTCAAAGGCTCTTTTTAGGGTTCCGTAGTCAACAACAAGGAACCCGCATAGTTTCGCCATGTCCGTCTGTTTGTCTGTCTGTCTGTCTGTCTGTCCGCGGCTTAGCTTAGAGACTTTTAGTACTAGAAAGCTGCAATTTTGTATGGCTATACATATTTATTACGTTAATAAAGTTATACAAGGTGACTTTTTGATTATCGTCCAAATTCATACTGGAGGCTTGATAGCTGATCAGTATCTTGGATCAGTAACATTTTTTGTGAAATTCGTAATATGAAATTTCGGCTTCCCAAAGAACTTCAGTTCCAGTCCCAGGTGAATCACTATATACTATATACTATATACTAATATACTATATACTAATAGTTACTTCAGAAAAAAAAACAGGAATCTCCAGAAAATCTCTCAAATAGCATTGCGGCGTTATAGGTATTGGGATTAAATTAAAGACAAAACAACGACAAAACATATTTCAGATTCATAACAACACGTTAATAAACATTATTACATAAAAAGTTTTCCAATACTATTCATAGGTTTTCCGCAATACGTTACCAAATATACCACTATTTTAGGCACTAATTCGCCATACAATTTCCTATGGGCGCGCGCGCTCAAATTACTTGACTATAAAATTGCGTGCGCAAGGATCCCACATTCAGTGAATCACGAGCTGTCCAGGTGGGAGGTTACGTCTTTTCGATAAGAAATTTCCGCGATGTCGGCTCGTATGCACACGCAAAAACATACTGCAGTGGTACCATTTTGACAAAAGTAAGTATGTACATCGCTTTGATTTTATTGAATGATGGAAGATGGTGCCAACCAACAACGCCGCGAGTGTTTTCGTATGCGAAGATGGGTAGCATTTTGTAAGATTTACAGTTTGATGTTTATCCTGGATTCGAAGTGAAGACGTATTATTATTAATTTTGCATATTATATTTATGTATTTATTATTAATTCTATTCTAGATACAAGATGACTTGATCACTTACCAAGGCTCGAGTATGAATTTGGACGATGTTCACAAATTTACCTTGTACATAAAATTACATAACGGTCACTCACTGACCAACTCATTGACATTATAGTATAGTTGGAAGGACTGTTCTGACATGATAGTGATGTATGGGTATTTTTGTTGACTTTGACCCTAGGGATGGGAAAAATTTACACCTCGCCTAGGAACTAAGATTTCGAAAATATCTTCGTAACGGAACGGCTGGAGTTAGACCTATGTTGATGGGTGTCTAGGAAAAGGTCTCACCGAAATCTACCCCCCCCCCCCTCCCCATGTTAAAACTTTGACGGCCCGTATCTCCCAAACGGCTGAAGCTAGACCCATATTTATGGTAAGGGCTTGACAAGATCTATTTGAAAATACACGTTTTTGATAGTAGGGATGGGAAAAATTTACATTCTAGCGGTGTCCCCCGCCACTAGGGATGTACTTTTTGACTTAGACATTAGGAATGTCCCAAAAAAAAAATTGTTTCGACCATATCTTCGGAACAGAAGGTGGTACAGCCCTAGGGGTTGGACCCTAGGGTTTAAAATACAAACTTTTTTTTCTTATTTTTTTTATCCAACGGCCAAAAAAATTTTGTTTCGTCCATATCTTTGGAACGGAAGGTAGTACAGCCCTAGGGGTTGAACAATTGGGTGCCAAAAAAAAATATTTTTTTTAAATTTCAAAACTTTAACTGCCGAAGAAAAATGTCATTTTTCCCATCCCTAGTGCCCAGGTACATCACTACGAACTTTGCCCGTTCGTGCTCGTCTATGCTCGTCCGTGCTCGTTCGTGCTCGTTCATGCTCGTTCGTGCTCATCCGTGCTCGTTCGTGCTCGTTCGTGCACGTCCGTGCTCGTTCGTGCTCGTCCGTGCTCGTTCGTGCTCGTTCATGCTTGTTCGTGCTCGTTCGTGCTCGAACGTGCTTGTCCGTGCTCGTTTGTGCTTGTCCATGCTCGTTCGTGCTCGTCCGTGCTTGTTCGTGCTCGTTCATGCTGGTTCATGCTCGTTCGTGCTCGAACGTGCTTGTCCGTGCTCGTTTGTGCTTGTCCATGCTCGTTCATGCTTGTTCGTTCTCGTTCATGCTCGCCCGTGCTCGTTCATGCTCGTCCGTGCTCGTTTGTGCTCGTTCATGCTTGTTCGTGCTCGTTCGTGCTCATGCGTGCTCGTTCGTGCACGTCCGTTTTCATTCGTGCTCGTTCGTCCTCGTTCGTGCTCGTTCATGCTCGCCCGTGCTCGTTCGTGCTCGTTCGTGCACGTCCGTGCTCGTTCGTGCTCGTCCGTGCTCGTTCGTGCTCGTTCATGCTTGTTCGTGCTCGTTTGTGCTCGAACGTGCTTGTCCGTGCTCGTTTGTGCTTGTCCATGCTCGTTCATGCTTGTTCGTGCTCGTTCATGCTCGCCCGTGCTCGTCCGTGCTCGTTCATGCTCGTCCGTGCTCGTTTGTGCTCGTTCATGCTTGTTCGTGCTCGTTCGTGCTCGTTCGTGCTCATGCGTGCTCGTTCGTGCACGTCCGTTTTCATTCGTGCTCGTTCGTACTCGTTCGTCCTCGTTCGTGCTCGTCCGTTTTCTCGCCCTTCGGGCTCGCCTACTCATTTGCAAAATTTCTCAAATCTCCCATACAAATCCCCATACAACGACACGTCTCACAAGAATGTCGAAAAACCATGTCAAATGTCAAAAGTCAAAATGTACAAATTTTCGATTTTTTCTCCACTCAGTATTCTCATACACACTCTACATTCCATACATCACTACCCTGTCAAACGACTCTTTCCAACTAAATTTGTAAACATCGTTCAAATTCATACTTGAGCTTTGGTAAGTGATCAGTATCATGAACCAATAACGATTTTTTGTAAAACTCATAAAATAAAATTCACAATTATTGTTATCGATTGATGATGGTGATCACTTACCAAGCTTCCAGTATGAATTTGGACGATGATCTTAAATCAAAAATCAAAAAATAAATTATATAATTATATAACATTCCATATTCGACTAACGACGACCCCAAGTGGGTCGAAATATATATCAAAAGTTTTCTTTTTTATTTAATTTCTACTTACATATTCATAAAAGTCTGCATATATATATATAATAAATTCATAAATAAATAAATGAATAAATATATCGTCACGATTATTACATACATATGTCGCGAATTGAGAATTTTTTTGAAGTCTGGTAAAATCGATTACAAACCAAATTATATCAAGAGTTTCCAAACCGACGGATATTTAAATTCATCATAAATTACAAATCTGCCCAACCGGGAATTGAACCCGAGACCCTCGGCGCAGAAGGCACATACTATTAACTACACTGTACGGGTCGTCAGTAAATTATTTTTTAATAATATTACATTTATACTTAATTATCGAGATGTTATCGTGTTGAGGAATTCGCTCGCTTATGCAAGTTCGCAGCACTTCGTGGTATCACTGCTGAAGTTATGTATGTTTGCGTGCGCGGCCTGAGAATGAGTGCGTAGCGTAATATGCCTTCTTTTGACAACGAGCCGTGGGGGCGCCGGTCCTTAAATAGTCAATCTTTCCGAAAATCCGGGAATATTTAAAAATTTTGCGGTTTTACTTTGTGGTCAAACGGATTTCACTGGGGGGGCAAAACTTGCGACTGGGGGGACAGTTGCCTACCCATTTATACCTTGAAAAATGCATTGCCTAAGTCTATGGTCCAAATGGACATTGAGCGCATAGACATAGATGCTCAAAGACATTTTACTACATATTTAAAAGTAGCGTTACTTTCCAACTATACTGCACTTGAAAATATACCAAAATTATGTTTCTTAAATATGGCCACCCGAAATTTAGTACCGTATGAAAACGTCGTTGTTGGACTGCTTCAAAACGGCCGAAATAACAAAACTTGTTGAAAATGCCTCAATCAAAATGGTAGAATCGCAACAAATGTTCTTATTTTTGTTCAAATCTAAATACAGACGAAAATCCTCGTGGTTCTCCCCTTTTCTGTGTTCTGTGCTTATAGTGTTATTGTTTTGTCAATATGTGGCTTCTAGGTGTAGTGAACATAACTGTATAAATGGTGTGTGTAAGAATGAAACTTGCGTCTGTTTTGAGGGCTGGCAGGGTCCAGAATGCCAGTACTGCGGTGGAAAGGTCAAGTAAGTACCATACGTGCCTCAGTTTCCAAGTTTTTCGCTGCAGTTCAGTGACCTACATGAAGTACGCAACCAGTCAAAAACGAACCAAATGCAAGAGAAAGCAAGGAAAGGATCATCCAATTATCTTCTTTGGCTTCTTTAATAGCCATTGAAACCTTCATTACGAAGGTCAAAGTGGCTCTCGCCGCGTGGCGACACGAGGCTAAGAAAAACAATAGATTAATCAATTATGCACCATTTTCCCTTTAGCACATGCCCTAACACAGTGTAAACTCAAGACAAAATCTAATGGATATAAAATCATGTACATATTGGTTACTTGACATATATTCAAATCAATTTAGCTCTGAATTTCATAAGTATTTGAAGCATTTGATAGGGAGACCTTTTGATTCCTTAAGGAAAACTCAAAGAAAAGTTTTACCCCTTTTCTCAATTGCAAAATGGATAGCACCAGATATAAATCTAATCATTAGATTGATAACAGTTTCACTTATCTGGTGTTTTTATTGTTTAAAATGTGCAGCACCTATCTTAATTGAGTCGAAAGAATAAAAAAAGGGGCAAAAGCAGTTGACATAGCTACTTAACAATTTAATCAACCTATGATATTAAGTAGGAAAATTCTAAGAAGATACAAATTAATCTTGACAAATTCCAGGTTAACAGCGCCCACAGGCATCATCACTGATGGTCCGGGAAACTATAGTGTGAGTGTCCAGTGCTCCTGGTTGATATCACCAGATCCCATTAGTGAGGATCCTCCGCCCATCCGAGTGAGGCTGGAGAGCTTTGCCACAGAGTGTGGGTGGGATCACCTCTATGTGTACGATGGTGATAGTGTTCGAGCAGAGAAGCTGTTAGCTGTGTTTAGGTAAGCACTTTAGAATCCATAGTTTCGTATCTACCTATACAAAAAAGTACATGATGCATATATGTCTTGTCTTGATAAAGTATGATATAGTCTTGTGTCGGTCATGTATAAAGTACAATTAAGAAATGTTACTTTGGAATGAACGAAAGAACACATTTCTGGCCCCTAATCAGATATTCGGGCATCGCTTACTCAATAGCTCTCTTTACTCTAAAGCTCTCTAATTCTCGTTATTCTAGGATTTAGTTAACGAAACTAAGTTTTTGGGCATTACAATAGACTCGTCTTCAGTGGGGTCCCCACATAGAAACCCTCTGTTAGCTGTTAGCAAATTACTGATTTAGATACTGCTAAATCAGTCTTTTTTAGTTACTTTCACAACATTATGTCATATTAATATGGTATGCTGTTGTAGGGTAGAGCCGCGGATATAGACGCCGTCTTTGTTTTGCAGAGGAGAGCAATTCGGTGTATTTATGACATAAAGCAACAGGATTCATTAAGAAAAAAGTTCAAAGAAATTCATCTATTAACTGTTCCTTGTGGAACCGTGTTCCTTTTAAGGAGGCGCAAAAGTAATGTCATTGAATTGGCTGCCATTTTTGCAGTTGGCGCCAAATGTCACTGTGCTTTAACAATTATAATGTTGATATATAGAGAATTAGTTGCCAACAAGCCATGGAGCGATACACATCTCAAGAACGTGGAATTATTGTTACTGCTTATTTGACAAATTTTGATCTCTCGTTTTGGAAATTTGAACTGGCCGTCCAGATCATCAGATCTAACAGCACCAGACTTATTCATTTGAGGCTTTTTAAAATCTTGCGTTTACCACAACAAACCACGAACCTTGCAAGTCTTGAAAGACAATGTTGAAGAAGAAATTGCCAATTTGGTGCCAAATAGCCAAATGTTTTGCGAGCAACAATTCAAAATGCCGTAAAACAAGCGCAATTATGCATCAACTTGGGAGATGGCCATTTGAGCGATATAATTTTTTCCAAGTAATGTCATCAATTTACACTTTCAAATAAACTTTTTATAAAAACAGAGCTCATATTTTTTCATTTATATCAAAATGGCAGCAAATTTAAATTATGACATTACTTTTGTGACACCCATTACTTTATCATTTTATTTATAAAGATATAAGATATATTATATTATATGCTGCAAACATAGGATTGATCAAAATTTACAAAAATCATTTCGAACATAGTCTTGGTAATGAGATAGTCTAATTTGCATCATGGATCATTTTGTAGAAATATGATTACTAAAATCTACCAATTACTTGAAAATCAAAAGTTCAGTGCTACCTATACATTTCCAAATGTTGAATTACATTGCACAGATGAGCGCTCATTTTTGAAAATGAAACTAAGTATAAAAAATAGGCTTCGAACTACAATGATAATACAAATCCTACTGTCAAAGATACTACTTAGTATTGAAAGTGTCTCCAAGAGCTGAATTTCACCAAAGTTATTGATTATTTTCTGACGAAAAAAGTTCTTTTCGCCTAATGGCATACATTTTTTGTATTTCAAAAGATTATTTTGCTAGGAATAAACTATTGAATACTTTGGTTTTATTTTCGTCTGGTTTCAAAAAATATTTGATACTACCACTTCCTCGTAGCCCCGGAGCCAAACCTTTAAATCTGGCCCTGCATACAGAGGACCGAAATTTATTTAAATATTTATATGATATTGTATTAATATTATTACTACTACCATGCTATATAAATAAAAAAGCAAAATATACATTTATTTATATTTTCCAGTGGAGTACTTCAAGATGGCGAGTCAGCATGGACGAGACAGGTGGTTGCGCGCTCCGGACAGGCACTGCTGCATTTCTTCTCCGATGATGCATATGCCATGGAAGGGTTCAACCTGACATACGCAGCATACTCTTGCCCCTCTGACAATCATTATACTAACTGTTCCAGTAAGTGCTACAAATATCCAATCACTATTGGTTCCGATGATGGAAGTGGATTTGTATATAACATTCCAGGAAGTCAGCTGGCTTACACTTTTGAGTTTTTTTTTGACAATTCTGTCTTCCAGTAAACCAGGTACCGGCCAAACCCCCGATAGCATACTCTGGAAATGTCAAATACAAATTCTTCATTTCTTGAAAAATTTACACTAAGAAACATGTTTTAAAATAAAACCCTTAAACCGAAAAACACAGAAAAATACAAATTGGTAAAATTAAAATTATCATAAACAGATTAGTGTCTAACAGTTTTACAGTGGACCCCAAACTAAGTCAAGCTCGTCAAGTGGGATATTATGACTCAACTTTGAACATCGGTGTCGATTCGGTGTAACACGTTTTAACTTATTTGACAGGGAGTAAACTTAATTTAAGTATTTTGCCTATTTCTTTCTTAGTTGAAAAGACAAAGACAGGACGCTTAAAATAAAGTTAATTCTGTTAAATAAAATAAGTTAAGTTGTGTTATACCGAATCAACACCATCACCTACCCTACTGAAATTAAGTTAATCGTTAATAGTTTGACCGAAACCTCTTTACTGCTCCACCGTGCGGCAAGGCGGCGGTGGTGGCAGGATAGAAAAAAGTAGCATGAGTTCACCTGAGATCGATATTGGTGTTGATTCGGTGTAGCACAACTTAACTTATTTGACAGGACAAACCTTATTTTAAGGGTCCCGTCTTTGTCCTTTCGATACAGAAAGAAAAAAACTGAACACTTATGTTAAGTTTAGTCCTGTCAAATAAGTTAAGTCATGTTACACCGAATCGACACAATTGTCGAACAGATCTTTGTATATTTATCACGGAATATGATACAACTATAATGGTAAGTTATAGTAGTTACTTATTTCACTTACAATTGTGAAATGGGAGACTTACATCAAATATATTTTTAAGAGGCTTCCACTAAATCCTTAATTAACACTTCAAAGATATAAAAACGCCTTACGCAAGACTCATTCATATATCACCAGTGACATAATTTAGTTTTTTTGAGGTAAAAATATCAAACACTTATTATATTTATTTTTATGTGGCAAGTACGCTTATTACTCAAAGTGGTTCCTTACAAATGCAAAACAAAATAGTAATATTCTGATTAGGTAACATCAAATTGTCCAAATATTGGTAAAAATTTTTTTTTTTTACAAATACCCATAAAACCACCCATTTTTCGGGAAAAGCCACTCCACAGTCTCCAAACTCCAAAAACATTCGGTATCGACATCAAGACCGACCATGCAGGCCACCAAAGGGGCCGTTTATATATTACGTCATCGATTTTTGTCTATTTCCCACCTCCCCCTACAATCATCCTCTCGTCATAAGTGGTCCGTGTTATCAAATGAACCCACCCTCTCATAAATCTGATGTAATTTTCGTCATCTGTCTTACAAAATCAATATTGCTGTTTAAACAATAGTTTTTTCTTTTGACAAGACACTCCCGCTATTGCCATAAATGCTCATGATATTACCACCATCCGCAGACCAGACCACCCCCCCTAATTTCAAATGACGTAATATATGAACAGCTCCATACCAAATGTTGCCATTTAATCGGGAGGTTACCGCATATCCCCAATGGACGAATTTCAAAAAATATTTTTTCAATGCAAGTGCTCGTAAAGGCCCACTTTTTATGCATCAAAACCGAACAGAAAGTCGATTATTTTGCCTTAGGGCTTTATTATTTATTTATTTTTTTATTTTCGAGAAGTTGGCTAACCTGCAACCTTTCCTGTGTACCATAAATATTATACTTTTTTTCCACTGTTTAACGGCTATGGATACAGTCCTTTTGAGCCAATCATTAACTTGCAAAATTGTAACAATGTAACTTTCAAAATTGTAACAATGTAACTTTCAATTTTAATAATTAAATTGTTGTTTTTTAATTATATTTTTTTTATTTCCTCACACTATGCATTGAAAAACGTAGTATGACACACGGGCGTAAGAGCAATAAATTACTCGGTTACGTTTAAAACACTCGCTACGCTCGTGTTAAACTACTATTTTACGTACCGCGGCCACTAGAACCCTAGTGCTTTCGGGCGAAAGCGTCCTTCCCATCCACTTCTGTTTTAATCCGCATGGCAGGCCGACTTAGAACAGAGTATAATCTCGTACCAAAATACGGTGTTAATTTATGACTAGGTTTATTTATATATATTACTATAATGAAGTTTTATTGTTTCAGATCACGGTGATTGCGAAGACGGAACATGTAACTGTGAAACTGGTTGGATTGGAATGGCGTGCGACCGGCCATTATGTCCAGGTACAAATAAAACTACAATAAAAAATATTTTTTACCATCGCCACTCGAAAAGAGGCCATTGGTTCAGCAGTAACAGTGAATAAAACGCTCTTTTTCTCACTGAGTGAAAAAAACAATTTTTTTATCAGTTTATACCTTTATGTGCTATGACCAATGACCATACAGCCATGTCTTACGTATTCTATAATACGAACCAAAGGCACAAACGGCCGAGTTTATTTATTTCTTCATCTACATTATAGATTTTATAGCAATTTATTGTTTCTTTCTACTTAAAAAAAATAATAAAACCCTACATCCACTTCTGATAATTTGGTATTCAAATAAAAATACTTCCACTAGTTTTATGTTTCCGCCCGAATAAAGCATTTGTAAATTTAGAACAAGCGTGAATACACAATATGAAAAAAATTAACATACTAGCTGGCTGCTTGGAATATAGCTCAAATAAAAAAACTAGTTACTATATTTATTTTCTCGTAGTCAGTGGTAAAAAGTAATGTCCATAACTCTTGAAAAAAAAAAACATCCCATCCCTCCCTCCGCTCTGGATTCTACTCTAGAATCCTTCGCTGCTCTCGGGATCCAACTTTGTGATTCAGTTCTAAACATTCATGACGAATTAAAAGTAATTATTTAGAACTAATTTTCCACTTAAATCTCATTTATCAATAATGGATGTTACTGAAGACAAAAAACATCGCCTCCACATGAATCCTCTAGGGTGTGTCAGAGGTGTACCCATGTGTGAACTACACAGACCACTTAGCCACTAAAGTAGAGTTTTTAATTCGAGGAACTGCTTTGACAACTCGAAAAGCAAAATGTTGCCACTTTTCAGCCAGTGCTGCTCTTATCGATATAATAAAATTGACGGCGTTTCTTATACTCGAAAACTCATACGGTCAAGTGACGCAAAATTTAACAAAAATATAACTTAACACTTTTACACTATCTTTTCGAAAATTATTTCCACGTGGCCTTTTCAAGTTTGCGCATTACTACCATACGTCATGCTGCAGTAAATATCGATATCGACATATCGACGTACATCTTTCCCTATTTTTATTTTTCGAATATTGGAAACACTCTTATCTGTCAAAGCAGTTCCTCGAATTAAAAACTCTACTTTAGAAATCTTATCAACACCGGACAAGTGAGAATTTTTCCGCCACTGCCCGTGTTGCGGGGTAATGCGGGGAGGGTCCTACGCAAGGAAATAGATATGGGATAGTATAGTATGGAATGACATTTGTATAGTAGTGCAATTGCACTGATGTGTTGGCGGAAAAGGTTTGCCCTCAGAACTATTAATAAGGAATAGAAATGCAATGAAAGCCGTGACTGCGACGCAACGATTTGATCAATACGTCAAGACATAACCTGCGGGCCTCTCATTTCTCAACCGAACGCGTTAGAACAAACATATTGTAAAAATGGTGTATTGCAGCGTGGCAAATTGTTCTAACTCTTCAAATAACGCAAATAAGACATCCAAAGGAATTTCATTTCACTCGTAAGTAATTATGAAGACGGGTGAATCTATGAGTGCGCCGCGTATATTTACTAACTAATACTAGTAATGTTATTACAAAAACCGGCGACAGGGGTGCTAGTATAAAATCCCCGTGGGTTTGCCCTCCTTAAGACGTCTTAATGGCTAAGAGGTCTATGGTAAACTGTGATCATGAATATGTTATTAATACAAGGTGAGGTACGAAACAAAGTGACTATTGTTCTTAGATGTATATATTCTATATTTTTAATTACTTTTACTCACGATAATTACCAAAGTAACACAAAACCGCATTATAACTTTTCACATAAGTCCCATATCATCAATCCTTATAAGGACTATACCTACTAATTATATTAACTTATGTTGGTGAAATTGGCATGGAACTCAACTATATTGTTATCAATAAATAAATCTAAATTTATGGAGCTCAAGTTGAAGGTAGAGCTCGACCTGGCGCCGCCAAAAGCACCCAGAATAGAGAGCTTGTATAATTCGGTTATGGATGCGAAAAAGGCGTGTCATGATCATAGTAAATGAAGATTTGTTGTTCGTGTCGAAGGAGAGAGGCCTGTCAATTAAATCTGGACTGAATCACCTCTAAAACCGCACAGACGATTGCAACGCAGCCTATGGTTCTGGCTCGTGCACTGCTACTGGCTGCGAGTGCACGCCGTCCCGCGCCGGCGCCGACTGCAGTCGTGACGTCGCCGTGGCGGGGTGGAGCGCGCTGTGGGCGGAGCCGGGGGAGGGGCTGAGCAGCGAGGGGGAGCTCCCGCCGGCGGCCGCTGGCCACGTGCTGCTCGCGTATGGGGACGCGTTGTTGAGAGTCGGAGGGGAGATGTTCGCTGATGCAGAGTTCCTATATAGGTGAGTGTTAATGATTTGAGTGTACAGTTTTGCAGTATTGTTAATTATCGAATTTTCATCATGAAATCCCTTTTGTAAAGAACTTACAAAAACTTTTCGGTATCTATTTCTTAGTGCAATAAGTTAAAAAAAAACAGAGACGGCAATGTTTTCAATATTCGTTCTCTTTCTAGGTACAAAATCCCCACGAATCGATGGGAGCCGATTATCGCTCGCGGCCCGGCGCCGGCCGCGAGGCTCCTGCACTCCGCTATTTTGTATAACCACGAGTTGATTGTCTATGGCGGGGTTGTCGCCACGCAGGAAACTACACGGTTAGTGGACCCAGTATTTTAATAGAAATGCCTTTATGTCATTGCTACCAAACTCAAAAAATCTTACTACTCGTTTCAGTACACACATATTATGACAAAGTGATAAGATGCATCTCAACAATAGACACTAGTGTCGTTTCGGTGTAGCAAGATTTAAAACTACACTTGATTAAAGCGTTGTCTGTTCGGTACAGAAAGAAATATAGAACGCATAAATTACAATTAGTAATATCAAATAAGTTAAATCGTGCTACATCGAATCTACATCACAGTGCCACCGATAGCAAACATGTTGCGTGAGAATCCTTCGTTGTGAGACTTGGGTGACATTTTGCGACATTGATGACAACCGGGTGAACTCGGGCCTAAAAAAAGAGTTACGCAATATATTTGCAGAAACGCTTTGGAGCAAATTTCTTTTATGAAGTTAACTAGGTGGAATTACAATAGCTAAGGGGCAGAAAGCTTGTTTAAAAAAAACTCATGTTCCGATAGGCACACTTGCTTTAGCGAAAGTCCATGGAGACTTCATATATTTTTTCTTCCGTAACAGTGGTGGTCTAGCGGGTCTGGAGGGGCGGGCGGGGGAAGTGACGAATGAGGTGTGGCGCCTGCAGGTGGACGGGACGCGGGCGCAGTGGCGCAACGCGACTCCAACCGCCTGCAGCCCGCACCGCGCCGCGCCGCTCGGACATTGTGGTAAATACATACCACATATATACATGCGATACGATACCAATAATTTCATTTTCAATGCATGTGCTCGTAAAAGCCCACTTTTTATGCATCAAAACCGAACAGAAAGTCGATTATTTTGCCCTAAAATGATTATTTTGCAATGGTTGGCTAACCTGCAGCCTTTCCTGTGTACCATAGATGTTGTACTTTTTTTTCCACTGTTTAACGGCTCTGGATACAATCCTTTTGAGCCAATCATAATTTAAAGTTCACAAGATTATATTTGTTTTCATTTCCTCACACTATGCATTGAAAATATCATTTATATAGGATTACAGACAGTAAGTTTTTTGTTTTACTGAAATATTCATCTTAATTTTTAGTACACACAACGAGGCCCCTTAAATAATAAGTACTACATTAATTTTTTATGCAACTGTGACATAATGAGAGCCATTGGAACACTTCGTTTCGTAATAGGCTGAATGTGTGTCCCAATAGCTACTTATGTTCAGTTGGATACTATACTTTATCTACGACCATCAAAAATATGAAAGAGATATCCACCATGCTGATGTTTGCTATCCCTTTATCCCTTCAGCAGTTAGATAAGGTTAAATAATATTAGTTAGCGAAACTCAAAACATAGGTAGTACTAGTCTATATGAACAACTTTTTGTATGGGAGCTAAGCGAAATTAACAACTTTTTTTCACTTCCCCCCATACAAATTGCCCCGATCAGCTGACAGGTGCAGTATGGAAAGGTAAAAACTAATTTTAAGAATTTTGCACAATCCTGAACAAAATAGATATATAGAAATATAATAGTATAGAAAAAGTTGTTCATATGGATATGTTTTACATATGTTTCAAATTTCGCCAACTAATTTAATTTAACCTTGTATATGGAGTTGCTGAACGTTTCGTGAGCCAATAATATATAAATAAATGAATAATGTATGAATAAGCCAAGGATGTAAGTTAAGAAGCTATGCGAATTTTATTTTTGTCACTTTCACTCCAAGCGAAAAATCGCGCAGTGCGAGAGTGGCGGATTCAGGGCAAAAGGGAAAAAAGTTGGTTTTATATTTTTATTAAAAAAACTAAAATAGCTAGCAAAATTTCAAATATCAAATCTTTGGATGTTGTTGAAACACACCTAATAAAATATGTTTGAGTTCTGTATATGGTTCCTATTCGTCAAACGAGGAGAAAAAGTGTGTTTGAAGACCTCATTTCAACAATTATTTCTATCGAGGAAAATTTATCCAAACATGTTTTCCAATTTCAAAACCCTAGATTATATAGTCAAAATGCATATACCAGAAATGTATTAAAATTTTCCGTGTATTTCATGAAATACACAGAAAAGAAACACCCGTATTTTTTTCGCATATCGCCATAAGATATAGCTACTATAAATTATAATATTGTTTTTTCAGGCGGTCTTCATGTGTCAGGACACACAGCAGTATTAGTCTACCTCGGGGCACAGAGGAAACCGGTCATGCTCGTTTTCTTTGGGCATTCACCTCATTACGGGTACCTCCATATTGTGCAGGTACAATTCTATTTATACATAACTACTAAGTAGGCCTCCCGGACTCATTTTCTTCTATATGTTTTAGTTATCCTGCTCCGTAGCCTTAAATCTTTCTCTTAGTAACATTTAAAACCGTATCAAACTTGTTTGGTTCTTCTCAAGTCCTCACTGCAAGATTACATCCAGGGAGACAGAGGTGTAATAATAATAATAAAATTCTTTTCAATGCAAGTGCTCGTAAAGGCCCACTTTTTATGCATCAAAACCGAACAGAAAGTCGATTATTTTGCCCTAGGGCTTTATTATTATTATTTTTTTTTTATTTATTTGCAATGGTTGGCTAACCTGCAGCCTTTCCTGTGTACCATAGATGTTATACTTTTTTTCCACTGTTTAACGGATCTGGATACAGTCCTTTTGAGCTAATCATAATTTAAAGTTCACAAAATTATATTTGTTTTCATTTCCTCACACTATGCATTGAAAAACGTAGTATGATACACGGAGGTAAAAGCAATAAATTACTTGGTTACGTTTAAAACACGAGTGTTTTAAATCGTCCTCGTAATTTATTCCTTTTCGCCCTTGTAGCATAATAGTATATTACGATACGAGAGCGATGAAACGTTTCTCACGAAAAAGTTTCTCGCACGAGTTTCGTATAATTTTTTATAGCACAAGTGCGGAAAATGCCGACTTTACGCACGCGAAAGCGGTCATTTTACGCACAGTGTGCTATAAACTACTATTATTGCATAGTTGTGTGTCATCTATCATACTACGTAAACGTTCATTATCGTTCATTTTGTTCAGGAATACTACATAGAAGAGAACCTATGGTCTTACGCCATGACGCGCGGCTGGCCAGCGCGGGGCGGTTTTGGACATTCGGCCGTTTATGATTCATTGTCCGGAAGAGTTTATGTCCACGGCGGGTTACTATCAGAATCTGAAGCCACACAGGTAATAAACTAGGATATCACTCACATGTATACAGCGTTGAAAAATAAAACTAACTATAGGTATATTCCTTTGCCATAGAGTTGCACAGCGCATGGTCAAAGTTGCAGGTCATAAAACGAGCCTTTCTTCTTCAAATTCGTTTTGTCATTGCATCAGGCAAACTACGAGAAACGTTGTAATGATTAATCTTTTCAATGATCTAATGAATTAACCACTCGACATAAAACGTTATCGTTTCACAGGCGCCCTCGGCCGCGTTACACGAATACGATATTGAGAACCGCGTGTGGCGTCCATTGCCGACCGCGCCTACACCGAGATACTTGCACACTGCTACGTTTTTATCACCAGGTAACTTTTCTACAATAGGCATTTTGTCGACATTCCCGCTTATTTAAACAACTGTTCATAAACAGATTGAGCAACCTTCGAACGTAGTCGATTTCAGTTTACGTCCGAATGTGCCGCGCCCCATTCAATCTGGCCCATTCAGACGTAATACACGTACGACACCCTCTGACACCCCCTCGGGGATTCATGTCGTGAAGATGTATATGTTGTTTTTCAGGCGTGATGTTAGTATTCGGTGGCAACGCTCACAACGACAGCGCAGCGGCGGCCATCACTAACCCGGCTGGTTCTAGATGTTACTCTGGAGGAGCCATGCTCTATGATGTTAGGTAATTGTTTATTTGTTTATGTCTTCTCTATATCAGGCCTTACAACTGAAAAGGCTTTTAGTGATGACGTTATCAGTAGTTGTACATGCGCTTTTACTATAGGATTTTCAACAACAAATTTTTCATTCCCATTTTATTTTTAAGCACCGTATTTATTCATAATAATTAAGAAAGTAATTACTTTTGAATTATAATATATATAATCGGGTCTACCGCGATAAATTTTTACCTTTTTTACGAAAAGGGGACACCCGACGTTTCGAGACACTTGCATGTCTCCTGGTCTACGGGAAACTGGCAAGTATGGCGAGGCGCAGTGATGAGATGCAGGTGACGACCGAAGTATTTTTCTTTTACCCGCATAAACACTTTAGTCTATAAAATTAATTGTTATCTAATTTACGCACGGCACACAACACTCACAGTATCCGGAGATGCACGAAGAGAAGAAAAGGTAAAAATTGATCGCGGTAGACCCGATTATATATATTATAATGTGTACGAAACGCTAGAGTTTAAAGTTATATACTTTTGAATTGTTTACATATTTATGTATTATTTTTATAGTTCTTGCTTTTTTTTGTATTATTTATTAATTAAATTTAAAAAAGTTGTGAAATTGCTTTCTATTTTTCATCCGGTCTGAAACGTCAAATAAGATAAAAGTCAATAAATCTTTCAAACTCCCCTAAAGAAATGTCTTCCTTGTACCACTAGTGATGACGTCACATTTGAGTTGTCAGGCCTGTACAGAATGTACACTGACAGTAGGTGTTGCTGGAGCCGTCCATGAATTACGTGACGCTACTAGAAGGGGGGGTTTGCCTTCAAGGTTCTCGTAGGGGGAGAAGGGTCTAAACAAATGTCACGTGTTATTTCCACAATAATAGAACAATGTTTGTTTTTGATTGAAATAGGATATAATGGTGACGATTCGGCATAACACGACTTGACTTATTTGACAGAACTAACCTTATTTTAAGCGTCCTGTCTTTGTCTTTTCGATAGAGAAAGAAAAAGACAGAACACTTAGGTTAAGTTTAGGCCTGTCAAATAAGTTAAAACGTGTTACACCGAATCGACACAAATATAGATATAACCTTAAATATAAATAAATAAAAGAAAACTTTTAGCTTCAAATATATCTTAGTGGGCCGTCATCAGTCAAGTAGTAAAAAAGTGACAGTTAAATGTGACATATATTTTTCTTAATTAATCTATTTGCTCTTCTTACACACGTGTGCGAGGTGTTATGTGGGAGGTACAGAGAATTGCCTGAAGTCGGAGATGGTGAGGATGTGTATGTAAGTGATCCCTCAATGATGAGGTGAAAGATGTTATTTGAATAAGTGGGAATTTGATTGAAAGTACCCTGTCGAATTACGTATGAAACATGATATGCTAAGGGGGGGTTGTCAAAATTCACGAAAAATTGCGTCACGTTATAGAAGGAACACAACTCTGGAGTTTATGGTAACTCATTTAATGTTAGAGCTATTGAACTCTGGAATTCGGTATTCGTGACTGTCCCACTATTAGTCGTTATACGTTAAAGCTAAAAGAGCACTACCTCTGTCTATCTTAAAGTAGGTAAGTCATGTATGTATTTATTTATATTAGTATTTATCTATAGAAGTACAAATCTAATGGTAGACATGTATATATAGCCCAGTAGATTTAAATTATTATTTTGTTATTTTATTTGTATGTTAATATGACTTTATTTGTAGTACACGTATGTATGATTACTTATTTTTATTTTTATAGAGTCCTCTCCCACTAAGGTTTGCTGGAAGAAATCTCTTTTCAGAGATAAGCTCGCCTCTGTACGTGTATTCTATTGTAAATTATTCTATGTAATGTATCTGTGTACAATAAAGAATAAAGAAGGTTTAAACAATCCACCGCATTGAACAAGAGTGTAATGATGTTGATGCCTCTTCTTTATTACTATCGCATGTTGTGTAATTTTTATCGGCTTGCCTTACGGTTGGCCATCCCGTGCAACTGTCATAGCAAAGCTTTTGGTGTTTGTGACTGTCTTGATAACTGACTCCGTGGTCTGGTGGTCAGGGCCTTGAGCTCTCAATCCGGAGGTCGTGGGTTTCGATTCTCGCAGGGACACAGTTTGGTTAGGACATTGCAGGCTGAATCACCTGATTGTCCGAAAAATAAGATGCCTACCGTGCTTCGGAAGACACGTTAAGCCGTTGGTCGCAGCCACTTTCTAGTAGTTGTTATGGAAGCCAAGTCAGAGGCGGTTTAGAAACCGACACCAGGGCCCGTAGTATAGTGTTTAATCGCGCGCGATGCGACTTAGTTGAATCATACGAGGGTGAATCCAAAAGTTCTAAGCCCGACCGTGAAAATGAAAGAAAAGTGGGTTCAAAATTATTTTTATTTTTCGACATAGTCTCCATCTAGATCAACACACATCTTCCACCTGACCTGCAACTTGTTTATACCCTCGAAAAAAAATGATTCCGGAAGGTCGTCAAAATAGTCATTAACTGCGACTATCACTTCTTCTCTAGTCGAATATTTAGATCCCCCAAGTGTTTTTTTAAATTTGGAAAGAGATGATAGTCAGAGGGGGCTAAATCCGGCGAATAAGGTGGGTGGGGCAGCAACTCGTAACCATATGCATGGATCACAGCCATCGTTTCAACCGAAGTGTGAACTCGTGCATTGTCTTGATGAAAAAAAACTCTCTTACGCAACATCCCCGGCCGTTTTTCTTTTATTTCTTCGCGAAGTTTTCGTAATAGGTTACAATAATAGCGTGAATTTATAGTTTCACCATTAGGTAAATAATCCAATTAAATAACTCCATTCGAATCCCAAAAAACAGATGCCATGACTTTGTTGGCTGACAAAACGCACTTGGCCTTTTTCGGCGTGTGAGCCAGATCTTTTCCACTGTTTGGATTGCTGTTTTGTTTCAGGAGTATGGTGATAAACCCAGCTTTCATCCATGGTAACAAAACGAGACATAAAATCCTCAGCATCTGCCTCAAAAAATTCCAAACAGTCACGCGAAATTGTGAATCGAACTCGTTTTTGGTCAGCTGAAAGCAATCTTGGGACCCAGCGAGCAGAAACCTTAAGGAACCCCAATTCTACAGTTATAATGTTTTGCACTCGGCCATAACTGATGCCTGTGATCTCAGCTATCCTACTAATGGTCAATCGTCGGTCTCCTAGGATGAGATCACAAATTGTGTCAGTGTTTTCTTTAGTGGTAGACGTTGAAGGCCTTCCACTCCTTGGGTCATCTTCAATGGTCTCCCGACCGCGTTTAAATTCAGCTACCCACTTTTTGACAGCGGAATACGATGGAGCAGATTCCCCTAATGTTGTTTCCATATCTTCATGAATCTCTTTAGGTGAAAGACCTTTTTTATTGAGGTACTTAATCACAGCACGGTGTTAAATTTTCTCCATTGTGAAAAATCCCGTCAGACTGCATTAAACAAAATATCACAAAAAAATAATAGCTTGCAGTATCGAACTTCAACTTCACACAATCAATCACGAAAAAACATACTAACAAATGACGGTAGATTTACAAAGATTTGATACCTCTTTGTAGGTCGGGCTTAGAACTTTTGGATTCACCCTCGTATGTGCGAGAAGCGTGACACGATGTTTTTGCGATTTAACAGTACGTCACGCTCCTTGCACTTGTGATTCAACCAGGGACCTTGGCTGTTGGATGGATAAGTCTTGCAGCCAACACGATAAGAATAAAAAGAGAGGTTTAATCTCAATGAAACTTTGCACACATATTTGGATAGGACACATGTATCTTTGTATGTACCTGAATGTTACAACACACTCAAAATTAGGACACCATTTATGCTTCCCATACACATTTTCCCTTTTGTAATAAAAGTAAATAAATGGTTCAGATGTTCAGCGTGGTACATCGCGCCGAGCCCCGTAGCGGCGTCCAGGGCTGCGCACGCGGCGACTGTGTTACTCAGACGACTCGGAGAACCAAGATCTGTTATTGTACATGGAGGGTAAGTACTTATTGAAAACGTCCAAGAAATATGAAAATCCGTGACTCCAGAATGACTTCAGTTTACTATTATTTAACTGAATTATTGTATTGTTTATTAATTACTGTAATAGGGTTAATCGTTGTAATTAATTAAATAAATAATTAGTGAAACTCTAAAATACCTGAACATGTTTCAAACAGTGTATTTATTCTTAGGTTCGATGGTCGTCTGCGTTCGGATGCGTTACTGTTCGAAGTGGGCGGGGCTTGTTCAGTTCTCACCACAGAGTTCGCGTGTGTACAAAACACGCAGAAAGCTGCTATAGCTTGCATTTGGAGGGTCAAAGAGAAACTTTGTGTTCCGGTGAGTAATTATATTTAAGTACTAGGCTTGTTTGGCAATTACTATATTCACTATAGACTCTGCCTACACCAATACCAAAAATACTTTGCATAACACTTAAGAACCCGCTCCGAATCGTATTTCATACATATCTAAAAACCATAATAACTCGTGAAAGTGTAACAACTCAATCAAATAAATTTTAGGCTTTCATTTAGACGGTCAATAAGAAGTGGTGTATGTCCCTTATTTTTTTTCACAAACATCGCGTTAAAGACCAGAAAAATATTTAAAATAATGGGTTTTCGCCCTAAAATCGAAAACTTTTACAGGGCTTCGTTAAGTGACTTATGAACATTTAACGAGCAACAAGTTTCATCAATATTCTAATTAATTAAAACAGAATAAAAAATTACAAGTAATCGAGGCACAAGGTATTCGGAAATAATTATTATTTCCAACGCAAAGGGCGAGACTCGCTCAGCACAGTTCGAACGGCGTGGGGCAAAGCGTGATGCGCTTGTTTAGATCAGCCAGCCAAATATGCGCTTTATTGTCGCGATACGTCTCGATTCGCATCGGAGTTGGCGTCGTCTTGCACCGGGTTCTGAATATATTAGCTTTCAGACACCTGTGTGCTTTGTCTAACACACTTTTTATAAATAATTTGTTTTTCTGCTCGCAGATAGAAGAAGTTGGATGGAAAGAATCGTTTGATAGCGGCGTGAGAGCTTGCTTGGCAGAGCCAGTTCTAGGTGAGTAATTATTATATTCCATCCATCAGCCTAGTTCGTCCACTGCTGGACATAAGCCTTTCCAGGACTTTGCCACTCCCGGCGGTCATCCTGGAAGAATTGCCCATACTCACACACGCTAGCCAAGCGAGTTGGTGAGTGCGGTGCCGGAACCCTCGCACCAATGACGCCGCTGCCCGTCACCAGTCTGTTCCATATAAGGCCCGGCTATTAGGGATGGATATACCGCCATCCATCGGTCCCAGGCATGGTGGGCCTCCTGGTTTTTTGCCTGTGTGTTGCGCTCTTACTCTCCCCCGAATTACTTCGATATTATATTATCAACTTCGATTACACAAGTAATAAATCCTTTAATTTTAAAATATTAATGGTTAAGCAAATTTGACGAAATTTTTACTAAAATAAACGATATTATAACTTTCTCTAATAAGTAAAGTTTCTCAAGTTAATGCCAATAATAACGCTCAAGAAGGTTTCACATCCTGATAATGCTGTGATAACGAAACCGATTGACTTAAGAGGCATAAGCGAATTTTATTTTTGTCACTGTCACTCCAAGCGAAAATTCGCGTAGTGCGAGAGGGGCGGATTCAGGGCAAAAGGGAAAAAAGTTGGTTTTATATTTTTATTAATAAAACTAAAATAGGTAGCAAAATTTCAAATATCAAATCTCTAGATATTGTTATAACACACCTAATAAAATATGTTTGAGTTCTGTATATGGTTCCTATTTGTCAAACGAGGAGAAAAAGTGTGTTTGAAGACCTCATTTCAACAATTAAATTTCGCTGGGCTGGGCAGCATGTTGACGGTTTGAGTGTCGTTGCAGATGAACACAGATGCTTAGCAGGAGAGAGTTGTGCGGCGTGCACGGCGGCAGGCTGCGCGTGGTGCGGAGCGTGCATGGCGTCCGCCGCTTACTGCCCGAGACACAGACATCAGGTTAATACTATGTGGCAGTTCTTGTATCGCTCTCGTAACGGTTAATATTGTAAACAACTATCTGCAGATAGATAGTTTCAGCAGGTAGATCTAGCAATCGTTTTTGCTCAAACCAAAAGTCCATGTTCCAGTTGCACCCGGAAGTCACGTGTTACTCAGATTATGTTCGTAGTTTACGAAGGCCCACTGGCAGTATGTTCTCAACTCGACTTTAACTCGGGTTAAGTCAAAAAATAGAGGGTTAAGAAACAACTCTTGCATCAATCAAAATCTCGAGTTAAACTAGGGTTAAACTAGTCATCAGAATTTAACCCGACTCACCTTGAGTTAAACCCGGGTTAGCGAAGTAATGTTACCAGTTTGACTTAAATTGTGTTGTTTCCAATGACATTATACAGTACCTCGTTGGTTGCAACTAATTACTTTATGGCAACATTCTAAATAAATTTCAAATATCAAACAATGGATTAGCTCAGGATTACTAACCCGCTATGCGAGCACGTACGCGTCGATTGGATAAACCTTGTTGCAATGAAATAAGAGTTACATTTTTATTTATCGGATCGATGTCGAGTCGATACCAAGTTCATGCTAGTACCCCTGCTTCGATATTATCATGGTGCAATAGGACTAATGAAATGTCGGCTTAGTTAACTCTTCCCTTGGGTTAGTTAACCCAAGGGTTAAGGATTTTTTCTCGATTATGCTGCAAGGATTTGTCATCCTAAGGTCTATAATTACTATAACATAAATATTGACAAGAAAGAAAATTGGTTATTCTGTTAGAATTCGATTTGCGCTTATTTAAAAGTCAAACTAATAAGGCTGTATTACTCACACGTACAAAGACTACCGTTGCTTACTACTGCGTGAACCTGTACCTAGGTTAGGTTTGTATGACATTTTGATAGAGTCACCGTATATACGTATGGCTTTGTGACTCTAGTACCGTCACTGCTACCTGTATGAGTCTGCGTTAAAACACAGCGAAAGAACTACAACATTTCCGTTACGATCTCCCCCGACAGATGGCGTTGTCAATCGAGGAGTGCGCTATAAGCAGCGAGACAGCACGAGAGGCATGCGGCCGCTTCCACTCGTGCGCAGCCTGCCACGCGCACCGAGCGCAACACCAACACGTAAGCTTGAAGGGGTTCCGCCAACAAACGTTATTGTAGAGAAGCCTCCTCTTTCCCTTCGATATAAAATGAAACCGGCTTTGACTTTTTACGTTAAATAGAACCCTAAATAAGACCCGTCTGAAGGTTTACATTTGCCACTTCGAAACAAATTGGAAATTCCACGATTCATCACGATCGTATTCCATCAAAAACCGACACAGTAGTTAACGTAAAAATGAAACTCGCAGGATTATAACCGCGTAGTTTTACGTAAAATATAGCATGAAAGTTGTTAACTAGATCATGTAATTAATTACTAAGTTATGTCTTATTTTTGGCACGTAAAAGATCTTTTATTTTTAATAAATGAAATGAAATGTAACAGGTTTATTTATGCAATATAATACACTTACTACGCGACAATATTTAATGTAAAAAAACAGTAATAATAAATTTTTAAAATTAAATACGCCAAAACAGCTTTTATTGTTTTTTCTAAATACAGATCGGACCCGAAATATATCTTGAGATTATTTTACCGTATTTATATTTGTTTTATCCTATCTATCAGTATATTTGTATGAAAAAAAAAACAAAAAACCAGTAATATTAAATATTACACTGGATAATACAAATAAGATAAAAATTGGACTTACTTAAATTTAATAAAAAAAATACACATACTCGTACATATATTTACTATATAGTGCAATATTTACATTAACGATGATAAATATGTGTACGAACATACTGTATATCGTGTGACCGAAATAAAAAAAATCTTTCTATACTTAGAGCTTGGTACGACAACAAGATCGATTGCTAATTAAACTACACTTAACCCAAGGAAAGCCCACGAACAAGCGATTCGCGAGATTACGTAATGTCCAAGGCAAAATGGTGGTTCGAAATTCACGCAGACTTGATTTACAAATACACGGATTTCATTATGTTAGTTTATAATTTAGGTACTTTGTTATATATCAGAAAAACCGCAATGAAATGGACAACATTTTTATCGATTAGACTTACCTCGTAAATAAAAATATGTGGGCCTTTTCGTCGATTGATTTCGTCGTCGTCGATTTCGTCGTCATGTTTACTCAAATTTTCACTATATAACCTCACATTTAGATTCACTATCCTGCACAAACACACTTCACAGACACTATTATACCACTAGAATATTCCCTATTATATTACGCGATAGCTACATGCATTATTTTAAAACAACAAATAATTACAGACATGAAAAAAACGCCGGCCGCGCGCCAGCCATTGTACGGATCGACTTGCAGCAGAAATTATTTATTTCAAACGTGACTGGTTCATTTTCAACCAATCAAATGATATTCATTCGATTCCTAAGAAACCACAGACAATTATGGTATTTTATTTTTAAAATTCCGTTTCAAAACGTGCATCAATAATTTAAACGAAACGCAACAGCATTTATACGCGCGACCGTTTGCGCGCTGAGCACTGTGGTACGGTTGGATTTTACGCGCAGCCGTTTGCGCGCTGGACTCTTGATGGGTTAACAAACATCCGACACTCCTAGCGCCATCTATAATCTTATAAATGAAGCTCGATACAAAAAGGTTAACAAACTACTAGGTAATTAAACAAGTTATCTGATAGATGACGCAGCGCTTAACACATGCGTTAATAAAATAAATATACGCCTAACTGTTACGAATGCAAGGAATGATTTTATCTGTTACAGACGACCGAAGACTTGGGCCCGCGGGTTTGTTACTGGGACTACGATACGATCAAGTGTCGTCCCGCCAACTCCACCGAGGACATAAGGTAAATAAATAACTTGACGATAACGTTCTTCCAACAACAATATCAAAGTGATACTGAATTCTGTAGCGCAGGGACCTGAAGAAGCTGATATAGATACTGGTTAACAAAATAAATAGTTTAATCACGCTCAGCTATTGTTGGTTAGTCATTGAAGTATCAAACCACCACCAACCACCATAGATGCCATGGTGGTTTATAGTGCCCTGAAGTTAGCCGTACTATCGCGTTTGATAGCCAATTTTTACCAATGATTTTTGACGTTTGTTGAGGGTCGTTAGTCGTGACCGAATCGTGGGTGTTTTTAGTGGAAAATAGTTGTTTATTGTGATCTGATAACCATTCTCGAAGAGCCGTCTTGGGAGGGCGGTGGGTACTTCGCTACTTATTCTTAGTTGACGTTAACTGCAATCCCTGTGTAACTTTCTAGAATCTAGAAGATAGCTGTGTCTTCGATGTATTTTGATTTAAATATCAAATATTAATTTAAATATTTAAGTTAATAGATTCATACTAAAAAAACTTTTTCTACTCCCTTACACCAATAAGGTAATCACAACATTAACAACGGTTTTATAAGTACCTACATTGTATGTCCGATGTTAAAACCCGAGTTTATAATATATATATGGTAAGTATGGTAACAGCGCGATTCTGCATTGTGATTTGCCCAATTTATTATAACACCGCTAATATAACCAATCAGCGACTAATGTTTCTTATTGTGCTTTGGGCTATGGTAAAGGAACCTGCTACGCAGCCTAGAATGCTCCCACAGAACAGCTTCAATCACGGTTAGCCAGTAAATTACCGACACAAAAGCTGAACCGCTGAGACCCTGGACTAAGCTTGCAGAAGCAAAACAATCAAAGACACGCTTTCGTTTTCTCAGCTAGTTAAAAATATTATAAATAATGTCACGCGAAGACGATATTTTTGATGGTCGTAGTTATAGTATTTTGTCCAACTGAACATAGTTATCCATTGGGACACTCGTGCAGTCTATTACGAAACTCACTTTGTTCGTTTCATAAACAAGCACTCTAGTCCCAATGGCTCTCATCCATTATGTTACAGTTGCACAAACATTCGTAGTCAGAGCTACATACATTTTCAAAGTATATTGTGTAAGTTGATTACTTCCAATCAAGCAAATAGAAAAAACTTGTCCATGGTGTATGGATGCATAATTGAATTTTGGAAACAGACACACACTCATGTATTATTATTGTTGACCATATGCCAACCGTTTCACCGATACAATTTCGGCATTATCAAGGCGAGTGGTGTTCTTAGGACGACGACGCGGCGTTCGGGTGTCAGTCAGACTATTGACCATATTACTCCTGTTTGACAGGAGCGTGGCTTCGGCGGGTCCCTGCTCCGCCCCGTGCTCCACGTTTCAGTCGTGCGCTAACTGCACCGCTGAGGAGTGCATTTGGTGCGCTTCAGCCGCTAGATGTGTTGATAAGGTATGTTTGGATTATAAGCACGGACTTGTAGTGACGTCAAGGCGGGAGAAAGTTTTAGTCGCCAAAAGGCAAAAAGCAAATAAAAATCATTGAAAAAAAATAAAACGGTATATCGGCAGCGGATGCTCAGTCGGTAGGACCGCCCTCACAACTCGGATTCGAATCCTGCCGGGCGTATCAAATAAGTTTTTCGGAATTGATGTGCATAGTATTTTTTTACTAACAATTTACTGGAGTGTGAAGCAGTGGCGTAGGTATGGAACCAAGAACCCAGGTGCAAAAATAAATTGGGGCCCTATCTAAACTGATTAAGGTTCATCAAGTAAAAATATTAATACTTTAAAGTTGGACAGCTCCTTACTAAGTATATGTATGTATAACGCAGTAGATAATATTTAATACAAAATAAAATAATGATGAAGTAGATTAATGTTAATAACATGGGTATTAGGAAGGGATGCAACGATTACGAAGCGGTGCATCGTTTTGCATCTGCAATCGTAATAATTACGATTAATAACGAAGCGATGCATCGTGACGATTATTAAATTGAAAGTTCTTCAGCCATGGGTATGGGCTTAGTTCCCTTTGCCTTCCCACATAGTGAGAGAATAAAAAAAATGGTGTTGAGAATTTTACGAGTGTAATTTTTGTTTGCCAATTCAATTATTTAATTTATTAATCAGTAGTGAATAGCCTGGCGTTAAAAAGTGTATTCTGGCGTGAAGCTGATAGCCACAATGCCAGAAAGAAAGAGGTTAGAGGTTGCAGCGCTCCAGAGGTTACACACAATAGAAAAAAAAAAGAACTCACTTCGTGAAATATAATATCTGTAACATTATATCATTGCGGTATAGAAACTTAGCAGAAAAGTAAATCTGGATGTGTTTTTATTTTATTTCCTAACTCATCCTAGAACGCATACGGCGCTTCGTTCCCATTGGGTGGGTGCCGCGCGTGGTCGTCAAGCGGTGGAGTGTCGACGTGCGGCGCGTGGCGTGGGTGCGCGACACACGCGTCATGCGCCGCGTGCAGGGCGGAGCCGGCGTGCGGGTGGTGCGACGATGGCGGCGGCGGGGGCAGGGGCGCGTGCCTGCCGGGCGGTGCGAGGAAGCCGCATGCGCCGCATGAGTGTCCCCACCACAGGTAACTAACGCAAACCAAAGTTACTATTCTTTGTCACTTCTTATGTACCATCAAATAAATTGCTGCTGCCCCACTTATCGCACATATTACTATTGCAATACGGGTGATAAGTGATTTTGCGGGTTTTTCTTCGATAGTGCATTAGGCAAAGCGCTCATCAACCCGCCTGCTCAGCGTGTGTGAGTATGGGCAATTCTTCTAAGATGACCGCCAATAGTGATGAAAGGCCTATGTCCAGCAGTGGACGAACCAGACTGATGGATGGTTGGTCGGATGCACAGACTCACGCCTGCCTCCCAAAAGGATTGGTAGACATGAGAAATAATATGCATCTGCTGTCCTTTATCTTTTTAAATACATCCTTGAATAAAGGTAGGCACGCGTAAAATATACAAAGCAACTTCCCCAATGAAAAACAAAACACATTTATTCCAAGAGGAATCGGGAGTCTAATGAGTACCTATAGACTTTAAAAATTTCTAAAATTAAAAAAAATTACATTTTAAATTGTAATCAATCATCATCTATAACAATAGTATTGAGATTTTTGGATCACCTTGTATCATTTTAACTGACACAATCATTTGTATCTTTCCTGGACCCGGAGCATGTTTGGGCCAATACTCGTCACCAAACACCATTGACGCCACAGCGGCGAGTGCCGCGTGGCCTTTGTCGATCAGTATGCATTCGGACAGCAGTCGAGTACATTCATATCATTAAATTAGTGAACACAAAATATCAATATTTTACCATTTACTCATTCTGCCCAATAACTCCAGCTACCACCAGACAAGCGCTCAGAGTGCTCTTGACGTCGCCTTTCTTTTCAGTATGCCGCCGATTCGGGCGACTAGACCTTGCTAGTCTAGGGTTTCTAAGGAAGCGTCTGTCACTGTCATTCTTGCTAAATAAAAAATAGAGAATTACACCATCGTTTTCTTATAGGAAACTCTAGCTTTCTACATTAAGATAGGACAAGCTTGGTCGAGTTCTACGTTCATTACTTAGAAACTTGAACAAATCTTTCGTTACAGATGGCACTTCACTCAATGTCCAGCGTGCCAATGCAACGGGCACTCAATATGTGATGAACATTCACGGTGCATTCAACCCTGCAATGGAAGAGCGATTGGTGACAATTGCGATATTTGTGCCCCAGGGCATTGGGGCAGTCCGTTGAACGGCGGACATTGTCAACGTGAGTAATATTTAAATGACCATGAAGATTCCTGAGAGGAAGTTCTTACTGTACACAACCTGTTCCAATCGTTTATTACACGTAGTGTGTGCCAAGCGACCAAATATATCTGTGTCTTGAAGACACTGTCTTCTTTTAAACTGCGTACCACACGACGAAATACAATATGCTCGTAACTTGCATGGCGAAAAATTGTTGTTCCAGTTTTACTGTTGCATTTTGTTTTATTCTCGATTAGTTTCCAATACTTGTAATGGTAATGAAACAGTAAGGTATTGACAGAGTTTAATGTTACTATTTTTTATTAATGAAGGCCTATTAATATTGAACATACTTTAATAGTAGTTTATGCTACTAGGGCAAAAAGGAATAAATTACGAGGACGATAAACGTAACCGAGTAATTTATTGCTTTTACGCCCGTGTATCATACTACGTTTTTCAATGCATAGTGTGAGGAAATGAAAACAAGTATAATCTTGTGAACTTTCAATTATGATTGGCTCAAAAAGATTGTATCCAGAGCCGTTAAACAGTGGAAAAAAAAGTATAACATCTATGGTACACAGGAAAGGCTGCAGGTTAGCCAACCATTGCAAACAAATTAAAAAAATAATAATAATAAAGCCCTAGGGCAAAATAATCGACTTTCTGTTCGGTTTTGATGCATAAAAAGTGGGCCTTTACGAGCACATGCATTGAAAAATATAATTCGGGACAACTAAGTTAGCGGTGTGGTATCCGAATACTATAATACGATATCCATGGGTATCTGGCAGAGTAGTGTACCAGCCGTATGGCGTCTGCTAGAGTAGAATCGTGCCAACCTTGTCCAATAAAGCTGATTTTGAAGGTTTTAGTTTTAGTTTGACGTATCTAAATTTACACTAAGTGGTGATTAAAACGAAGAGCCATTTTCAAGTCACGAATTTATAAACGTCAAACCTAAAATCCACTAAATTTATGTTTGACAGCACTAATTTACTCAACTTACGTGTTTTGGTATTTTCAGGGCACAGTTTAGAGCTGTCACTTGAGTAAATTTAGTATTTTTAGTTGGATTTTAATCAGCTGCTCATAAGGTCCCTCATAAAAACTGACTTAATTTTCCGACGACTTTTCCTGTAGTATTTTACAGTTTTGTGATAGAAATAGATGTGTACCGTATTGAAAACATTCTTCGACACGTACACACTTCAATCGAATACATTTTTAAATTGCAGTTTTGCCCAAATTTGTGTTATAACCTGACGCCAAATCTACGTTTTATTTCTATTGAAAAGAGTAGATTTGTCCGCTTACATACAGCTTGCGACCCTTGTATGATGGTAAGGTATGATCAGGGACAACATCGTAGTTGCTCTCGAAACATACACACTTCAATCAAATATTTTTTGAAATTGCAGTTTTTCCAAAATTTGTCCACTTACATACACCTTGCGAGCCTTGTATGATTGTAAGGTATGATGAGGGACAACATCGTAATTGCTCTTGTATACAAAAACTATAAGAAACGCATACTAAGGTTTATGGGAGCACTAGCATCTGTGGTGTCGTTCAACCTTTCCGTGCTATGAGGTGCTACCTGAATAATAAATTTCATTGCTTGTTAAAGCACCAAACTCTCGTGAGACAGCAGCAACAATTTTTTTGGCCTACTGTGCCCTGCACAACATGTTCATTGATAGCAAGCCGAGGTAGAACAGCTTGATGTCGAACATATCATCTCTTCATCTCAAGGACAAACAACATGTTGCCGGGTCATGGAAACTCTTTCATTTTACTAATGATGATGATTTAGAGGTGGGACGCCTGCTGGGCACAGGCGGATGGTCGGCTCTCCAGTTGGAGCTATTCCATCCAGTTCCCATTGCTTGGAGCTTTGGTATCCTATTGTCCCAGTTGCATTCCCTCCTCAAATCTTCCACTTCTCTTAATATATCTTAATATGTCTGAGTACCCAAGGCACTTGAGGTCTTCTTCTTTGATGTGATCATTACCAAATACTTCCCATCTTAGGCTAGAATATATAAAGCATTAAACTAAGTAGTGCTTACTCGTTTCCTCCTCGCCGCAGTGCGGGCAAGAGGAGTCTTCCTGTACCTTCATTATTGACAGATGTCTGTTCAGCCTACAGTGGCCAGTTAGAATACCCACCAACGTACCTAGATTGATTCTACTTAGATTAAGAGTGTACCTTACTTTTTTGTAGATGATAGTCGAGAGAAACATTTTCGACTGTCGACAGCCCTCAATGTTCCTCCATTCATCTGCCGATTCTGCTGAAGCCAGACGGCTTATTACCTTATTAGTGACGTGTCGTTCAACCTTTCCATGCTATGAGGTGCTACCCGAATAATAAATTTCATTGCTTGTTAAAGCACCAAACTCTCGTGAGACAGCAGCAACAATTTTTTTGGCCTACTGTGCCCTGCACAACATGGTCATTGATAGCAAGCCGAGGTAGAACAGCTTGATGTCGAACATATCATCTCTTCATCTCAAGGACAAGCATCATGTTGCCGGGTCATGGAAACACTTTCATTTTACTAATAGGATTTGACAAATTAATAAAATAAACATTTTATAAATTAGATTTAATTCATAGCACTAAAACACAAAATAGTAAAATAATACATCGCAGTCCGGATCGGGGCTCAGATCTATGTTACTTATGGTTTCTATAGGGTCCTGCCATCTTCGGGCGTACCAGCCCCATACTGAGTAGGAGTCAATTTGGTTGTCACTCATGATCTCTGCTCGTAGATAACAGCAGCATTCCGCAATGCACTGGAAATGTTTTCGCCCATGCTCAGAACTGCATCAGCCAAGCCATTTAGGGTATTTATAAAGTGATCTTTCATTCACTTAGATTATACCATCTTCACTGGAACTTGCATTTTCATGTATCGTTGCACGAGTGGCCTCGGAACCATGCGCTGGACTGTAAATAAATATATCATGTTTAATAATGTAAGAGATTTTTAAAGAAACTATTTGGGGCCAAACACACAAAACACCTTCTCCTTGACCGCCATAGTTTTGTAAGTGTACAGATCCAGGCCGTCACAAAGAATATAGTAAGATGGTCCCTTAGGAACTGAATATGATTTCATATTAGTCAGGGATGTGAGCAAATACAGGCTAAGATGGTTATTGCTCAGCTCACAGCCTTGAGCTTACTTCTGCAAGGAATCTCCTCAGTAAGCTGAAGGGGAAATCGCATCAAAAGCATTTGTTCCGAGTAATCATATGTAATTAAGTTATAGAAGATAAATCTTGCCACGGCTTAGGCAGGCTTCGGCATGCTGGTGGTATCTAAAATGTTAAGTGATGTCAGTTGATTTCTGGCCTCAAAGTATCTCTGTTTTAAGCTTTGAAAGAAAAAAAAACAAAGATACATACTTGCTTGCTCCGTTAAGTATATCTCTGGCATGTCCCAACTATTTTGAAGGGCGAGGTCTCTCCATATCTGCGCCACCTGAGGATATCCCCGTTTCCTAGAAAAGTAGATAGACTATTAGCACCAAGGCCATTGGAAGTTTTTTAAAAGGTATTTTTGATTTTATCTAGATCAAAACTTACCACGCACTAAAATCATATGAGCATGTATGTAGTTAACACGAGCTTCGTCTGTCTATCTTGTTCGACCTTCTCCTGCTGTTACTGATGGTCGTTTCGTAAAGTTTTTTAAGTTTTACGACGTAAACAGGAAATAAAACAAATTCCAAAGAAAATATTCTATCGTCTGTCAAAGTTGTTAAGTTTTGCCAGCATAATAATCTTAAAAATAACTTACATAACTAAAATAACTATGAATGTGACAGATAAAACTATTTAATTTTGATAATGATCAATTCTGGTAATCTTTCTTTAATAATTTTATCAGTAGGTTTTCCAAAAACAATGTTCCAGCTAGTGAAACCCCAGGAAAATACTAAAATATTAAAATGAAATCATTTACAACATGGTCGTAATTCTACCAAGAAGTAGAAATACTGATTGCTTGCCATACTGACCGAATGGAATCACCCGTAATGTTGATTATTGTCAATATTATTGTTGATTAATGGTCCATTCTCATCTGTGGTCCGTTATCTGTGAATTAAACTTAGGAGCGTCCTAAAAGCTTGTAAATTTTAGTTAGTGTGCCCTTCAAAATAGCAAAAAATAGTGCTGTCATTTAAAATTAAGTTTTTTAGTAGGTTTCTTATCTTAAAACTAAAACCTTCAAAATCGGCTTTAATGTCTGAGGCAGAACACCTAAAGCCAGATTCTTGGCGGGAACTTGAAAAAACGCATAGCATGTTCTAGCATTATTACTAAGATCTCTATTATCTGAAGGACTTTTTTTAAAGATAAAGTACGGTTCTTGTTTCAGCTTGCGAATGCAATGCCCAAGCCGTGACGTGCGCGGCGGACACCGGCCGTTGTTATTGCAGCACTAAGGGGCTGGCCGGCGAACGGTGCGACAAGTGTGACAACACCAACCATTACCACGCGGATGTGTACAATAAGGGGGCGTGTTATTGTGAGTATACGCGAGTGTAAACATACAGGTAACGTCTACTGATCGTGGAGATTTCCGCTGACCTACTTAACGCTCTTATTACTATTGCAGTGCGGGTGATGAGTGGGACGGCGGGCTTTTCTTCGATGGTACATTTTAAAGTCTTGCTTCGTTTAAATATTTATTTATAATTCTGTCGCAACTATGGATGAAAGAGCGAATTTCTCCTACCACAGGTGAAAACTTAAAAGGAGAATCCGGCAACTAAAGCTGTTTAAATATGTTATAAATAAATGTTTTTGTTTTTTTTTTTTTTTGATTTACTATTATTAGTTACTTATTCTATACTGCGAGCACCAATCTATTGACTATATATCGGTGTAAGATCGTATAGAATCGGAATCTTTGTAAACAGTTTCATGTAAACCATAGATTATGGTACTAACAAATCCGCTTTGGGGTATACCTCGTGGGTTACTTTTTGCTTAATAAAGTGCTTAAGAAGAATTAAACCATTTTCTCAACAGATGACCTCGCAGTAGACTACCAGTTCACATTCAACCTCTCAAAGAAAGAAGACCGCCACCTCTCCGCTATCAACTTTAGAAACGCCCCGGTCAAACCGGATGTCGACGCGGATTTCAGTATTACGTGCTCGAGACACGCTAGAATGAACCTTACTGTCAGGACTAGGGCCGAGCCGCAAGAACGGACGTTGTTTACACACGTCAACTGTACTAGCTTTAGATATAAGTAAGTTTTCATTCACTATTATTTGTTCTCGCACTTAGAGCGGTTTCGTAGCCGAATTGTGAAAAACTTAAATTCAAAATTCACTCAATAGTCATTCAACAAAACCTTATTACCTATGTATTGTGTATAGTGCCATCGCAAGTTTCCATTGGTTTCTGTAAATTATCATTTCAATAATGATTTATTTTTATTTAAGTGTTCTGTTTGGATAAGACTAAGGTCATGTTCAACTGTCATGTCATCCAAAGGCCAGTAACCGTTGACAATATCAGCATCGAAGTTGTTCAAAAATATGTTTACCTGGGTCAAGTTATCCAGCTGGGTAAAAACAACTTCGACACCGAGGCTGACAGAAGAATATGCTTGGGGTGGGCAGCAATCGGGAAGTTGCGTCACATATTTACGTCGCCAATACCGCAGTGCTTAAAGGCTAAAGTATACATCTTTCCAGTGATGACGTACGGTGCTGAGACGTGGTCTCTTACCAAAGGCTTGATCCGCCGGTTTAAGATCGCTCAACGAGCTATGGAGCGGGCTATGCTTGGTATATCTCTGATGGATAAAATCCGAAACGAAGATATGCGTCAGAGATCGAAGGTGACCGACATAGCCTGCCGAATCAGTAAGTTGAAGTGGCAGTGGACTGGCCATATTTTTCGCCGATGTGATAACCGTTGGGGCCGTAAGGCATTGGAATGGACACCACGTACAGCGAAGCGTGGCGTAGGCCGCCCTCGTTCCCGCTGGACTGACGATCTGAAGGACGTTGCGGGTGGCGACTGGATGAGGATGACTGAGGACCGCCAAGAGTGGCGTAATATGGGGGAGGCCTATGTCCAGCAGTGGACGAATACGGGCTGATGGATGATGTTTAAGTTAATAAGTAAAAGGCGGGCTTTTCATAATCCGGCTGCGAAACCGCTCATAAATACTGCGACTTCCCTCAGCGGAGATTCGGTCGGATAAGCGAGTGACTAGCTATTGCCCCGGCATTTTCTCTCAAGGGTCTTTCGGCAAGCCGCGTTGACATCACAGAATTTACAGTAGAGCCACTGAGTAATGGCGTCTATGATGTTTAAATGCCTACAAAGTATCGTAATTATTTATAAGCAAGTGTGAATTAAAAAATGTAATACTTCATTGTTGATAGTGATGTACTACTTGTTTCGGTTATTATTTTTCGATTTGAATGTTGCTTTATTGTGCAATATAATTCGTATAGAAACAAAGAATAAAAAAAAAAGTTTCTCATTTTTTATAGGTCGTGTTTAAGGTCGCCAAGTTACGCAATAATATTTAATTAAAAACAAAAAATAGACGAAGTTAAACTAAACGAAAATAAATGAAAGTAAAATACTTTTTTCGATTTAGATATTTAAACATCTCTTGCGGGCCCCGGGGCACTACACCGCATAGCCCTCCGATAGCTGCGCCACTGGTTTTGGCACATTTTCCTTTTGTATCATTATGTTAAATGTTGAATGACGTGTCTAATGTTGAGTAAACTCACACTTGATTTTTATTTTTAACCGAAATTTGAAATGTACCTCATCACTAAATGCAGCTGTCATAAGTGCCATCACTCAGTGGCCCTACTTTAGTAAAGCATTTCCGACATGTTAAAAATATTATGCTTAAACATGTCGGACGAACTTTTCAAATCCGGGAATCAGAAGTATTGGCTGAACTATGAACCTCCTATTGGCAGAATCAACTTTCATGTGACTTTCAAATAATAGGTCTTTACTCTTTACATATGAAATTGCCGAAATTTTCTTACAGAATCATGAGTTCATAATTACTGTAATTAAATAGCTATTCCAATTATTAGTTTTTGGTTTGAAAGTTGATTTCAAGGTTTTACATCTTCGTATTAAATTTTGTTTTTATTTTCAGTTTCATTATAAAAATTAAATCTTTAAAAACAGTTCGTCCCAAATGCCATCCATTTCTATGATAAGGTTCGTGATAATTTTTTACAGCTGCCACTTTTCAAAATTTAAATTAATGCTGCTGTTAGCTTAATGTTGTCTCATTCATACAATAAGGAATAACATAATTTAGATTTGTCATTCCTAAAAAAATACAAAAATGTTAGTACTGAAAATTGAGTTTCCTTCAAACTCTCTATAAAAAACGGCAATTTCATATCTTAAAGAGCTAATATTACTTATTTATCATCAGCATCATATACAACTCGGACATATATGTAACATGGATTAATAAGGCACATAAGAGTATTATCTCTTACGACTACTTTATGAAAGATACTGATGTCGATTCCGTTTTGCATTTGACAGTACAACATTTTTAACCGTTCTGTCTTTTTCTTAAGGTATCAAAAAGACAAGGACAACGCATATATTTAGTTAAGTCTTACCAAATAAGTTAAATCGTGCTACACCGAATCGACACTACTGTCTTCCACCCTTTCCAGCCCTAATTTCTCTCGATATTTGATACGAACCTAACGAAATTTCCCTCCATAGATTCGCCAAATCGGAGCATGCGTTTGGTGTAGAAGACAATGTGACTTTAACAACATTCTTCGTGTACGTGTACGACTTCAAGCCGCCGCTGTGGATACAGATATCGTTCTCGCAGTACCCCAAGTTGAATCTGCAACAGTTCTTCATTACTTTCTCGTCCTGCTTCCTGCTCTTGTTACTGGTGGCTGCCGCCTTGTGGAAGATTAAACAGGTAAGAACATCCTTATATTAAAAACTGGTCGTACCGAGCAATAGCTCAAATAGGTGTACTTTGTATTTGAAACCTATTAAACTAGGTGAATAATTCTTATTATTGTCGCGATTAGTTATATCACTTATAATGATTTTGAAATGAGACAGTGCTTCACTGTGCCATAGTAAAACCAGAAAAGTAAAGTAGTTTATCTTAAAGCAAAGGTACATCGCGCGGCTAATATGTGTGCGTGCTAGTACGCACGAACTACAGCACGCACATATCAGCAATATCTTAGCGTGCAAGGTAGGCGCTAGTCGGGGTCACGACGGGGTCGCGCTCAGTCAAGTCTCTCTAACAAGACGCCGCGCCGTGCGGCACCGACAACTTCAAATATGTCGACAGCTCGCAATCGAACATATTGTACTGTCTTCGGAAATTTGTTAGTAGTTCCACCCAATGACTTTGTCATTAATATTGAGAGGATGGAGCAGGTATTTCACAAGGCGTTTGATAGAAACCACTAAAATTGTAAGATTGGCATGTTGATTTATGAACAACTAAATTGTATAGAATTCTCACCGCCCTGCCCGTGCTTACCTATATATCTATAAAATCTGTATTTGAATATTGATTTTTTATTAGCTACAAAACTAAAATGAGGAACAACCCTGCAACAGTAGGTATTTAAGTCTCGCACGGGGCGAGAGTTAACCTACTGTTCTGGTTTTACTATGACTGTACGGTCAATCAAACGTTAGTTTCGCTGCGTTGCGACCTAGTTTTTACCTAACTTTATAATGAATGCCGCAAAAGTAATATCATAATTTGAATTAGCTGCCATTTTGTTTTGTTATAAATGAAAAGCTCATGGTGGGCCTCCTAGTATTTTGCCTGTGAGCTGTCCTCTTACTCTCCCCCGAGGACAGCGAGGGGGTCTCCATAGTCTACTATGGTTGTGTGATATTATTTATCAGTAGGCCACACGTTGTCACATTGCTTGTAATAATTTTCAGAAATACGACATGTATCGAAGAAGACAACGGTTGTTCGTCGAGATGGAGCAGATGGCGTCACGGCCGTTCAGCCAAGTGTGCGTGGAGTTGGAGCGGGGCGGGGGAGGTGAGACATCTTCTTAAATATATATAAACAAATAATATAATTATAAGTAAGCACGCGATTTTTTTTCAAATGAATCTGATTCAAGTCCCGTTTCAGGCAGGCCATTTTAAAAATCTTAAAATGCAGACCTACTTATCGCTACATACTCTACATAGTATAAAACAAAGTCGCTTCCCGCTTTCTGTCCCTATGTATGCTTAGATCTTTAAAACTACGGAACGGATTTTGATGCGCTTTTTTTTAATAGATAGAGTGATTCAAGAGAAAGGTTAATATGTATAAAACATGCCCGTACGAAACCTGGGCGGGTCGCTAGTAAAAAAATAAAATGATGTCTCCATTAAGTGAAATTTTCGATATTTAATGTATTTTCCCTCCAAGGCTTATGATATCTGAGATGAGCCGCCCTGTATAACGATAGACAAACCGTCGTTCTTCCACTAAGTTAAAATCCTCATATACAGGTGCCGGCGTCCCCGCCCCGGTTGCCCTGGAGCCCTGCCGAGGAGCCCGCGCCGCCGTCTTGTCCCTGCTGGTGCGCCTCCCGACCGGGGGCTCGGGGAGGGCGCCCCCGCTCGGGGGACTGGCCGTGGCGTCGGCGCTAGTCACGTTGGGACAACACCAGCAGGCGTCGAGTAACAGCAAGCCAAGGCGTCCGCACTGAGACAGGTAACGAACCTGTGACAGGAGTACATTTCTTGCAATCCAAAATATACAAATTTGTTCTACTTTTACCAACTCCTGGGTATGCACGTTGCGCTAGTGTGCGTGCCTGCCGGCGCATGTAGTACATCAGTGGCGTGCACACCATAGAGGCAAAAAGACAATTTGCAAAAACAAATGCGCATTTTTAAATTTGTCGTAGAGTGCAAGAATTATACTAACATAGTATAATATAAACATAATTTTGAATCCTTTGTGTTTGGGCATATATATCGTAAAAGATGACCATTTTACCCATTTTATCTTTATTTAAATTCTTCGCTTTCCCTCTTAATCTCCGTACTTTTGTTCCAGGTCGATAACAGCACTGTATATATAACTACAAATGTATGTATAAGTATGTTGTATATAGATACGGATATGTTTTCGTATTGCTCAAAACTAACCGTGCCGAGGTAAGGCAGAATTTAATACTCACTGAATATAATTTGTATTTTGAACCTAATGATGTCGGTAGTAAGATTTAAAATGTAACGGCTAACGATAGCGAATTGCTGGCGATTTTTCCATTTGTCTAGACTTTTTAATGATGCCTTTGCGAATTGTTTAATGGTTCTAGATGAGCAGTTATAATGGTTTTAGACCTTACACTTTGGTCGTCTGGTTAGAGTTTAATTAACATCATTTAATATTATAATATTGAAAGTTTATTTAGCACGAGATTATTCTCCATAAAGGCGTACTTCAAATAATACTTGATCAGGTTTAAGATTTAACTATCCAACTGCGAAATTAAGTTCTTTTTCCTTAAACTAAATGTTTTCTGGAAGAAATTGCTTTAAGCGATTAGACCTTCAATTTTTACCTTTAAAATTTGTACTTGTTTCTTAATGATTTCGAAAGAAACATATATGCAACTTAAAAAAAAAAAAAACAGATGATTATTATTAAAATTCTATTTAATAGAGAATTGTTTGAAGTATGTTTGGGTGATCTCGGACGGAAACGTCTGTGATACAACATCTATACTCCCGCGCTCCCTCTGAACGGATAAAAGTAGAAAGTGTATATGACTTCCGTTAACTCTGTTGCCAAAACAAAATGTAATTTGTATTCTATCTTTGAACAAAGAATGTTAATGAATAAATACACCAATTATTGCTAGTAGGTAGCAACTATGTCGCGGGCATTTAGATAAATAAGTGCAGTGCAAAAATGTCTAGTTGTAGATTTCGTACAAGTGATGAATTTAACTGACACTTATAATAAGATTTTTATAGACTTTTTTATCACTTCGGTTGCTGAGCATTTAGTGTTAAACAAATTATAGTCTTTAAAATATTATTTGAAGGAGTAAAAAATGACTGGTGAATTATTTCACCACATTTTATTAATAATGTATTAATGAGTTTTGAGTGCAGCTTCAAGATTACGACTGAAATGTTTTAAAAAATATATAAATATGGACGCATTTAATTTATAGGCATTGTGTCTTTGTTAAATATATAAATGATGCGTGCTCGCAGGTTTTTTTATTAAAATTGTTTACATTTTTATTTAATATTATAATAAAAGATTAAACGATCAAGAGATATGCATGTAGCGGAAACATAATATTATGTTAATTAAATAAATATTATCTAAGACATGATTAGTTCAGAATAGACGCAATGCCTTGACCTTTGTATTATGTAAGTAAAATAAATGATTTTGTATTATATTATAATTTGTAAAATGACATTATGAATATAAATGTTATAATAATTTATAACAGTTACAGTTAAGATAAGTTAGCTTTACGTGACGATTTTGTTTTTTAAATGAAAGTGCATGGTTATAAAAATGTTATATGAGGAACTGCCAACTTTTTGCGCGTTTTAGTAATATTCTAGACGCAAAAACAAATAAGAAATATGTATATGTATTTTATATATTAATAGGTTTCCTAAATAATTGTACCGTTTTGAAGATAGATTACTTCTAGCACACATCAATATACACGGCGTCTTTTCATCAACTTATCTCGCACGATGACCAACTCGCTATGTATATGTGACAACGCAAGCAGGGTAGATAGACGCTTTGTCTATAGCCCGTGCTAGGGGTAGGTTATATCGGTTGTCTTAATTGATTTTACTCTAGTGTCATTCAATCTCTTTGGAAGAGAGATATGAGAAAATTCCGCGTATTATATTAGGTCTTTACATATGAAATTGCCGTTTTCTATAGAGAATTTGAAGGAAACTCAATTTTCAGTACTAACATTTTTGCATTTATTTTTAGGAATGACAAATCCAAATTATGTGATTTCTTTTGTTATGAATGAGACAACATTAAGCTAACAGCAACATTTGAAAAGTGTCAGCTGTAAAAAATCATTACGAATCTTATCATGGAAATGGAGGGCTTTTAGAACGAACTGTTTTTGAAGATTGAATTTTTATAATCAAAATGAAAATAAAAACAAAATTTAATACGTAGATATAAAACCTTGAAATCAAGTCTCAAACAAAAAAACAAATAATTGAAATAGCTATTGAATTACAGTAATTATGAACTCATGAATCTGTAAGAAAATTTCAGCAATTTCATATGTAAAGACGTATTATTTATTTCATATCGAACACGGTAAACTACGTATTAGATACGTTATAAAATGGCAGTTTTGCTAGCAAGCAAGCCTTTGTTAAATATATTGTAGTCAAACACGTTCTTGTTTTTAAATGAACCCCACGCATAGACGAATACAGCCTACAGACTCCTCATAACAGGCGACCGATTTCTGTCAACACATCTGACTGAACCAGCAGATATAATTCGCCACTCCAAAATGGCTTCTATTTTCATTACGTTAGAGTCTTCATCTTTATGAAAGATAAGTTTGTGGCGCTATACGTAAGATTGGAAGAGCCAATAGGATTGCAGTATCCCGTTTCGATTGTTGACAGAATTATTTGTCCGCAAGATGTTGTACAATAGACGTCTTTCTGGGCTGTATTGTCTATGACCCTACGTTACTTCTTAAGACTGTCTTTGGATTCGCATAGGCCATGCAAGCAATGAACACCAGTTTATGTATGATTTGTCTTTGTTTGTGTTTTAAATCTCGTATTTTCACCGCCATTTGTACCTTTATTAAGCGTTATGACATTATGACCGCGTCATGAATTTTTAGACCTGTCATTGGGTAGGTCACAGACACCTACCTAAGTATAGTAATACAAGTATCACAGAGGAAGATAGTTTCTTATATGGGGTAGGTTGACGTGCACGCGACCCTTTGTCATTTGAGTTCTACAGTAACTACAGGACGAATCGTATCATATTTGCATCAAAGATTACAAGAAGTAAACGTAAAAACCATATGAATATGTAATGGTATAATTATAGTACCAACCGTGCTCTTTGATCTCACTAGACTGCTCTGAAAAATAATTCATTTGGAAAAGTTGGCGTACAGACAGCAAAAGAGATACTACCCAGCGCACACACTTATCTAAGACTCACGGGTGAGTGATTGATGATATGAATAGTAGTTTATGCTACAAGGGCGCAAAGGAATAAATTACGAGGACGATTTAAAACACGAGCGCAGCGAGTGTTTTATACGTAACCGAGTAATTTATTGCTCTTACGCCCGTGTATCATACTACGTTTTTCAATGCATAGTGTGAGGAAATAAAACAAATATAATCTTGTGAACTTTAAATTATAATTGGCTCCAAAGGACTGTATCCAGAGCCGTTAAACAGTGGAAAAAAAAGTATTACATTTATGGTACACAGGAAAGGCTGCAGGTTAGCCAACTATTTGTAAGTAAATAAAAAAAAAAAATAATAAAGCCCTAGGGCAAAATAATCGACTTTCTGTTCGGTTTTGATGCATAAAAAGTGGGCTTTTGCGAGCACTTGCATTGAAAAATACTTAATAAATAGTGCATGTGTGTGACCAAGTATTTCACATCTCAGCTATCGCTCACGTGTGGGTCTTAGGATCAAAGTGTTTGCGCTAGGCCTTCTTACTTATCTCCTTTGCTGTCTGTACTCGGTAATTATCGTACCGTATTACCGAGTTATAATGATATCTGATACCATTAAACTCTGTAACTCGAGGCGGTAAATTTTTTAATATATCTTTCTGTTTGGGTCTTATTTTGAAAATGAACTGTACGGACACCAAAATATAGATGTATATATTTATTTACTTCTAAAAATACCCATGTATAGAAAATACACCATAATTGTTTCATTTATACTTGTGTCAGCGAGTCGTGGCAAAGCGGTCCATTCACCCATCAGTATTGTGAAGTTTGATACTTAATTTTGTAAAACGATACTTCCGACTTGTATGACTTGCATGCAACTACATGATTATCGTGGTACAAGGGGTCAGGTCACGAACGGTCTTGACCGAGGAATTATACATCTAGGAAAACAAATTAGAAATCACTATATTTTCTTCTCGCGATTTCGCCGGTGCATCTTGGCTACTGAAAAACTTTATCTTTGTGCTAGCGAGAGAGAATCGCAAGATTTTCATTTAATTTTAATCATGAAATTTGTTTAACAAAATGATTGGCGTCGTGGTGAAAATGAAACATGTTTTAATGATTTATAAATTAGATTGATTTTTAATCATAATATAATATTATTGTATATTTCTAAATGTTTATTACACGATTTGCACATGGCATAAGACAAAACAACATTACTTAAAAATTTATATTTTGGGGTTCAGGTCAAAACAACTGCTGTAAAGTACATCTTGATTAAGACAAAACTTTTACGCGTAAAGAAAAAAAGATACAAGGTATTTTAAGAAAAAATATGTTATCATTGCTTTTATTTTACTTACATCCATGATTGCCGCGATTTTACACAGTTTTGAGATACGCGAGTTTGTTTTAATTAGAGCTATTAGAAATCTAATTCAGCAACATTTCGGTAGAACCCGACCCAATTTAAATGGAATATTGTGGTAATTAAATTGCATGCTGGCGAGGTGTACCGATTTTAATACTACAATTCTGACAGAATTGTACAATAATCTTTTTTTGTAAATGTGGGGGGAATGACCCGCTTTGCCGCGTCTCGGTAACACGAGTATACTATTTATTTATTATCACTTGACTATAATAAGATAAAGTAATTTTATGAGTGAGATTGTGTCTTTAACACGTCGTGTATGTTATTAGAATAACACAATTTTCAGATATAGTTTTGACGCATTCTACAAAGTTGGAGTAGGAACTGTCAATGAAAGCTTAATATTGTAAATTAATTAATGCCTGTAGCAAAGCTAGTATGTGGTCCTTTTTGAGATTTTAGTCTGAAAATTGTTGTAATTTGGTGAAGCCAATAATATTTATAAAGTGTATAAGTAATCAATCTTGTATAGATGGAAAGTTGCCATAACATTATTATTTAATATCAGAGTAAAATTTTCAAATACATTTTTTATTGTACGAAAAAAACATATTTTTGGCTTCACCTAAACAATATTAGACATTTCGAGCCAGTTTTTATGATTGTAATAAATTAATGCATGAAATAATACAATTTGCGATAGTGTACTATTCATACAGTAGCATGTAAAAATATAGTATAAGTCAAAACATATAAAAAGTAAGCGTTGTAAATATCCCGACAAATAAATTATTGTATTTCGTAATAAAATAATCAATCAGCTATATTTTCGTTTTCGTATACTCGATATCGTGAAATCCATGCGAGAAACCAACTTTTATTTGCCCTAAGCAAAGTTTAGTTTACTTATGGCAACAAAAAAGGCGTTGTTTTCAGCTTCTCTGCTAACAAACAGGTCCTCTAAAAAGGCCGTTTTGCATTAATCACAATATGATTCTGTTCTAATGCCGTCTTTTTTGCACGCGTGGAAAAACTTTGACTCATCATTTTATTATTCACCCAAGTCGGCCTTTTTAGATCCCCAGCTCTTGATCACGACAGTATCAATACAAATAACTCTTCACCGCAACCTCCAGTGATCATATTTGTGCTCAATCAATCGGCTTGAAGCCAAAATCACTTATTTTTGCAAAATTTTATATCTCGATTGCGCACAGTCTCACTTCATTGCAGTCATGAGTCGTTTTGTTTTCAAAATAAACATTGTACAAAAAATGTTTCCAAAACATCATTTTACAGGTGCGTAGGTAGCAGTAGCATCAGGTTACAATAATTTATGTGCAATACAGTTACTGAATGCTACCGCATTGCCTACGTCATATCATTGGTTGGTATCAGTTTGTTTTTACACCAATCAACGCATGTTTTTTTTAAGATTCATGCAAAAGGTAACAACAGAATGTGAAGTCAACAGTTTATTTACTTCTAATTTTTTTCACAAGTATTATCTAGCGGCATCTAATTACGTCTCTATACAGTCCAAAAAGCTAAATTTGATGAAACACCCATCATAATAGCTGTCAGTATCCATCCATCACCGACATAATATCGCCTCGTTTTTCGCAAAGTTTAGCAAGTCGTATAATTTTCATCTATACTGGAAATAAAAAAAGAGAGAAATACAGACGTCGTTCATGTAAAGAAGACTAAGTGAATACACTTTTCTAAAAATAAACAGTTACCGTTTCATGAAAAACAGTTTTTACCTGAAACCATTTCACAAATTCGGCGCTTTTTGAATATCTCGCCATCTTGCACCTCTTGATGAGAGATGGGTCGGAGTGCGGTGTGGGGGGCGAGGGAAACATAAAAGTTTCATTGAGATCAAAGCCATCAGGACGTCACAAACACCTAAAGCATTTACATGGCAGCTGAGTGGGATGAACCACCTTAAAATCACCTTCTTGACACTGACCCTCAGAAAACATTGCTCTGAGCACTGCGGCCTTAGCACTATAAAATTGTGCACGTACGGAGTGCTGTTATATGATTAATAAATAAGTTTATATACCTATATATATACATATATACACATATATATATACTAGATAAAATAACATGAAATGAATTTGAGATATATTTCGCGCCCTATCTTGGGTCCGGCATCAGTCACAATTTAACAAATAAGGCAATAAATACATGAAAAATATTATTATATAAGGTCTTTCAATTTAAATTGAAAGTAATTTAGGAGGTGATTCAGTATCGTTAATACATCACATTCCACTGCAAAGCACTTTTTTTGCGCGAACTTTTTTTTCACTTCTCAGTACAAAGTGGTCCGATCAGCTGACTCAGTTTGTATGGATAGGTAAAGAAAAAGTTTGCGCAAAAAACAGTACTTTGAAGTGGAATGTGATGTATTAACGATACTGAATCACCTCATAAATTACTTTCAATTTAAATTGAAAGACCTTATATACCAGGTTTCGCCTACGAAAATTACATGTTTGACATTCAGCAACACTGCATAGCAATCTCTAAAAATAGAGGTTTTTTTCCCCAGTTCCTAGGTTTTTGGTATGGTGATCAGAATTTACAGAAACACCTATAGATTAGTAGGTAACACATTTTAAAATTATGAAATCAATAGATTTAGGATGTGCGACCTTCTTTAAGGCCTGGTCATGGTACACACCAATCCTATTGAGTGATTTTAACTTATTAATTATTGCCAGAAAGTCTACACTCACTTCGTGCGATGCGGGCACGCATAATCTGTGAATTTTCAAGGTTATTCTGGATATTCTGAAAAAGTATTTGATGTAGGAATTTTTTTCCTGACAACGCAAAATAAACCATGTTTTCGTGTTATAACAGTTTAATAATTTCAGGCATAAAACTAAGCCACTTAGACATAAAACGTTTTTTTAATTAAAAAAAGGCGTCATTTTCAAAAATAAAATCTATCGAATGAAATGTGTCCAATGAGGTCTTGGTAACGGAAAGGTGTGAAAAAACGGGTCCAAATTTTACATTGATCAGGTAAGTAGTTGACTCATTATATTTAACCACAAACGGTTGAAATACCAAAGGCAAGGCCTTAAGCACAGACACTAAGGCTGTTGCCACGTGATTGCCATTGATATCTGTGTCTCCGGACCACTAGTACCATTGAACAGTACCATCAATGGTACAAGTGGCACTGATTAGTGCCACTAGTATACCATTGATGGTACAAATGTTCGTGGTCTAAGAATCTCTGAACAATACTATTATGATATCTTTCGCTATAATACAGACTTTGCCTGTACGCTTCACATACCTAAGCTTGTATTATTAAATGTTAAATATCTAGTATTATTATAATATAATAATAGCAAATATTCAATATATAATACAATTATATCAATCATTATTATATATAGGAATATAATATTAAATGTCTGTGGCTTACTTATACAAATAATAATATTGCTGTAAGCTATTTAGATAATCTTGGCCCGTAGCATAGTGTTTAATCGCGCGCGATGCCACTAGTGAATCACAAGTGCAAGGGGCGTGACGTACTGTTTAATCGCAAAAACATCGTGCCACACTCTTCACACTTGTGATTCAAATAAGTCGCATCGCGCGCGATTAAACACTGTGCTACGGGTGCAGGTATACGAAGAAGGTCGCTAAACCAGAACCTGCCACTACCTACCCACCCACCGCCCGCCATTGCAGCGTTGCGATTTCTATGAATCGGCACATCTCATCCAATAAACTTCTTGGAGACATCCGATCCGCTCAGCTTTCGTGGATGCTGTCTCCCCCCTCTACGTCAGCGAACCAAAGAGGTTTCTTGGACAGTTTCCTGAATACGTGCCTGGGGTGCTTATAAAATATAAGTTAAATAAAGTAAGTGTTGGTTAGTTGTACCAAGCTGTTTTGAGATATAAAACATTCGGCATAATATTAAATGAAAATATTTATTATTTTTAAACACTTCAATCTCGTACGGTTCCGTTCAAGATGAATCAAAGTTCTCATAGAGGAATGTCGCTTCTTTATGAAGTCTTATTAATTAATGTCATCTTTGACGTTTTGTAGGATAAGTAAACAAGGCCAATCCTACCGCGTTTTAGAAAATTTTCATTATTTTTGTATTAATGTAAAGTAAGATTCTTGTTTTTCTAGTAACTTTTATCGTGTTTAGATGTATTTTACGGATAAATGTACACGTATTTATTTTGGTGAGTGTATATACTTAAATTTCCATGTATTTATTTTGGTGAGTATTTACACCTGGGTCTTTATTAAATCTATAACCGCAATTTGGTAATTCAATTAATATTAGAATCATTCATTTATTTTACACACTGGCCGTGGATTCCATTCCTAACAGGGCAGACTTAGTTACTATACTATAAATCCAGAACCCTAATAGGCATCCTGCTTATGGGAAATATAGCAATGACTATGTATTGTATCCACGCATATCCAGCACCTTCTTTTACGTCCTTCGTTCCTCGGGCACAAAGATTAACAACTACTATCTGGCGTAACCGTTACAATGCATACTGCTATAAACTTGTAAATTTCTCGTGTTTTAAATTAGAGGATATTTTAAACATACATTTAATTTTTCAGTTAATCATGTTACTCCAGACCTCAATCATAGCTTTATCTACAATAGTGTTTGTGAAGTCAATGAACCAAGATGGAGATGACGAAAGATACTGCTCCCAGAGATACCGGCGGCTGTGTCAGGGGAAAGGAGTGCACGTTGGCTGCCAGTATCCTATTGTAAATCTTTTTGATAATTATATATCCTTTCTCCTTCACTCTCTATTTATGCTTCTTCAACATCTGCTTCCGATTTAACGTTTGTATAGGTAACGCGCGAGTTGAATGCAGTCGGGGCACGGAGAAAAAATATTTTTACAATACTACCAGATAGTTTTGTAAAAAACACCTAGTTAACAAAAACAGAATGATGTTATGTTAACTTGAATTATTGTATACATTAGATTGTTCAAGTAAACTGGACAATAAATATAGACGTCACATATAGTACAGTGTTTTCTGTTTAAATTAACTATATTCAGGTTTAAGGAACCAGAATATTTTCTCGGTGGGGGCTGTGGCAAAGGGCGGAATATCTTCATCCTTTGTCCGCACGTACAGTGTAGTGCTGCGCTTACCATCTTTCGCACTTTTGTTAATCGCGTCGTCAGTACTAAACCGCGTCTTCGTGTTGACATTGATTTAAAAAAATACCGATAATCGTACCTAACTCAAAAAACGTGTTTTTGTTCATACTTAAACACGGAAAATCACGTAATAATTTTGTTTTATTTGTATAAGAAATAATAAATAAACGTATGATTAAATATTATCTTACTTTATGATTATTTTTACGGGATGTAAAATGTTAAATTCAAAGCAGCACTTTTTGTTTTATTGTGAGTTATCGACATGACAATCACTGAGCACTAACGCATCCTTCTTCAGTAGATTTGCGAACCACAGTGATACCATAAAATGTCATATCCCTTTCGTCAAAATATTACACGTACAGTACAGTAAACATTTTCGATCTTATTAGCTCTGCAGTAGAAGCGAATTTAAATATCGCAATGGTTGTATAGAATATCACCATATTTCATTAATATAATTTTCAATGTCTTGAAACACTTGAAAACAATTAAAAACTACGCAACTGATAGACTAGGTATAAAGCTGTGAATGCCAGAACGTTTTGCTTTGTTTCAGCCAGGTAGAGGTGAAGCTTGTGAAAATTACACAGAAATCGATTTCAATGCAGCCCTCCGGCATTTTGTTACACATTACATAAACAAGTAAGAAGACTTTACATCGAATCTATCTTTGTTACAAACTGATGTTATTGACTGACACAAGTATATGCCGCCATTTTCAATTTCTTTCTTTAATTGCACGGGCTATATTTAAACGGTCCTCCAAGAAGTTTATGAAGGACAAAACTACTTCTTTCCTGACTGCCGACCATTCTCTGACGCCAGTGATGACAAACACGTTACCAATTTTTCGCCTCTTGGCAACGAGTTTTGCTCACTCTCACCCAGCATCTCGTCATCATTCACCAGTTTTTCTTCGTGACCCCCAAGAAACAGGTTATCTTTTTTTTTTATTTTTTATTTTCGCAAGGCGTTGTTTCTTACAGATTAAACTTTCCTTCTGAAGATTTGTCTGCCTACTCCAACCATTCCAATATCCATTTCAAGTAGGCTCAAATTTAACACCATATTCGGCGGAGAGCCACCAGTGCCCCATAAGTGCCCCGCCAGTGAAAATTTATTAAAAAATGCCCACCATATCGCGCCTCCTTTCGCCTACAGACCTTGATAGCATCGCGCACGATGAGTTTATCAGCTAATCCATTCTTCTTTTATGATTTTAGACGTCGTCAAAAAGTAGCTGCGGGTCAAGAGAGAGTGCGAGGTGGTGTCCTGTTACCCAGGCCTGAAGTTATGATGTTTGTTGTGAGTTGAAAATATTGGAAAACATTTGCCTGCTGAGAACTATCTGTCTCTGAAAGTACTGTTTCAGGCCAAAGTCACAAATACATAAATTTGTAATAGTTAGATATAATGTAATCACATTTAGAGCTTTATTGATATTGTTCTATGCAGATTAAAATCGAAACCCTGGGTCGAATTAGTTATCTTAGGAGATTTGAGATTGCAAGTTTGAATACTCCAGACAGTGAATGACCCAAATAGCGCCCCTCCCCCGTTAATTTAATTAAGAAAATGAATCTTTCGGAGGTCACAGGCATCTATCAGATTTGTCTAGTTAATTCTTTGACTTTATTATTTTTGACTTATACCAGACGGTCTGTAGAACGCTTGACTCTCAATCTTAGGATGTCGATCGGGGCTGGTTCGACTCTTGCCGGTCCAGCATGCACAAATTTTTCGAGATTTGTAGTTTGTAGCACTTGCTGAAAGGTGAAAGAAAACACTGTAAGGTAAAGCCGTACGCCCTGAAAAGCGTGTATTTGTGCCTGAAGTACGGCCACGAGGCTCACCCTCTATCACGTTGGACGTAAAAATCTTCGATGAAGAGTTGTAGTGACAGCCTAAATTCGGAAACATCATTGACCAAAGAATATAGTACTCTTCCATTTAGGTTGCGTTCCTAATGCCTGGGTAAATGTAAACTGTCAAAGTGAATTTTACATAACCGAGAATGGTACCGATTCGGTTAAGCACATCTTACCTTATTTGACAGGACTAAACTTAATTTAAGCGCTCTGTCCTTGTCTTTTCGATAAAGAAAGAAAAAGACAGGACGCTTAAAATAAGGTTAGTTCTGTCAAATAAGTTAAGACGTGTTATGCCGAATCGATACCAATGTTTATTTACTTTACGTTTTCACTCGGGTGGTTGTGGAACGGTTGACAGTTAAATTTTACATTTAGCCGGGCGTTTAGGAACGCAACCATGATAATGTGTCGTGAACACAGAACACTTACTTACACTACGTCTTTTTTGTTTATGGTGTTGTAAATGTACAAACATCACCTATGTTTAGTATGTATTTCAGGACTGGGGTAACGAGTTGGCGTATCTAGCGCAACGGCTTGCTGATCAGTGCCTGTTCATGCACGATGAATGCAGAGCCACCTGTAAGTGATGTACCTCTTCAACATTGTCAGGACTGGGGTAACGAGTTGGCGTATCTAGCGCAACGGCTTGCTGATCAGTGCCTGTTCATGCACGATGAATGCAGAGCCACCTGTAAGTGATGTACCTCTTCAACATTGTCAGGACTGGGGTAACGAGTTGGCGTATCTAGCGCAGCGGCTTGCTGATCAGGAGCCCAATTATACTATTCTATGAAAACCGCGTGCAGTTCACACGTTCAGTTTTTCTGAAAGACAAACATGTTATTTTCGTTTTGATATTTTGATTTATGTTTTGGTGATTATTTAAGTATATTGTGTATTCTTGTCAATAAAACACATTCTTGGTAACTGTTCCACTTTTATATGTATATTACACTAGCGACCGGTTTCGTTATAATAACATCGTCAGGCTATTGGATACGAATCATGAGATGGAAAATTTATTTCGTCTTTGTTTACATTTGTGATGTAACGACAAGTATCAATTTTATATTGTGTATTGTTTGACTATGATATGTACACCGCCTTCGCCTTCTCATTGTTCCAAAACATCTTACACCCAAAGATCTGGATTAAATCGCTATAAGCGATAAGACCGCCCGCTGTTGCCTTAATCTACTAAATTCATTGTTTGCCCTTTTCTATTGTTTTTTTTTTTTTGGTGCACAATTAAAGAGTATGTTGTTTATTGTTTTTCCTCTAGTACGGTATCCATACGCGGGACAAGCTGTCGGCGAAGTGAGATGGCGCAAGGTCGGCTACTCGGACCATCTCATGGTGGAGCGGGCGATAAGACGCGTGCTGGACGCGTGGTGGGGCGAACGGAGACGAGTTGATCCGCACCAGTTGACGGGGCCTTTTAGGATCAGTGGTAGGTCAGTATTACATTCACGGTCAACTGTTTCAAGATGGCGCAAGGCCTTACGTTACCTATGGTAAGCTCTTGAGTAACCTATGTTACCATAGTAGTGTCGCAGGATAATAGCGAAAGACGTTATTTAGCTAAGACCCCGGGAATTTGGCTAAGGTCGCAGATATCGTTTGAATGAGGATTTTAGGCTTTAAAATTTTGGTCAAATTCCAGACCCACCAATAACATAATCCTTCAGCGCAGAAGTGGAGCGACTACCATACATAACTTCCTTAGTTTTTTTTTATGACCACTCAGAAATCCTTCAGTTTTTACCTGCCGGCATTGACTTAAAAACCATGGACATCGGGTCCGCGCTCAAAAGTGTCCGAACCAAAAGAGACTGAAAACGACAAAAGAGACTGAATCGCGCGCCAGTCAAAGACTATATAAAACCACTTCGGCGCCAGTCTTCGATTGTTTGAGCGTCGAACTACACTTCCAACATGTCATGTTGTGTTGTGTTTCTATCTTATTTGCATTGAGCTAAGGTTGAAAGATATAAAAATTAATAATCACCGAGCTCTTTAATTGTAATGGTTTTACGACTTTTTACGAGCTACGAACGCAAAATATCTCCTCTCCTTAAATTGATTGTGGAAAACATTTCTTACAGCAGTACAGGCAAGGTCTATTTTCCTATAATCATGTTTTGACTCTTATCTTATTCTTCTTTTGTTACGATGTTTTTCGTAAATTTTGTACTATGTCCATGGTTGGTAAGTCAATGCCTGCCGGACTTTAGCCAAAGTTTCGGAGTTTTCGCCAAGTTACGTTTTTTATAATTATCCTGCGATGTTAGTATAGTTTTATAGTTATCCTTTAGATTCCACCTGCAACACGGGTTTATGTAATAATGTGTGTATGCAGAAGAAAACCCAATCGTGAGTTCAGTCAATAGAGTTGGGTACTCAGCGCTACCAAAAAAAATCTTTTTAGCTTGAGTTACGTCTATTTATCACGATAAAAGATTTTTTCATATTTATATTTATGAATTATTGTTGTTCAATAATTATGTCCCCTCATTTTAACTTATTTTAAGCTGTCGGGTCGTGTTTTTGGTTTCTTTCATGTTTTTTTTTCCATTATTTTCAGCAATATCTCAGTCGGACGGCTCTCAATATCTCAGTCGGCCGGCTCTCAATATCTCAGTCGGCCGGCTCTCAATATCTCAGTCGGCTGGCTCTCAATATCTCAGTCGGCCGGCTCTCAATATCTCAGTCGGCCGGCTCTCAATGTCTCAGTCGGACGGCTCTCAATATCTTAGTCGGACGGCTCTCAATATCTCAGTCGGCCGGCTTTCAATACCTCAGTCGGATGGCTTTCAATACCTCAGTCGGATGGCTCTCAATATCTCAGTCGGCCGGCTCTCAATATCTCAGTCGGCCGGCTCTCAATATCTCAGTCGGCCGGCCCTCAATATCTCAGTCGGACGGCTCTCAATATCTCAGTCGGCCGGCTCTCAATATCTCAGTCGGATGGCTCTCAATATCTGTCAGATGGCTCTCAATATCTTAGTCGGACGGCTCTCAATATCTCAGTCGGGCGGCTCTCAATATCTCAGTCGGCCGGCTTTCAATACCTCAGTCGGGTGGCTTTCAATACCTCAGTCGGATGGCTCTCAATATCTCAGTCGGCCGGCTCTCAATGTCTCAGTCGGCCGGCTCTCAATATCTCAGTCGGCCGGCTCTCAATATCTCAGTCGGCCGGCTCTCAATATCTCAGTCGGCCGGCTCTCAATATCTCAGTCAGCCAGCTCTCAATATCTCAGTCGGACGGCTCTCAATATCTCAGTCGGCCGGGTCTCAATATCTCAGTCGGCCGGCTCTCAATATCTCAGTCAGCCGGCTCTCAATATCTCAGTCGGCCCGCTCTCAATATCTCAGTCGGTCAGCTTTCAATACCTCAGTCGGACGGCTCTCAATATCTCAGTCGGCCGGCTCTCAATATCTCAGTCGGCCCGCTCTCAATATCTCAGTCGGCCAGCTCTCAATATCTCAGTCGGCCGGCTTTCAATACCTCAGTCGGACGGCTCTCAATATCTCAGTCGGCCGGCTCTCAATTTCTCAGTCGGCCGGCTCTCAATATCTCAGTCGGCCGGCTCTCAATATCTCAGTCGGCCCGCTCTTAATATCTCAGTCGGCCAGCTCTCAATATCTCAGTCGGCCAGCTCTCAATATCTCAGTCGGCCGGCTTTCAATACCTCAGTCGGATGGCTTTCAATACCTCAGTCGGATGGCTCTCAATATCTCAGTCGGCCGGCTCTCAATATCTCAGTCGGCCGGCTCTCAATATCTCAGTCGGCCAGCTCTCAATATCTCAGTCGGCCGGCTCTCAATATCTCAGTCGGCCAGCTCTCAATATCTCAGTCGGCCAGCTCTCAATATCTCAGTCGGACGGCTCTCAATATCTCAGTCGGCCGGCTCTCAATATCTCGGTCGGACGGCTCTCAATATCTCGGTCGGCCGGCTCTCAATATCTCAGTCTCAGTTCATGATCTGGTTGGCCATATCGTATTTCTGTTAAAATTGGGAGGGTCGCCTCGCTCCGCTCCGCTTCGCTCAACTCTCCAAATGTATTTACATGTAAACCTAACCGCACCTATCTTTTTGAAATATTTTTGATTTCATACTTTACGATCTGCCCAACCAGATCATGAAATGGTCAATTCTACGATATGGCCACGACATATATGTTATGTATTTTGATAGAGGAGCAGTGTGGGGCCACTTCAGTCAGCTGGCGGTGTGGTCCCTGCGCGCGGTCGGCTGTGGCGCCGTCATACATGGTTCTGTGCACGCCAAGTTGCTGCTCGTCTGTGACTTCTCACACACCAATATGCTCGGGCAGAGCACCTTATTGGCCGGTACGTTGCACTTAGTTTTAGCTACTTATTCTGTCACATTAAACAATCAGACTTCAATGAAAAAACCGGTCAAGTGCGAGACAGACTCGCGTACCTATGGTTCCGTAATTCGACAGTTTTGGGAATTTTGTCATTTTGTTTTCGTAAATTTCTCAACCGCTATATTTTTCCTGTAGTCTTTACGTAAGCACATATACATAATATAAAATCATAAACTAGATTATTTTAGTTTTAAAATTTGTATCACACTAATGTAAATTCGGAAAACTGTAGGTCAATTTAATTGTTAAGATGACTTACTGTATTATGTTTATGTGTGACTGTTGGTTTTCGCAATAAAAAAATTAAAAATACATTGAAAAATAAGGGGCCCTTAATAACAAAACGAACCAATTAAAACGCAATAATAGTAGTTTATGCTACAAGGGCGAAAAAGAATAAATTAAACACGAGCGTAGCGAGTGTTTTAAACGTAACCGAGTAATTTATTGCTCTTACGCCCGTGTATGATACTAAGTTTTTCAATGCATAGTGTGAGGAAATAAAACAAATATAATTTTGTGAACTTTAAATTATGATTGACTCAAAAGGACTGTATCCAGAGCCGTCAAACAGTGGAAAAAAAAGTATAACATTTATGGTACACAGGAAAGGCTGCAGGTGAGCCGACCATTGAAAAAAATAATAAAGCCCTAGGGCAAAATAATCGACTTTTTGTTCGGTTTTGATGCATAAAAAGTGGGCCTTTACGAGCACTTGCATTGAAAACTGTAGTAATCAGTGTCTATGTATGTGTGCGTCTTGTACCTCCTTACGTATGTGTGCATGAGAAGAATTAATAAAAAACAGTTGTGACTGATGCCGGGCCCGAATGGCCCGAAATATATCTCACTAAAATTTAATTTAACTGTTTTCCTATGTAATTATAATAATTTAAAAAACAGTTAGTGATCTGACGACGTTGTTTGAATACATGTCTTGCGACACACAAATATAATACTTTATAAAGGTCTGTTTTCAGGTCAAAACTTAGTGCCATGTCCGGTTGGGACCGCGCGTCGCGTTAAGACAGCTTATGCATTGCTCTGTGTACCAGTGAGTTTATTGCCATTTGTTATTTGTGTTGGTTTGTATGATTCCGTCATAGGCTTACGATGATTTGTTCACTTTTGCTTTGAACATGTAAACAATCTTAATGTGATCTTACCGCGTTTTAGTGATAAACTTGTAATAAGTGGAGGTATTACTCGTAGATTATCAAACAAAAAAGGACATATGCATCATGCAATGATTGCAGCGATGCAGAACAAAAATTGTGAAATCGAAAGCCACTATGGTAATCATTGATGACGTCGTTTTACTCGTGTCGCTTTGTCCTCTACATAGCGAGAGTTTCGCGAGAGTGTAGAGTGGCCTTCAGTTAAGAAAATTTACTTCTTATATCGTCTTATCTCCTAAAACTTGACGGCTTAGGAACATTTTGAATAAATTATTAACTGCTAAGTCTATGTAAATGACATCAAAAATAGTTGGGCATATCATGACCTGCCTGGGAATAACATATTTGTGTTAAAATTAGGAGGGTCGCCTCGCTCCGCTTCGCTCGGCTCCCCAAATGTAAACGTAACACGCTCCGCTCGTCGTCGCACCTATTTTTTGTCATTTAGGGAAACATTTTCGATTTCATAATTTAGATCTGCCCAATTCTACGATCTGTCCACGACGTATGTATATACGAGTTAAACTGCGTAAACTTACGCGCTTAAGGCCATCGCAAATTATATAGCCAAAATATAGCAAGAGTATAAACACAAAATATTGCAGGTTATACATTCAAATTATATTTTCGTACCTGAGAACTCAAAATTTAGATCGACAACAATCACTTTTATTGTCAAATCGTATACCATACCATATTACCTATAATGTGGTATGGTAAACGTATTACCGGATTACTTTTTTTACTTGTGGATTAGTTTTAAACGAATAAATAGTAAACTTACAAAATAAATACATTTTCACGCGTGGCTCCGTGACCTCAGAAATTGTGCAATACGAAGTTCAACCTAGTTAGAGCAAGAGCGAGAATTGGGGGTTGACAAGGCTTTTAATCGTGATGCGTGCGTGACATTTCGCATGTGATGTGTACGACGCACGTGCCACGCTGCGCGCCGTCAACCAGCCGTCCACTAGTACAAAAATGTCACTTACTTAACAAAATTTAAAGCTAATATTTCAATGCTTTACTTTGAGGTGGTCTGGTGCCGATCCGTTGTAATTTGCGACGACCCTTACTGAGTCATAATAGTAGTTTTCCCTGGATATTTTCAGTTTTAAGTTTTGATTTAATTTTAGCTGGTCCGCAAGAGGACAACTGACCGCGTAGATGCACAAGACGACGACAAAAGTAGTTACGACGCATTCACTAAAGACTGGCAGATTGACGACGACGTGACTGAAGATTATGACGATATGCACGACGACACACTTGAAGTGAATATCAAAAATGGTCGTACGAGGCCCCCCACAGGGAATAATGAAGTCGAACTTCTAAGCAAGTAAGTCGCAGACTTGTAACATTAACATTGTCTTGTAACATTGTCTCTCTCTTTGTTATCTATTTGTGTTGATTCGGTGTAACACGTTTTAACTTATTTGACAGGACCAAACTTAATTTAAACGTTCTGTCTTTTTCTTTCTGAATAGAAAAGACAAGACGCTTAATAAAGGTTAGTCCTGTCAAATTAATTAAGTCTTGTTACACTGAATTGACACAATTGTGTATTTTTACAACAAAGACAAGTATAAGGATTTATGGTACTCACTCATATATTTCACAAACACATCAGTTTAAAGGTTGTAGTATGCTTCTTCAGATATAGCAAGGTACGTTCTTATAACGATAAATCAATGGAGCTGTCAACTGTATTTTGTCGCGTCGAAAAAATATCAGCATAACATTGAATCCACGAATAGGTAGTTTTCGGAGGTGTTTCTTGTGTCGACTAAACAGTACGTACACTTGGAAACCCACTTTTATCCGATGTTTACGCTCAATCTTGGGGTGGTGCACGCAGCGCTGTTCTTCGAGCACAAATATTGACTGTTTTTCCGGAATGGGTAGAGTTCATATCTTTAACATCTTTTAGTTCTAACGGGATAGGATATTCAGTGTCTTCGTCTGAATTATACATAATAATATTAATAATTATTATAATCAGGTAGTAAAACTATGTATTTGCAGGTTAGTAAAAAAATGAGAAAAAATAATTATTTATGTGGGTATTTTTCTTTGGAAAAGTCGTTCAGCGCGTCCAGCAATTCAATCAATTTTTTATTCAGTAAAAACAACAATGTGTAGTTACACAAAGTGGCTGCAGCACAGCTTATAATGGGCAATGCGCAATTGTGAATTGTCAATGAGGGCTACTATCGACGTCAGGTGGCGCCACTGAGGCGACAGGTATAGAGAAACGTCAAATGCCCGCGAAACGGCGAAAGCTATGGCTTTTTATCAGTTATTTGTGTATTAGTCGACATAAATTCATAGTTTCAGGTTTATTATTCAAGGTACGGTGCAATGAAAGTAAATGAATTAAGATTAGAGCTAAAGAAAAGAGGGACTAAAACAAAACTTAAGTCCTCCTTTCGTTTTGGAACATAATGGAACTGCACATCATTGCGGCATTGTTTATTCGCATTTAAGAAAGAAAAAAAAATAATATTATATGGATAAGCAAAACAAAAAATCGAACTTCTATGTAAATCTAACCTAACAAACCTTTGACATATACCTTACGTGCCAGTGGCGCCAACTGGTGGCCTTTGTAAAAGTAGACCCCATTGTCTCGTCAGCGAATATGTATATTTTGCATTTCTGCACAAAGATTGTTACTGCACCACTCTTTTTATTATACTATTCACATGCATTATGTAGAAGAGAGGTCCCGTTACAGATCCAGTAGCCATTGCGTATTTGATGTCACCGAGCCAACATGATCCTCTATTTTTACGTGTATTTTTCTGTTTTTAAGATATTCTTTGAACCATTCATTTAATTTTCCTCTTAGCCGGAGTTGTTCATTAAATTTAGTAACATTTTGTGATCTAAGGATCTGTAAATGAAATATGTTTTATTTAAAAAGTTGCTTTATATTTACACCCAAAATTTTACTGTAGTTAATAGACTCATAATACATTATAGAAGTACAAAGGGGGTGTAACAGATTACAGGATGCTGATGCCGAGCTCGACTGTGGAGGTACCATCGTCTTACTTGGAGACCCCCTCGAAGTAATTCGGGGGAGAGTAAGAGGACAGCTCACAGGCTAAATACCAGGAGGCCCACCATGCCTGGGACCGGTGGATGGCGGTATATCCATCCCTGATAGCCGGGCCTTATATTCAACAGACTGGTGATGGGCAGCGGCGTCACTGGTACGAGGATTCCGGCACTGCGCTCACCAACCCGCCTGCCCAGCGTGTGTGAGTATGGGCAATTCTTCCAGGATGACCGCCGGAAGTGGCAAAATCCTGGAAAGGCTTATGTCCAGCAGTGGATGAACTAGGCTGATGGATGGATGGATTATAGAAGTAATACATATACCGCAACTCAATATCTATTTATGCCAGTATTCACTATTATCTCACAACGCGACGTCAGGCTTGGTTTTAAAGTGCGCGTTCCTGCTCCCGTGTTTGCGCGTCCGCAATGTGTGTGAGCGGGAGCGCGCTTCAGAAACGTACGTTTACGTGCACACACTACTACATCAAGCCTGACGTCGCGTCGTGAGATAAAAGTACTGTAAGTATTTAATTCAATTTCCACTTCTTCTTTATACTTCAGACCGCAATCCAAAATGAACCCAGGCCGCTCATCAACTGAACTCAAAACTTGGAAGCCACCTCACCGATCCCGTTTAGAAACATCAACATACGATTACCTAATAAAAAAACAGAAAAATCAACCAATTGAAGACCAGATTCCCCCCCCAGATGTCATTCACATCCATGGTCCAGATCATGATTCTGTATCGCATGAGTTTTTCAATAAACGTAGAAACAATACGTACATACCGGCAACTGTTGATGTCGGACAAGATCGTATACAAGTAGAATATACACGGAGAGTACCGGATTCTCGGAGAAAAGACCCTCCCGTTTCTAAAGATCGAAGGTATATTATCTAAGTTATATTTCAATGCATGTGCTCGTAAAGGCCCAGTTTCTATGCATCAAAACCGAACAGAAAGTCGATTATTTTGCCCTAGGGCTTTTTTTTTTTTTTTTTAATTTGTTTGCAATGGTTGACTAACCTGCAGCTTTTCCTGTGTACCATAGATGTTATACTTTTTTTTTCCACTGTTTAACGGCTCTGGATACAATCCTTTTGAGCCAATCATAATTTAAAGTTCACAAGATTATATTTGTTTTCATTTCCTCACACTATGCATTGAAAAACGTAGTATGATACACGGGCGTAAAAGCAATAAATTACTCGGTTACGTTTAAAACACTCGCTACGCTCGTGTTTTAAATCGTCCTCGTAATTTATTTCTTTGCGCCCTTGTAGCATAAACTACTATTTTGTGGAGGATGGTTATGTTAGGTAACAAGTAAACATGGGTACTTGATCCCGTACTCCTTTTTGTCACGACCGGCTTTGGTTTTAAAACTTCTAGCACGAGACATAGATATGATTAATATTTATGTATGTATATCGTACTAGAGAGATTTTCCCCAATTTCCGACTTTCTTGATTCGTGAAGGTATCGTCTGCCGTGCATAAATAATAGGATAACTCTAATTATTTTAAGCTCATAGGTCTTTCGTGTGAATTCAATACTGTTTGATGGTCCGTAAAAGCTTCGGACACAAAAAGAGATGCTGTAGCTGGGCGCGTGATGGTAGCGTGGTAGTAGCGAGGCGTGGCGGTCAGACTGGTCGCGACAAACTAAGCGTGGCTGGGGGACCATGTCGCGCTTTACTTGTCATCAATAACTAGAGAACTTATTCCGGTTAAGAGCTAGAAACCTGCCACATACGAACGGACAGACAGACAGCAGAGTGACCTCAAGGCCTTCCATATCAAACGCAAGGAAACGAAGCTTAAACTTATATGAAGTAAAATTAAGCCGAAAACTTGTCTAATTTATTTTATCAGCAGTTTCTACCGAATCCCATACGTGGAAGACCCGAGAGACCAAACGCCCAACGTCGACGATCTTAGAGAAGGGGTCCTTCATGTAGACGGTCCTATGAAAGTGCGGTTTAGAGACAAAGGCGACGCGAGAAGACCGATGACAGAGGAAATTACTATTGCTAACGTAAGTACATTATCTTCGTATTAAGGCGCTACGGAAAAAAATCGACACTATAAGAACGTGCATATCTACTTCAGTAAATAATGTATTATTTTAATAAAATAGTACATTATTTTTGAATTCTTTTTCTAGGGATCTGTTAAAACAGAAACGCGATTGGAGAAATTCGGCTCGATAGAAATATTTATTGAAATGAGGTCTTTTTCGACACCAATTCTCCTGGTTTGACAATTTAGAATAACATATGGACTGCAATTATATTTTATTAGATGGGTCTTAACATTATCTAGGACCTGGTTAAACGAAATTTTGATAGCAACTTTAGTACATTTTATATTAATAAAAGACCGACTTTTTGCTACTTTTCCACGAATCCGTCCCTCTCGCACTGAGGGTTTTTTCGCATATGGAGTAACAGGGACGCTAAAACTTTTACATATCGCCTTAAACAAAGGCGCATCCAACCAACTGACAGGCATTCCTAAGTGCCGAGAAGGGAAAGGCCCTACCGTGCGATTTCGCCAACTAATCAGTGTTTTTGTATAGACTTAACTTCCTTTTACCGGGGATTCCCTATTTCTATCAATTAGCATTGAAAGTTGGTGGAATTAATTTCGAACAAACAAAGTGTCATTGCATCTCTAGGGGTAGTTTCTCTATGCTAAGAAAGAACTGATGTCCACTCAACAATATTAAGAAGAAAGGATGGAAGTGGCTTTATGGTTCATATTCCAAAGTTAATAAGGACTGTAGCACTGCTTGGTCGCTCTCGGGTACGACCAACACCTTCTCTATATCAGGCCTTACAACTGAAATGGCTTTTAGTGATGACGTCATCACTAGTGGTACATGCGATTTTACTATAGGATTTTCAACAACAAATTTTTCATTCCCGTTTTATTTTTAAGCACCTTATTTATTCATAAGAATTAAGAAACTTATTAAATTTGAATTGTGTACATATTTATGTATTATTTTTACAGTTACTACTTTTTTTGTATTAATTATTGATAAAATTTAAAAAAAGTTGTGAAATTGCTTTCTATTTTTTATCCGGTCTGAAACGTCAAATAAGATAAAAGTCAATAAATCTTCCAAACTCACCTAAAGAAATGTCTTCCTTGTACCGCTAGTGATGACGTCACATTTGAGTTGTCAGGCCTGTACAGAATGTACACTGACAGTAGGTGTTGGTACATATTGAAGTGAAATGCAAGCTTGTCAGTTTGACACTGTTCTTTATTCAATGACACATGACATTTGAGTATGCCTACATCAAAGAGGATGCATATATAAAATAACACAACATCTTCCTCCTTGGAAAAATTAAAATGTACATACGCAAATAATATAACATCCTTCTTCTTAAAAAAAAAAATAAACTATTATCCTTTTACAATACAAAAACAAACAAAAAAAATTTTAAACAACCAACCATCACCTTATCTGCAAAAGTAACCTTTCTTTTATTTTTTTATTTATTTGTTTATTATTATTATTATTTTTTTTTTTATTATTCTTAGACAGGCATTTTCTTTTTAAATATATATTTTTTTATTTGTTTATTCATTGGAAGTTTGAATCAAATCCTAATTCAATCATATGTCGTTTGAGTATGCCTACATCAAAGAGGATGCATATATAAAATAACACAACACATATATGTATGTCGTATCTAGACTGCGTATAGTGTGCCGATCAAATTATCTCTCGGATTTAGTCTCGGATATTATAGTTCGTAAGTTAAGATACTGCTAAACTGTAATTTTTATTTCTTATAGGATTTTCTTTCTCATATTCAGTTTTTTTTAGGGTTCCGTACCTAAAAAGTACAAAAGGAACCTTTATGGTGAGACTCCGTTGTCCGTCCGTCCGTCCGTATCTCACAGCCTCATAGCTTTAGCACCGTTAAAGATAAAGACATGAAATTTGGCACAAAAATAGCATTAATTAGCTAATAAATCACGGTGTAGAAAAAAATATGAAACATTTTTAATTGTTCAAAATATTTCCAAAACAAAAGTGAAAAAATGAAAAATATTATTCTAAAAATACAAGCTGGCACTGGTACACCGAAAAATATGAAAAAAAAACCGATTATATATCATAACTGGCCAATTACAGGAAACCTATAGCGATTAAAAAAAATTGAGCATTAATGAGAGATGAGGGACCAAAGTTCTATACCATTGACTGAATAAGCTCTTCAAATATGGTTACACCTTTCTGTTACACGTTGTATATTATAATAATAAATCAATTATCATTTCAATCATGATGATTTTGATTTGTTTTTGTTGTAGGAAAGAAATTTACGACGTAACTGGCAACAAACGAGAAATCGACCAGAGAGGTACGCTTAAAATACTATAAGATTTAAAAAAAATATATATATACAAGGTGAATTTGTAAACATCGTCCAAATTCATACTTGAGCCTTGGTAAGTGATCAGCATCATGAACCAATAACAATTTTTGTAAAATTCATAAAATTAAATTTCGACTCCCCATAGTGATTCACTCAGAACTGGGAGTGAATTACTATGGGAAGTCGAAATCTCATTATACGAATTTCACAAAACATTTTATCGATCCCTGATGCTGATCACTTACCAAGCCTCCAGTATTAATTTGGACGATGATCAAAAAGTCACCTTGTATATGTATTTAAATATATGTATAGTACCTAACGTTAACGAGACTGGAATCCACTATCGGGAATAATATCGTCAAAGTCATTCCTCATTTCTTTAATGGAACTGATTTCTCGCAGGCCCGGCGCCAAAGCTCTGTTCTGCACGACAACGCGAAATTTTAACACCGAAAGACGAAAAACTAGTGCCTTGGTGAGTTTAAACTTAGGTTTTTGTGACTGATGATATTTACTTAGGGCTTGAGGTTTTCTTTTTGGTACGTGGTTGAAAGTATTTTAGGAAACCATGTTATCCAATAATATTGTTTACTTCCGAGACCACAGAAATATTAACATCAATATATTTTCCAATACAGGAGTATGTATATAAACTATTAAATTTCCACATAACAGAAAAAAACGCAGCAATTAATAGTTCTTTGTGCAACAAGAGAGCAAAGTTTTTTTTGTTGCGGGTGCCGAGTTCGAATCCCGAGCAAGCGAAGGATTCTATAATTGAATCACGAGCGTGGTGAAGGATTCAACGGCGCATGAAACAGTATAAATTTGCTCTCGTGTGACACAGACAACTTTTCACCTCACTAGCGAGAAAACACAGATGTAAAGACACCATCTTTTTGAATGAACTTATAAGAATTCAATGTTTTTTTTTTTCTTAATGTTTTCAATGTTTCGCTGAGTGCGCAAATTCGACTTTTGCTCACTGGTTTTGACCAGCAAAAGCGTGCTTTTCGCTCGAAAAGCTCTAGTGAGGTGAAAAGAAATTTTGCTTATCCATTAACGCATTTTTTTTATGGTCCTATGCCCAATAGTTTAATTTGGAATTGTTTATATTATTAATTTTATTTAATTGTGTTGATTGTCACATAAACTGTTTTTCTTATACTTCTCATGCTTTTGGAACATTTGATACATTACATAGCAAATAATTAATAGTTGTGGGCACGCCCACACGGACAAACGCATAACGTCGCATTTTGACAATTCATGTAGGGCCTCAAACAAAGCATATTTTAAGCAGATCTGGGGATCTAAAATGGCGGACTTGGGTGAATCATAAAATGATTTGAAAGTAGGATGGAGTCAGAGTTTTTTCACGCGTGCAAAAGAGACGGCATTAGAACAGAATCATAATATGATTCATCCAAAGCGGCCTTTTTAGAGGACCTGGGGATCTAAAATGGCCGAATTGGGTGAATCATAAAATGATTTGAAAGTAGGATGGAGTCAGAGTTTTTTCACGCGTGCAAAAGAGACGGCATTAGAACGGAGTCATCAAACGGATTCATCCATAGCGGCCTTTTTAGAGGACCTGACATCCAAGCAGAGCAATCTTATGCAAAATTTTCTTTTTTGAAATAACAATTTGACAGATTAAATACATTTAGGTATGGAAATTTAATGAACATACATTAGAATAAAACACAATTTTCGGATCTTTTGGCTCTGTTTTTTTTTTTTTTCGGGATGTCATCGTAATCAACACCAATAGAATGCCATAAAATTTGGTGTCACAATTTTATTGACATAAGTTTGGCTCATCCGGCGGTGTAATTCTGCGTATAAATGGATATTTATGTTTCTGCCCAGGTATCCCTGACGTTGGACGAAGATGACATACACCAACTGTTTAAGGACACAGGATTCAGTATACAATGGAGAAAATCTAAGCAACTCTAATCAATATATTATACGTACATTTTATAGGACTCTAGTTTTTTTTTTTTTTTTTTGGCCAAAAGCTAAATAAGTGTTCAACCGTTAGTTAATTCTGAACTATCTGGTACAAATCTTGCAACTTAATTTTAAACCAACAGCCTTAGCACAATGTTTAATCGCGCGCGATGCGACTTAGTTAGATTAAACAGTACGTCACGCTCCTTGCACTTGTGATTCAAGTAGTGGCGTCGCGCGCGATTAAACACTATGCTACAGGCCGTCCTTCATAAACGAGTGAATTAAAATTTGTGACGTCAGCTTAAATTCAATATGGCGGATATTTACCATCCTCTTGGTTATCTAATGAAAGGTTTTGACCTGCAAGATAACGTTATTCACTAAAAAACCCAAAATAAACACTATACACTTATACAAGTGACATTTTTTTATATAGCCAAATTCAAAGGTTCGAATAGAATTTAGGTTTCGAATTCGTGTTCCCCCTACAAAAGCAAGTCCAACCCCGATTCAATTACTATGGGAGGTCAACATTTTATTTTCCGAAATTAGAGTGTTATTGATCTGTGATACTGATCACTTACCAAGCCTCCGGTATGAATTTGGCTACATCAATAAATGTCACCTTATAATAGGTCTTTACATATGAAATTGCCGAATTTTTCTTACAGATTCATGAGTTCACAATTCCTGTAATTCCATAGCTAATGTAAATTTGATGTAATTTCAAATTTCCTATTCTTCCGGTCTAAAAACGTTATAATTTATAATCATGAATAAAATTATTCTTCGTTAAGTAAGTCGTACTGGAAATGATGTACAAGTTATGAACAGGCCCTGCCCCACCTATACGAGATGCAAACAAAAAAAAACCGGCCAAGTGCGAGTCAGACTCGCGTGCCTAGGGTTTCGTATTGTGGATGATAAATTTAATTTTGTCATTTTTTTTGTTTTTTTTAGCCACCCTTTATTAATAGGAATCATAAATTTATTCCGAACTATTTTAATATGTATAATTTCATACTGGTATATACTCGATACGGTAGGGCTACCGACAATGCCTGCTCGTTCTAGTGCAGGGGTCGGCAACCGGCGGCCCGCGGGCCGCATGCGGCCCGTGTACCTCTTCGGTACGGCCCGCAACTACTGCATGATAATTATATTCGGTAGTACATATTTGAGTGAGCAGATTTTCCATTCTGAACTATCCAAAAAGCAAGCATTGTTTTCGGTTAAATAATGCACAATTAGACGCAATACTGCGCATTTCCACATTTAAAATGCAAGTGAAATACAAAACCTTGTAAGTTAAATAAATGCAGCCGGCAAGAATCGCATTAATTATTTTATTAATTAATACTTAAAATGTTTGAAACTACAATAGATATGATATTTATTTAAATACAAAAATGAGATGCGGCCCTCGCTGATCCCCTGGTAACATTTGTGGCCCTCCTATTATCATAAGGTTGCCGACCCCTGTTCTAGTGGATAGATCTATTACTTCAAAATGGCATTAATTTATGTCGCCAAATTCATACTGACGGCTCGGTAAGTGTACAGAATCAAGGTTCGATGAATCTTTGTGAAATTCGTAAATTTTGTTTGTGTTCTTAGCAAGTAGTAACTATTGGAGGACACTGGACAACTGTTTTTCCAAAATTAGCAAAAAGTGTCATACTGATTAATTACATACTATGTCAATTACCAAGCCTCCAGTATGAATTTGGCTGCATTAATCTTTGAGTATTAATGCTTCAAGAAAAAAAAAAACAATTTTGTGATAATAAAATTTTGAAATGTGTAATTTGTTAATTTTAAAATTTATAACTTATTAACTGATACATGTAGTGCCATCTGTTGACACAGAAAATAAATAAAAGTACTTGCTATGCGATGAGATCCCATGATCATACTAAACTTCGTCGATAGAAAAACTTTTGAAATAACGCAAAAAAAGAAATTACTTCCCGATAGAAAATGACAAATAGGTATTAAAATTTTATACGAAGAAGTGATTTTTTTCTCTTTATTCCGATTATTTTACATGGGAATTATAGTGGTTCAGTGAAGCCAATTCTGAAGGCTTTAATTTTAGTTTTTGTAGTGCTGCCAAAACGAAATTTTCTTCATTGAAAATAGTTCATAAAAGTTAAGAACAGAGGCTAAATCACTTTGGAAAAATTCAAGTTTTGAAAACATTAAAACTAAAATTAAAGCCTTCAGAATTGACTTTAATATCTATTTTATAATAAAATCTTCAATTCCTATAGCTTAATTAAAAAAAAAATATTTTTATTTTTTTCTTTGGATATAAGCCATTTTAGTAGGTACATAATTATCATTATTTTGGTCTATAAATTAACCATTATTTTTTCATGATTTTTTACAGAATTGTCGGTTATGATTATGACGTCTCTTGAGAAGTTTAGACATTATACTGATTGTGTTGTGATGTGTGATTGCTTATAAAAAAAGTGGTCTGTCTCTGTTTGTCTACTCATCTGTCATCCATCTCTCAAAACAGTCAGCAGAATTTTTTTATAAATTTATCTTGATAGCAAAGGACACATTTCTAAACAGCCAGACAAAGGCAAATGGAAGTTGCAGCTTTTTCGTAAAAACATTCATCTTCAGGTATTTTAGACCAGAAGTTCTAAAATACGCTTTATTAAACCTAAATCTCGAAATGGTTTTGGAATTAACACACCTTAAAATAATTTAATCTAAACGAATTGTGCCAGATGCTATAATAGATTTACAAGAACAAAGCGTAACTCATTATTTTATTTGCAGGTGCCTCGGCTGTGTTGTGTAATGTAAAGAAAGGAGAAAGGCCTATTTCGACGTTTTCTTTTCCCCGCGATAACGGTTTACTTTGTCGTTGGAAAAAGGCGATACCGCAAGCTAACTGGGAAGCCCTCGAAAGGTAAATTTGTCTGCAGTGATAGTGAAGTTATACGATGTGAAAACAAACGAAAAAGTGGCGGATCCCATGAAGTTGTTCCTGTGAAAATCCCAAATTAGTAGCTGATACAGTGCCGCATAGGGTGCATTAGACCCTACAACATCCTGCATAAAAGCCGCTAGATGGCACTAAGTGTAATGGGCTGTACTTGAAGTGGTTTCCCCAATATCTTTAGGATTAAACGGAAAAACATGTTTAGCATAAACTACGCAAATTTGTTATTATTATTGACCTAAACATATTGAGACAAGATCTTTGCGAAAACAAAAATACTTAGGTCTTTAACTCATCTAAACGAAGCACTCGTCACGCACACATAGTATATAGGTATAAAGACTGTGTATCGTAGTAATAGATTATTTAGTATCCTTTCTGAAAGTTAGTGTTAGTAGTTTAGACGTCTGGTGTAAATTCACTTGAGGATAATCGAAGGGGAGTTCAGTTCCATGTTATTTTTTAACTTTTTTTTTATGTTATGTATAGGTAGTCCGTCGATTTACCTTCAGTATATTATAATGTACTTTCCTAAATAAAATAATTATTACTTATTATTATTACTTATTTTTTATGCTACCTACCCTTGTTAGGTAGGTAGGTACCTTTGTTAAATTTCCTTATAATAATGAAACTAGCATTTTGCCCGCACTGACATCGTTTTTGTGTAGTCAGTAGGGAACTCTTAACTTTCAAATCCAAATAAATTTAATAAATAATAAATAAATTTCTTGGGATAAAAAGTAGCCTATGAAACGAAGGTACCTCAGGCGCGCGGTAGAATGCTGGCCTCTCAATCTCGAGACCCAGGTTCGATCCCCAGTCGGGCGTGTCATACACCAATAATTTTTTCGGAATCATATATTATTTGAGTTTTTTATTTTTCACTTCAAAGTAATTCTACTATTATTACAATATGAAATTCGAAAAAAGTGGAATTTTGATACACCATACAAACAGTACAATTCACTTTTATTTATTTTTACTGAACAGAACAGATGGCCGCAGGTGTATAAAATAATAAATGTTTAAATTGAATCATTACATTTGAAAGTAGTTACTGTACCGTACCTTGTTTTATAGCATAAACAGTCGACACAACCAACAAATAAAATCAACAAAATCTCCGCGCTAAGTATTATCCAGCTACCTTTTCAAGTTATCACTAAAATTATGTGATAGAATAAATAGGTACGAGTTACTGTGTAAGTTCTTTAATGTTCGCTTATTTTTAACTTAGTCGTATTACCAAGATGACGTCAGGTAAAAATTAATATTCGTGTAATAGTGCTTAACAAAATAGTCCTTATTCCAAGTCAGAATGAAGGACCTACATCGCGAAAGCGAAGTTTTCGCAAAAACCTCAATATATACAAATTTCAAAGCATTTAACCAGGGGGAAGGAAGCCTGGGTGCCCTGAAGGGTATTGAGGTCAGTTCTGCATACAGACGTCGCGGGCGACCGGGCGCATCGGATGATTACTGATCTTGATACCTGGAGGGACACACAACTCACCTTCCCTTTTGCTTTTAAACGTTTTGAAAACCGGGAGTAACCCAGTTCTTTATATATCTTGACGGAAAACTCACCTTCCCTATTTTTAACCGACTTCAAAAAAGGAAGAGGTTCTCAATTCAACTGTATTTTTTTTGGCGTTGTTGCTCCATAACTCCGTCATTTCTGAACCGATTTGAATAATTCTTTTTTTGTTTGGAAGAGTGTACTTCCAGGTAGGGCCCGTTTTAAGTTTGGTCATGATCTGATGAAGGTCTTCAGAGATAGGCAGTGGAACTCCTCAGAAAATAACAGTATACCTCTCGAAATTGAGGTAATCACTTTGTACTTGGGTGCTGATTACAAGGTACTACTTGTAAATCGACATTCTTCCACCTGACCTTCGATCCTGGCTTCATCACCATATTCACCATAGAACTCCTCAACGGATCAGAGCACATAACTCAAGATTGCGGCAATCACTGAGTTAGGGTGCTGATTCAAGGGTATCACTTGGAGATTACTGACGTCGCGGGCGGCCGGGCGCATCGGATGATTACTGACAATATCTTGATATCTGGACGGACACACAACTCACCTTCCCTTTTGCTTTTAAACGTTTTGAAAACCGGGAGTAACCCAGTTCTTTATATATCTTGACGGAGAAACTCACCTTCCCTATTTAAAAAAAAAAAAAAATTTTGTAATTTTGTTTTCGTGTGTTTCTTAACCTTTCTTAACATATTTCTGTAATCCTTACGTAAGCATATATTCCCATGAATTTTTTATTATTTTTCAGTCCACCAGTTTTGGAGATAAGGGGGGGGACATGCATTTTTTGTGGTTTTTCGAGAATTTCTCGAAATAGATGCAAGTAAAAATAGCCAAACTAGTATATATTTTTACAATCAGCTTTTTAATGCATACAATCTGATAGCCATATTGTATTTATAATATTTATATTAAATATTTTTTTACTTTTTTTATATAAAGCTCTTTGATCCGCCCTTCTCCAGGACTGTCCTTGGTAAATCCGCCCCTATTTCTCGAATCCAAAACACCTATAATACAATTAGCGACATTGTGATATAAGCGCCATTAATATTAGTTGTTTTCAATTATTTTGCAGGGCGGCTTTGGGGAAAGTGAAATAATTTTTTCACCACACTAGCTCGATAAGCGCGCCTTTGTAAATGTCAATATTGCTCACTCAGTCAGTGAAGAAAAGTATTTTGAATTAAGAAGCTGTGAATTGGCATTACGTATTTTATTGGCTCACAAAACGTTTAGCAACTCCATAATTAACTGCTTAAGGGAAAAAGGGATAGCAAACGTCAGAATATCAGCTACCTCTTTCACTCTATAAGGATTTCATACACATTGGGAGGCTATACATGGCCCTGCACACAGCCTTTAAAGGAGGCTATGCCCTGCAGCTTGTCGGGTTCCATAGACAAGGTAAATTTCTCGTAATCCTGTGTATAGCCTCCCAGCTTGTCGGATACCATAGACAAAGTAAACTTTTCGTAATTCTGTGCATAGCCTCCCAGCGTGTATGGAATCTGTAGATCTCAGATAAAGAACCAGCTGTAGATACTATGGACCCCAGAATAATCCTTATTCTGAGCTATGGACTTCGTATAAACCTCGGACCAAATATTAGTCCGAGGTATAAACCAATGAACTTCTACCGGAAACGAATAGAGTAAAACGCCCGCATGATGATTGTGTTGATTTGCGTTTTCGATAGGTTTATCAGAGATTTTCCGATTTTTGACAGCTTTTGGGATTGAATTAATTTTCCTTACATTTTTTTCATATGCAATATTTTGATATTTAAAAAAAAAATATTGAATTCTTATAAGTTCGTTCGAAAATATAGTGTCTTTACATCATGTGTTTTTTCGCTAGTGAGGTGAAAAGTTGTGTGTATCACACGAGAGCAAATTTATTTTGTTTATTGTGCCTTTGAATCCCTCACCATTCTAACTTAGAATCATTCCCTACGCTCGTAATACAATTATAGAATCCTTCGCTTGCTCGGGATTCAAACTCGGCACTCGCAACAAAAACGAATTTGCTCTCTTGTTGCACAAATAACTATTGTTAAACACATAGTAATATTTATTTCCTTAATATAATTTTAAATATGAACTTTTATTATTATGCAACAAATTCAAGGTTTTTATTTGTTTTATATAATAAAATAATACTTAAATACCTACTTAATTCAAGCTGTGATTACCTTAACAAGTTGGGAATTTAGCAGTAATTTAAGTTTGATATGTTTTGTTATAATTTAGCTTCCTAACTACTGATTATCCTAAATAAAATAAAATAAAATATTTCTCATTTCTGTTCAACTTTTTTTAAATCGCTATAGCTTTTCTGTAATTTGCCAGCTATGACCAGTTTCGGAGATAAGGGGGGGCATACATTTTTTTGTGACTTTTCAAATGTTTTCTCGAAATCAGTGCTTGGTATATATTTTTACAATTAGCTCTTTAGGTAATATCTACAATTTGATACCCATGTTGTATAGTAAATATTTTAAACAATTTGTTTTTTTTTTACACTGTGTGTGATATGTGGGCAAATTAATGCAATTTTTGTGCCAAATTTCAAGTTTATCTTTATCATTTATCTTTAACGGTGCTAAAGTTATTTAAAGAATTTAGGAAAAATATAGCGGTTGTGAAATTCACGAAAACTTTTGTTTGTGACAAAATTGCCAAACCTGTCGAATCACGGCACCCTAGGTATGTGAGTCTGACTCGCCCTTGACCGTTTTTTATATTTCTCATTACTGCTGATTTTTTTTTAATCGCTATTGTTTTCCTGTAATTGGCCAGTTATGATCTATAATTGTCATTTTTTTCATATTTTTCGGTTAACCAATTTCGGAGATAAGGGGGGGGGGGGGGTACATACATAATTTGGAGCTTTTTAAAGATTTCTCGAAACGAGTGTCAGTAAATATATTAAAAGTATATATTTTTACAATCAGCTTTATAATATCTTCAATTTGATACCCATATTTTATTTTTAGGCTAATATTTTTTATTTTTCTCACTTTCGTTTTGGAAATATTTTGGACAATTTCAAATTTTTCATATTTTTATTACACCCTAATATGTGGGCAAATTAATGCTATTTTTGTGCTAAATTTAATGTGATAATCTTTAACGGTGCTAAAGTTATGAGGCTGTGACATACAGACAGTCGGACAACCGAGTCTCACCATAAGGTTCCTTTTATACTTTTTAGGTACTATGGAACCCTAAAAAGTAACCACTTCAAAACCTTTCTAACAACAAGTTTATTGTTTTGTAAACACGTACGTTATGCCATAATATTGTGGATTTGCAAACGTCAAACTCTTCCTGAAATATTGTAAAGCATTGTAAATCTTCAATATTATGGCGTACGTGTTACACACACGTACGTGTTTACAAAACAATAAATTAAAACACTTTTGTTCGTGACTGTTTCGAAAAACGAAATGTTGTTCTACATATTTAAGAAAGTTGGCATAATGTACTATGCGGCCGCTTTTATGTAGCCATTCGAATTTGGTCGGTTAATCGTGTGATTTGTTTCCCTGTTGATTTTTTTTTTTTTTCAATAGAAAGTAGATTTTTTCATCTGAAAATCTGTGGATAGACAATTTAATATGGTGACTGATTAAGATCATTTATATCGTCAGTATTATGTATATTGCGTTATATCGTAGCCAGATTTTAATTTAAATGGAATAAATGTTTGGATCGTTGAGCCTTATTTCTTATCACTAACCGAGTCTCCAGTATGAATTCGAGCGATTGATTAAATTTCACCTTATATGTATAATAGGAGATCTTTTAGAAAAACTTTTCGTTTTGTAGATCGTTTGCCGAAAACGATTGATAGTAGAAAATGGATGTTCGTACCCCGAATTATCCGATAAAAAATAATTACCTAATTGTACTTTGTTTTTTAAATAGATGCCTGATAATATGTTAATTCGTATTTCGGTATTATATATTAAATAAATATTTCTCCAAATAAAATTCTCTATTGCTCCAAATGTATATTATCAAATTATAGGCTGCTCAGTAGCAAATTTGTCATATTGTTGATATACGATAGAATCACTGTGCACACGTCAATGTGTGCGTTAGGGCGCCGGCCCCTCTGTGTCACAAAATAGATCCTACCATACCAGAAGGCCGACACGACGCGCGCGACCATAGTAAAACCTTTACTATGACGCGACAGAGCGAAAACAGACGCACACAGGCATAGACACGTACGTATGATGATCTCGGCAGAATTTCGTACTGGTCCTCTAAAAAGGCCGTTTTGCATGAATCACATTATGATTCTGTTCTAATGCCGTCTCTTTTTCACGCGTGAAAAAACTCTGACTCTATCCTACTTTCAAATCATTTTATGATTCACCCAAGTCGGCCTTTTTAGATCCCCTGGCATTCGATTCGACCGACTTCATCCGAGATCGTTGTCGTACGTACGCCTCTATGTGTTCGTGCGCCTGTTTTGGCTAGTTATGCGGAGTAAACCTTCTGTAAGTGGTTATTTTGTGTCTGTGTGGTGTGTAGGCTCACGGAACATCAAAATCCCTACTTCTTTTGTCATAGAATAAGAACCTATGGAATAGTTGTGTCTTTTATACAACGAGTATTCTCTTTGGTTAGAAGATTTGACAGGTTCATCCACCACCTGAGTCCACGTGTCAAAAACTATTATTTACTCTGTTTCTTGGTCTGAGGTTCTGTTCACAAAGTACCTTTTATACCATTCAAATTCAAATGCTTATACTATAAAATCTAGCTAAAAACGTTTGGACAGATAATAGAGTTATGAAAGTGCGATGGCAAACAACATAGCAGTTAAACAGAGTTGACGGAACGATTAAAAAATTATATAATATTTAACTATGTGCTTCCCCAGTCCTTGCCGTGCCTGCGAAGGTTGTTATAACAGCTGTCCGTGTGATGGCTACTCCATTCTAGCGTGTATAAGGTCTGTGCAGCATCATGTTGATAATTCCCTGTATAGGACGCCTCAGGTGTAATATCCATGGGGACGAGAGCGCTGAACAAAGGCTGAAAAATGACGAATGAGCTTGCAGCATTGGCGGATACAGGGGGGAGCCATGGAGGCCATGACCCCCCCCCCCCAAATTTAGGAATTACATACCTTTGACTCGACTTCTCGATTAGATTTAAGGCACGGTCGATGCCCGTATACCGATGAAACGTCTGATCTTTGCGACGAAATTCTGGAGGTTTGGGCGATTAATTATCAGTAGAAAAATTATAAATTAAGGCGATACGTAAAAGTTTTAGCGTCCCTGTTACTCCATATGCGAAAAAACCCTCAGTGCGAGAGGGACGGATTCGTGGAAAAATAGCAAAATGTCGGTTTTTTATTAATATAAAATGTACTAAAGATGCTATCGAAATTTCGTTTAACCAGGTCCTAGAAACCATTAAAACCCATCTAATAAAATATAATTGCAGTCCATATGTCATTCTAAATTTTCAGACCAAGAGAATTGGTGTCGAATAGGACCTCATTTCAATAAATATTTCTATCGAGCCGAATTTCTCCAATTGCGTTTCTGTTTTAACAGGTCCCTAAAAAAAGAATCCAAAAATAATGTAATATATTATCAAAATAATACATTATTTACTGAAGTAGATATACAAGTTCTTAAAGTGTCGATTTTTTTTCGTAGCGCCTTAACAGAGAAAGGTTGTCTTATCGGACTTAAATTAAACGGAAAGTATACTATATGTCCCTTGAAAAAATCTCAAAATAATAGTTTTGAAAAAACCTTTCGTCTCACACATTTTTGATTTTTTGATCGACAACTAACTTAAAAATTATATTCATTTGAAAGATGGCTTGCCGGGAATGCATCAATAAAAGTCACCTATATGTGTTTGTTGTATAAAGGTGAAAAAATAACATATTGCTGGGTGTTAATTTGATAACCTTTTTCCTTCAGACATTCATTCTATCCATTAATATGAACAACATTTACTATGAAGGCAACACTGAAATCGCAAAAAAAATCAGCTGTTCCATGAAAATGTTAAATACCTTCTCGACCAAAATTTATGAAACATAGGATTTTCTTTTTGCGATTTCAGGTTTGGCTCCATAGTAAAAGTTGTTCATATTAATGTTACAACACCCCGTTTTAAGGAAAAAGGTTACAATGTGAATTATTCAACGGTCATGTCACTCCAAGTGGAATAACGCGTAGTCCGATAGGGACTGATTCAGGACAAAAGAGAAAAAAGTTGTTTTTTTATTTATATAATAATGAAAATAATGATTAGAGTTGAAGAAAATAGTTATTTGTGCAACAAGAGAGCGACGTTTTTTTATTGCGAGTGTCGATTTTGAATCCCGAAGGATTCTATTCTAAATAATCCTGAGCGTGGTGAGGGATTCAAAGGCACAAGAAACAAATAAATTTGCTCTCGTGTGACACATACAACTTTTCACCTCACTCGCGAAAAAACAAGATGTAAAAGCACTATATTTTCGAACGAATTTATAAGAGTCTAATGGTTTTTTTATTTAAATAATACACCACATAAAAATATTGTACATGGAAAAAAAATGTAAGGAATGTTAATTGAATCCCAAAAGCCGTCAAAAATCAGAAATCTCTGATAAACCGATCGAAACGCAAATCAACACAATCATCACGCGAGCGGTTTACTCTATTCGTTTCCGGTAGAAGTTCATTAGTTTATACGGAGTCCATGTTCCATACACGCAGAATTATGAAAAATTTACCTTGTTATGGTATCCGACAAGGGCTGTGCATAGCCTCCTAATATGTATGGAATCCTTATAAAGTGAAAGAGATAGCCACCATGCTGATGTTTGCTATCCCTTTTCCCCTTGAGTAGTTATGGAGTTGCTGAACATTTTGTGAGCCAACGCAAAACGAAATGTCAATTCACAGGTTTCACTGATTTTAGGCGATAGAGGCGCGCTTTTCGAGCTACTGAGGTGAAAAAAAATTTTTTTGCATTTTTACGTAATTTATTTGGATCCACTGGGACTTTTTGAACAATATTAGAAATAGTATTACTTGTTAGTACAATAAAATGGCAAAATTCTTCAAGGGCACACTGTGTTCCTTGTTCAGCTAGGGCCTTTACTGGTAGATATTTTTTGTGTGGGGAGAGATTATAGTGTGGCACCCATTAGTCATAACATAACAAAAGTCACCTCTTATCCCGCTTGTTTCACCAGCCCCAAGATTATTTTATGTCAAACAACTTGTTCAGTATGACCAGTAAAACAACATGTGCTCTAAGTTTTGTATAACCTCACTGATACACCCATATTTCCTTAAGAAAATAAAACAAGTCGAATGATATAAAGAAAAAAATAACCACAGTAAGTTTTTTTCTTTTGTGAAATTTCTTAAATGTTTTTCAACGAATATAATCACATTTAATTAATATTATTTTTATCGAGGTCCAAATAGCCCATTTTGTGGTAAATAACTTTCCACACGGCTCTGATTTATTGTACCTATGTTGGAAAATTATTCCAAAAGTGGCCGAGGCATTACGTTCCCGCAATAATTTGAACCTATTTATTTACAGGCGGTTTATTGGATGTTCTTTGTTGTAGACTGTTGACATGCATATCAGTGATATCATGCTGTCTAAACATGGGCGGCTGCGATAACGCCTGCCGCGTCTTATGCCCGGACTGCTGCTGTGAGCCGGATTGCTACTATCCGAGGGACCACTACATCATCCCATACCCAAAAGATGTCACGGATCCCTTGGATGTCCTGAATAAGCTGGATCCAGAGCCCTAGGTCTCCTGCAGAATCGGTGTCTATGGGCGTCTAAAATTTTTCGACAAGTTGCTAATGATTTTGGCCAATATTTTGTACGGTCAGTATAGCAATCTAAAGTTTATGTCTCGTAAATATGTCAAATATGCGATTAATAAGTTATTTTCATTCAGCTTGGACGGTGAAATCAATAAAAAATACTTATAGTAACCAATAAGATTAAAAAACATAATATTTCTTGTTAAATTTCTGATATGGCCTTTTATTTAGTTGATGCTTGTGATTCTTGTTGGAACTTACGATGCGTTTTGAGTGCAATACACTTTTACGGACAATAACGAAACACTTGCTATAATGACATTTTCAAGGTGTTTTTTAAGCAATTGGGCGAGTATTGAGTAACTAGGCTGTTTTAGGAAATTCATGAGAATTGAGCATTTTTACCGGCATAAGGTGTACGTAATTTACAGAAAGTAGGTAGAAAACGAACAAAAGCTGATTCAATCGGCGCACTGATGATTCCAAAATATCGTGTTTTTGTGAATACCTACTTTCAATGTTGGAAATATGTTTAAGTATAGTTTTTTCTTATTCTCGTATTACTCTTACTCTCGTACTACTTCTTACTCTCTATATTTTTACACTTCTTGCTCGCGTACTTTCGGACTCTTTAAACGTCACTTTTTGTTTTCTTCACTTAAACGGTGAACAAGTATTTTTGAGATCTTGTCCTTTATTCTGTACCTTAACCAAATGACGACATATATTTAGCCTTATACAAGGTGTAACAGAAAGGTGTAACCATATTTGAAGAGCTTATTCAGTCAATGGTTTAGAACAACTTTTACTATGGAACAAATCCTGTATATAAAAAAAAATTACTCGCTTCATAGGAAAATGCAATGCCGCTCCGCCGAAATGTATGGAAGGGCAGATTCTTTTTTTGAGATTTCAGGGTTGACTCCATAGTAAAAGTTGTTCTATACCACTGACTGAACAAGCTCTTCAAATATGGTTACACCTTTCTGTTACAGGTTGTATATAAATATTTAAAATTTCAAGTTCTTTGGACATTGGTGGCCGGGGCTTTGGGACTCAAGGTTAGCTTCAAGCCCCCACAAAAATAACAGAAAATAGTAGATAACATGAAAAAAATACTGTATGATTATCCCAATCATACAATATTGTTTTTATTATATTAGCACCGCCGCTAATGTCAGTGGAGACACACGAGTATAAAGGTTCCTTATTTGTAAATACCTACGGAACCCTAAATGGAATAAAACAGTCTGAAAGAGTAGAATAAAAGAAATGCATGTGATTGAAAGGGTGTTTGGGTTCCTCAAAGCTTGCAGTGATATCCGTTCACGTTGAGTACTTACATTAGTTTCGTATGGTGATACCTACGGTATATTTAATGTTCCTTGTTACAGATTGTTGACTGGCTTCTCAATTTTATCATGCTGTGTGAACATGTGCGGCCTCGGTGACATCTGCCGCTGGGTATGTCCAGACTGCTGCTGTGAGCCGGACTGTTACTATCCGAGAGTTGACATCAAGACTACGCCTCCTCTAGATTACGATTAAAATTATGAATCAGCTAGTGATTTGTAAGCTTGCCTGCTACAAATCGAAAGTTGCCGTCAGAAGTGCGCCTTGACCATCACAATTGCTAAATTTATGCGACTGTAGGTATAGATTTGTAAACCTGCTATCTAACCCCTCGGCCACAGCTTCAGGCTTCGAGAGGCGCGCCAAGCGGTTCTTCTTGCGACGGCGCCGGCGGAGAGAACAAATATATGAAGTTGTATAGAGCTGGCCATGGGTCGCCGCTCGCGCGTCTTGTCTGGCTTTGAGTGACTTGCGGGCGTTTGAAACAGTGATCTAGCGCACAGGACGAACCTAGTGTCGAGCGCTTTGAGCGAGCGAGCGCGCTATACATCCGATGCGGTGGAAGGCGCCGACGGGTGTCGTGGCAGGGCAAAGCCCGTCGCAAAAACCGCCTGGAAGCGCAGCAAGAAGCGCCGCCAGAAGCCTGAAGTTGTGGCCCTGGCGTAAGGGCTGACGTCAAGACAAAGCCTCCACAACAATAGGTACTCCTAAAATGATGGGATTATAATATTGTGAACCCGACTGCAACAGTCTGAGGGCTGATGTCAAGACAATGTGTCTGCTACATACAATAACTCTAAATTACACAACGGTAGCTATAGATAGACTGTTGTACCTGACTGCTACTAAACGATGAATGACGTCATTACTACTTATCTATACCTACGCTAACAATATTCGCATTCCGCAAGCAAAGAAATCCTAAAATTATGCGACATAGCATTGTTGCCCAAAAATACTTCTATCGGAAGGCTTAGAAGTACGTTAATTTAACAAAAAGACTACGGGCAAAGTGGATAATCTTATAATCAAGGTGTCGAGTAACGATGTAGAAAAATGTGTAGAAAAAAAAACTACTACAAAATAAACATGGTTGGGTTGTTTTTGCTGACCGTACAAAATGCACTAGGTTGCGCTCAGCCAACCCTATTCAATTGCATGTAGTTTTTGTTTCTACACAACTACAAATAGTTCCCATCTTGGTTACTTGGTACATAGGGTTACCGACTATACGCTCATAGTCTATACGACCCCGCTACAATATAATTAAACGTCAGTCGTTTAGCGCAAAGTGCATATCTTAACTTTGTTTTTCTTGTTTAGAAGCTAAAAATTTAAAAAGATTTTGGTCTGTGGCAGTTGACGCTAATAGTTATGTATTAGTGAGGCTTATAAAGCATGATTTTGAATTTTAGCACACAATTAGTCATGATCTTGTCCAAACAAAGTTAAAAGAGCATTTTAAGTTGGTTTTGTGAAGATCAATACAATTTCAATCTCTTGCCTTATAAACCTCACTAATACTGAACTATTGGCGTCAAATGCCACAGACCAAAATGCTTTTCAAATTTAAATTTCTAAACAAGAAAAACATAGTTAAGTTATGCACTTTGCGCCGCTAAGCGACTTACCATAAACTGCGAAATTCTCAAGTGGTCCGGTAGTGTACACGTGTAGGTATCAGAGGAATAATATGATACTAGATACGGAAAAATTCAGGTCGATACAGATTCAGGATTTTGCCGTTTTATTTCTGACCATACACTTTTTTATCCGGCTTATCTATAGGTACAATATGTAATATTACTTGCCAGTTAATTCAACGTCCTGGTTGGTTTTTTTATCGGAGTTTATTTGTGAAACACTTGTGATATCTGTAGATATCTTATCGTTATCAGATAAAGTAAAAAAATTTCCTAACAGTTGTTTTGTTTGACCTCGTTTTCGACTTAACGTTCCATGTATTGTGTCGTCGGGACATTGTAGAATTGGGCATATCATATTTCTGTTAAAACTCGGGGGGTCGCCTCGCTCCGTGCCGCTTCGCTCGACTCTTCAACTTTATTTACATAACACCATACATACAACCTAACACGCTTCTCCTCTCTCCACTCTTCGTCGCCCCTACTTTTGACTTTTGGTGAAAGAGTTTCGATTTAATACTTCACGATCTGCCCACGACATAATATGCATGTTTTTTTGGGTACAGTCGCCTGTAGTTAAAGCTTCCTATTTGTAAACGATTTTAACAACTGTGATTTGATAGACTACGCCACCCATAGAGGAGATTTCCTCTATGACGCCACCGCAGTAATAACTGTCAATAAGTAGCCTGTTATTCGGGCGTCCTATTGAATGTCTGAGTTTTATTTGTTATTATTTAATGTTACAAAATATATTCACTTTTGAAAAGCTTCACTTGTTTTATGAATATATAGGAATAAATAATTAAATAAAATACTTTACATTGCAAAATTAAACTGCTCAAAATACGAGTATATTTCGGGTCCGATGTGGACCCGGCATCAGTTGAGTATTCTAAAATAAAGGTGACGGCATTCCATCATGCATCCTCCATATTTATACTGGAGGCTGAATATATTTATACTGTAAGTGATCAGCATCATGAATCGATAACAATTTCTGTGAAATTCATATAATGAAATTTCGACTTCCCGTAGTAATTCATTCCCATTCATTCCCTGCAGTCCTGAGTGAATCACTATGGGGAGTCGAAATTTCATTTAATGGAATTTTACAAAAATCGTTTATGATGCTGATCACTTACCAAGGCTCAAGTATGAATTTGGACGATGTTCACAAATTCACCTTGTGTATATAATAAATAATAAAGCCCTAGGGCAAAATAATCGACTTTCTGTTCGGTTTTGATGCATAAAAAGTGGGTCTTTACGAGCACTTGCATTGAAAAATAACAAACAAATTAATTGAAATTCTTTATTTGTTTAAAAATTACAAGATACAGATTAATGTAAGGATTGAACTTGTTTCTTTTTAACCAGATTATCGATATCTGCTTTTTTTGTGACCGAACGGTGTTTGATTTTAGAGATGAGGCGCGTAAATTCCAAACGAATATCTCTTCTAGTCTCTGAGGGCCGCAAGAAATGTCCCGGCGCGGCGGGCCGCATGCGCCCCGAGGGCCGCGGGTTGAAGACCCTTGGCGTATACAATGGATGTAGCAGCATGTGCTGTATACCCTTACTTTTAACTTTTATTTTGCTGTTCTTAGCTATTAATTTTACATCATCACTACTTTCTGTAGTCTCCGTCATAATATTTTTCTCCTTGGATGTCACATTAAGGTGATACGTAAAAGTTTTAGCGTCCCTGTTACTCCATATGCGAAAAACCCGGATTCGTTGAAAAGTAGCAAAAAGTCAGTTTTTTATTAATATAAAATGTACTAAGCTGATCTGACTTTATATGCAACCTTAACACGAGGCCTTCCTTAGGCACACAGCTGCTTTGCAATTATAACCCGTAGACTAGCTTTCATAAAGTTGAAAATCGCGTGCGCCAAAATGCGCGCGAAACGATTCAGAACGAGTCTTAATTTTAAGATTAAAATCGACTAAAATTACAATATTGCATTTAAGTTATTTTTGAACTTACAACGGTTTATAATCAAGATTTTCGTATTGATACTAAATTATGACACATAAAAATCAAATGGATTAAACAGAAAACCAAAAAAACACTCAAAAAAATAACTTTTTTCAAAAATAAAATCTATCGAGCGAAAGTTTTCCAATGAGGGCTACCACAATAAAAAAAAACGTCAGGTGGCGCCACTGAGACGACAGGTATAGAGAAATGTCAGATGACCGCGAAATCTATGGCCTTTTGAAAGTTATTTCTGTATTTTTCGAGATAAATTCATTGTTTCAAGTATATTATGGACGAATCAAGGTACGGTGCAATGAAAGTAAATGAATTAAGATTAGAGCTGAAGAAAAGAGGGGCTAAAACAAGCGGTACAAAAGAAAAGCTTGTCCAAAGGTAAGGGTACCTATATTAAAAGTTGTTTACTCAAAAAACCTACTTGAAAACTAGTTTTATGGATGCTTTTATATGTTTTTTGAATTGCAGGCTTCAAGATTATGACCGAAATAATGATTTTAAAAGTTCTGTGATGGATGACATACCACAGGATGAACTAACATTCAGTGTAGATTGGCCTGAAGATAAATTATACACTAGTGTAGATTCTAAAACTTCAACACCAGATTTGGATATTGTGTGCATTAATACCTACTTCCTGGAAACATACAAAGATAATGCTGGACTTACAGAGTATGCTGCTGTTCATCGGAAAGGCTACAACATGATGTTGAACAAATACATTGTGACTCTAGTTACAACAGCATCTGATAATCATTTGTTTTTTAAAGGGCAAGTGCACTCTGAGAACTCCAAATCTCTTACATACTTTGTAAGTATTGCTTTCCAGAAGAGTGGTGGCTGTATCATTGCACAATCCATGTGCGAGTGTGTTTCTGGCAAAGGACCAAAGGCTGTCTGCAAACATGTTGCATGTGTGAGTTATGCAATTTTAAGATTTAGAGAGCACAATGAATGGCCCATTAGAAAAACTCCTACTGAAAGCAAACAGATATGGCATGAACCCAAGAAGATGAAGTTTAACTCGTCTCCTAAAAAAGCAGAGAATCTTAGTTTTGAAGTACACAAGTACAATGTAACTAAACGAAAAAAAAGTAACATGTGTTTCGACCCAAGACCAGAAATCACATGTAGTGAAGAGTGGAATAATTCTGTTCGAAGCAAAGTAATCAATTATTGCTCGCTAAAGGGAAAACGCTTAGGTACCTACTATGAAAATTATAATACTAATTATTAAAACATGGCATAACTGTTTATTTAATTTTTCATACTATGTTTGTGATTAACATATTTTTTTTCTAACAGGCATGAATGGTGTCTTGCAAGTTGCATGTTTGGCCAGCATGATAAGTGACCATGACTATTTAAAAGAACCACTGCACTTCCAGTATATTCTTAACCGAATAACTGTAAGAAAATATCCATGCTTTACATAACAAATAATCTATTGATATCTTGACAAGATCTTTTACATTCATAACAATAATGCATGCTATTAATTAATTTTATTTATTTATTATATTAGTTTTCTTATCCTAGATTGTCCTTGACATAAGCCTCTTCCAGGAACTTACCATTTTCTTTTCCATAGAACCACTGCCCTTTTGGTACTGGTGCCGGAAGTAAATAATTCATATTGTATCTTAGTGTCATCTCTGTTGCATAAAACACTAACAAAACAATCCAGTGACAGAGATGAACACAGAACACTTTGAGACGATGCTCTATGAAGCTGATGTGCAATACTTTCTATAATTTTCTGCTGGGTATATTCTGTATAATCTATCCTTGATGATGATGAACCAAATAACTAAGAATAATTTGCCTGCTTCAAGTAACAAATAAGTAATCTATTGTTATCCCTTACTATATACTATATGTTCACACAAATAAATGCATGCTATTTTTAAAAACTGCTGTTTTACAGGTAACCCCTGAAGAAGCAGACGTTATAGAGCGCCAGACGAGGCATCAGTCACTAAGCAAATTGTGGCATAATGAGAGATGTCTAAGAGTCACTGCTTCTCAAGTTAGTGACATTTGCAAATTTACAGAAAAAAGAAATCAGTCAAAATTTGCAGAAAATATTGTATTTCCAAAAAAGTTTACAACTGCAGCTTTGGAGTGGGGAAAAGCTAACGAAGCTACTGCTATTGACTCATACGAGGCGATGTCATACAACAAAGTTCAGAAGTGTGGTTTGGTTATTTGTGAAAAATATCCATTTATTGGAGCATCCCCTGATGGTTTGATCGGTGAATTAACAACTTTGGAGGTGAAGTGTCCCTTTTCGATAAAGGATGATTTTATAACTGCTGAAAATTATCCTCACTTGGAACTGATTGACAATCAAATGTGTTTGAAAGAAAATAGTTCATATTATCTACAAATACAAGCTCAGTTACTTGCTACTAAGAGGCAATACAGTGATTTTTTTGTATGGACAAACAAAGATGAGAAGAGAATACTAGTGAATAGAAATGACAGGATTATCAATGATGTCATTATTCCAAAAGTAAAAAATTTTTACTATACACATATGTTACCTATTATAGCAAGAAAATTGTATGGTGTAAACACTGTAAAGTAATAATAATTAGAGTAATCCAAAGTGATGGATTTCGCTGTAAGCTTCAAGCAAGGTAAAATTAATGTAGGAGCCAAACCGGTGGGATTTTTGAAGTTCTAACAGACGGGGGCTGCCCTCCCTTCGCGCCTTCGGCTTTTTATATACACTCTAGGGGTAGTAGCCACAAGACTGTATAGAGTCGGGGTGCTCTGATTCGGTTTTGAAACAGATTCAACCTATTTTAACTATGAAGTGGGGGTATACTAACCTCCTTTTGAGCAGGATTTCTAGGTAAAAACAAATAAAGCAACAAAATATGCATACATTTTTTATTTATTCAATCCAAAATTACCAATAAACGAATTACGAATGACAGTAACATGACGCAGTTTTTTTTGTTGCGTTCCGTTTCATCGATATTGCACAATATTTTACACCACAGACAATAAACTAGGGCAGATTTGGTTGTCAAACGCCCATTTTAACGTTCCGTTTTCGCCTTTTACCTGCTTTGAGGTAAGAAACAATTTTTATAAATTTCTCGAAAAATGTGCATTACCTTTTAATAAGTGTGGTAGCGTTATAATCGGGGACCCCACCTCTACCAGCTTTAACCACTTTTACCCCCATACAACTGCCAAACGATACTAAATCCAACCCAAGCAGTCTTTCAAAATGAAATTTTCATATTCATTAATTTTTATTTATTCACAAATAGCATTTACTGTATTATATTATTACGAAAATTACTGAGCATGAAGCACACAAATATAATTCTGCCCCCTAGGGGTACCAAATTAGAACTCAATTTATTTTGTAGAATTGCATAAGTTTTTCCCAAACCTATGACACGCTCCACATGAATTCGCTGTGATGATATTTTTTTTGAAGTTCTCAGTTGTGAGGTTTCCAACTGGCTGCTACCTTTATTTAAGAAGTGTGGCATGTTTACAGTCACATCTTTATGGGAAACAAGGTCTTGTATATTAAAACCCCGATCACCTAGTATAATATCCCCCTTTTGGAGCACATCAATAATTCCACATTTTTCAAAAAGCTGTCTATCGCTAATCGAGCCTGCGTAAGCATCAGAAACATATGTGACACATCCAGAAGAAGATATACCCACTAATACTTTCAGAGTGTTTGCTGACTTATAGGTGGAATAACTTGATTGTTGAGAAAGTGGGTTTTTTGGCTTATCTATTTTTACTTCTGTGCAGTCAATAATGACTGTGCATGTATTAGTTTTATTTACCAACAGTGTGTTTTTGTCAATGATCTCTTTTGAAGCCCATAAATTGAGGTCTTTCAGTTTGCAGTACAGGTAGTTAATCCAAGTTATAAAAATATTGCTAACAGATGATTTAGCAATATTAAAATGAAGAGATAGCTCAGTATTGCACATATTACGCCTGATTTTTATTAATGTTAAATAAAACTCATTGCATGATGACAACACACGTTGTCTTTTAGATACTTTCAATGTTGGATAGTATTTTAAATGGTTTACCTCTTCACCGAAAAGGTTAAAGACAAACATGAAATGTTCATAGTCTTCAAAGCCTGTGTAAAAGTGTACAATGGCAGCATGTTTTCTGTCTTTAAGATTTTCAATCCTAAACATGTGCAAATGATTGTTATCTTTTCCTAAACACAGTGATTCTTCCTCACATCCAGACTTACTAGCCGAGTCACAACTGCACAATAAACATTGAATCTCCACATCTTTATGTGAACTCTCAATTTCAACTTCAACACATAACGTCTCCATTTCAGACAAAGGCTGCTCTTCATTTTGTAAGTTTGAAGAAACTGGTTGGTGTGTCAGCTTGACTGTTTCTTTGTAAATTTTAATCTTCTCACGGTTAATTGCTCTTTCTTCACGCTTCTTCTTTAAATTTATCTTGTCACTTTTTTCTTCATTCCATGCAAACTTACTTGGTACTGCATGTTTCTTTAAAATATATCTTGCTGAAATAATAAATATTCTTTTGTTAGTTAGTACAAAAACACTGCATAGAATTTTAGGTGAAAGATCATGTTAATAACTTAAACTTACGATTTTTTTCAACAGAATCCTTGGGTAAAGTGTAGTCATCTGGACAAAAGTGCTTTTTGCAAACAAGCGAGTGTTTTGAAGGCATAAATTTGTCTCGTCGGATTGCCACCAACCACTGCTTTAGATGCACTTTATCGCGCGGAAACTTATGCCCTCCTTTCGTTTCCGAACATAACGGAACTGCACAGCATTGCGGCATTGTTTATTCGGAATTAAGAACGAAAGAAATTGTATTATTGTACGGATAAGCAAAACAATAACAGAACTTATATGTAATCTAACCTACAAACTTCTGTTTGATGTTTGTGACAGATACCTTCCGTGCTAGTGGCGCCAACTGGTGGCCCTTATAAAAGTAGACCCCATTAGGTAACTCTACTTACAACGTAAAAATAAAGTTTCATATTGATTATAGATTCAGTATAATCGTTCAAAAACTGTTGAAAAAGGAAGGCCTCATCTAATGTCTTCATATCATATCTCGCAGTTGTCAAGGGATTATGACTGTTGCGACGCCAGCTAACCTACTAATCAGAGAGCAGGTAAAAGATAATATAATTTTATTTAAACAAAATATGAACTAAAAATAACTAGCAAACCTTAACTTATTTACGAGCACAGGCAGAAGATATTATTTTATTTCATTTTAATGCCCATTTATACCACCCAGATGGTAGTTTTGTTTTTCATTTTCCACCCTGAATCTTATACTTGGGTGTTGTAGTGATCGGGGACACTATTTCATACAAAGTATTTTTGTTAGGGAGTTTCTAGAGACTGCTACTAATCAATCAAGCCCCACCTCTGATTCACGTTGGAGATTTCTTGTATGATCTCCACAGACATCTTAGTAGGTATTTATGTATTTTGGATTGTGTATTTTAGTATTGAATAATATTATGATAAATGATCCTTTTGTAATAATTATCTATGATCTTGACTTTCAATTGTGAAAACAACTGTCATGAATCATGACAGTAACGCATAATCATGTAGACATCGAAATATAATTATTTCGATCATCGAAAATTTCGATGCATGTAGAAATCACAAAAGAAAATGAAAATCAAAAAGCTTGCATCTTGGTTGAAATAAAGGAATAAAATCTTCAGCAATGTACAGACGAGGTTGATGTGCTGATGCACCTTTTTACGGCAATATCCAAATATCAAATTCCCTAGCGTTGTAAGAAAATAAAGAGCGTTGAAGAAATTATGAAGTTATCATTGATCCACATCAAACCGCGACATCACAGACATATCTGTGCGCGACATCTATCCAAGACCAATCTAGTCAGTTGTGCCAAACAAACAGAGATAAATAATAAACTGACAACATGGCAGCGAGCTTGAAACAATGTTTTGGTATCATGTTTTGTGTGGTTTGCTGCATCTTTTGCATGCAATTGTGCGGGATGTGTCAGGACGCCAAATAGGTCGTGCAAAAAGTACCGCGTCTGGTTGTAGGATTTCTCGTTTCCGGCAGGCACGTAGGCAGGGGGGGCTTGAGGTACTGAAGCCACCCCCGAAAATCCAAATCTTGCGGTAAATATAACATTTACAACTTAGCAGAACAGTTTTATTCCAGCAACAAGCCACTTCCGAAGCAGAATTCTGGCTACGTCGCTGGTTCCCGGTACTGGAAAATGGTCCCCAGGAATCCCTACAACCGGTTTTTAGTGTTATCGACTACTTTTTGATTTTTTTTATTATCGTATTTCAAATTCAAATTCAAATTCAAATTCATTTATTAACAGGACAAAAAACAAAGATTGGCGTTCTCTAGTCCCCACAGTAGGATTCCCTGGGTGGTGGACTAGCTTAAATATGTAACGAGGGGAAACTTTGTTTTGGACAATCATTCTCAGTAGATCCATACAACGTAAAGATTTGTAGCGTATATAAATAATAATCATGTTCAACAAATAGTCTTACAAATCAGTACCTCAGTTGTAATATTGTATTAATATTGTAATATTACCGTTACCGTCGGACAATAGCACCTTTGATATGAGTGTAGTGTATCATTGAGGAAATGGGGTGTACTCTTAGAGTATCCTCTAAGGGCATTGGCGCCGACAGGATTATTGTCAGGGGGGTGCATCTACTTATAAATTATATGATATAATACTTATTTGCATCTCTAGAATTATAAAAACAAAAAAATTAGAATACGTTTGGGCATTTACGTCACTCAAGTCACTTTCTTTTATAAAATAAATTTAAAAAATATATATTTTTATGTTGATTCTCCAAGTCAGGGGGGTGCAAGTGGAGCCCCTTGCACTCCCCTCACGGCGCGCCCATGTCTAAGAGTGTAATGATAAAAATTGGACCAGAACAAAAAAAATATTTTTCCTCGTTACATATGTAATTTTTTCTTTTTTGGTTTTCTTAAAGCTGTAATTGAAAATAACAGTAAAATTTTTGTACTATTAATTTCAACTAACAGCTATAAGAATCAAATAAAATCATAAGAGAAAATATAATTTAATTTGTTTCAGATGCCTACTTGGCTAACATATTGTCGATCAGGATACATGCATACACTTTACACCCTAAGGTACCCTCATATCAAATTTGGTGCTATGTCCGCCTGGTATCGGTAACTCTAAAATACAACTCAAAAAAGTAAAAAAATATTAAAAAGGACAAAAATTATAATGATAAGCCTCTCAAAATCCAACCCTACGTCCGAGCCGAACATCAGGCCACGTGAGAGGCGGGCAACGTGTACAAAACTTACACGGCTAACAGAGCAATGGTATAACGCAGGGCAGCTTGAGGCAGGCTGTTGGGCTGTAGCGACCCCACGAACCCGAACGTGCTTCTGGGGGAAGGCCCTGTTCCTCATCTTCGGCTTGCCTTTGTTGGCCGGCTGGAGTTAACAATGAGGAGGGACAGATCCCCACCTCTGGCTTGCAGTGGGAGGCCGGTCAGAGTGTAGTAGCAAAAGCTCTCCACCCCGCTCAGCAAATGTTGCTTCCTTGTCTCTCCATGCGAGCGACCGTGGGTGGGGCCCATTCTTGGACGAATAAACATTTAATTGAGTTGGCGAGTCTCCGCCTGCCCATTTCTCCGTGTTGTTAAAATAGGTCAGGCAGGTGCTATAGTTCCTTCCTTAGTCCCAGATACCCAGGCCACTAGCACCTAAACCCTATAGTCTAGTTTCCTTTGTTTTTTTTCCTTACAATAGTCCTACACTGACCCGGGGGGCGGGGGGTGTCCTTCGACTTCTAATAAATAGTTAAATTATAAATCGTTTTTTTTTTTTCAAAAAAAACCAAAAAACCAAATTCAAACAAATTTTATATATGTTATCGGCCATACCCGATTTTAGGACTAACTCGTTTTTTCGCCTAGGCGAAAGTAGTTTTTGGTTGTCATGAAAAAATAACCTAGCGGCTCTTTTCTGTGCTGCAAGACTTCCGAAAACCTAGTTCGGCCTAAGCCAAACTAGTTTGTCCTAAAATTGGGTTTAGCCGGTAACATATGTCACAAGAAACCAACTAAATCCCGAGATCGATACTCGAGAGAAAATCAATTAATAGAGGGTTACAGTCAGTGGCGTATTTTAAGATTTAGCGCCCTGGGCGGCTATTCTGGCAATATTTTTCACAAACAATATCAATCATTCGACTTTTATTTATTGTGTGATAAATACCATGCGATATAAAGTTAAATGACTAAAACTTTGTCTAATAAAGACTACAAAATGTAAGGAACACAAACTAGAGAAACTCGATACACATTCTTAGAAAACCAGTTTTAATATCACATGTTATCTGCTTTCGAAATTTTTCCGCACGTGCCAGCGTCGCGTCGCCGTCCGGGCCTGTAAGGTTTGCTGCCCCATAAAATAACGAGAAAAAAGCAAAAATAAATCAGTTATTTAAATAAAATGAAATCCATCAGTGTGTTGATGTGGGCTAAGAATGGTGATAATGAATGAAAAAAAAAACTAAAAAGGCCATGTAAACACCATTTTTTCAATATTTACATTTTTCTAATGGCCAAATTAGTTACAAAATTCTTCAATGACACTGTCATATTTAACGGATTTTGTCAGTCAGCTTCTATAAGTATTAAGAATAGCTAATTCTTAATTGCTTGTGCCGCCCCTCGCCGCCTACCGCCCCGGGGGTCATGGCCCTTTTGGCCCTAGGGTAAATACGCCACTGGTTACAGAAGATTAGTACCTATACATTACTGCAGAGACCAGTAAGTGAGCTCTCCTGGACTGTACACAACAGTTGGGTTTGGTATATATAGTCAGTCAGTTTTAATTTCCCTCTTTCTAATTCTGTGAATCAAGGCAAGAAGACTGAGCAAATAGACAAGAAAACGATGCTTTGTTTTTTAGCTAGTATACTATACAGCATACTTACAAAAACACAACATAGAGAGAAATTAAAACTGACTGACTATATTACCAAACCCAACAGTCCAGGAGAGCTCACTTACTAGTCTCTGCAGTAATGTATACTATACAGCATACTTACAAAAACACAACATAGAGAGAAATTAAAACTGACTGACTATATTACCAAACCCAACAGTCCAGGAGAGCTCACTTACTAGTCTCTGCAGTAATGTATACTATACAGCATACTTACAAAAACACAACATAGAGAGAAATTAAAACTGACTGACTATATTACCAAACCCAACAGTCCAGGAGAGCTCACTTACTAGTCTCTGCAGTAATGTATACTATACAGCATACTTACAAAAAAACAAAACATAGTGGTCTTGCCTATTTGCTCAGTGTTCTTGCATATTTGCTCAGTGTTCTTGCGTTGATTCACAGAATTATAATGAGGGAAATTAAAATGACTGACTATATATACCAAACCCAACTGTTGACAAAACAAAAATGGTTATTTCTCACTCCCAGGCTTATTAGAAGGAAATGGAAGCATAACAGATTTTTTTTACGGATGTCCCTGAATACACAGCTTTTATTGTGTACCGTAAACTGGGGTAACTGGGGTTACTTTCAAATGACGGGGCAACATTGGTGATAACAAGAAATATTTTGGTTTTATTAAAAATCTCTGCGAAAACGGAACACAACCAAAAACTTTTTTCTGTGTGTGCAACATTGACCATTCCGCCATTTAGTCAGCTGGTGAAAGTGCGCGTGCCTTGTTTCCCAGTGTAGAAAAAAGGATTTAAGTTATACCCTTCCTGGAGGTAAAAAAACTTTACCTTGATTACGTCTATTTTGCTGCCCTAACCCTGACCAACACGAAGACGATACTTGTTTGCCTTAAAACTAACATTACTGGGTACTTATATGAGATTGTTTTTTTTCTCCTGCTATTTTAAATTTTTAGGTTAGAGTTTATTTTATTCCCGGGGATACATTGATTTTTTTTCTTGGAATATGTTCAATTTTCGTGTGTCTTTGATAATCAATTATAAAAATGGGGGTTATCAAAGTAACCCCGTTCCAAGTATAAATTTGATAAGCCAGTTTTTTGTATTATACTCGAAATTTATTCAGTCAATTTTTTTATGTTTCCGATTTTTTACCTACACAAAAACCGATATTCCAGTTTTTTTCTTTTATTTTTTTTTATCGGAAATGAAGGAGATACTTTACCTTTTATCCTAAAATTCAATCAAAGTAACCCCAGTTTACATTTTTATCAAACAAGACTGTAATACGGAAGATGTGAAAGTGGAAAAAATAAGAACAAAAACTGAACGGGATTATGCATAATAAATAAGAAGAGTGCCTGATAGTTCCTGAGTTACGACAAATTGTGTGACAGAAGGTCTGGCCGGTTAAGGTTAAACACTAGTGCCTGATTCTAAGTTTCCTGTCAATAGATGGCGCTGCGGTACTATAATTACTATAATTTGGTTTTTGTATTTAAAAATAGTAAACAAACAAAATATTTCGCTCCGTTGTATGATGCGACAGTTTTAATGTTTTAATTATTTTATAAAGGCAGAATTGTGTCATTTTCTGTTGTATGTTTCTACATCGGGCCCAAACAATCTTAAAATTTGCTGTTTTGTCGTAGCTATGCACGCACACATACACAATGAAATTATATATAAACTAATTGTTAATTTCAAAGCGCTGTGTAGAGATTGATTGGTCTAATGGTTACACCTGTGGAATTTCGATCTGCTCGAGCAAGGATCGATCCCACATCACTACAAATGTTTTCTTTTTCCATTTTTGTGAAATATTTCAAAATTACCTACTTGTTTTTTTATTTGATCCATCAAAATGATTATTTTCCATCAAATTCAAGAAAATTATTCGATGATGTGACTTTCTGAAGAATCATGTAAGGTGTACTTACAATTACATCCTTTCAAGCAAACTACTTTTAGATTGGAAAAAACATTGAATTATGGGAGAAACCCGCGAATTGAGAGAGATGATGTACCAAACTTTTTTTTTTAATTCATAATATTTACAGGTAATAAACAAATTATTTTACATAAATAATGCTGTTGATATATGCAATGATATAAGCATAATAAGAGTATAATCACATTTTTAACCATTATAAAATCATACAAAAATAAAAAAGCTCTAATGAAGCTCTAATAAATTTTACGAACGAATGCTGCAATTTCTTAAAAAATGCTAAATAAACTAGCGCCATCTGTTAGAACCTATCATAACTTCGTCGTAACTGGGACGACTCCATCTCGCTAAATAAGGTGACTGATTGATATTTGAGTAGCCAAATTCATACTGGAGACTCTCGGGGTTGTTCTTGAACAACATAAACATAACATAATGCACTCTAATTTTCATAATACAATGCGTAAAAGTACATAGACCGGATTGTAAGTAATCAGTATTACGGATCAATATCATATGCGAAATTAAAAAAAAAAGTTCGTGGCGGTATCTAGGGGCAGAAAGAACGCTGTGCTCTCAGTCTTGCTTGAGATCAATATTCCGTTCAAGACAATTAGACAAATGGGCCAACTAATAATCGCCTCTGTCAAAAGGTAATAAAGTCTTCGCCATTCGTCTAATTAGTTTAGACGTTAGTAGATTCAATCCCCGGTCGGGCGACATATATGTATGTGCATAGTATTTGTTCTTACTTACCACTTGCTGAACGGTGAAGGAAAACACTGTGAGGTAAACCGGCATGCCCTCAAACATGTGTTTTTGTCCCCGAAATACGGCAATATCTTTAAACTGCCCAAGCTAATGAGACGAATAGACTTTATTGCCTTGTTACAGAGGTGATTATTGGTTGGCCAGTTCATCTAATTGTTTTGGAGAGTATGTGTCTATCTATATACTTAAAAGTATAAAATAATGTTCGATGAAATGCGGGTATACCGAGTGTGTTCTGTGATTTGCAATTCATAGTTCACACTCGGGAACACCTCTGACACCCCCTCGGGGATTCATGTCGTGACGATATGTTGTTGTTGTATACATCGCTGAAGTTACCGGGTCTTCATTATGAATTTGCCTGTATAATAAGGTGAATAGGTGACTTTGTTTTATATGACCAAATGCATACTGGAGACTTTATAAGTGATCAGATCAGTAACAAGGTTCGATTACTTACCCTACTTTCTGTGAAATACAGAAAATACAATTTAGGCTTTATATACTGAGTCGGGGACTCGGGAGTACTCGGAACTCGGGGTAGACCATGAATTTGTATAGGAAAACAAAAAATATTTTTCGTATTTCGTAAAACGGGTCATTGAACCTTGATCTTGACGACTTATCGTGTCTCCAACAGCGATATGAATAAAAAAAATACCTATGTACTTTACATCACTGGTCTCCAATATGAATTTGGTCATATAAATCATAGTTACTTTATATATATTTATAATATAAAATAATATATAAATTAATACTCGAGGCTTGGTAAGTAAGTAATCAGTATGACGAATTTCGAAAAATAAAATGTTAGTAGGGATTCGGTCTGTGTAGGGTCCGTGCTGAAAGATAGTAACTAACTACCTACCTACTTACTTACTAGCCAAAATGTGGTACCTAAAACCTTTGAATCGGAAACAAAAACGAACAAACGTAGCGAAAGCGTACGAAGTTAGTGTTGCCATACTCATACTCATTTATTGGTAAAAAACAAACTTATTAATCGAAAAACTTATTAATCTGACTGACATAAAAATTCTGTACCATAGAAACAATATTTATACGAGTAAATAACTATGAAATCTATCAAGATTAGCGATTATTTTTAACAAAAAAACTGAAAATAATATTGAAAATTCTACATTCAGGTACAACAAGGATAATTAAAGTCCCTACCTCTATGAAGCGTCCGAATCTCTTCCAAAACTTTTAGCGCTAAATAAAAAAACCTCCGTACAAACTCGTTTCTCCGTACATAACTGGTCCAATCTGTTTTCTGTAAATGTTCCTAAATCCCTACAAGTACAGATAAATCTATGTTTATGGCAACACAGAGTCGTCGCCGGCCGCGCGTGCCGTCCCTTTGATATTTGCCGACATTGCTCAATAATGGCGGCTTGAATGAAAGACGATTGTCCCTGCTGCATGTAACCAGGCTCACCGCTACCTATTTGAACACCCGTGTGGATACCGATTTGCCGCCCTGTTTATCTGCGAATACCCTTCTCCCTGTTACGATATACCTAGGATATAAATGCGAAATAAAGCGTGATAAGTAAGTATTTATCCTGATGAGAGAATACCTAGTGAACGTTATTTTCAGCTAGGAACGAAAAGCGTTCGTTTAGGACGCAAGAAGCCGGAAGTACTAATCTCCGAGGATAACGTCACTTTTTGTGTTTTTTTTATTTTATTTTATTTATTCATAAAATAAAGCCAAAGCCGAAAACGGAAAAGAGTTGAATAAACGTGGGCGGAGCTACGGGCAAAAGGCTAGTGATCAAATAAAATATAAATCACAATAATAGATTATTTTGCAAAGATTGCAGGAAAAATGTAGCGGTAAAGAAATTCACAAAAAACATTTTTTCTTTTATAACCTATATTTTTTTTATTATTTAAAAACTTAGCCGCGGTTTTTTTTCTTTTGTAAATATAATTGGTAGGTATGTACTTGCAATCAATTCTTTTTTTTGTCTTCATAATCAGTTACTGGCAAAACTTTAACTACCTACCTACTATTTTCAATACGGAACCCTAGGTACACGAGTCTGACCTGCACATGACCGTTTTTTTAAGGTTCATTATTTCATCACGAAAAACTGAACCCTTATATGTAAAATCACTTTGTTGTTCATCTGTCGGTTTTTAATTAGGCACGAACAGCGCCTGGGCACGAAGGAATTTATTTTGGCACAAGTGAAGGAATAAATCCAATAAATAATTTTTATTTATATTTACAATTCTGGAATCAATAATAATAGACAAAACAAAAACAAAATAAATACATGTGACAGGAATCGAACTCTGAACCTTATGATTTGTAGTCAGACAGTATAAAACTTATGCTATTGAAGTATTTTATATTGGTGTGAAATTTAAGTACAATTTAGTACGCAATCTAATCATGCGAAACCGCCATGTAGTTAAACCGCACACACGTAAAGCATATTCACACACATCTAACAGTTTTATAGTATGACATCCACAACTACACACGTAAAATGATGGACATTTAACTGAACTTTAAAAGCTAAAATAACCCAATTATTGTTGTAAAATATAACTTTTATTTAAATTCGCGACATTCTTGTATTAAAATGTAATAAAATACAGTGATAAATACAAGCTAAAGTTTGTACTTCAGCTGATCTTGGTTAATTAATTTTGTATGGAAATTGGCACTACCGTTTAACCTTAACGTAGAATTAGCTGAATTTATTTGGTTTCGCAAAGAAAGGGCTAGCAACAGTGCCGGATTAGCTTATAAGCAAATTAAGCAATTGCTTAGGGCATCACGTCTCGGGGGGCACCAAAAACAGCACCGTAAAAATATTTTCTAGCACAAGAAAGGTAAGGCTTATTGAAAATCCGCGCGTAATAAAATAAATTGACTATAGTAATGAGATGTCGTTGCATTGATACATAAGCCCACGTTAATTTGCAAATCTTCTGAATAGTCAGATATTAAAAACGAACGAAAAGGGAGGCCCGAGGCTTCATCAATATTGAACATTGAGGCAGATGTGCATATATAGAAACGTTCGTATTATTTAACACGTTCACGTTCGTGAATTTGCTGTACACATCGAATAGCCGCAAGTCGCATTTCATTAAATAATGAAAAATCCGGCCAAGTGCGAGTCGGACTCGCGCACGAAGGGTTCCGCACCATTATCTATAATAATACAGATCGCGCCAAACTTCTAGTCCGCTCGGAAGTTGCTCTTCCCAAGAACGGCCCATACATTTTGTTACTGCTGATGCGAATCGCCCCGTGTTTAGAGAGGACTAAAAGTTTGGCGCGATCTGTACTCGTTAACTTGTAAAGCCTACTTAGCTGTGATAGTTTTCCTTTTAATTTCGTTATGTATACTACTGCCTTGATTTTTTTTACGTCTCCAAATACTGCCGTTTCGCCGGCAGGGGGGGGGACACTTGACTCTAACAAAAATTAATACTTTTAAACTTAATATTTCACAAACGGAACCCTCGATCGAAAAATGGTCTTCTCACACCCCCAATATTTTTAAATTACCTATCCAACGACACCCCACACTATAGGACAGATGAGAAAAAATCATCCCCACTTTACGTGTAGGGGAGGTACCTAAAACAAAATCTTTTTCATAATTTTACTGTACCACTTTGTCGGCGTGATAAATGTACTCCCATGCCAAAGTACAGCTTTCTAGTACGAATAGTCTCTAAGCTAAGCCGCGGATAGACAGACAGACAGACGTACATGGCGAAACCACGTATGGTATGGTATGTTTTGGTTGTTATTATAAATCCACTTATCTATTCCGTGCATTATTCTAAGAAAAGTATTATATTCTTTGTTCGAAATGATCGATATCTTTGTAATAAATACGTAACATTTTTGAAAAACCGATACTGATTTACTAGTGGATAGTGAGCACCATAGGTGTGGATTGCGTAAATTCGTAGGACATGAATAATTGTACACATGCACCATCGAAATAATAAAAACAAAAAAAAACATATTTATAATATTATTATTATTGTATAATAATTATAATTAATAAATTAAATACATGTACATTCATGATTTTTTTATCAGAATTTTATTTTGAAACCACCGATATCTATAGATATCTAATCACTTATCAGATATATTTTGTTTTGTTTGAGCTCGTTTTTCCCTGAACGGTGTGTGTATTCGTATGTACAGATAAATACAGAAAACTATTTTGAAAGGATCCGTATAATTATTGCCTTTCCCGTTTCTGTCTGTCTCCCGGACTCTACATTTTTGAAAGAAAGAATTGAGATTGAAATAATCCAGATTCTTCTATTTCTCATTTTTTAGTTTTTCTCTTCTACACTTGCTTACTCTTCAAAAATATTTAATCAATAATGAAAGCGGCGGTAGCTCAGCGGTAGAAAGCTGACCTCTCAAGGTGGTCTGGAAGAAATCGTTATAAGTGACACATTGACCGCACATTGTTACTTTCTTTCATAAGTTTGTTCTTTTACCGGATTTATTTATTTTGGTGTACAATAAAGAGTATTTGTCTTGTCTTGTCTCTCAATCTCAAGATCCAGGTTCGATCCCTGGTCAATGAAGTTTTCGGAATTTATATTCATAGTATTTGTTCTTACTTACCACTTGCTGGACGGTGAACGAAAACATCGTTATGAAACCTGCATACCCTAAAAAGTGTATTTGTGCCGAAATCGGTGGATCAAGCCTTTGGTAAGAGACCACGTCTCAGCGCCGTACGTCACTGCGGTACTGGCGACGTAAATATGTGACGCAACTTCCCGAATGCTGCCCACCCCAAGCATATTCTTCTGTCAGCCTCGGTGTCGAAGTTGTCTTTATACCGCTGGATAGCTTGACCCAGGTAAACATATTTTTGAACTACTTCGATGCTGACATTGTCGACCGTTACTGGCCTTTGGATGACATGACAGTTGAACATGACCTTAGTCTTATCCAAGTTCATCCGCAGGCCCACTCGTCTGGAAGAATCACTTAGGCTGCGCATAATTTCCTCCAGTTCTTGGCAAAGCGAAGATGTGAAATGTACTCTCCGTTCACATTTATGCCTCGACCATGCTCCAGTGTTTTAAAGACGTCCTCCAGCGCGGCGGTAAACAGTTTTGGGGAAATAACATCCCCCTGTCTCACGCCGCGCTCAAGGCGTATCGGTCTTGTTAATACACCCTGTACTTGGACGGACATAGAAGCGGAGTCATGCAGCCATTTCAGCATCTCCACGTAACGCGTTGTAGTAGTAACAATATAAGGAAATATCTTGAAAGCCACGATGCGAATTTCGCCCTATTTGAGTTAGGCACAGACTTTCAATTGAATGCTGAATTTCAATTGAAAGTCTGTGGAATCAGGTCACAATACATCCTGTTTTCTTTCTTTTCAGCGTAATACTAAAAAGTGATAAAATAAATAAAAAATTTCGAGGTGATTTATGACAATGAAAAAAAAAACAGATACTTACTATAAAACTTATGATTATAGCCGATTCTGAAGGCTGAAAACTTGAAATTTTTCAAAGTAATTTAGCTTCTGTTCCTAACACTTTAGGACTATTTTGCAATTAAGAAAATGTAGTATTGACAGCACTAAAACTAAAATTAAAGCCTTCAGAATCGGCTTAAAATCTCTGTAATTTCGTTGCTCCTGTCTTACAACGTTACAAACCGCCTGTTTTAATTGGCACTGAAACATCGATCTTATTCAAGATTATGTTCCCTGAAAAATAAAAAATATATAAAAGATCAATTTATAGGGTTCCGTATTCGAAGGACCCTATTACTAAGCCTCCGATTTCTGTCCGTCCATCCGTCTGTCGAAGGGGTCTACAACTTCAGCCGTAATAGGTAGCCAGTTGAAACTTTCACAGAATACGTGTTACTATAGCTTATATCACAGATTATAATAAAATAAATTTAAACTCTATAACCAAAAAACCTCGAAAAAGTAGCAATAGGTGAGTTATGATCCGTACTAAGCGGGATCCGCGAGTTCTTCGTCACTCGCTGCCATCTTAGGGTTAGGGGTCGTCCATTAATCACGTGAGGCTCGAAAGGGGGGAGCCCCCTCCCCCCTTTCGAGCCTCACGTCAGTCTTCGGAAAAAATCACCAAATATCACTAGGGAGGAGGGGGGGTGTGGTGAGATATCAAATACCCCCTGGGTGTGGTGAGATATCACGTGTATTTATTTTTTCTTTGAACGCGCAATTGTTAAACCGAAAAATCTTGACTCGACGTTGCTAATCAATTGAAGATATATTTAATTAATATAATTAAATTATATTATATAATATTTTATATAATTAAATTTAAAGATAATATTCTGAATTTTTTAATATATACCAAAAAAATACGCGTGATTTTGGGTATAATTATTAGCCGTTTTAGTAGGGGGGGAGGGGTAGTCTAAAACCTAATCATGTATCACCATGGAGGAGTAGGGGGGTTAAAAAGTTGCTAAAAAACATCACATGATTAATGGACGGCCCCTAGACGAGTTATGATCCGTACTAAGCGGGAGCCGCGAATTTTTCGTCACGCGCTGCCATCTTAGCGGCTTGTTTGTGTCGCCTAAATGTTGCTATGACATCTATATTGTTGTAATTTACCATGTTTTTAGGGTTCCGTATCCATATTCTGTAGTGGTACGAAACCCTTTGTGCGCGAGTCCGACTTGCATATATTATAGCCAAATAATTTTCTCTCAAAAGAACTAATCATGCCGAGAAAAAAATCACCTGACCATAAAAGCATTTGACCGCGACTGTACTTGGCTATTTATTGCCTTGACATCATTTTCCTCGCTTAGTCAGACTTCGCGCTTTTTACCCGATAACCGTTACTTTAGTTATCATTAATATAAAAAAATACTTATGTATTGTATACATAAAATAAAATAAGATATATACTCAACCTGGGAAATAACAATTAAAAGTGAACTTAAATAGACTAGCATAAGAGTCAAAATGTGTTGCTCGTGTAGCTGCAACTGTGGCGCTTGTGGAAGGTGCCTAAGATGTCTTGTTGGGATCACTTTATGTGTGTTCCTGTTGAAAATGTGTGGAGTGGAGGTCGACAATGACTGCTGCGGCTGTGGTGATGAAGAATGATTCTTAACGCTTGCGTCTGGCAGTGGCGAACAAAGATTTCAGTGGCGAATACATATAGGGGGCGCGGGGGCGCGCAATAAGATGGCATTGTCTTTGATGTGTGTTTAAGCAGTTTTAATAAAATTTTCTTAAAATTTGCATGTGACTTGATTATTTTGTTATAACGTTTGATGTTTTATTAGACTTATTAGTTATAGCACCCATGGCTCAAGATGTCTTTTAGCGCTCCCTCTGGAGTTTTTTCTGTATCCACCACTGCCGTCTGTGAATCAGTGCGCCCTTTTATTCGTTTGCCTATTGCCAAACGTAGGTGGTTTTATTTATATTCAGATAATTTAGCTATTTAGCAGGTTATTTAACAACATTTTAATTTATATTTCGTAGTGTACCAACCGCCGAAAATAGCCATAAAGTCCTCTATGTATATTTTCCTACATAAATAATTAAGTGAAAATAAATAGTTATTTATTTTATACATTCAAGTTTAGTTTTTTTAACTCTTTTGGTAGCATTATGATACCCTACTACTTGCAATATTTCTTCTTTCGCAGAGAATAAAAATATCTGCCAAAATTATGTAAGCAGATAACCGGAATGAACACGCAAAACGATGTTCTTCACACTCGGTTTTTTTATACGAATTCCTAAATACTGTCTAACATATGCCAGTGCTTTGGAGATCGCCTTCATCGAGAACCAAGAATTGTAATTACATAATGTGCTGTCCAGCAGGAAGGTGTGGTGACATACTGCATGCCTGCTGTTGCGTAGCTTGTTGCCTGTTCTGTCTGCACATGTGTGGTTGTCATCAGTGCGACCCTGACGATTATTGATAATACCTGATTGGTCATCTATTACAGTAAAACGTTGGAGGTTTCTTGTATGATCTCGTAACTTTTGTATTGTCTATGATGTTGACTTTGCATACGTGTCTAGAACTGCCAAAATTGTGTTGACACGAAATTTTCAAAAGGAAAATGTAAACAATACTCCAGCAATGTAACGGCTATAATGATAGTTGGATGTCCCTGAATATCTCATCATAGAATTCCCCATGCCAGGCGTTGTACGTACCATTCCAAAAATAAAGAACCTTGAAGAAATTATGGAGTTATCAATACAGGTTCCACATCAAACAGCGACACCAACCCAAGATCAACCTCTTCAGTAATGATAATATAATTGTGCCAGACAATCCGAGAGAAATAGTAAATCATCAACATGGCAGATAACACTATGAATGAGTGTTTTAGAATTTTGTGTTGTGTGGCTTGCTGCATCTTTATAATGCAAATGTGCGGCGTGGCTAGTGAGTAAGTACAGTTTGCAAATAAGTGTGTGACTCCGATTTTTTGCAAAACAATAATTAAAACAATACTTTTTTTGAGAGATAAGTCATGTTAAGTATAAGTACTTGAATTTTTTTTGGTACTTTCTGATGCTGTGCCGTGTGCCGCAGCTAGATCACGAGACTAGTTGTAGAAGTTCACTTATTTCGTCACTTGATATATTATATTGTTAACGTAGTGTTGAGGGCACTTTTCAGTTACCAGGTTTTGGGTTGAAATCACGTCAGAACATTTTCACTTTGTTTTTTTCATCCTAGTTAGGTAATTTTCGAAAAACGGGAAAATTTGGTGCGACGACGAGCGTAGCGAAACGAGAAGGAGCGTGTTAGGTTGCTGTTGATCATAGATTGGGTGCGACGACGAGGGTAACGAAACGACAAGGAGCGTGTTAGGTTGCTGTTGATCATAGATTGGGTGCGACGACGAGGATAACGAAACGAGAAGGAGCGTGTTAGGTTGCTGTTGATCATAGATTGGGTGCGACGACGAGGGTAACGAAACGAGAAGGAGCGTGTTAGGTTGCTGTTGATCATAGATTGGGTGCGACGACGAGGATAACGAAACGAGAAGGAGCGTGTTAGGTTGCTGTTGATCATAGATTGGGTGCGACGACGAGGGTAACGAAACGACAAGGAGCGTATTAGGTTGCTGTTGATCATAGATTGGGTGCGACGACGAGGATAACGAAACGAGAAGGAGCGTGTTAGGTTGCTGTTGATCATAGATTGGGTGCGACGACGAGGGTAACGAAACGAGAAGGAGCGTGTTAGGTTGCTTTTGATCATAGATTGGGTGCGACGACGAGGGTAACGAAACGACAAGGAGCGTGTTAGGTTGCTGTTGATCATAGATTGGGTGCGACGACGAGGGTAACGAAACGAGAAAGAGCGTGTTAGGTTGCTGTTGATCATAGATTGGGTGCGACGACGAGGGTAACGAAACGAGAAGGAGCGTGTTAGGTTGCTGTTGATCATAGATTGGGTGCGACGACGAGCGTACCAAAACGAGAAGGAGCGTGCTAGGTTGCTGTTGATCATAGATTGGGTGCGACGACGAGGGTAACGAAACGAGAAGGAGCGTGTTAGGTTACTGTTGATCATAGATTTGGTGCGACGACGAGGGTAACGAAACGAGAAGGAGCGTGTTAGGTTGCTGTTGATCATAGATTGGGTGCGACGACGAGGGTAACGAAACGAGAAGGAGCGTGTTAGGTTGCTGTTGATCATAGATTTGGTGCGACGACGAGCGTACCGAAACGAGAAGGAGCGTGTTAGGTTACTGTTGATCATAGATTGGGTGCGACGACGAGGGTAACGAAACGAGAAAGAGCGTGTTAGGTTGCTGTTGATCATAGATTGGGTGCGACGACGAGGGTAATGAAACAAGAAGGAGCGTGTTAGGTTGCTGTTGATCATAGATTGGGTGCAACGACGAGGGTAACGAAACGAGAAGGGGCGTGTTAAGTTGCTGTTGATCATAGATTGGGTGCGACGACGAGCGTACCGAAACGAGAAGGAGCGTGCTAGGTTGCTGTTGGTCATAGATTGGGTGCGACGACGAGGGTAACGAAACGAGAAGGAGCGTGTTAGGTTGCTGTTGATCATAGATTGGGCGCGACGACGAGCGCAGCGAAACGAGAAGGAGCGTGTTAGGTTGCTGTTGATCAAAGATTGGGTGCGACGACGTGCGCAGCGAAACGAGGAGCGTGTTAGGTTGCTGTTAATCATAAATTCGGTGCGACGAGTGCAGCGAAACGAGAAGGAGCGTGCTAGGTTGCTGTTGGTCATAGATTGGGTGCGACGACGAGGGTAACGAAACGAGAAGGAGCGTGTTAGGTTGCTGTTGATCATAGATTGGGCGCGACGACGAGCGCAGCGAAACGAGAAGGAGCGTGTTAGGTTGCTGTTGATCAAAGATTGGGTGCGACGACGTGCGCAGCGAAACGAGGAGCGTGTTAGGTTGCTGTTAATCATAAATTCGGTGCGACGAGTGCAGCGAAACGAGAAGGAGCGTGCTAGGTTGCTGTTGGTCATAGATTGGGTGCGACGACGAGGGTAACGAAACGAGAAGGAGCGTGTTAGGTTGCTGTTGATCATAGATTGGGTGCGACGACGAGGGTAACGAAACGAGAAGGAGCGTGTTAGGTTGCTGTTGATCATAGATTGGGCGCGACGACGAGCGCAGCGAAACGAGAAGGAGCGTGTTAGGTTGCTGTTGATCAAAGATTGGGTGCGACGACGTGCGCAGCGAAACGAGGAGCGTGTTAGGTTGCTGTTAATCATAAATTCGGTGCGACGAGTGCAGCGAAACGAGAAGGAGCGTGTTAAGTTGCTGTTGATCATAGATTGGGTGCGACGACGAGCGTAGGGAAACGAGAAGGAGCGTGTTAGGTTGCTGTTGATTCGAGAGCGAAGCGACCCCTGTGCTCCTGTAGTTCCAACAGATTTCATGATATATCTACACAAAAAAAATCCTTGTTAGGATTCCGTAGTAGGTACCTAAAAGGTACAAAAGGAACTTTTATGGTGAGACTCCGTTCTCCGTCCGTCCGTACGTCACAGCCTCATAAGATCATACATACTTTAACTTAATTATTGCTTTTTCTGCCAAATAGTCTAGACTTAAAATTTGGCACAAAAAAGCATCAATTTGCCCACATAAAAGGGTTTAAAAAAGGAGGACCAGCCCGGGCGCGTGGCCATCGGCGCGCCTGGTACCCCGATCAGAGTATCAGCTTAGCGATCCAACGAGGTAACGCTGCCAGCGTCTTGGGTACCCTCACGAATTGCGACAATTTAAATATAATTTTTTATTTAATATAGGATTGTATTTTTATCTTAGGATGTACATTTATTAGTAGGTAATTTTAAATCAGATTAAGTTTAGTTTTATAAGGTTATTGAATTTGTTATTTATGAATAAAAATTTGTCAAATCATTCATCCTTTTTTTTTTCAGGACTGATGAATAAACCATAAGTTAATGCTGACCAAAATCATATATTTGTTGATACTTAACTTATCATTAAAAATTATTCATTATACATCATAAAAATCATATTACAGTGTTTATATTTTTCCTTTTTTGTTGTGTGTAAATAAAGTTGTATTGTTGTTGTTTTGTAAACACTTTCACTTAAATAGTTGAACAGAAAACTCTCAGCTATCGTGAAGGAAGTGACCAAAATGGAGTAGTTTTTATTCTCCTCGCTCGTGCAACATAATCCTGAATTTTGTTCCATTTAGTTTTTCCACTTTATAGACTGAAAAATAAATAAAATGTCATAAAACAAGGGTACTATGCATATTTGAAGGGTACAGGGAAAGAACAAGGAATTTCAGATCGTAAGGAAGAGCTAGAATAAATGTATAAATAACTTTAATAGATCTTTTATTTTCGGGCTAAAATAAATGTGGGGATAATTTGTATAATGTTTTTTATTTCTTGGTAAAAATAAAATCCTGTGTTAATTTTCGCTAAACTCTGTTTTAAGGTGTAACTTTGCCTTTTAACAAAAGAAAAAAAAACGTTTTTATTATTTATACATTTATTCTAGCCCTTCCTTACGATTTGACATTCCTTGTTCTTTCCCTGTAACCTTCAATTACGATAATTACAGTGCGCGCCAAACTTTTAGTCGCCTTTGAAGATAGACGCAAGAAGCGACGCAATAGCCGTTTTACGGTGTCAGGGGGACGTTACAGGAGCGAGGGCGCGGAGCACACCCGCCTGCGTGCCGCACCACACCCCCCCGCTCGCCATAAGCAGGTGTCAATACTATGCGTTAGTGTTAGTGCTACGTCCGTATACTACACACGCGCGCGTTGCATGAAAAGTACGTTCGTGGAAAAAATTCTTTGATTCGTTAAGTTAATCGTTGAATCTGTTTGTGTTGCCTTTATTTGTTGTTTTGTTGATTTAGTTTGTTAAAGTTTATTGTTGTTGTTATGCATCGCGGTCGTTATAGCGTTTTAAGGCGACAATGTAGGAAAATGGTGTTTATATTAATTTGTTTTATTTAAACAGTTAAGATTGCACTAAAATAATAAATATATATCAAATAGGTAGGTACAAGAAGTACACCTTCCCACTCATAGTAAACATATCAATATAATAATCAACCGTTCATATTATTGTTTCCTTGACTGTACCTGCGCAAGCTTGCACTCGTAACTCAATCAGAGGCGACTAAAAGATTGGCGCGCAATATACACAGTTATAATTCACGAGAAAGAATCTGTTTGATAGCAGCAAAGTTCATAAACTAATGGTGAAATTTTAATTAGAAATAGTTCGTTGGTGGTAAATACATAACATACAAGGTGACTTTTTGATCATCGTCCAAATTCATACTGGAAGCTTGATAAGTGATCAGTAACAATTTTTGTGAAATTCGTAAAATGAAATTTCGGCTCCCCATATAAATTCAGTTCCAGTCCCGAGTGAATGACTATGGGGAGTCGAAATTTCATTTTACGAATTTCACCAAAATTGTTATTGATACATGATACCAAGCCACCAGTATGAATTTGGACGATGATCAAAAAGTCACCTTGTATACAGCGGTAGCTCAGGCGGTACGACTTTCAATATCGAGACCAGTGGCGAATTTACCATAGGGCCAAAAGGGCCATGGCATCAGCATCAGCTTTGGGCTTACTTTTTCATAATCAATCGTTACCTATATTTTAATTTATATTGATTTTTGACTTTGTACCCTCATTTAAAAAATATTTTATATTGAATAAATGGCGTTTATATCTTTGTATTGCCTTTTAAGTTTTTCTTTATCATCATTCTCAGCCCAAATCAACACACTGCTGGGTTTGATTTAATTTAATTATTGAAATATTTTTGCTTCGATTATGTTTATTTTTGCGAAATCCATCGCTATGAACACTCTAAATATTATTAGATACAAACTAGAAAAGATCAATCAGAAACGAATCCAAAGACAAGAATTTGAAAAAAAATCCTTGGGCCGGGCCTCCTGATAACAAGAGGTCGCAGGTTCGAATCCTGGCCCGGGATATTTTTTAAAATTCTTGTCTTTGGATTTGTTCCTGATTAATCTTTTCTAGTTTGTAATGCACTCTAATAATATTTATTTTTGCTTCATTTATGGAGCAGCCAACCTTAAAGGCCCAGGGCTTCAAATCTTAAAATACGCCACTGATCGAGACCCGGGAACGAATCCTGGCGGTCGAAAATGCATCAGTGAGTTTTTCGGAATTGTATTTGTATACTTACTGACGGTGAAGAAAAACACAGGCAGGTAAACCTAGATGCCCAAAAAAGCGTGTATTTATCCCCGAAATACGGCGATAAAGCACATTGGACGTTAAAATCGTCGGTGAAAAGAAGGTGACACGAGTGTTAGTGCCGTTCTAGTGACAGTCTACCCACTGAATCATTTCTGACACCCCTTCAGAGATATATGTCGTGACAATATGCTTTTTAAATATGTTATCCGGATATTACAGAGTAAATTTCAAAACAAATAAATCTTACCGAATCCCTAAGAGTATTTTCAGCTAAAATAAATTCTTCAGATTGCGCATTTAGCGACATTTTATAATTTGTCAATGCATTTCTGTCTTTCTGCTTAGCCAAAGTTTCTATTACCACTGAGTGAACCTGAAAAAGTACAAGTGAATATAAATCCTGTTTAAAAAGATTCTTACAATCATCCTAAGACATAATTTGTTTCACAGCTCCGCTACCTATCCTCGCACCGCAAAGCTTCTTATTTATTACTAATAAAATGTAACAGAAAGGTGTAACTATATTTGAAGACTATACCTAAAGTCGCCGTCAATAGAAATTGTGGACTATGTAAACAAACCGTTTTCTCAATTTTTCTCAAGGTTCTGTCACGGAGTCTCATTGAACATTATTCCAAATCATGAAGCATCAAGTCTTACCAGTCATTCACTGTATTTCATCATGAAATATTCAATAATCACCAGTTAATTACGGAAAATCATAGAATCAATAGTCAATTCTGTACTGCGTCGAGATTGCTGTCATATTTTTTTCTCATCGAATCTGTATTGTCTTTGAAAATTGGTGATGTACGAATCTATTTGAATATTAACCTATTTTATTCGTGATGTTATTTTATTCCGTCATTTTTTTTAACAGCGTTACTTCATAATCTTTGACATAAACGTGTGTGTGATTTTATCGAGAGCTGTGTGATCTTCCAGCGTTGCTCTAAAATGTGTAGCTCATGTCCTAAAAGTAGAAGAAAAAATTAAAGAACTGGATGGGATAATAGATACGGCCAACGACGCTGTGACGAAACCATTTGTAATTAACGTGGGCGATTTGACTAGCGATTCATCAGAATATTTTAGCGATGAATCAAATAAAGAAAACTAATTAAGCACCTAACATATTTTAATCATATACTTACCCATCTCTAGATAGTTCACCTATTCATAGACAAAGACAACATGGCGCTTTGTTTACATAGTCCACAATTTCTATTGACGGCTACTGTATATCATAACTATTCCTTAAAATTCAGAATTCAAATAGTTTATTTTGCAAAGCAGATATATATAATACACTTTTTACACATCAAATATTACAATCATCCTAAGACATAATTTGTTTCACAGCTCCGCTACCTATCCTCGCACCGCAAAGCTTCTTATTTATTACTAATAAAATGTAACAGAAAGGTGTAACTATATTTGAAGACTATACCTCTATCATAACTATTCCTTAAAATTCAGAATTCAAATAGTTTATTTTGCAAAGCAGATATATATAATACACTTTTTACACATCAAATATTACAATCATCCTAAGACATAATTTGTTTCACAGCTCCGCTACCTATCCTCGCACCGCAAAGCTTCTTATTTATTACTAATAAAATGTAACAGAAAGGTGTAACTATATTTGAAGACTATACCTATATCATAACTATTCCTTAAAATTCAGAATTCAAATAGTTTATTTTGCAAAGCAGATATATATAATACACTTTTTACACATCAAATATTACAATCATCCTAAGACATAATTTGTTTCACAGCTCCGCTACCTATCCTCGCACCGCAAAGCTTCTTATTTATTACTTATAAAATGTAACAGAAAGGTTTAACTATATTTGAAGACTATACCTATATCATAACTATTCCTTAAAATTCAGAATTCAAACAGTTTATTTTGCAAAGCAGATATATATAATACACTTTTTACACATCAAATATTACAATCATCCTAAGACATAATTTGTTTCACAGCTCCGCTACCTATCCTCACACCGCAAAGCTTCTTATTTATTACTTATAAAATGTAACAGAAAGGTTTAACTATATTTGAAGACTATACCTATATCATAACTATTCCTTAAAATTCAGAATTCAAATAGTTTATTTTGCAAAGCAGATATATATAATACACTTTTTACACATCAAATATTACAATCATCCTAAGACATAATTTGTTTCACAGCTCCGCTACCTATCCTCGCACCGCAAAGCTTCTTATTTATTACTTATAAAATGTAACAGAAAGGTTTAACTATATTTGAAGACTATACCTATATCATAACTATTCCTTAAAATTCAGAATTCAAATAGTTTATTTTGCAAAGCAGATATATATAATACACTTTTTACACATCAAATATTACAATCATCCTAAGACATAATTTGTTTCACAGCTCCGCTACCTATCCTCGCACCGCAAAGCTTCTTATTTATTACTAATAAAATGTAACAGAAAGGTGTAACTATATTTGAAGACTATACCTATATCATAACTATTCCTTAAAATTCAAAATTCAAATAGTTTATTTTGCAAAGCAGATATATATAATACACTTTTTACACATCAAATATGGTTACACCTTGTATATACAACGAGTAACAGAAAAGTGTAACCATATTTGAAGAGCTCATTCAGTCAATGGTATAGAACAACTTTTACTATGGAACAAATCCTGTATCTCGAAAAAAAAAAAAAAATGAACTGTTTCGTAGAAAAATGCAATGCCGCTCGGCTGAAATGTATGGAAGAGCAGATTTTTTTTTGAGATTTCGTGTTGGCTACATAGTAAAAGTTGTTCTAAAACCATTAACTGAATAAACTCTTCAAATATGGTTACACCTTTTTGTTACACATTGTATTTATTATCAAAATATATTTAATAATCTTGAATTGAAAACAGAAAAGTTGGATACTTGAAACACATGTAATTAACATTATTTATTTTGTAATTTTTTGTGGAATAAACATATATTTCGTCTACGATTGCGTATGCTTCTTTTTCGCAAAAAATCGCACTTTTTAGTGAAGAACCGAATTATGGCGTAAACGCAGTGTCATGACGCGATCATATGAAATTATTTTATGTTAAAACTGGGATGGTCGGTCGCCTCGCTCTGCTCAAGTTCGCTCAGCTCTCTAAATTTATTTATATGTAAACCTTACACGCTCTTCGCTTTGACTTTTTGTTGAAAAATCTCACTTTTTCGTAGAAATGTCAGTATTTATATGATTTATCGAAAAAGCAAAAAAGTTCCCTGGATATAATTATATATTGTAACATAGCTATACGAAAGATGTTCATAACTATTCCTTAAGTTTTAGAAAAAATCACTAAATTATTTGATTCGGCGCAACACGACTTAACTTATTTGACAGAACTAAACTTAATTTGAGCGTTCTGTCTTTTTCTTTCTGTATCGAAAACAATATAAGTTTTCACAGCACTAAAACTAAAAACAAACCCTTCAGAATCTGCTTTATTGAGTGCATCAAATCGATAATGCCATCGAATAAATACATTAAGAGTAATTTTTTTGCTATATTGCCAACAACATATTTTTAAACAAAATATTTAAATTTTTTTTTTGTTAATTCAAGAAATATAACAAATATTTTTTCTTTGAACACGGTATAGAGGTATTATGTTCGATCGATGGCATTATCTATTAAATTCACTCATTAACTAAACGCAAGGCTTATAAAAAAACACCTTACTTTCTTATCACCATATCTTTTGATAATCAGTCATTTTTTTTTGGTGTCATAGTGAAAGTCGCTATTGCTGATTGGGATAGGTTTCATTCGTGGGCGATAGGTTTGGAAATTTTGAGCCGAACGTCGTCAAGGGGAGAGTTGCATCAATTACCTTTGTAATTTTTAATAGTTTACCTGAAAATGTGTTGCCAATTGAAGCCTATCTTCCGTAGGCGAGATCTTATTTATGAACGTGGCCAACAGTTGGTTGCTGGACCCCATTTCATGCAGTTTCGCAATAACCATGCGTAACGGGACGTGGCTCGAAACGGTTGAGCGACCGAGCCAGTCCTGGGGAAGAATAAGGAAAATTATATGTAACTGATCGAGATGCCGCCTGCCGACTTACGCACGAGACTGGCAACTGACTTTTGGCGGCACAGGGACATTAAATGCTACAGGTCCAAGCACGTATCCAAGGGGGGGTGGGGGGGGGGGATAGTTGGTATGTATTTCCCTCAAAATCTAGCATAACATACACGGGACGGGACAAATTCTAATTTGGCGGCATTATTGCGACGAAAATATCGCAGTCAGTGTTGTGTGCCAAGTGGAAGAATATAGAAAAGACACCATTCGAAATTATGAAAGTTCTGGATGCGTCCTGACCCAATGTCGTCCCTCGAAACAAAATTCTGGATACGTACTTGCACAGACCGAAGATCTTTTCATGTGGTTTCATTTAAGGATACTCATATGTTCTTTTAGGTATCACAATATTTACAGTATGCTTTTGATATGGCACTTCGACTAATTTCAGTTTCGTAGAGCGTCGTCTCTGTCACCGGGCTGTTAGTGCTTCGTGCGACAGAGATGACGCTACGATACGACGTGCCATATCCAAGGCTTTGTAGTTGTTCGTGAATGTTGCTATAGGTACTTACTTTTCGTGTGAAGATAGATTCAACGATTTCCCAGTTCTTCAAGCTCGCGTGGACGTTCAATACCACCCAGTCGTACTGGAGAGGACTTATCTGTAATTAAGAGAGTAAATTTATGAATTATGGACACTTGGAATAAGAATAGTTAACGTTGCAAAAAACACAGGAATAAAGTTATGTATATAAGGTCTTTCAATTGAAATTGAAAGTAATTTAGGAGGTGGTTCAGTATCGTTAATACATCACATTCCACTGCAAAGTACTTTTTTTTGCGCGAACTTTTTCTTCACTTGTCCATACAAACTGAGTCAGCTGATCGGACCACTTTGTACTGAGAAGTGAAAAAAAAGTTCGCGCAAAAAAAAATGCTTTGCAGTAGAATGTGATGTATTAACGATACTGAATAACCTCCTAAATTACTTTCAATTTAAAGTGAAAAGTTATATAGATGTATGTTATTTACAGAAATCCGTATTTACTACTCTGTCAAGAAAGTAACGGGAAAAAATCAATAATATACAAAATGTTAGTTATCCATCAAAATTTATTTTATCACCTTCAAAGTATGCTCCTTCGGAAACAATACACTTACGCCAACGAATAACCCAATCATCAAAACATTTTTTAAACGCTTTTTCCCGAATTAAATTCAGTTCTTGCTGCGAATTCTTCTTTATGTCTTCTACCGAATGAAAACGGGTGCCACGAAGTGGTAATTTGAGTTTAGGAAAAAGAAAGAAGTCGGTTGGAGCCATATCTGGTGAAAAAGGTGGTTGCCCGATGGTATTTGTTGAGTTTTTGATCAAAAATTCGTTCACAATGATGGCCTTGTGCGAAGGCGCATTATCGTGGTGCAAAAACCAAGAATTTTCTTTCCACAGATCCGGCCTTTTTCGTCGAATTTGTTCTCTTAAACGCCGCATCACGCTCAAATAATATTCTTTATTTACCGCTTGACCTTCCGGCAAGAATTCCGAGTGCACAACACCGCGATAGTCAAAGAAAACAGTCAACATAACTTTGACTTTTGATCGACTTTGGCGTGGTTTTTTCGGTTTCGGTTCAGTTGGGAGGCGCCACTCCGAAGCTTGTTGACTAGTTTGCATGTCAAACTCGTAAACCCACGTCTCGTCACCAGTAACAATACGTTTCAGGAATGTTGGGTCGGAATTGACTCGTTCTAGCATGTCCTCAGCGACTCTTATGCTATTGAGTTTTTGGAGAAAATTGAGGTCTTTTGGGACTAGCCGAGCGGCAACATGTTTCATACCCAAATGATTATTTAAAATGGTACGGATCGACTCGTGAGACATAGAAAGTTCGGCGGCTATCTCTCTCAAACTTGAATGAGGATTTTCAGTCACTATTTTCTTCACTTTTGCGATATTAACTTCAGTTGCAGACGTTGATGGCCTACCAGAGCGAGGCAAATCTTCTATCACATCTCACCCACTTTTGAACGCTTTGTACCACCCATAAGCACGTGTTTTTGACAAAGTCGATTCACCGTAAGCCTTTTGTAACATTTTCAGTGACTCTGAACACGAAATTCCATTGGCGATACAAAATTTAAGACAAACTCTTTGTTCAATGTTTTTGTCCATTATGAAATTCGCAATACACACAAGATATGATATGACTAAATACAGCACTGTATTTAATCTAAATAACAGATGCAACTCAAACTCCGCGCCAAAATGGAAAACAGTTGTGCCAATCTTACAACAACAAGAATTAACAACATTTGAATTTGGAACCATAGACAAATCAGCCATTCCCGATACTTTCTTGACTGAATGTATAGCTTAATCTAATTTTTTAAACGATATCTCACACAGGCCGAGCCTGATTTATGAGGGCCTTTATTAACCCAGACGGTCACCCAAAAATGGTGGCTTCACAGCAAAATACGGATACGAGGCAGAGACGAACTGAACTGGAAATAGATAATCAATGGGTAGTACTATACAACCCACTACTTTCCAAAATGTTCCAAGCACATATAAACGTAGAATACTGCAATTCAGTAAAATCCATGTCTGTAAGTATGTGAACAAAGGCAGTATTTCAAATGGGAAGATTAAATTAACAGTAATGAGGTCATCAGTCATACTCTCATTGAAGGAGTCTCATACCTAGTTGTTTTGGAATCGATGGGTTACATGTTGTTAGAATTATGGCGAATATATCTCTAGTTAGTTCAGCTGAGATTGTGAGTGAGGCTTCTTGTAGTGTTCATTCCCACTGGTCCTAAGCGTTGGTATGCTTATCTGTACGTCTGACATAGGTAATAATAACATACTGTATAATAATAATAGTTTATTTAAATCAAATTATCATATTACAGTGTTTGAAAAACAAGTTACATAAAACAAGTTGCCAGTAAGTACGTCTGTGCCCGAACTAGGTGCTAGAGTACTCTAGACCGGTGTTTCAGGCAGCAGCGCTCTTCCAATATTTACAATCTTATGATAGTTTTATTGAGTGAGACAAGTAAAATTATATAGTGTAAAATAAAATAAACTAAAGTAAATATGTGAAGGGTGTTCCTCTCTGTGTGTGTAGGTGTAGAGTGTATATGTGTGAGTGTGAGAGGGTGTGTCAATGTGTATGTATGAAAGACAAAATAATAATAATAGTAATAGTTAAGAGTTACATAATAATAAAATAATAAACTTGAACTTAAACCATGACTGAAAAGTGATTTTGTTTGAAGCTTTTAGGTTTATATATTTAATAAATCTTCTGTTTCACTGTAATTTAGTTTTTTAAGCCATTCAATGACAGTTCCTTTACATTGTGTTCTATTTAGTGGGTATATATTAATTATTTTATTTATTTTATTGTAAAGATATGGTCCGAGGAATGGAAGGTATTTATTAACGTAAGCGTGTTTAAACGTCGGTATAGTACAAACTCTATCATTACGTCGACGGGTTAGAAGAGAAGGATCGTATATGAAAAAAATCAAATCCGTCAAGCTCATCCAGAACCGGCCATCCAATTCTACGACGACATCTTCAGTGAAACCAGACCTTAGGACAACTTGCTTACCTTGCCCACGACAATATGCTTTTAGTATGCTAAACTTCGAAATTACAGAGGAAAAAAGCTACAACATCAACGAACTACTTCAATACATTGCTCACAAGAAACCACCCTTCAATGACAATAAAATAAAATTTACAACGTTATATTGGACCGGTGGATCTACCGCGTAATTCTCATTTTCATAAATATCAACTTGAGATTGAAATTTGACGTGCGTGCGACAACGCCCGCCTAACATGCCATCTCTTTTGCACGCGTTGTATTTCGCATGCATTTGCTTGAAGTTGATACAAATGAGAATTACGCGGTAGAGCCCCGGGACAACAACAACACTGGCGCCATTTAGCCATCAGTTACTTTTATTTTTACTTTAGTGTTTGTGTTCCGTTTTAACTCTAGAACCACTCAACGGATTTGCATGCGGCTTTATTATCGTCGTAGTGATCCTGGTCGTGACGGTAGTGATGCTTGGCGGTTATATTATCAACACCCCTTATAGCCTATTTGCTGACCAGGGTCACTACGATGATAATAAAGAAAACCGCATCCAAATCCGTTGAGTGGTTGTCGAGTTAAACCGGAACAGAGAAAAAGATATTATTGGTTTAGCCTCAGTACAATACTATTAACACATTTCATTTTTTTTCAATGCAAGTGTTCGTAAAGGCCCACTTTTTATGCATCAAAACCGAACAGAAAGTCGATTATATTGCCCTGGGGCTTTATTATTATTATTTTATTTTATTTACTAGAAGTTGGTTAACCTGCAACATAAGTGTTATACTTTTTTTCCACTGTTTAACGGCTTTGGATACAGTCTTTTTGAGCCAATCAAAATTTAAAGTTCACAAGATTATATTTGTTTTATTTCCTCACACTATGCATTGAGAAACGTAGTAAGATACACGGGCGTAAGAGCAATAAATTACTCGGTTACGTTTAAAACACTCGTAATTTATTCCTTTTCGCCCTTGTAGCATAAACTACTATTAAACTTCGCAATAATATTCTATGTACCGACACGACTATTTTAAAACGTTATTATTAGTATAGATAGATTGTAGCTGCAACCTACATACTCATACTTAAATCAGATTGACGTATCATACGTCTAGGGTATCGGTTCTGAGTTTAAGTGATAGGTAGGATATAAAAAAAAAAAAACATACAGTCGAATTGAGAACCGCCTCCTTTTTGAAGTCGGTTAATAACGTTTAATGATCAATCTTACCTGTTGTTGCTGACACAGCGTCAGTGGTGACATCATTTTCCCGGCACCTTCATTCCAATGGTGTTTACAGCAGTAAGCCAAGCAATGTACGACGGATTTGTTGTTCAGTTCTGGATTGTTCACGCACTTTTGCCATTCTGGAACATTGAATTGTAAAATGATTACAAATGTATTGACAGTAAAGGAGGATCTTTGCCTGATTGGGCTAGGAGTTTCCCGTAGTTTAATCTTCTGTGCTTAGAAGTGTACATTTAAAATATTTCTGTACACCTATTTACAACATTGGTGGATACAACTAGGAATGCAATCTCGGTATACCAAGATCTCGAAATACCGAGATCTCGCACATATATTGCAAGATCAATCACGCATCGTTATCAGTGCGAGATCTCGCAAGATTTGCGAGATCAAGCTGCAGCGGATATTACAAATGCAGGGCATTGACGACACTTGAATAACTTAAAAGAAAAAAACTTTAGATTTGCTGGGTCGAGAAGACAATAACTGCATTTTGCATCATAAAATCATCAAATTCATTTTGTTGAAATAATGGAATTAGAAAGAACTATTGTCTGTAGCTGGGCTAGCCTACAGGCTATCTATATAAAGTGAAAACGCCATTTTTAAATAAAATCAGTCTACCCTACTGTTGACAATAAACAAATTTTCCAAATAAACATAACAAATCAAATGAAAAAAAAACACATGCCCATATTTCCAGTTGGTTTTTAAAGTTATTATTATTTGGGAAAGCTTTTCAGTATGGTCAGTAGAATAATATAATTAACTATTATAAGTATGTTTAAATACATCCCTTTAATCAGATTAATATCTTGGTTTAATTTTTTTATTAACCAGTAGTTGAAACAATATTTTTTCGAAATAATTTTTATTAGTACAAGATCTCACTAATACCGAGATCTTGCGAGATTGATTTTATTCAATCTTGCAAATACCGAGATTGACATTTAGGTGCAAGATTGCATTCCCTAGATACAACACGCCCAGAATATTTGACTCAACTTTTCGTTTCAATTTGGGTGCACTTTTACTCAGTATAGTTACAGTATAGGTAGGTATGTAGATAGGTTTATCAAAAGCGCCTTAAGGTTTAAGACACCTAAAAATGTCCCTTTTTTACTTTGTGTCAGAATGGGCTCCCTAAAATCAAATTCTAGATCCACCCTTGACTACAAAAACGTGAATATGGTTTATAAGGTATGGAGGTTACGCCTCGTATACTTATAGAAACAGTTGGTAGTGGTTCGAATAATATGCAGTAAAATACTCACCTAAAAACTTAATATAACTTGTAACGGTTTTGGTTTGACACACATCCACGCCTGGTTGATCGAAGTGGTTCGATAGAATATTGTTCAGTTTACGATGTTGACTGTCCACGCTGTTGCTTTGATTTTTTACGTGGTGTTGGAATTGATACATCTAAAAAGCAATTACAATCCTTCAAATACATGTAAAACAAAGAAAAAATTAAAATTAAGCCGAGTCTGATGACCTATTAAAAGTTGTCATATATGTCATATATTATCATATATGTACTTAGATCCAAGTGTATCGTTCTTTTTGCCTACGCAACGCAAATATACCTAATAGCACTGCACGCTGCGACCCCAAATAATTGAAGGTGTTTGGATGATTTTAATTAGAAAGACAAAAACCAGGAACAAGGGACCAGGAACAAGGTTCAATGATCACCAACCGAGCCCCCAGCACGAGTCCAGGCGGCCGGCCGATAAATCCCATCCTATATACTACATACTAATAGGTTACATATTATTATACATTACATATACATGCCTACCTCTGTATGTGAGTTTGTAGTCCGATTGTTCAATGTACAATCCTTGGGCCAGGATTTGAACCTGCGATCTGCTTACAAGGCAAGTGCTCTCCCAACTGAGCTAACTGTTTCGATTATTTTACGTTTAAGAGCACGTATATGAGCAATAAATATATTATAAAAGTTCAAGGGTTCAAATATTTTATGATATTTTCGTTTGAGAGGGATTTAATTTTTTTTCTAACTTTCAAACAAAGTATCATTGTTCTTAATTTACTTTCATATGTCTGCTCAGAATATCATGTGTGCTTCAATTTCAAGTTGTTCGTCATTTGGACCGAATTTTTGTTCAAATGGCCGAGTCGCCTCGCTACTAATTACTAATACATGAAAACAGCACAATACTCACAGCTGCTTCCGGACTCCGCCCAAGCATTCTAGAACAAAAATTAGGGACGATTACATTTTGATGTAATTACAATATCATAATTACAATTAAATATTAATTAAATATCGTAATTACAATAATTACAAAAAGCGGTTTTATAAGTACCTACATGGCATGGTTTGACCTATGTTATAATATTACATTAAAACACCGAAATTCTGCGCTGTCATTGGCCAAATTTATTATAACACTGCTAGATAACCAATCACAAGCAATGACGGTCTGTCTTAATTTCTCAAGCCACGCCCCTTTACTCTTCTCGCTTCTGATTGGTCTCAGGCATCTACATACTAATTCCATCATTCCTCATTTTTCTTGAATTCGTTTTTGATGGCCGTAGATAAAGTATTGTGTGCATAATTAGACATTGGGACACTCGTGCAAATCTATTACGAAACGAAGTTTGTTTCGTAAACAACACGTGTCCGGTGTCTCACATCATGTCACAGTTGCACAAAATATTATTTTAATTGGTAAAAATGTACATAAGGTGCTGGTGGACATATTTATTCCAAGATCCATTATGGATTTAACTAAAACTCACGTAAGTAAGTCACTGAGTTCTCCGATTTTGCCTTCATTCTGTAAGAAGCTGATGTAATGGTTCAACGCTAGAGGGCACGATGAGAGCAGTTCATAGACCAGCTTTTTGTTCAACGTCTGGATAAGGTACAGGACCACCTGGAAAATAGATATAAATATCTCACATGTTTATGTTATAATGTGCCTTGAAGACAGGGTTCGAAATTATCAAGATCATTACGCTGCTTGAGACTTATCCGACAATAATCGGATAATCTTCGGATAATTATCACCAGTGTAAGAAATTAATTTGTTATATTATTTCATAACACATGGATTATAATTTGGGCAATTCTAACAAAAACAAATACATTTTATGATTTTTATTAAAAATCCATAACAAATTAACATTAATTAAAGTAAAAATCATTTTTAGTATTATATTTTAAATTATTTAAAGTAGCGCTTTAAAGCGCTGCAGAAACGCGCGAAAGCACTCTAAATCCGAAATGATTTTTTATGGTACGGGGAATCCCCACGGCGGCGGCAGAGAATATCACACACTCACCTCCCCGCGCGAATTTAACGTCCCCCGCAAGTTAGTGGCAAATCTGGAGGCAGGCAGAGCCATAGAGTATATAATTAGACTGGAAAGCTCGAGTAGCACTCGTTCGCTGCGCGCGTATTTTGTTTTGTTTTCTTGATTTTGAACACAAACACTTGTACTATTTGTTTTATGTTATGAAACAAATAGTACAAGTGTTTGTGTTCAAAATCGAGATGCTTTTTATGTTTCATCAAGTGCCAACAATCGCAAGTATAAATCTTGTTTTGTTTTATTACGATACTGATTTTTAATCAATATGGTTCGTTATTGTGGTATATACGAATGCCTAGAAAACGGAGAAACCAATAAAGAACGGAGATATTTCAAATTTCCTTCCTTCCGATGAACTAAGCCATTTTCTTTTATGTACGTAAAAACACCTTTGACTCCTCTGAAAGGATTTGTGTCGTGACGTTGACGATGTTTAAATTTTACTCAAATAACTTCACGCGTGCCACCGTTACAAAATTGTGTCAGTGCGCTGACGAACGATCGCCGCCGTTGCGGCATCATAAAGGGAAGGCGGCTTTGACTAAAGCAAATACGGAAGGCGGGCTGCGGGGCCATTAACCCCTGCGTTTGGACAGACGGGAGTCGATTGAAATATTTGTCTAATTTATTTTTAAAGTTATGAAAAAGCGGCGGTAACTCAGGGGTAGAACGCTGGCTTCTCAATCTTGAGATCCAGGTTCTATCCGCGGTTGGGCATGCACCAATGAGTTTTTCGGAATTAACATAATGCGCATCGTATTTGCATATAGGTAAGTACTTCCCACTTTCTGAACGGTAAAGGAAAACATCGCGATGAAACCTGTATGTCCTAAAAATCGTGTGTTTGTGCCCGAAGTACTTATGGCAATAGGGCTCACCTCCCACCACGTTGGGACGTAATATCTGTAGGTGAAACGCTGGTGTACCGAGAGTGGACTGTGACTTGCATTTCAAAGTTCACACTCGGAACACCTCTGACACGCTAGTAATATAACTCAATGCTCTGACACCCTCTCGGGCATTCAGGTCGTGACGATATATATATTTTTAATACAAATTTATCCATGGGGAACCAGAACTAGGACCTAGGGATTAACCACGCTAAAATTTAGGAAGAGAATCATATAAGTTGCTGACTATAAATGTTGTCCCTCTCGATCGACGACGCTCACACGCTTGCTGCCAGCCCTAGACTAGCTCACGCACACACACAAGCGTGTGCGGACAAGCCAGATGCGCGCGTGAGAGTGTAGGTAAATAACTTGAGCGATGACTATGAAGTGTTGGGGGTGTGGCGGCGGCGGCGGGGCGCGGACGCGGCACGTTGACAATTCGTGCGTTCGGTTACACGCAAGTGCGGAAATACACGTTCGAATACAGTACACTTTCATGAACGCAATTTTTGTTATTATCAATTGATAAGTATCGAGCTATTTTTATCAAGATAATTGTCATGATAATGATCTAGATAATTAAGACGGATAATTATATTTTCGAACCCTGCTTGAAGAAAAAGCATAAATAAACAAACTCTTACGGTAAGAATAGCGTTGCCATCACCAATAGCAACGGCACCAAACAACAGCTCTTTTTTGCCTTTTAAGCTTCGGTGTTTGTGCAGCGAATAGGTCCGACCGAGCACAAGTCTTTTCAAGGTTACTGGTACAGTTTCATCGGCATCTACATGCGTAGGTTGCTTACTTGGTGGATCCTTGCCTGACTGGGCTAGGAGTACTGAGAACAAATAATGATAAGCTTCAGTTCAATTATAGGTACCTACTAGCTTTCGCCCGCGTTGATTAAGTTTGTGTGTAATCCTATCGAATCTGTCAATATTTTTCGGACCCTTAATCTGGTTTGGAGTGCTTTTGGTTCTCATGATGTCTTATTTATTGATCCCCTGGTAAAGTGTCTTTGGCATTCGTTTCCGACCGAAGTCATTTTTATAATAACTGATTTGATCCCCTAGTAAAGTATTTTCGAAGAAACTATTCCTTGTTATCTGTATTGATCCTCTGCTACAGTGTCTTTGATGAGGTTCGGTTTCCGACCGAAATTGATCCCTAGGTAGTGTCTTTTGCGGGTAAAAAGTGGGTGTACCAAGGGTGGACTGTAACTCGCATTTCTCGATGTTTTTCGTGTTTTTTTTTTGTTTTAATAAATACCGATTTTCTTTAAACGTTGGTTACTTAATAAAAAATGATTTTTTATTGAATGAATTAATGAATGATTTATTATCACTGGTAAAGTACATAGGTAATAATTAACTACGTAACACAATATTATACATATGTGTGCTTGTATTGTATACGTACATACAACCAATGATCTAAGATCATTGCGTACAACGTACGGTTTTTACATCACGTTTCTATGGAAACTTGAAACCCCCTTGTCATCCCATAGATATAGGCACCGATGTAAAGAATGGAGGAGTAACACATCACTTTTCTATAGAAACTTGTTACACCTCATTGCCATCGCATGGGAACTGAGTTATGAGATTAAGGCGATAAGTAAATGTTTTAGCGTCCGTTACTCTATATGCGAAAAAACCCTCAAGCGAGAGGGACGGATTCGAGGGAAAGTAGCAAAATATCGGCTTTTTATTAATATAAAATGTACTCGAGTTGCTATCAAAATTTCATTTAACCGGTCCTAGATACTGTTATATCTAATAAAATATAATCGTAGTCCACATGTCATTCCAAGTTGTCAAACCAGGAGAAATGGTGTTGAAAAGGACCTCATTTCCATAAATATTTTTATTGAGCCGAATTTCTCCAATCCCGTTTCTGTTTAAGGGGCTATACCGTGAAAATTGACACTTTTTGAAGTTATTTATCTGCTCTTTTAATGAAGTTCCAAGTAAAATAAATTAGTATAACAATTTTGGGACCTTTAACTAGATTTTGGTCCATCAGAAACGCGATAGGAGAAATTTCATTCGATAGAAATAATTATTGAAATCAGGTCTAAATTTACACTTTTTTTGATATTCTGACAAATAAGGATAGCATACAGACTTGAAAAATATTTATTTAGATGGGTTTTAACTACACCTAAATTACTGGTTATGGAATTTTTTGTAGCTATTTTAGTTAATTTTGCATTAATTTAAAACCGACTTTTTGACAATTTTCCCCGATTCCGTCCCTTTCGCACTGCGGGTCTTTCTGCCTGGAGTAACGGGTCCTTTGCTAGCACGGTATATCACCTTAACAGATCCCTAGAAAAAGATACCAAAAATAATATTCTATTATATCAAAATAATACCTTCCTTACTGAAGTAGATATGCAAATTCTAAAAGTGTTGATTTTTTTTCCGCAGCGTCTTAAAAGTAGCCTGTCCTATTCCAGGTCCAGAACTACATTGTGCAAAGTTTCACCCCAGTCGGTTCAGTAGTTACACTGTGAAGAAGTAACAAACATACATCTATCCATCCATACATACATCCAAACTTTCGCATTTATAATATTAGTGGGTGACCGAATGCACACACTGGCTTTCGAAATTAACAACAAAAAATATCTTTTCAATGCAAGTGCTCTAAAGGCCCACTTTTTATGCATCAAAACCGAACAGAAAGTCGATTATTTTGCCCTAGGGCTTTATTATTATTTTTTTATTTATTCACAATGATTGGCTAACCTGCAGCCTTTCCTGTGTCCCATAAATGTTATACTTTTTTTTTCACTGTTTAACGGCTCTGGATACAGTCCTTTTGAGCCAATTATTATTTTAAAGTTTACAAGATTATATTTGTTTTATTTCCTCACACTATGCATTGAAAAACGTAGATGATACACGGGCGTAAGAGCAATAAATTACTCGGTTGGTGTCAGATTTTTTAAAATCTTTCTATAATCAATTTAAAATCTTTTTAAAAATCTGTGAATGCAGTCTTACTTATTTTTAAAAATAAAATGAAATCTCTATTAGGAGAAATTTTCTATATTCAGTGTTTATGGTAGGTACTTTCCCTCCAAGGCCCATTGGAATGGGACGGCCTGCATATGCCTAACTCCACCCATTCGATTAGTCTTGCAAAGAAGGGCAAGAAACTTAGCAAGATTATGTATTTTTTTATAACTTTTCCTTTTCTTTTTTTATCATTTCTGTTACAACATACTATTATAGATCTCGCAAGAAGTTTTTATATTGGTATTGATTCGGCATAACACGACTAAACTTATTAGACAGGACTAACCTTATTTTAAGCGTCCTGTCTTTTTCTTTCTTTATCGAAAAGACAAGGACAGAATGCTTAAATTAAGTTTAGTCCTGTCAAATAAGTTAAGATGTGCTATACCAAATCAATACCATTGTTTACTTACTTAAATCTAAAACTTTTGGTGAAACTAAGCTGGAGAGAGGCAATAATGGTGTTTTGACTGTGCCACTATTGAAGATATTGTCCTTATCATTTTGATTGGATGCAAAACCTGATTTTTGTCCAATAGCCAAGATTTCTTGAGTTGAAAGCTAAAAAAAAATTGTTTTGTTAGTTACCAATTCAATAGTAAAATCAAGTTCCGTGAAACCTTACAACTTTGCCCGCATTTTTTGATTTTTTGAAGATTGTGCAATGAGTTTTCATAAAATTAAACAGTCGGATAGATTATTCTATGTATCGCCAAGTCACGATTCAATTTATTCAAACAAGGATCAAAAATTTGTATAATTGAAAATTTTATGACACTATATCTTATACAATAAAGTGGTATAATAGGGGATGGCGCAAACTTGAAATTCACAAAGAAATAAGAAAGAAAAGCCATGATCTCCATGTTTATTTGAAGTGGGCAATGTTCTCTGACCCCATCAATGTAGTTTAAGACAATACAAGTTGGTGAGCCAGGGTTGCTACGACATAAGTTGTTTAGAGAAAAGACAAATAAAACGGTTTAGGTATACAGTTGTAGCCATTTTACAAAAAAAAAATAAAAAGCCTCAGACTCTTAAAAATTATTAAAAAATGTTGTTCTTTCCCTTTTGTGATTACTTCTACTCTTCTTTTTTCATAATTTTTCCATACCCTTGTCAGGTAAAGTTACTTTCAGCTTTCGCTTGACAGACTCTATTGGTTATTAGTCCAGATAAGTGAATGCTTATTTGATAGGAATAAAAAAAAAAACTTTGTGCCATCACACTGACCAAATAAGAAAAGATATGTAAGAAGAGACACTGTACAAATAAGAAAAGATATATAAGGTACATTGACTTGGGAATAAAACACAAGTTACCTATCATCTAAGTACCTAAGCCTAAATTTTATGGATTAGGGTAGGTAAACAACCTTTTGAGAAAAGTGCCAAACCTAGCAAAAATTTTCATGGTGCAATGTTGTCAAAGTGATGTTTGGAATTTCTGATAACATTACCCACTGCAATTTCTCAAATGGTTGTTAATGTGCAAGGGCGTACGCAGAATTTCACTCAGGGGGGGCAGAAACTCAATAATATAAGCATAGGTTCTAAAAAGAAAAACAAATTATTGAACACTACGTATGTATTTTCTATATCAAATTTATCTTTAAAAAATTTGTCTCCGGGGATTTTCAGTAGTCCCTATGTATATAGCTTACATACATGTTTTTAAGACAAAAGTTGGTATTCAGTGTAAACCAAGATATTAATTTTAATAAATAACACTTGCTTGTCTCACACTCCAGGGGGGGCTATTTTTGACCAGGGGGGCAGCTGCCCTAACCTGCTCCCCCCTGCGTATGTCCTTGTTAATGTGTACTTCCAAAATAACTAAAATAAATGAGAGAAAATTTTCGCCGACATGGTGCGAAAAAGAGAGTCACTATATAGGCACTATATTTTGCAGGGATTGCGACAAGCTCCAACTTCCCTTCACTGGACCAGTTTATGTGTCTGAACGCTGAAGCTGTTCGGCGCTACTTTAAGGATCTGTCCTGGCTGGGCTGACTGACCGGGGGGAAGTGCACAAAATTCACGATTACCGAGAATCAGTGCAGTACTCATCGCCCCCACTACGAATTTAGAATTTTATATAGGCACAACCTGCGATATGGGTGTCATTGGACGCGTCTGGGTGAATAACCAAGTGAAGCGAGAAACGAAATTAGTACCCAGTGCTACCACAAAAATGGTCTAGTTTTCACTTCCATTTATAAAATAAATAAATTATCTATTGAAATTTTAATAGTTTTAGTTATTTTTAGATTACACACAAAGTTGTAAGGTTTCATGGTAAGTAAATAGTAAATATAACTCTGAAATTAATCTCCCGATGAATATTACTCTTAAAATAATAATTAATCCTCCCATTTTAACTCTCGCAAATCTGAACTTGTGAATATTAATTAGCTAGGTGAGTAAGTATATAGTAAACTTATGTATAGGTCATCTTTCTCATGAATCACAAACTAAATCTGTTTCTACGAAGAAAATTTTGATGAAAAGTTTGTAAATGAACTTAACTTACAATATCATCGTCAAAACTGAGTGCAGTTGCTTTAGTATCACTTGTATTCCAGTATTCGTCGTCCTCTAAATCCATTTGGTTTTCATTCGATCAGAAGCTACAAATCTTAGAATATGTAATAAAAGTAATTTTTATCTTTAATTATTCTATGCTACAATTAAACCCGGGTCTCCTGGGCATGTTTTGCCTTATACATTACACAGAATGACGTACAAACAAACGTACAAATGTTTCGCTACACATTTTTGTATACGTACACAACATTGTTTTTGCCTTTCGACTCTTTCGAGGTAAATAATAATCTTTTTTTTTTTAACGGCAACGACAAATGTACTCTGTGGTGGCCGACTGGCCGATGGATGGAAGTATTAGTGAGAATTAAAACGTATAGCGTATAAAAATAGCGCGCTATTTCGTTTTCACGAATAGCGCACGCTATAAAGGATCGCGTTGCGAGCTATTTTATAACGATGTCCAACATCGCGCGCTTTGCTTAGCAACAGCGGATTACGCAAGCCACGCGACGCACAAAGGTCACTCACCCCGCACCTGTGCCCGCGATTCGAACGACTTTCGCGCGCTTTTATGTCATTTTTGGATTGATTGTTTATTTTAACGTTTAGTACCGAACAGTTTTCGCTTCAGCGTGTACGCTTGTTACATAAATTGTTTTTGCGCGCGAGTATTTTTAGTAAATAATTATAGTTTTATTGATAATTAAAAAAAATATTATTAATTATTGCAAAGTATGAAGGGAAGTTCATTGAAAGTTTGAAACTATTTAAATTAACTAACATATTATCAAATATTGTACGACATATTAATAAAAACGATGCGTTCAGTAAAAATATAACAAAGAAATATTATATCTTTCAAAACATCCAAGTTGTTTCTCTGTCAAGTAATTTGTCCGTTTATAATAGCTGACAGTCGCTAAAGCTACAAAACAACGAACAGTCATTCTTTTTCATTCGTTGAAACTGTGAATATAATTTAGTTGTAAAATATAACGTTATAACATAGCTGATAAAATAGCGCGCTATATGAAAATAGCGTATAGCTAATAGCGCGTTAACAAAATATAGCCGTTATGCACATCACTAGATGGAAGGGCAGAGAGGATATTTTCACCGCAGACAATTATGTTTCGTTTAAAACTATATACATACACAACACACACATGCCCATGAAACAATTTTTTTATTACCTATTTTTTTTTCTTTTTAGGGTTCCATAGTACCTCAAAGGTAAAAGGAACCTTTATGGTGAGACTCCGTTGTCCGTCCGTCCGTATGTCACAGCCTCATAACATTAGCACCGTTAAAGATAAATACATGAAATTTGACACAAAAATAGCATTAATTTGCCCACATATGAGGGTGTAAAAAAAGGTATGAAAAATTTGAAATTGTTCAAAATATTTCCAAAACAAAAGTGAGAAATATAAAAAATGTTAGCCTAAAAATACAACATGTGTATCAATAAAAAGTTGATTCTAAAAATATATACTTTTAATATATTTACTGACACTGGTTTCGAGAAATTTTTAAAAAACCCCAAAAATATGTATGTCCCCCACTCCCCCCACCTTATCTCCGAAACTGGTAAACCGAAAAATATGAAAAAAATGTTTATTATAGATCATAACTGGCCAATTACAGGAAAACTATAGCGATTAAAAAAAATTCAGCGCTAATGAGAAATATAAAAAAAGGAGTAAGTAAAATAAATAAAAAATATATTTTATAAAAATACAATATGGGTATCAAATTGTAGGTATTAAAAAGCTGATTGTAAAAATATATACTTTTACTATACTTACTGGCACTCGTTTCGAGAAATCTTTAAAAAAATTTGATAAAATAACCGCCAAACCAACATTTGAATGTTACCATAAAGTAATTAGTTGCAACCACTGAGGTTAATTCTAAATTTCTAAATTCGTAGCGGGGGCAATGAGTCCTGCACTGATTCTCGGTAATCGTGAATATTGTGCACTAGAGCTGAACAGCTTCAGTGTTCTGTCACTGAGGTATAGTGTCTATATGATGTCATTGGAAACAATAGAATTTAAGTCAAACTGGTAACATTACTTTGCTCACCCGAGTTTAACTCGAGGTGAGAGTCGGGTTAAATTCTGATGACTTTCTCTGTGTTAAACCCTAGTTTAACCTGAGATTTTGATTGGTGCAAGAGTGATTTTTATCTTAACCCTCTATTTTTTGACTTAACCCGAGTTAAGAACATGCTGCAAGTGGGTCTTAGTAATTTTGTGCGCAAATGAACACATGCGCTAGTCCCCCACCACTTTCCCCAAGCAGTGAAAAATGTGCCGCGACCTGTACCTATATATTTTTAATTTTTCTCATATTCTATGATCCCAAGTTAGTGTCATCTATCTTTCAGTAAATTTTTTTATTACTTTTTTTCTGAATGTTCTTAAATAAACGTCATTCTGAATTATTTAGACAAAGTCCAAACACATTAGCAATTTGCAATGGTAGTAAAATAAAACATTGATCACATGCCATGAAAGTCACATTCAAAAACACCATCCAAACCTACTCGTTTAATTTTATATCAAAACCCATACATTTGGAGTTCATAATTAAAATTGAAATTTGAGTTGCTTGACTGCTTAATTCTTTTCCATGAATTGTGTGGACAAAGTCCCAACACATTAGCAATTTGCAATGGTAGTAAAATAAAACATTGATCACATGCCATAAAAGTCACATTCAAAAACACCATCCAAACCCACTTGTTTAATTTTATATCAAAGCCCATACATTTGGAGTTCATTATTAAAATTGAAATTTGAGTTGCTTGACTGCTTAATTCTTTTCCATGAATTGTGTGGTGAAATAATGACTACATAAATTGATTACAAAGCAATTTTTATTTGCTTATATAACTAACAGTAACTCATTTCTTATTCATAAGTCTAAGAAGGAATTTTGTATCCTTGATTTGTGTTACTTGCCGATTCTTCCTTTTCTGGACTGCTCTAGTTTTTTTACTTTTTATTGTGTCTGTTTGTTTTTCTGACTTTTGAGTTGGCTTTTTAGATAGCTCATCTTGCAGGATTGCTTTTGCGGTTACATTTTTTACCAGTGCATTTTTTGTTACTGTTTCTTTAAGCAGTACTTCCTTTTGGAAAGTAACTTTTCTTTCAACATTCAGTTTCTTCTTTAGAATTTTATTCGTCGTGGGACTAGCACCCAAGGTTTGTTTTTTGGATAATTTATTAAGCTTCTTAAGCTTGTTTTTACCAAATTTCACCATGATTTCTATAAAATGTTGTAATTACCTGAAAAATAGTGGACAAACAAAACTACTCAAGCTGCGTTCTTTCTTTAGCGAGGTGGTAGTAGTTGCTTGATCAGTTCGGAACAATTTATTTTTCAATAGGTTCCTGTTGCGTATCCCTAACAAAGACACATTAGTATTATCGTTGTTAGATCTTCATCCATAGATTTAGGATTATATGAGCACAGAGAGCAGCGAAGCGAATCCTAATTCCTAACAACCTAAAGTAGGGTTATTGTTATTAATTCGAGGGGGAACCAATATTGTACAGCCATGATAATACGCGACCCAATAATGTACAGCCAATAATACGCGACCCGAGCTTATGATCCATGTACACGTAATATCGGGGTGTGCAATATTGGCTGTACATTATCACCCCGTACAATATCAGTACGAGCCGATAATACGCGACCCGATAATGCACACCCTGATATTACGTGTACATGGATCGTAAGCTCGGGTCGCGTAATATTGGCTGTACATTATCGGGTCGCGTATTATCGGCTCGTACCGATATTGTACAGGGTGATAATGTACAGCCAATATTACGAAGCCAATATGGCGGTCATTCAACATGTCAGAATTCCACCAGCCAATCACAATCAGCAGCATTCGATCATAGACTAAAACGGTGCCTCGTTCGTTTTAACCACTTGCACGAGTTCGCGTCATCGTGGGAGTGCTTGCTTTTAGAGTATTTTAGACTTACTTTATTTGTTTGTTTGTTCTCAATTTTTTCAGAAGAATGATTCAACAATGGTCCATGGAGCAGCAGAGTAACCTGAGGATGACGGTGCAGGACGCCAAGGCGTGTGTGGTTTTGGCGCGACGAGCTGTTGGACAAGATATCCACAAAATGTATTTGGTACATTATTACGATTTCATTAAATATATCTAATGGCGTTTAGTCCATTTATTGTCATCCTTGCTTATCCCTCTATAATTTGTGTCCTTGCTGCACGAGAGTGAATTTAATAGTTTGTATTATATTCATTATATTCATATATACAAGGTGACTTTTTGATCATCGTCCAAATTCATACTGGAGGCTTGATAAGTGATCGGTATCTTGGATCAATAAGAATTTTTGTGAAATTTTAAAAATAAAATTTCGGCTTCCCATAGAAATTCACTTCCAGTTCCGAGTGAATCATTATGGGGAGTCGAAATTTCATTTTATGAATTTCACAAAAATTGTTATTGATCCATGATACTGATCACTTACCAAGCCACCAGTATGAATTTGGACGATGATCAAAAAGTCACCTTGTATATACATTCCACACAGAGATTCCCAAAGGTTGAAGCGAGTATCGAATTGCATACGAGCTAAATAATTAATGATAATCCTAGGAAGCAAGAATGGGCAGTTGGTCGATCCGTAATTGTAAAAATCGCGCTGCAAAGGCGGAATAATTCGACTTTTTTTCTTTTCCCAAAAATTTATTGGTGGCTCAAGAGTGGCTTAACTTTTGTGGCCCAAAAGCCAGTATCAGAAATTGCAAGTCCTATTTACCCCATTTATTCAATATATTTGTATATTTACTTACATAGTTTTCTAAACAACGTCTCCAAGGATTTTTATTATTTTTAAATGTGTATTTTTTGGGTATCCATTATCCTAATGGGTATGTATGATTTGATAAAATCGATATAGTGTGAGTCTCCAATGCTACCTAGTAATTTATTTCTACGAACATAGAAATTTCCATGAGAGGTTTTTTTTTAGTATTAAAAAAAAACCAAGAACTCTGTAGATGGCGTTGAACTGACTACGTTACTAGGTGCCAAAGCCAAAACGATTGGAAAAAAACATTGCGTCACATCACTTCACATACGCTCGTTGGTTGACTGACATGTGTGCTGAGCATATGTGCGAATGCTTTGTTATGGTCCGTCCAGGTTTAAAATGTACGATGGCTTGTACTCATTGCGCTTTACGGCTTTCATCTTTAGGAAAAAGATGTATGCCTTCATTTTTACACGAATCCACAAGGCACAGACTTCTCTTCTTTTTCTCTTGGGACATTTTCTTTCTGGCGTAGACTCATAAAAAGACTGCTAAATATGTTTTTCTTTTTCCTTGTTGTTATTATTTATTTATTTTCAAAATGTCATTGTGATGTGATGTGACAATGACATTAATTACTTTTTTATGTACGTTTCGTTTTACGATCTCAAAATTACATCCAAGTGAAATAATCAAAAAATTATGTGACGTTCCGTTCCTTGCAGTAACTTACCAAGTTCAGCGCCATCTATCCAGCGACTAGGGAAGAGTAAAAAAAAAGAAAAGAAAATCCCTCATTCCCGACTTTTAAAGTTTGAGAACCGTCCATAGCGTGTTGACGTCTTATATGGTCTAAGTATCGCGTCATTCCGAGCCACTGTGAGCCCAATAACGATGGCTCAACTATGGTCGCTATGACGTCATTAACGACGCCATGCTGTGCTATCATCGCCCATGCTTCACAACACTGTGAGCGATCTATTAAATGTGACTGCTGGCCGGAGGCAAAAAATAGGTTATTCGGAGCATAAGAGTTTATTATTAAACCATGATTCAAAGATTGTAATAAGAAGAAGTCACCTTTGTATTCATGTATTATAAACAAATTTCTACAAATGCAAATTCTCAAAGAGTGTGAGAGGGGCAGATTCGTGGAGGAGTTGCAGTAAGTCGTTTTTTTTATAAATATAAAATTTACTAAGGTTGCTGTCAGAATTTCGTTTAACCAGGTCTTAGATACCGTTAAAACCCATCTAATAAAATGTTATTGCGGTCCACTATGTCATTCTAAATTGTCAAACCAGGAGGATTGGTGTCGAAAAAGACCTCATTTCAATAAATATTTCTATCGAGCTGAATTTTTCCAGTCGTCCGTAGAAAGGGATTCCAAAAATAATATACTATTTTATCAAAATGATACATTATTTACTGAATTAGATACGCAGGTTGTGAATGTGTCGGTTTTTTTCCCGTAGAGGTGCAAAAATATCAACATACATTACCTAATAATTGTTTAAATAGTTTGAAGAACGCCTAAAGAAAGTATTCTTACAGAAAATGTGTTTCGTGGTCCCATATTAGTAGACCTACTTGTTTATAATATATTATTATGCTGCGTGTAATGTGTTTCTACCATTCCTAAAGGCCGCAACACCTTCTCTGTACATTATGCGGTTACACGAAACAGAAAATCCCCAGCTGTTATTACACCACCCTAAATGGGTCACACAGACATTTTGTTTTATCTGTGATAGGTCACGATAAATATTGACGAACAGTAGGTCGGTGAACGACTGAGGTGAACAACAACTAATGTACTCTTTGGTTGTACTCATTTATGACAAGGCTGTATAGACCCAGTTTTCCTTGCTTTTCCGTAAAAGAGCACTTTACTCGACCGTCTAAACGAGGCTCAGACCATAAATACAGAACAATCTATTGACCAATAGGAGGCGAGATGTGTTAACCAATAGGAGTGATGTACATGTAATATCTGGCTGTACAATATCACCTTGTACCGATAATGTACGGCCAATAATTGGAAGCCAAATAATGCACGGACTGATATTACGTGTACATGTACATGAATTATTGGCTGTTCATTCCTTGGCTTCGTATTATTGGCCGTACGTTATCAGCACGGACCGATATTACGACGCCAGATATTGTACGGCCATGGATTGTACGCCCCGTATTACGTGTACATAACATTGGCTTCGTAATATCAGGCCGTGTAATACGTGGCTGTACAATAACCGGACTCAATTCGAGGAACTGATTTGACAGATAGAGTGTTACCATTATTCGAAAAATAAAAATAGGGAACAAAAACGTCGAAATGTCGATATCGATATTTACTGCAGCATGACGTATGGTAGTAATGCGCGTTTATGAGATATTTCAACAATCGTGATAATCACAATCGATCAAATTTACAATCGAGATAAACGTCCATCTTGTTGATCGTTTGAATGATCGAGATATTTTTCGATTGTTCCAAGATACGAGATATGCTCCTTCACGCGATTCAACGAGATTAACAACGGTCAACGCAACCGATTACAAAACTATACTTATAATTACGTGATTTTGTATTCAAATTCAAATTCAAATAGTTTATTTTGCAAAGCAGGTATAGATATATACACTTTTTACACGTCAAATTTAATCTAATAAAGAAAATATATGTAATAAAATAATAAATGTACATGAACTAAATTAAAGGTTTATTTAATTTATGTAGAAATATATTTACGATTATAATGATAGGTAAAATATAATATTATACAAGGTAAAATCCAATCAGCCGCCCGAACCCACACCGGAGACCCGGCCAGGGACCAGGAACAAGGTTCAATGATCACCAACCGAGCCCCCAGCACGAATCCAGGCGGCCGACCAAATCCCATCCTATATACTACATACTAATAGGTTACATATATAAATACATGCCTACCTCCGCCTTACATAGTACTTCCTCGAAATTACTCGAAAGTGTCCGTAACGAACGACGACGACGTAAATATATACCAGACAAAATGAACCGATGATTGTAAAATAAAAACCCACTATTTGACATTTAAAAATAAAATTTAGTAAGTATACATGGTGACTTTTTGATCATCGTCCAAATTCATACTGGATGCTTTGTAAGTGATCGGCATCAGGGATCGATAACAATTTTTGTGAAATTCGTATAATGAAATTTCGACTTCCCATAGTAATTCACTCCCAGTTCTGAGTGAATCACTATGGGGAGTCGAAATTTCATTTTATGAATTTTACAAAAATCGTTATTGGTTCATGATGCTGATCACTTACTAAGGCTCAAGTATGAATTTGGACGATGTTTACAAATTCACCTTGTATAAGTAAACTCATAAACTCGTCGATATTTTCTATACCTATCTTTTTAAAATATTTTTCTATCCTTTGAAGCATTCTAAAAATATTGTTATGTTGTGGACTGTATGGTAATTAAAATTTAGATTTATCGAGCGTCGTTGTGTCTTTGCTTTGAAATGTGAAAAGAGAGCACCAAAGGAAATTGGAGGGACTTACAGGTAGTTGATGATATTGATGTTCCTGGTTATCTCTGCTGCTGGCTGGGGGCCCCCTGATCAATCCTGGTGCTATGTACACGCATAGTTCACGAAATTATATATTATTTTATAATAATATTTAGACTGTATTACAGCGAGGTTTTAACATGTTGAGTTTGGATCGGTGAGTGAATGAGATCCCGAGGAATGAATGGATTGAATGGGAAAGGGAATGAAGTGGATTGGTGGTGCTTTTTAAATTTGATAAATGAAGTCTTAACATTTATTTAGATTTTCCAAAGGGATGGATTTTGAAATAAATCATACAATCTTAATATTAATAATTGATTATAACAATATATTAAAGCACTATTTTTTTGCTTGTACTGTATATACGAAGTTAAAATATGAGCTTGCCATTGCATCGACTTCGATTTAATAATTCGATAAACAACATTGTTACTCTTCTTATTTAATATAACTGCAAATTATCTTATAGTTTAACGATTTTATCTGTAAAATTAAGATTTCTTCATACATTTCTAATTTTTCGTTGCATATCAGACACATTTAGAAAAAAACTGCTTGTTAGAAACAAGAATCGACAAAGTGGTACATACCTTTTCCCGTTCACAGTCACATATTTTCGCAAACAGCTTCTACTACTTACAATTTGATTTTGCAGATATACCTTTATAATATCTTATCAATTTTGCATTCGAAATCGCATTCGTAATTGTAAACAAAATGGCGCTACTTGGATACCTGTTTTTTTAAGCTGACAAAACCTGTAATTACTGAGATTTCATAACGGTTTTAAAAGATTCGTTATCGATTATTATAAAATTGCAAGATTTTATTTTCGATAACAACTGTGAAGCAAACTTAAAAAGGCCATGTGTCAAACGAGTTCCTCGAATTAAAAATTCTACTTTATCTATAAACCTGTCAAATTGTCAATCAAAGCAAAGAGTGATTTTTTTTTTTGTAATTTTTATGGCCTGGTTGCAAAGACCTTCAAGCCATGTCTTCATTTATTGTGTGTCCCTTTTATTATAACCGAAGAATTAGATTTTCCATCAATAAAAGTATGCTAAATACGACAAAACAATTATTGAAATGTAAAAATCGATACAAGGTTCTTCGAACACTTAATTACTTAATTGATACTTTTAAAAAATCGAACTGTCAAGGAAGGGAAATCATCGTACATGAAAAACATTATAACGTCAATGTTTCGTTGAGCGATACATCGCCAATACATCGACGACAAACGTCACAAATATCGACTACATTCATGTGTGTTCTTGCTCTTTTCGAGTGGTAATATTTGTAATTATTGTAATAATACCTAGCTTTTTTAATATTTTGTCTTCAGTCACTGTGTAATTATAAGATCCTTCCTTGTCAATGACTTGATGCATACTTGCTGACGGGTGCGTGCGCAACGAACGCTATGACACTTTACGCTTGTTTTGTTTTTTGTTTTTTTCATCGATTTTAATTAGTTTGGTAGTTTAGTAACTATGTTAATATTTCTAATTTGTTTTTTTGAGATTTCTCTCATCATAATTTTAGTCGTGTGATAAAAGAACCAAATCATCGGAAAAATATTGATACATCGTTCTAAATTACCGATGTTTGCCGTGATAACATAACATCGATGTTTTCAAGAACAATGTCCCATCAGTCAGTCTCTAATACGTACTGGCTACTGCTGGGCGCCGCTGGCCTTACCTATGGCCGAATAAAACTTTATTTTTATTATTAAAAATTATTATACCATGGCCTTACCATTTTAACTTGTGACTTTTACTTCTATGGGCCTACCGCATTGTAGTGTTGTCATTGTAAAATTTCGAGTTGCCGTATTTAAAGTTCCTAATTGCCGTAATTCATAATACGGTACGTGAAAAGCCTGCCGTATAATCTGAAAAAAAATCATAGAATGCCGTATTACGGCAATTGCCGTATGAATAACAACATTGCCGCATCGGCTAAATGAGCATTTCTCAAAAAATTTGCTACTAATTCAAAAACTTGTCCAAAATGAAAATATCGTAAATATATGTATACAAGGTGACTTTTTGATCATCGTCCAAATTCATACTGGTGGCTTGGTAAGTGATCAGTATCATGGATCAATAACAATTTTTGTGAAAAACGTAAAATGAAATTTCGACTCCCCATAGTGATTCACTCGGGACTGGAAGTGAATTTCTATGGGTAGCCGAAATTTCATTATACGAATTTCACAAAAATTGTTATTAATCCAAGATACTGATCACTTATCAAGCCTCCAGTATGAATTTGGACGATGATCAAAAAGTCACCTTGTATAACATAAAAATCTGATAATTTATTATGTTTAGATTGATAATATTGGTATAGCACGCATGTGATTTCACCGTTTCAGTGATAAAATTGTGAAAATCCAATTAGGGGGTGAAAAAAGCGTCGTATTTTGTTACTACTTATTTGGTGAAAATTGGATAAGTTGTTGTAGATATACCAGTAGGAAACATTGTTTCTTTAAATTCATGATTATACTTTTAATAATTTCAGCAAAAATATCCCTTTAAATAAAAACATATTTACGAAAACTCTGCAATAATTATTTTTTGTTACCATTGGTACAAACATAAAGGCAAAAGTTTTTATTTTATGAAAACCAAAATTAATTATAGAAAGACAATATTATTTATCCCGACATGTTTCTATTTTTCATTATTAACGATCATTTTTAGGTGTTTTAAGTCAATTAAAACCCAGGAAAATTCAAAATTAATGTTGATTAATTTTGGGACAGTAACAAAATAAGAGTAACAAAATACCTTTTTTGTTACCTTTTTTGCTACTTTTCTTTGAATTCCTTTTTTGTTACCTAACTTTCCTCTTATACATTACTATGCCAAAGTAACAAAAGAAGAAGTAACGAAACGAGAATAATTTATGTTTTGAAATTTATTCATCACAGTAAAAACAATAACTGTTTTATTTAAATTCAACTCGAATGTAACTTAGAATATTCTCTTTCAAAAACCAACAATGGTTTTATGAGATATTAACAATTTACCTGTAAAATCTGGTAACAAAAACTGAACAGAAATTGAGCAATAGTAGGCACGTGTACACTCTAAGACGCCATCCAGCAGAGAGAGATTGCTCAACAAAATGGCATACTGAAATGTCACGTAGAGTGTTGCCAAAAACTAAAAATATCAACTTATTGGTATATTTCACAAAAGTAATATGCTAAAATTGGTAACAAAAGAGGATGTCACTTTTTGAAACTTTTCTGGGACAAGATTAAAATGTGTTTTTTGAAAAAATAATGCACTAGTCTCTTCTCAAAGATAATATGAAATGAACCCCGACATAATGATTAAGCAATTAAAATCAAAAAATACGTAGGATGCTTTTGAACTTTCCGAAATATTAGCGATCAAAGTATCAGTAAGTCGTATGGGACACGTGACTTTTCATACATTAAAATTTGGGAATGTTTTTTATTTACTTAATTTTAATTAATATATAATTATTTTAGACATTCAGTATTTTTTTTCGTATTCAAAAATAAATAAAGAAAACCACACCGTCTACAGTTAAATACTGTTAGACCATTTTATACACAATAATGATAAATAACTTTGTGGAACAGCAAAAAAATCAAGTTACGAAAAAAAATGAGAAATGCTCAAATACACCTAATAACTTTTTTTTTTTAATGGCTGACCGTCCACCTCATGAAGGTCGTCAAAAACAAAGTTAAATTATTGGTACTTGGTCCAAGCACTATACAGAGAACTAGACTGTGCACTATTACACCTCATAACCGACCGTTCGATAACCTACAACTACAAAAAAAATTGTGTGCCCATTATGATGCGCGTTGATGCTCTAGAGAGTGCGCGGTAACTCTAACTCTGTTTTAAATACATTAGGCCAATAGACTGGACAGCCATGCCACAGATAAAATTATACCAACGTAGCGTAACGGTTATATTTGGAGACGTGAAAAAAATAACGGCATAACGAAATAAAAAGGAAAACTATCACAGCTAAGTAGGCTTTACAAGTTAACCAGTACAGATCGCGCCAAACTTTTAGCAACTTCCGAGCATACTAGAAGTTTGGCGCGATCTGTATTTAGTCGACAAACTTATAAAATGTACTTGGACAAGAAGTCCGCATATTGTGCAGGGCAACTACGGAACCCTACACTGCGCGTGGCCCGACACTAAAATATTACACAATTTAAAAAAGTCGAAACAACGTCGCGTCCTTGTGAAAACTATAGGAGGTTCTCAAATCGACTGTATTTTTTTCTTTTTTTTTGAGTTAATAAAGCCGATTCTGAAGGTTTTAATATTAGTTTTAGTGCTGTCAAAACTTAAAATTTTTCAAAGTAATTTAACTTCTAACCCTAACACTTAAGGACTATTTTGCAATGAAGAAAATTTAGTTTTGACAGCACTAAAACTAAAATTAAAGCCTTCAGAATTGGCTACATTACCCCTCTATAATTTGTGCTCTAAGTATATCTCCGTCATTTCTGAACCGATTTGAATGATTCCTTTTTTCTTTGGAAGAGTGTGCTTTTACGTAGGTCCCATTTTGGATTTGGTTATGATCTGTTGAAAGTCTTCAAAGATAGGCAGTAGATATCCTCAGAAAATGACAGCCAACATCTGTTTATTGAGGTAACCGCTCTGTACTAGGATGTTGATTGCAGGGTATTACTTGAAAATCGATACCATAGAACTCCTCAACGGATAAGAGCACATAACTCGAGATTGTGGCAAGGTCTTTGTGTAAAGGTGCTGATTGAAGGGTATTACTTGGAAGTTATCAGAATATCCACCTGACCTTCGATCCTGTCTTCATCACCATAGAACTCTTCAATGGATGACAGCACATAACTTTAGATTGCGACAATCAGTTTGTGCTGAGTGCTTGAAAATTGCCAGTGTACCCACCTGATCTTCGATCCTGGCTCCATCACCATAGAACTCCTCAACGGATGACAGCACATAACTTAAGATTGCAGCAATCACTTTGTGTTATGGTGCTGATAGTAGTCATTATACTAACTTGAATTTCGTTTCATACAACAGCGCGTTTGCAAGAACCACCGATATTTCACGATTCCGGCTCGACTGGTGGTACCACCATCTTACTTGGAGACCCCCTCGTAGTAATTCGGGGGAGAGTAGAGGACAGCTCACAGGCAAAAAACCAGGAGGACCACCATGCCTGGGACCGATGGATGGCGGTATATCCATCCCTAATAGCCGGGCCTTATATGGAACAGACTGGTGACAGGCAGCGGCGTCACTGGTGCGAGGGTTCCGGCACCGCGCTCACCAACCCGCCTGCCCAGCGTGTGTGAGTATGGGCAATTCTTCCAGTATGACCGCAGGGAGTGGCAAAGTCCTGGAAAGGCTTATATCCAGGAGTGGACGAACTAGGCTGATGGATGGATGGAGCCGCCAGTTTCCGGCTTCCGTAATTTCCATCTTCACACCTAGTATAATAATGAAATAATAGCAAATTTTTTTTACGTTATCTGTTATTTTCTTCTATTTTTGGGGGGCTTGAGCTAAGCCTAAAAGTCCCCCCCCACCCACCTTACACTGCCGATGAGTTTAAGTAAAGTTTTAGCTTTATTTTATTGCATTTTTCGGTATTATATTTAGTGCAATTGTTGTACCTATATATAAGTAATACAATAATTGCATAAATAAATCTATTTGTATTTTTCTTTTAGTAAAACAAGTGAAACTGTTATTTGTATTTTATTATTGTCATATAGTGTCTATTAAGACATCGCAAACAGCGAACCAAAAAGAAATAGCGATAGGTACATAAAACATCCAAGAGTACATTATGTATTATAAGTATATTGGTTTTGTTTATAGTTATTAAACAACATGCGCTTTTTCTCAGCTAATACTTAACTATGAGCAAATACATACTTTCATATTTGTATACCGTTTTAATATTTATTATAAAACACACAAAAGATATACGAAATTGTTTTATTTACTAAATTACTTTTCTACCCTCGCACAAATATTACAAATTAAATTTCTGTGCTAATAATTTTTTAATTTTTCAATTTTGTTACCAAAACTTTCTCAATTGGCAGTAGTTAAATAGAAAATTGGAATGTCCATGTATGATTTTTAATTTATTTACAAACTAAACTTAGTTTTAGTACCTAAATAATTAAAAAAACAACCTACTTAATCTTTTCTTTTTTTGCATATAACGTACGTAGGTGCTATTAAAAAAAAATCAAAAAAATGAAATGTTACGGTTTGTTTATACATTCTTTTAGAATGTTACTTTGGAAATGTTTATACTTAACAAAATCTTTGTCGCGCACAGCCATAATGACAACATTTATTTATTCGAGGTACATAATATGCACAATCAATATTTTGCTTGTGTACATATATCAATAAAAAACTTAATTATAGGGAGCTTGTACATAAAGTCACTTACATAATAAATGAAAACAATTCGGAAAATAAAAAAGGTATTTTACTGTCCTAATTTAAGAAGGAACACTCAAACACTTTAATTGAAAAAATAAAATACCTATAAATAAATACTTATACCTGTTAAATTAAATTAAATACGTGAAATATTTTCTTGATACATTGTCATTTTACTGAGTTAATTACTAGTAATAAATTTACAATATATCTAGCTATTAGCTTCGCTTAAAAATAACACTCGTAGGTACAAAACATTTTCACCCATAATAATAGAACCTTAAAGCCGATTCTGAAGGCTTTAATTTTAGTTTTGGTGCTGTCAAAACTAAATATTGTTTATTGCAAAATAGTCCATAATTGCTAGGAACATACTTTGGAATAATTTTAGTTTTGACAGAACAAAAAATAAAATTAAAACCTTCAGAATCAACTACAATGTCTTATTAATACTAGACTATTAAATTGAATACAACTACACATTCCAAAATGCTCTAAAATTAAACCTTTACTTAATTTTCACCTAAATACTTACTATTTCTAGGTACGTACTTAATTTATTAACAGTCAGCTCTTGATTTTCATGCAATACGAGTACAAAGTTTAATGATAATTATAAGAATTATTTTCATGATAATAAAGTTTATTTCATTATAGATAATCAGATAGACTCATTAAACTTAGCCGTAATAACAACAACAAACAACATGTACGAATTTCATTTTTTTTTTCATCTTTGCATTAATTTATCGTCTGCGTTGACGCGGAAATGTGCCGTGAAATTTGGCGTCGCGATACAGGTTCTAATACCATCTCTGTCGCACGCGTGGAAAATTGAATACTCTATCCTGCTGTCAGTGTTGAAACCTGACGAAAGTGTTAATTTATGAACGGCTACCAGGGGCGAAATAAAATTGGACAGAAAATAATTGTATTGTCAATGAAACTCGGGATAATACTTGACTATTATCTTAATTTGAATTTTTTTATTTATTGATTATTATTATGACTGGCGACGACTTTCCACCAACTGAGCGAGATGGTTTTTCTTTTTGTTGTTTTGGGAACAGCTTGCAATAAAAATTAGTGACGATACTTTTACCTTGTTTTTATTTTTTGCCCACCCCATAATACCTGAACCCACCAGATAGTCGTTTATAAACTAACATGGGTTGGGTTTTCTTCCCGGGTGCAAAATTAACCCGTTCAAAAATCAACTCGCATCTCAACACCGACCGTTCAAAAATGACAATGTCGCTCCTTTTTCAACATCAACTCTGAGAAGGATTCGCAAGGTTCGCTTAGTTCCATACGTCATTTGACATTTTTACGTTAAAATTAATAGGTGGTTCTCTATTTATACATAATTATGTATATCCATAGCCTTTCGCTAACGAAGATAAAGTATGTTGCTTCAGCAAATTAATTTGGAAATATCGTTTAGAAATTCCAATATATTCCATATTGTGTAAAATGTTAATAAATATATATTGTGCTTTTTTAAGTTTTAATTATTACTTTCGTTGATTTATTTATATTAAAACAATAAAAATACGTTTTTACTCGATATATTTCGGCCCACGGTATGGGGCCGCCATCAGTTGACTATATATAAAGAAATAAATATTATGTAAAAGTTATTTATAAAACAGGGAATATTGTAGTTATTGTAATAGCCAAATATTTAAACATACGGACGCACTCTCATTTCATAACCAGAAACTGCAAATCTTATAGCTTATTATATTTTGATTTACACGTAAACAATAACGTGTATTATTTTATAACATACATTGAAAGACTTGAGACAAAAGGAACAACAATCAAAAGACACAAGTGTCTATCGCCCGCCAAGTTATTAAGGTCTATTTTGCAATAAATACTTGCATTTCTACAACACATAATTATAGATTTGCAGCCCAATAAATGATTACATGTGCATATGACACTATTTACTACCTATTTAACTAGTATATACCAGTTTTGGTGCCACATCGAAATATACAGATCTGCTAAATAAGTGTACATGATGACTTTTAATGTAACCCCGGAATATTAATATATTGTGACTGATTTCATAATAATCATCCAAAATGCAATTCATTAGTTTGAAAAAGATTTCCGTAAATGCAAAGATATCATGGTCACCTGAAAAGAAAAGACATTTAGATCGCGCCAAATTATGTTTATGGTTGATCCCACTATTTTGGACTATTTTGAATTTCTTCCGTATGGAAATGGCTAAGATAACCATAAATTTAATTTCCAAGTTTGGACCATGCATTATTTTGGGCCCACTTTTCAACATTGACTAACATTTGTTCTTTTACATTGTTTATCTAACAATGGTGAGGCCCATGCCATATGAAAGCTCCTGATATGTTTTTAATTTCATTCTATGGCAGCTAAGTTCAAATCCAGCGCATTATATTATTGTTTTTTTTAACTACCGAACTAATCACCATTTTCGCGCTGGCATATGTCATGGTTTCATCACTGTTAGACAAACAATTGTGTCGATTCGGTATAACACAACTTAACTCATTTAACAGGATTAACCTTATTTTAAGACTCCTGTAATTTTCTTTCTTTATCAAAAAGACAAGGACAGAACGCTTAAATTAAGTTTGGTCCTGTCAAATAAGTTAAGTCGTGCTTCACCTAATCGACATTGTTAAATAACAAATGTTAGTGGGCCCAGGGTTTAATTTAAAAATGCCCACGGTCCATTTATATCTGTTTTACTTCTTATTTTATTTTTCAAATGTGTTCTACTAATCTAAAATTATCGGGGTTTGGTTAAAAGTCACCCAGTAGGTATAATGCGCATAGAAATCTTCGGCAATGTTCGTATTCTCAAAAAATAGCCGAACCATAAATTGTAAGAGACAAACAATGCACTCAGCATTTGGAAACTTATTGAAGAGAAAATAGAAATAGGAATCAAAATAATTTTAGAACATGTGCAAAAAAATCGGAACCGAGAGCAATTATGGATGTCATTTTACATAGTTGTCTACAGGCACCCGTCCATAGACAATACTCGTTTATGGATCCGTCACATCAATCATAGATTTTAACGAAAACGTCCGGAAATACGACCTCTGGCGAAGAGTGGCGAAGATTCCTACCAGCATTAAACTGTAAGTAACTTGTACGAGTATAAAATACCTACTTTCTTCACTTCTTGGGATGAGTTAGATGAATCTAGTGGTCAGAGGTCGGATATGTAGGTGATGCTTTTCACAAAGGCGCTTACTGTAAAAAACAAAACAATCATTTTCAAAAATATATTTAAATAGACCTTACAGTTTAAAGTGGTATACAGTCAAACAGGAAAAACTTCATGTTACAAAAATTCAAAACTAACCTTTATTTTAGGCCTCACGGCCAGTGTTAGTTTTTGTACTAGATGGGTAGCAGCACCTGCAAAAAATAATATGAGTACCATAATTTATACATAAGTACTCTCTTTATATTCGTCGTCAAGATAAAATATATATTTATTTTTATACTGATTTTTGTGACAGATGTCAAAAATGACAGATGATTTATTTCTAATAGAGATTTTGTGACAGACGTCAAAAGGGACTGATGATTTATTTTTACAGAGATTTTGTAGCAGATAAAAAAATACTATTACTAAAATTAAAATTCATCATAAAAATTAAATCATCTGACATTTTTGACATCTGTCAAGCCTGGCCTCCCATATAATCCATAATTCTGTTTTTAGAGCAAATTTCTTTCCTTTTTCAACATGGCAACCACGAATAATTCTTAATCACCACTTGACATATGTATGTAAAAAAAATACACAACTAGCAATTAACATTTAATTTTTATTATTTTTGCTTTACTAATAATGGGCCGGTGCTCCAAGGAATAAAACAGACAAAACTTTACGATTTCATTATTGAACGAGTGAGCGAAATGTTCTTAAAAATAATGTACCTATCAAAGATTGGTAGGTGCCTATATTTTTTTTACAGTACTATTTCGTACTATCCAGGAAAATACAAGAAAATCTCGAAAATTCACTGAGTATGCGTGCCCTCACCTAAGTTGTGAGTGAGTAAGTGAGTGTTCTAATTTAGACTTTCTGATATATTTACGTTCCAAATCACTTAATATAAATTGTTGTGTCCCATGGACAGGGCCTTAACAATATAAGGATTGAACAACGTCCTCAGTATCTCCAGTTGTACGAAAAATGTTCACGATAATAGCCGATCAAAATGACACGCGCTCAATAAGCTCGGAAAAAATCCCCTCTCCACAACAAGAATCAAGCCAGAAGGATACTCACTGGTGATGTACCCCAGGCCCCGGATGCGAGTCTTCGGGAACACGAGCAGCAGATAGACTGGCACTGCTGTGAGGATCATCAGGCAGCCGATGCCGGTCTCCTTAGGAGACGCGTACGCCGGGACGGCCACTACTAGGATGGTGCAGATTATGTAGATTACTGGAATAAAAAAATAAGAAAACGTTGTAATCATTTCTTTTACCAGAGGCCGGTTTGTAATTATGAAATAATGAACCTTATTTTCAGAAGTAAGATAAGCATACCATATATTTAAACACTTTTTGACATCAAAATCATCAATCAATATCAATAACAATCAATACATATAATAAAACAACAGAACCCGGTGTGTCTGTCTGTACATTGAAGAAAAGTAATAAAAATAGACAGGGCGTGACTAAAAAAGAGTATTAGAACGCAAATCAGCGAATTTTAGAACTCTTTTTTGTCCGTCTGTCTGTTTGTTCGTTTGCGCATACCTCCGAAACAACTAAACGGATTTAGATGCGGTTTTCTTTGTTATAATCGTAGTGACCATGGTAAACATATATTATAGGCTATAAGGAGGGTTAATAAAACAACGCGCAAGCCGAAAACGGATCAGAATTGAATAACAGCGGGTGGAGCCGCGGGCAAAAGGCTAGTATTACGTAAGTATTGATTTGTGCGTTATTTATTAATTTAATATTTTACTGCTTTTTTGTTTGTGAAAAATTTTATTCTGGGCAAAAACGCCTGGCAGCATATACTGAGCAACGAAAATGACGAACAATCAAAACGAACCAGCAAAATCAAGAAAAACTCACGACAAATGCTACAAAGATTTTATAGATTGGAAAATATGTAGGCAACCTTTTGCATGAGTGTAGATGAAGTAGTGTATGAAACTACACATAACTAGGTATTAAAACACTTGTGTATTCTTTAATAAGAAACTCGCCTACGGTTCGATGTTTTAACTCACACTCGTGTTTTAATAACCTCTTTATGTGCCAGTTTCATAAACTACTATAAATTATTCTTTTAATTTAAATTTCTTGTAACTTTTAAATGTAAAGTTGTGACAATATGTACCAATCAAAACTTTCAGAAACTTTACCTAGACACTTACTATAAGTTTCAGCTGTAATGTTATTGAAACCTTACGTTTCTATTTTATAGACAGTTTTACAGATCAGGGCTGGGTAAGTTACGGGGTTTACTTCATGGACGGCCGATAGGGCTTTGCAGCATCGTGGTCCACACTTTGCTAGGACATTCCAAATTTGTATTTGTAAGTTACATGCTCCCAATTGTGATGTTCAGCAATATATTGCTGCAAATAATATTTAAGGGGCACTCTCACAAAAAAATATTTGGGAGGGGGACGGTATCAAAACTGACTGGACACCAGCAACATGCGAGGAAATCCATTTAAGAAGACTGTGAAAAAGAAAAAAAAGCAAAATTCAGACGAAAGAAATACGGATTTTAATACATGTGAAAAACGTAAGCCAGGTTCGACTATAAAAATATATCGTCACGACATGAATCTCCGAGGTGTTCTGAGTGTAAACTGTGAATTGCAAGTCACAGTCCACACTCGGTACCACCCGCGTTTCACCGATGATTGTTACGTCCCAAAGTGATGAGTGGTGAGCTATCGCCATACTTCGGGTACAAATACGCGGTTTTCTCACGACGTTTTCCTTCACCGTTCGGCAAGTGGTAAATAAGACCAAATAATATGCACATAAATTCCGAAAAACTCATTGGTGCATGCCCGACCGGGGATCGAACCTAGACTTCAAGATTGAGACGCCAGCGTTCTACCCCTGAGCTACCGCTGCTTAGCTTAGAATGATCAATGCCTTTTAACCCGTAATCACATAATGTGATTATTCTCTTTACGCAGTGTTTTTTTAATTATGCTGAAGCTAGAGGTAAAAAAATAAATCTTACAAGACTGCCATTTCATGATCGCACTCTACCTACATACTGCTAGGTAAGGCAAAAAACTTAACTTAAACTTACTTGGGAAGAACAAGTTGACTTTAATTGGCCTCTCAAGATTTGGCTGAGTGTACCTCAATACTGGTAGACAGAGAACCGCAGCTCCTATACTAAGCTGCAAATTGAAAAGAAAGTATGATTGATATGGGTCAGACATTCGGTATGGTGAAAAGAAAGTGTGAATGATATGGGTCAGGCATTCACACATGTTACTTGTTCAACTCGCTAAAAGACCGTGTTGTATGTATAAGCTGCAAGTTTCAGATTCTTAAATATTAACAGCATACCTCACAAATATATTAGAAAAGTGTATCCTTACTTATAATATAATTAAAAACTTTAATGTGTTCTACACTTAGGTCCTCGAACTACTTTATAACAGTCCTTATTGGATCAATTGGTTATGCAGCAAACACAAAGTCGAAAAGTATATTACTCACCCAAGTAGCAAATCCAACATAGTTAATAAGGGCATAGATATCTGATACAGTGAGGTAAATCAGACTGAGTAACGCTACGGCAAGCACAGCAGGGGCTGGAGTCGACTTGCTGGTCACCATCGTTAACATTTCAGGCATTTGGCCTTGAGCTGCGCCCGCGTAAAATAATCTGGAAATATGCAGAAGTGTGTGCGTATTAGTTATATGAGGCGAGTTCACCGTCAGGTTCTACCTGAGAATGAGTAAATAAAGACCTCAAACTTTTTATGAGGTTGTGATTACTCTTACGCAACAAACATTTAGGCGCTAATTTCACTATGTCTACTAAGAAATGCAATCCCGGTATATCGGGATACCGGGATCCCGCACGAATTGGGGTTCGTGGGGTTCGTGGGGGTGCCAGTAGTTCATTGCACACGCGATTATTTACTATTTTTGTCAGTTATAATTTGTCACTGTGGAGTATTTCAAATTTCAAAGTGGAGTAAATCAAGTTTGTTTGTAAATTAAACGCAACTTTTTTACTATTTTTGGATTTAATATATTTGTTCAGTGTTTAATTATGTTATGACGGCTTAATTTATTTAAGATTGTTTTTATTGTTGTAACGTTGAAAAAAAAAAGAAAAATATGTCGAACAATGTGTATAAAGGCTCTAAGGATGCTCAAACATAAATCAGTGAAATCCACGAAATATCATGAAAAACTGTTTCTCCTGGGCAGCCAGTCTATAAAAAGTATTTTTCATTCAATAAGAACTATTACGAAATACTTGACCTACATTATGGTACATTATTTTTTGCTATAGTTTCTTAGGATTCCAAGTTGATATAAGCTACCTACGTTTTGCGGAATCCGGCAAATATAGGGATCCCGCGGGACTAAGAATCATCAATCCCGCAAATACTGGGATTGAAATTTTATTGCGGGACTGCATTCCTTATTCTCTACTAAGTATGTTACAATCCGCGTTTGTCTGTGTATTCGCTTAGATTCTAAGCTTTAAAACTTCTTTGTGGATTTTAATGCGGTTTCACCATCATTTAAAACATTTTTAATTTTGTATAAATTAACATACATTCACGTTTAGTTTAAAGAAGAAGATAAATATCGACGTTCCGTAATCAAGTCGTCAAAAAAACCGGTTTTGAAGAGCCTGAACAGACATTAATGTATGAGTTACTAGCCCGTCAGTGAGAAGAATGTAGTTTAGATAAAAAAAATGAGTTTTTAGCGTGAAAATGTAATACTCGTACTAATTAATATTGGTAATTTGACTCGTCCGAAGCCGGGGCGAATCACAAGTAAAAGTTACGCATAGTGAAGTACTAACTAATAAAAACTTCAAGATCTAAATGAGCTAGAGTTTGAGCGTAATCTTACCCAGCTTTAAATCCCTGGATAAGGCAAAACTTTTTACAGGCTAACGTTCTTCAATAAAAGAGTTAAAAATTTTAATATTAGTCAGGCTTGAAGAGCACTATGCCGCCACCGTCATAACATTCATAATTTCATGCTGAGAAAGTGACTACCACGGATTCCGGCACACGGAAATTTTAATGGTTTCACGTGAGTCCACATTTGATGATGTGTCAATAAAAGCCGCGAACCTGCTTGACGTCAACAGGACTCCGTTGACGGCACCAAAAGTAGAAGCGGCCACGAACAGCGGTATTGACAGCGCGAACCAACCGAACAACCGTTCTGCGAATGTGACCGCCACCGCCGCTGAGCCTAGCACCTGAAATATGAAAAGGGTGAGGGAGGACTAAGGAATACTCTTGTATCTATTTAAGTAAATACCTCCTATCAAAACAGCAGCAAATACACTCCCCTTGATGGTCTGCTTAGCTGACTTAGGTATTTTGAAGTCTGGTTATGGAGTGACTACTTGGCTAGTTTGCTACTTTAGGTACTTGAATGTGGAATTCCTTGGTCAGATGAGACATTCTCTACACATCAAAAGCATAAAGCATTTCAGTGTGATCATGGACCGCGGTCCCTGTCTGAATCACGCTCATTTTTATCGTTCACTATCTAACATTTAAAGTGAGGTGCCATTAATGATGTAGGTTCAGGTAATCCCTGAAAATAGTACTCTCAATGTTGAAGAATAGTCTTATATTATTGTTAATATATTCCACACATACACACACTCTTTCTGTCCTCAAGGGATTCCTACATATTGCACCCTCAGATCCATTTTGACACAACTCAAAAAAACGTTTTTGATTTTGATTTGATTATTATTCAATTTTATTAAATAACTTAAATAAAATAAAATAATAATTTTGATTCAAAGACAAAACTGTCGCGATTCAACTAGTTTTTCACGTTTTTCCGCATGTCGCGTTTTAGATTTGTGTCAAAATGGATCTGAGGGTGCGATAATATCCTGCCGTACATGTAATATACTGCCCTACATATCCCACAATGCAGTTAAGTAATTAAAAAAGAAAAAAACAACAGAAAAGAAGTAATAGTAACCTCAGTTGGTGACAAAGTGGTGTAGAAGGCGACGTTGGTGAACGTGTAGACAACAGTGACCAGAGTGCACGAGATGGCAATTGCACGAGGTAGGTTCCTGACAGGATCCTTCAGCTCTTCGATGATGAAGTTTAGGTAGTTCCTGGAAATACATTTACCCTTTATCAATAACTTTGTGTTATTATTCTACTTATATGTTATACATGTTTATAAAGTATACTTCTTTTTATATAAAAAATTATAAAATTAAAACTAAATAATATTTAAAATTAAACTAAATAAAAAATTCTATCAAGGTCGCTGCCGTCGTGCGGGAGAGTACCTAGCAGGCTGGCAGCGTTACCTCGTTGTATGGCCAGACTGATTCTCTGGCCGAGGTAAGCCCCAGCCCGAGGGTCCCCGGAGGCATCGACCAGGCGTTTTGATAAATCTTTATATAAAGAATGTGCACTCGGTCCCCACGGTCCGAGTGTCTCAACTTCTTTTTTGTTTTTGCCTGCTCAAAATATATCTGAGATGTGCTTCGGTATCTTTTGAAAACACCCTTGTTTCCAATCCCTTGTTCAGGGACAGTCATCCACGGAATTAGTGTTTGAGACACTTGTTCTCCCCAAATAATGTACTAACGAGACGTTCACAATAAAAAAACACGAAAAACTTAAGCCAAAGCTTCCCTAAATATTCTTATTAATAGTATTAATAGTATAAATCATTAGTACATAGACCAGTAAGTGGGTAGAAGCATGTATAGTGCTTTTCTCAAAAATAAAACGAGACATTTTCCAGCTTTATTGTTCCGGAGATACGACCAATCAAAGTTTTGCCGAAAAAATTTTTGTCGAAAAACCTATCAGTTGCAAAAAAGTGTCAAATTTGAATACTATTGATACCAAGTTCATGTGAATCAAACCAATTTTTATTTAGACTTATTCGTCTTTATGATAATTTATTTTTATATTTAGGTATACATAGAAGTTAAAAAACACATTTAAATTATATTTTTGAGATATATTTCGACCGTTAATGATCGGCATCAGTAATTTAGTTAAAATATGTAAATGACTCATTTATATGGTGCCCACAGAACCTATTTTATGGTAAATAACTTTCCACACGGCTGTGATTTCTTGTATGTTTGCATATAATTCTGAAAGTGGTCGGAGCCTTATATTTATATTCCCGTAATATGATTCACTCACCATCCATTGTAAGCGAAAAGTCCAGAATAAAACGATAGCGCTATGTGTGTTACATCGCTCGTTGTGCCTTCAAACGTAAAATGCTCCACTTTACCTGAAAATTGAAAAGAAAGATAATGAACAGAATATCACTAGATACTTTAGGCCAGGGATGGGGAAATATATTCAGAAGAGTGTCATATAAAATAATACATCTAGGTAGGCCAAACGGATTTGAGTCAAACACAAAATTAGGGTTTTGTACTTTTGTAGCCCTTCTCACTTCAATGAACCTGCAGAACTCAAATTGGTTAAGAATGATTAAGTGACAAAAAAATATAATAGCGTAAAATAGAAAGGTTAATTTATTTTTGTTTACCGAGCGAGTTTCAGACGCTTACAACGCGATTCAGACGTGCTACCAACGCGCGTTTGAATCGATACAAATGCAACAATCTAAATTTTAGACTGAAAACGCATCGTAAACGCGCGTTCGTGAAACGGGGCGTTGTCTGCGCGTAGAAAATACGTCGTGTGCATATAGCTCATTCGTGGGCTATTGCATCATCCTTTGATTCTCAATTGTCAGAAAAAATATTACCAATATTTGTGCTGGGATTCATCGTAGGGTTCGTAGAATTCGTTTCTACGTCTTCAATAGGAAATGAGACGAAACTATTTTTTAGAATGACACCGTGCGGGTGGGACGCCCCCTCTTTTCCCCCTAGATTAGGCAGCTCCCAGGGGCAACCGATCTTTATCGGCTTATACTGACCCAATAACTGTGGCGAGGGGCTTCCATTAGTCACAAAAAAGTATGGCTTACAATCTTATGTATATATGATATGAGATAGCGGAGATTGTAAGGCTTATGGCTTATAAGCCTTACAGTCTCCACTATCCCACGACATCCTTTCCTCAAATGGCATCACTTGAGTAGCACCGGATTGTGGCAATCATTTAATAAGAAGTGTATTGTTGGTCTGATTGCTACGCCGACGCGTTCCGACTTCCGGCGGCGGCGTATGTTGAGCCAAGTGTATATGTACATTATATACACTTCTTGCCCTTATTCAGTAGAAAAGTGGAACAGCGGCAATATCTTCGGTATATACCAACCAAGGATTCCGTTTGCACAATCCACTAACGCCCTTTCAATTTCTACGGCCAACCTGTACACAGCTGCCTGCTGATTAAAATATCAAATCCTTTAAATAAGTATATTGTAAAAAATTCAATTTAATTTGCTTAATCTTCTCGATATCATGTCAGGCAATAGATCTTTGTGTTGTTCATATCATAACGATCGATATGAAACAGCGGTCACTCCTGAGATGGAGGAGATGTATCTTAACTATGTAACTTAAGAGAGGTGGCCGATAACTGTGTCTTTGAACTCCTTAACGACTTGATCATAACCAGGTAGTACATTCCCAGGACGCAACATTTGTGCTGGGGGCTCGGTTGGTGCTGATCATTGAACCTTGTTCCTGGTCCCTGGCCGGGTCTTAGGTGTGGGTTCGGGCGGTTGATTGGATTTCACCTTGTATAATATATATTTTACATATCATTTTAATCGTATATATATTGCTACATAAATTAAATAAACCTTTAATCTAGTTCATGTACATTTATTATTTTATTACATATATTTTTTATAAGATTAAATTTTGACTTGTGAAACGTGTATTTTATATACCTACTTTGCAAAATAAACTATTTGAATTTGAATTTGAACAAATAAAACGCTGCGGTAAAAGTAGTCTTGAAAATTCTTCGGATTGAGAGCTGATGCCGGGCTCGACTGTAGAGGTACCACCATCTTACTTGGAGACCCCTCGAAGTAATTCGGGGGAGAGTAAGAGGACAGCTCACAGGCAAAAAACCAGGAGGCCCACCATGCCTGGGACCGATGGATGGCGGTATATCCATCCCTAATAGCGGGGTCTTATATGGAACAGACTGGTGACGGGCAGCGGCGTCACTGGTGCGAGGGTTCCGGCACCGCGCTCACCAACCCGCCTGCCCAGCGTGTGTGAGTATGGGCAATTCTTCCAGGATGACCGCCGGGAGTGGCAAAGTCCTGGAAAGGCTTATGTCCAGCAGTGGACGAACTAGGCTGATGGATGGATGGAAATAATTCTAACGCCCAAAACTTTCAGCTAAGAAAACTGTATACCAATAGTTCACTATACTCATAGACATATTTTTAATGATATTATCACAGATAATATACATAATACTAGTATTATGGTAGCTTCGATCATAGGAAATTTACAGCTCTGTGGTTTTGTTTTTCTTAGTCGTGCTCTGCACACGTAACATAATTAAACACGTCTAATAAACACAAAATTAGAGAACAAAAGATTTTGCAAAAATAAGCAGAATTTGTTTCGTTCATAATTGATTATCCAGGTCCATATCTCGCTCTAATATATATACATAATAATAATTATTATTATAATATATAATAATAATAATATATAACGTTTATTGCGAGCAACTAGGCCCCTATCACACAATTACAAATAAAATGAAAAAATGCACTTTTAATATGCTCTTTTTCTTTTCCATTACCAATATAACGATAGTAGGCGTATACTAAATCTATGGTAGCTTCAAAATGATTAAATTTTCCCAACGACATGTCATTGAATTTTCCTTAAGACGAGGCCTCCTTAGGCGCACAGCGGCTTTGCAATTATAACCCGTAGACTAACCTTTGTAAAGTTGGAAATCGCGTACGGCAAAATGCGCGCGAACCGATTCAGAACGAGTCTAATTTTAAGATTAAAATCGTCTAAAATTACAATATTGCATTTAAGTCATTTTTGAACTGACAACGGTTAATAAACAAGATTTTCGTATTGATAGTAAAATATGACACATAAAAATCAAATGGATTAAACACAAAACCAAAAAAACACTCAAAAAGAGACTATTTTCAAAAATAAAATCTATCGACCGAAAGTTTTCCAATTAGGTCTACTTACCACGTAAAGATAAGTTTGAAAAGACACATGTTTCATATGTTTGCGTCTTTGGTAGATTCAGTATAATCGTTCAAAAACTGTTGAAAAAGGAAGACCTCCTCCTTAGAATAATAAAATATGACCTCCTCTTAAGTGTGATCTTGGATTTTTTTTAGGATTATACGGCTAATACCACGACTATAGAAAATCCAATACTTTTAAAGCTATTGTAAATATGGTGATGAATATAGTAAACTATTTGTACGAAGTACATTGCTCGTAACTAAAAGTTGTATTTTGGGCGTTATAATGATTTATTAATATTTTATTTATTATTTTATTTATTATACTTTTTGTACCTTTACAAACATAATTTACAACACATTTTCACATACATTGTGTACAAAGGCGGCACTTATTGCTAATAGCAATATCTTCCTGGCGACCTTTGGGTGGAATGATAAAAATGCTAACAAAAAAGCAACGTGCTAATTTTAACCAAAATGTAATAATCTAATATATATTTTATATTTAACATAATTTTTTTTATCGTTTATTAATAGAAACATAAAAACTTAAATAACATGAAATAAAACTAAAATTAAACCTTACAAATTTACATATAAAACTAAAATGTCTTCTAAAGTAAAATTAAACTAAGAAAAAATATCGCCGCAATCTTGTGGCAGGGTTCCCAGAATGCTGGCAGCATTTCCTCTTTGGATTGCCAAACTAAGGCGTTGTCCAAAGTATGCGCCAGCTCTTGGGTCCCCCGAAACGTCAACCAGCCGCGAGGAAATTCGCATCTTGACCCCACGGCCCAAGGGTTTCGACTCCAAAAGGCGCAAACATGTACTTAGAACTGAGCTCTGCATATCTGCGCCTCTTGGATCCCTCGGCCGCTGCTACTACTGTTATTTTTTAACAATAAAAATTATTTTGTTATATATCTGAAGAATATAAGGTCAAGGTCACCTAGATCAACAGAAGTTGATGTATAACTCGAGCAGAAAGGAAACGGAAACCGGAAATTAGTCCTCTATTCTGCACAGAGCACTCGAAACGAAATTAGAAATGTCAGGAGCAAAAACTCATTTGCACTAAGAAAGGAATGCTGTTCAGGTCCTCTAAAAAGGCATGAATCATATTATGATTCCGTTCTGATGCCGTCTCTTTTGCACGCATGAAAAATCTCTACTTTCAAATCATTTTATGATTCACCCAAGTCTGCCTTTTTAGATCCCCAGACCACGATCCTGGAATATTGAACAGAAGGGGGGGAGGGAGCTTCTGATACCAACATATCTCTGTATTGGTATTTTGCCATATTTTTATTGGTGTTTCCAATTGATCAATAATTTATAAGGTAAGTAGGTACAGGCACCGTCACGGCTTAAAAGGCTACATGCGAATTTTATTTATGTCACTGTCACTCCAAGCATAGTAAAACCAAGCGAAGTGCAAGAGGGGCGGATTCAGGGCGAAAGCGAAAAATGTTAGTTTTATAAAAAAAAAACTAAAATAGCTAGCAAAATTTCAAATATCAAATCTCTAGATAATGTTGAAACACACCTAATAAAATATGTATAAGTTCTGTATCCAGAACCATTTCCTATTTGTCAAACAAGGAGAAAAAGTGTGTTTGAAGACATTTCAACAATTATTTCTATAGAGGAAAATTTATCCAAACATGTTTTACAATTTCAAAACCCTAGATTATATAATCAAAATGCATATACCAGAAATGTATTAAAATTTTACGTGTATTTCATGAAATACACAAAAAAGTAGCACCTCTATTGTTTTACATATCGCCGGAATAAAAGTAGTGGAGGTACGTTCGCACACGTACACTCGCGGACGTAATTGCTTAGCCAGATTTTATGAATAAACATACCTACATTACCTACTGATATTTTATCGTGTAAATGGAATTGGCAAGTTGTTTGTGTATAGTTAAAACACACTCCTGATGGATAATGAATATTTATTTATTCCAAATTATTACAGGTTTGAATTCTATAATAGCGCGATTCAAGTTTTTTTGTAATTCACCGGTATCTTGTTTTTTATTTTTTATTACCTCTTTTAAACATGCAACTATTTCCACAGTCTCCGTTTTTATGAAACAGTGCACGTCGTATACCATTTTCCTTGCCTGTCTAGTCATTACTTTGTTTTTTGGCATCTTGGTAACTAAATTGCACCTCAAAAATAGAATTTAATAAAATAATACGTTTTACTCGAAATGTTTGTTTCTGTGACTGTACTCAAGCGCCCGGAAACATGCGATGAAAACGCGTCAAACAGAGAGCGACTAACAAACCAATCACTGCCGCGCGGCGGCGCCTGCCCTCCCGTCGCACCCCCCTGCCCCTGTCCTCGAAACAGTCCCTATAAATGACATGAATCCCCGATTCAGAGTCAGAGGTGTTTCGAGTGTGAACTGTGAAATGCATACTCGGTACACCTACGTTTCATCGACGATTATTATATGAATGTTTATTTTTATATGAATTTTTCCTAATAATCGTACAAAGCTAAATTGATATTTTTTATGATTGTTTTATTGATATTTTAGATTTATTTTAATGTCAAACAAGAAACTTAAATAATATATAAATAATAATTTCCTTTATACAAAACTAACTTAAAATGAAATAAAATGTAAAAAGAAAAACAAATAAATAGTAAATTGTCATATTTATTATATAACAAAAAATATATATATGTCATAAATATCGAGTCGTAATTTAATTAACTTCGCTCCATAGATAAAAATCGTAAAGACAGCTCTATCAAAATATTAAAATAGGGTTAATGACATCTATTTAAAAGCTACAGATCTCAAAATTCACGAGAATTTTCTACATGGTTCTCCCAATTTGTCTCTTTTCAAACCGTGAAATTGTGATAATGACATTTTGAACAAAATAGGTGTGATATGTTTTCGGCCGTTCGATACGCGATTACTTTTATTTTCCTGAATCCAATAAAATCGTAAAGATAGGCCTAAACCGTGACGTAAATATCAATTCGTTTGAGTTAAAATATTAGGTTTTATTATTACAGGTGGTAGAGCTGATGCCGGGCTCGACTGTGGAGGTACCACCACTTACTTGGAAACCCCCTCGAAGTAATTCGGGAGAGAGTAAGAGGACAGCTTACAGGCAAAAAACCAGGAGGCCCACCACGCCTGGGGCCGATGGATGGCGGTATATCCATCCCTAATAGCCGGGCCTTATTTGTAACAGACTGGTGTCACTGGTGCGAGGGTTCCGGCACCGCGCTCACCAACCCGCCTGCCCAGCGTGTGTGAGTATGGGCAATTCTTCCAGGATAACCGCCGGGAGTGGCAAAGTCCTGGAAAGGCTTATGTCCAGCAGTGGATGAACTAGGCTGATGGATGGATGGATTGATGGATGGAAATTAGGTTTTGGAAAATAAAACTTTTAGCAAAATAAACGTGGTTACAAAATGAGATATAAAACGGCCGTCATATTAAAAACCCAAAATTATAAATAAAAACACTTTAAAATCGCAAGATTTCTGAGCGGCCCGCTTCCACTGAGCAGGATAGACAAGTGTAAAATAAAAGCGTTAGAGGAGAACCGATTTCTCCGGATACCCTCGCCTTAAGACATTAGAAGAAAGGTTTTCAATTTAATGTAGGCGCAAATTCAAAATTGAAAATTTGCGTGCGCGGCACTTGATTACAGTAGGATTGCCAATTAAAAAATAATGTTAGAGCAGGACTGAAGTTTAGCTTAGTACTGGGCCTTAATAAACAAGCGAAACCGGTTCTTTGTAATAAATTCAAATTAGTAGAACAGTACAAGTATTTTATTTTCAACAAGATTTATGGTTAGTTTCACCGAGCCCCGAAAATTACTAGTATATAAGTATTATTGACCTTGTTGTTGCTGCGTACAACGAAGTTACTGAATTTGAATAAGTGTACAGAGACCATGCACCACCTGTGTTTAAGCAAGTGGATTTAATATGTGAATATGACGCAACCTTCAGATTATTTATTTATTTACCAGTAGAGGTAGTGCTGACGAAACGAGTAAAGGACATTATGGTATTATAAAGTAGCATATATATTATATGCTACTTTAATAAATATATAATATACCTTTTCAATGCAAGTGCTCGTAAAGGCTCACTTTTTATGCATCAAAACCGAACAGAAAGTCGATTATTTTGTCCTAGGGCTTTATTATTATTATTTTAATTTATTTACAATGGTTAGCTAACCTGCAACCTTTCCTGTGTACCATAATTGTAATACTTTTTTTTCCACTGTTTAACGGCTCTGGATACAGTCCTTTTGATTCAATCATAATTTAAAGTCCACAAGATTATATTTGTTTTATTTCCTCACACTATGCATTGAAAAACGTAGTATGATACACGGGCGTAAGAGCAATAAATTACTCGGTTACGTTTAAAACACTCGCTACGCTCGTGTTTTAAATCGTAGCATAAACTACTATTATTAGCTTTTTATTTAAATAGGAAATAATATAGATATAACTTTAAATACATACACATATATTAAATAAAATGTTTAACTTGTAAATATATTTCGGCCCTTAGTGGGCCGTCATCAGTCAAGAATATAGTATATTATATATTCGTATACTATAAGTCAAAACAAAATAAGGGCCTTTGATCCTTCTTTGTTTTTTGTACTCAGTGGCGTATTTACCCTAGGTCCAAAAGGGCCATGGCCCGGGGCGGCAGGCTGCGCTGCGCGGGCGGCGCAAGCTGCACCTCGCGCTCAGCTTTGTGGGCCTTTCATTATCAATCGTGTACCTATCTGGTTTATTCGTCCAAGAAAAAGTATATTCCTTTTTGACTTTATTTTATACCATTAAATTGGTCATCGGAAAATATGTAAATATTGAATAAATGGTGTTTATTTGTTTCGTTTTTTCATTCTCATCATCTCAATTCACAATTAACCCACATCAAAACACCGCTGGATTTTATTTTATAATTGAAATATTTTTGCTTTTTCTCTTAATTTTATGGAGCGACAAACCTTACAGGCCCAGGGCGCCAAATTTTAAAATACGCCACTGTTTGTACTTTGAAAATTAACTGGTTTTACATCACTGCTTAGGTAGATAATTCTTTAGTTTTCTTGATCATTGCTTTTTATATTCAATCGGTGGAATGCAGCAAGAAATTGCGAAAATTATAAGTTTACAGGATTATGGAGTTATAGACCTTAGAGTTTTGTATTTTGACAGAAGGCTCAGTGTCTGGCACCTTGAAAACGACTGAACTAATTGTGCTGAAACGTATCACACGTAAATTGTAAATTGTGTCCAGACATTGGACCTCGGGAAAACTGGAGATGGTACTGTCAGTTAGAATGAAGCGTAGTTTTAGGCAGATTACATTAGATACTTTTGCGTGTCTGAAGTTAGCTGAACGGATGCCCTTTCGCACATAGTCCCTTTCCCGTTGCTGCTTTTATGTGATTGATTACATTCACACCCGCAAAGAAAACTCGCACATATATACTACCTCACACCGTATCGCGTCATCCCTTTAGCCGCACCGGACACTACACAAAGTTTTAAATGTAGAGGTAATCCATGATCATGTATTATAGCTTCTTGGATCATACCAACTATTTTCCCAAAGAACCAAAACCGTGAAAATGAAATCAAAATGTAAAAAATAAAACCTTTTTGAAAACAAGTTTACATTTAGCCTTGGACTAAAACAAATAAAACAAGTTCAGATTGCTGAAACTTATTTAATTATTTATTTTCAAAAAGCTTGTCGCGCGTATTGAAAGATGGTACGGAAAGTAGGTATTTACTTAGCACTCATCACTTAGCTTATCGTATTTTCCTTGCCAATTTTTTTTTTATATCAGTGTTTCTTGGATTGGTATGGAAATTATGATGGAAAATGGCCGTCTTGTCGCCTCCGCCATATTGGATTTAGCACGAAATCACTAAACGTGCAATGTCACTAAAAAACAAAAGTGTGTGCGAAATTTTATAGAATTATCTATATCCTAATTCCTAGCAAAATTTTTCCTATCGAATAACATTAAAATTAACTATGGTTATTTTACTTTTTTTTAATTGTACCGTACGTGAACGGTGTCTGAAAGTCTGAATAACAACCATGTCAGAATCTAACTTGACACTGGCAAAAAGTAGCGCTTAAAATAGCAGCCGTCGCCAAGATACAAAAAAAAAGAGTTGACCAAGACATACATCATGAACAGAAAAAGTTAAATAAAAGCTTGTAATAAGTATTGGGACTTGCCAATACAATATCCACAATAATACTTTTCAAAATTTGTGACGAAAAGTGAAATTTCTTTGTTCAACATGTTCTCTATATTACGTGGTTTCAGACACCTATCTGTGAACGGAGAGTACGTAAGAGTGTGTGAACATGTAGTACCTCTAGAGAGCTGGTAGGCACCAGCTGCGATGATGATGAAGAGCGCCAGGAGCTTGGCGTACGTGAACCAGTCCTGCACGAGCGTGGCCGCGCGCACCGACCAGCAGTTCACGAACGTTAGCAGCACTGCAACAAACACACGTTCACTTATTGTTACAAGTGGAGAAACGGCTGTGGATGAGGATAGAGACGAAACTAACACGTCGAAGTCAACGTGGGACCTAGCGAGCGAGAGGCAGTACCTCTATAATCTGTTGTTTGAGAATTTGCATTGAATATTAAATTTATATTAACTTGGAAAAACATGCGAAAAAGAAAAAGGTATATCTAAAATATTTTGTATTTTTGACTTTTTTATAAATAATGTGAAACGGAACGTAATTTGAAGCACCATCATCGTGACGTCACTCCGTTGTGTTGTTTAGCAAAATGCTTTACGTTTCCAAGGTTTTTTTCGAGCTATGAACATTAACATAATTTGATTTAGTTATCGTGTTTATACATTTTCTAAAATAGAAAGCAGAATATAATGCAGATAAAAGAAACCTTCCTAAAGATGTCCTTCTTGAATTTTTTGAAAATTCCAGTTATTTTTTTTATTATGACGATGAAGTGCAGAGAAGTTTTTGCGCCCGGTAAGTTGGAGTGAGATCATTTTAAAATGTATTCTATGGTCCAATTAAATAGAAGCATTTTTATATAATATCGTATCTTTTCTACAACTTCAGATCATTAAGTACTTAGAATAAAACATCGCATAACTCCATTACCTACATAAAGTACAAGAAAAGATTGCTTAACTTCGTATATAAAGTATAAGAAGGAGTCGCATAGCTCTAGTACATTAAGTACTTACAAGAAAAATTCGCACAGCTCCAGTACATAAAGTACACGAAAAGTTCGCAAAACTGCAGAACATTAAATACAAGAGAAAATCGCATAATTGCCGGACATAAAGTAAAAGAAAAACCCCTAAGGCACTACGGAAAAAATAATTACACTTTCAGAACTTGCATATCTATATCTACTTTAGTGAAGAAGGTATTATTTTGATAAAGTAGTATATTATTTTTGCAATCTTTTGTTAGGGTTTAAACAAAAACGCGATTGGAGAAATCGGGCTCGTTAAAAATTCCGAATCCGTTCCTCTCGCACTGAGGCTATTTTCGCAACAGGGATGCAAAAACATTTACAAATCGCCTTAAACGTCTGGGTTATTCCGATCGGCTCACTGGTCGGTTGCGAGTTGCATCGGACCAGGCCCAAATGTTCCCATCGGCTCACTGGTCGGTTGTATTTTTCCACCGACCAGTGAGTCTACTGAGTACTACTTTATTCAATGGCAAATTTTCACAACGGACCAGGGTTATAAACATTAATTTTGTAGTTGCAACCGACCAGTGAGCCGATGGGAACATTTAGACCTGCGGGCCTATTATGTATCTCTAGTTGCCAACTTAACTGGGTGCCTATCATCAAAAACATGTATACTATCGAATTCCGATTGTCTAAGGATATGTTCGCACTTGAAGTGACGACACAGTTCGTAAATAGTTCAATACCCACTAAAAATTCAGTTTTTATCTATCTTTTTGATGATAGGCACCCAGTCCAATTGGCAACCAAAGTTACAGAATAGGGGGGCAGGTCCGATGCAACTCGCAACTGACCAGTGAGCCGATGGGAATAACCCAAATTTCTTACTTCATCCATCTTGATATGGCCAACGTGACTTGGCGTTTTGGCGCAAACTTGTAAATGTAATATTTCTATAACTTTTAGCGAGATGATGCAAAGAGGGTCATTCCCCCGACTACCACACCTGCCACCGTGTCAAAGGAAATGCTGCCGTCTCGACTCCCGACACAAAACGAGGCCTCTGACTGCTCGTGACCTACCCTCGTACCATGATAATCATGTGTAGTTGCATTTTATAACAGAAGTCGATTTTTGAAACATTCGTGGCTTTATTGACATCATAATTATGATGTGATGAGAAATTCAAAATGTAAATAAATAAGAACTTGATTAAAAATAAATTCTTATAATTGCGCCAAACATGATCTCGCGTTTGGACAATTTAGCATATTAAATGAAAATATTTTTTAACAAATAAAATTTTTGTTAAGAAGTTAAAATACATTATAATTTTTCAGATTTAGCACAAGTATCACAATCATCGGGAAAAAAATCGGAAAGATCACTAAAATCACAAAAAACGGAATTTTTAATCGTAATACTAAGTAATACTTACACAAATTAGTTTATTTTGGTTTAATATACCTACTAAATTTTCCAAACGCGAGAGCATGTTTCGCGCAACCGACCCTTACGGCGACACGACATGCTAAGATTATTCCGCAAAGATTGCATTGTTCAAACGCTGAATGTTACGCTGCTGACAATTGTCTAATCTTCAATGAAAACGGAAAATAAAAATAAAGCATATTGTTGTACAAATTGCTCACATATGCAACAGGCCGCCAGCAACCTCGTCGCGTCTTCGGGAGGGTCACACTCGGGGAAGATCGGCTTCAGGACGTACACGCTGAACGTCAGCGCGACGATGGCCTGCCAGAACACAACATTATAATGTCAATTACATATTGTACAGGGTTACAAGGCAAATAAAAAAAAAATACTCCAATGAAGACAACGTTTTAATTAACATATCGTGTGAGGTATCATTTGAAAGAACTATACCTACCTCATAGGATGTAATGTTTTTTTTTTAATTATTTCTTCTCAAGTGGCCCTAATGATAGGTCAAGAAATGACCGTTTGTCACCCTTATGGTTAGTAGACATTGAGTCATAGATTACCGGAAAACTGCAAGTGTTTTCGACCGGAATTGAAATAGAAAAATAATTAAAATTTGAAGAAGTTCAATTTGGGACGTATTTTTGCTACGGAACCCTAATTGTGCGAGCCTGACTCGCTCTTGGCCGGTTTTTTCTATACTTCGTATTGTTATGTTTATAATGGCACCCAGCGTGGGGCGCCGACACAGCCTACGAAAGTAGCTCTGCTAAGTTTGTTACTACAATCAAATCAAACTCTATTTTATTACATAAGACAAATAAAACACAGCATAAGTAGGGAAAGTATTTTTACTTTTGCAGTCAACCGCTTCCACCCCTATTTTCTTAGTTACCTTTCGCTTTCAAGGCAACTTAGATATCTCTAATCACTTTTATGGCTATTAAGTAGCCATGTCTACTGATTTCGTCTACCGAATGTATCTCGTAATCAGCTAAAAAGCATAACCTCGTTACATCTACATAATCGAGAATAACTATGCCATACATAACTATAATTATATTGTGAGGCGTAACGTCGTCGCGTAAACGTCTTCACTGGCCAAGATGAAGGCAGTCTAAATCTGCTGAAACTGGTCGGCTATCCCGATCATTACACGTATTGAGGTGAGCCGTTTATATAAATCATGAATTATCCTCAAGTCTCATTTAATTCTATATAATTATTTTTATTTGAATAGATAAGCGGAGAGCTCACCGTAATAATTTTATTCAATAACATACACCCCACGTGAAGCGAGTCATCACTCGTGTAGACACAATAAAACCCAGCCATCTACCAACAACCTCGTGTTTGCAGCGAACCCATCCAATCGATATGAGACTAGGAATAGAACTTTATGGACTGGGATTGCAGCATTATTCGTGATTGTTCCACGACAGTCCCCCGGGCTGCCGATGCCGGCTGAACAAATTTGCATAACGTAATAGCGTATTTCGTGCGAGAAATTCGACCAAGGTCATACGCGTCAACCCAGATTCACATTATGAAACGGATAAGGCTCAAACTGAATGGATAATAATAGGTTGACCATCTAAAAAATACTAGATGAGCAGCTAAATTACTAAGTTGGCATCAACTAGGTTAGGTTAGGTTTCAACATATTATTTTTGATGCCAATTTACTCAGTGAATATTAGTAATGTCAGTTAATTACAACTAAATTATGTCAGGGTCAAGATCTAAGATTATGAGATGTGAGGATTTTGTCAAGAAATGGAAAAATGTTATTCCCGGGAACGGAAGGCTAACCTGTTATACTATTACCCATTGCTATTTACTAGTACAGTCGAACAAAGAATGTATGGAGTAGGTTGAATGAAATGGATACTGGGTGTAACTTGAGAACATAGTAGTTAAATGACCGAAAAAATTTAATTCACAATCATCTCCGATAAATATTTGATAAAAAAGAAACAGCTTAAAGGGCAAGTAGTCACCAACGACCTTGAGTCGACCTCTGTCGGTACAAATATCAACGGAAACTATATTGAAATAACGGTCATATCAGCGCGCACTGCATTACGACGACGACGTCTGGGTCTCCGGATAGCGCAAAATAGGAGAAAATAATACTTTTCACATGGACGCCATGGACGGAAAAAAATTTCATAAAAGATTTTTCTTATTTTCCTTGTGCAAGAACGCTACAAATACCATTAGCGGTTTCAAAGAAATCGGATGACACAGGGAAGAGGCGCCTTAATTAGACCATGACTAATTTGGAAAACTTAAATAAAAAACCATTTCGGGGTGGAGAATATGATAATACTATTATTTCCAGCAATTCAACCTCAAATCAAATCTTTCATTGACTGTACTATACGGCTTGCAGCAGTGTTACGAAAACATACATATATTATTAAATATAAAACAAATACAAACTTATGAAAACAAAACTTATGAAACGATCAGAATACGGTATATAAACATTGAAACAGGATATTGTACCTACGTCTTACATTATAATCATTAATCACTCTTTGAGTACAATAGATTCGTTACAGCTTTTGTATTCACGCGTTAGCTAAGCAAATACAGTACAACTTAAGGCCCTTAGTAACGCCAAATGGGTACTTTCTAAAGCCTACTCCTCGCTTATAGCCAAACCAAAAATATTGAAAAAAATTATAGATGAATTATCATCTCGAAGACAACATATACAACATTTTTCTTATAGAATCAAATGAGACTTGAGGATAATTCATGATGTATATAAAAACAGCTCACCTCAATACGTGTTATGTTCGGGAAAGCCGACCAGTTTCAGCAGATTTAGACTGCCTTCATCTGGGCGAGTGAAGACGTTTACGCGACGACGTTACACCTCACACTTCTTCACTCGCCCAGATGAAGGCAGTCTAAATCTGCGGAATTATCCTCAAGTCTCATTTAATTCTATAATTATTATAATTTGCCAAAAATATAACATAGGGATTACGGATCTTAATTGCAGCTAGTATTTTCGGAGAAACTTTGGAGCGATTCAATCAAATTATTTATTTACTATTCATTGAAAAAATATATTTATATTATCCCATTGAAACCTAAGATGATATTTGGTACTCACTGAAATAAATGTTCCGAAAAGTCCAAAGACACTGACTTCCAGTGTAAATCGATTATTCGAGAAATTGGTCGGCTCGAGGAAAAGCGCCGCGCCGTCGGTACTGGTATGGCATAATGGCCATAACTTACCAAAACCATAAAGGCAACGATAATATCGCTGCGTAAAGATAATCAATTGGAGAATTGTCAGGTATTCAACAAAGGAACCCACCCAGGAACCAAAGCAATACCCATTTCAAGTATGGCATTCATGCAAAACTTTAATGAAACCTTATCCACGGGAATGAAAAAGAGATGTGTCGTGGGACTCCTGGATGGAACAAAGTTCCTTTCGCTATTGACGCGCACGTGACACATCTATACATAGACATACGCTTGTAAACGCACAAACAATATATAGCAAAGTGTCGTGACGCTCGAAGTCTTTTTTTTCGGCCTAGCTCTCATTCACCAAGTGTCTGCAATAAGGATCTTCATCCCAAAATTAAAATATAGCATAGAAATTCCCGTTACCTGCGAGCAAGGCCTCACGATCATGCACTCGATCCAGAGCCTGATGAACGCGGAGAAGGGTCCGAAGGTCTTCATGATGTAGGCGTAGTCAGCGCCACTCTCCCTGATCATGGTGCCCAGCTCAGCGTAGCAGTACGCTCCCACCTGGCCGACAAATATTAACACTCTTTATTCTCAGTACCTGGCGACCGAGCTCTGCTCGATCAACATTCTTTGAGGACAAGTACATACATATGTAACGAAGAAAAAAGGGAAAAAAGTACAAATCTTCGGAGACATAAAGGAAAAGAAAAAAATAAATAAAAAATGCACAGTGCAGTAAAATAAAAGTGCACCACCCCCACACCACCCCCACCCCGCCGCCCCAGGCTCCCCTCATACCGTGATCTATAGTTATATTCATTGACTATAGTTATTGTGTCATGTCAATTGTCACTATTTACATTTACTAATAAATACGCCATGACTCTAAAGAATACCATAACAGAACATTTACGCAACAATAACGCAAACAATATTAAGGATAATTATATTCAAACCATTAAATCTATTAAGGAAAGTACCAAAAAACTACCACAAAAGACCACAGGTTCCACTAAACAAAATTTTATGACAAATTATATAGAATCCTTGATAAAAGAAAGAAATAATCTCAAAGAAATAACAAACAGAACCACGGAGCAAAGAAAACGATTAAAAAGCCTACATAAAAAGATAAAGCAAAAAATAAAACAAAATAGAGAAAAACAGCGACTAGCAATCCTTGAAATCGAATTAGAAACGAGGAGCTCGACTAAACAGAGCCTTAAGCAACTCCATGATGGGAAAATATGGGTTTCATCACTAAAAAACAAAAAAGAGAAAAAGCTCTCGAACAGAAACGATATTCTTAATGCTGCAACTGACTTCTACAAGAATCTCTACTCCAAAAAAGACATAGGAACTTCAACATCTTCCAGAAACATAACAACTGAACCAGTATCTTGTTTGCTACAGAGTGAAATAGAGCACGCCATAGCAAAACTGAAAAAAGGAAAATGCTCGGGTGAAGACGGTGTCACAAACGAGACAATTATCGCGATGATAGAGCCCTTAGTGCCACACCTAACGAAACTCTTTAATGAAATTTTACAAAACGAACAAATTCCTGATGACTGGAGCAACTCACTAATAACCCTGTTGTATAAGAAAGGAGACCCACACCTTATAGATAACTATCGCCCAATATGCCTCCTGCCTACGCTCTACAAAGTTTTCTCATCAGTCATTCTGCACAGGATTAAAAAATGCATAGAGGAACAGCAGCCTCGGGAACAGGCGGGATTCAGGAAGAGTTTCTCGACAACAGATCATATGTTCACCATTACTCAAGTTATAGAGAAGTATAAGGAATTCACCAAGACTTTATATATAGCATTTGTAGATTATACTAAGGCTTTCGACTCCGTGCACCATTCATACCTCTGGAACAGTCTCACTGAACAGGGAGTACACTCTAAATATATCAGCATACTAAAAACTATTTACAAAGAATGTGCAGCTAAAATAAAGATGGAGAAAGTAGGAAAAGCGTTTACAATAAAACAGGGAGTGAAACAAGGAGACCCGATTTCGCCAAAGCTCTTTACCGCTCTTCTTGAAACAATATTTAGAAAGTTAGACTGGGAACAGTACGGCATCAACATAAATGGAGAAAAATTGTCTCACCTACGATTTGCAGATGATATCGTGATCATATCAGAAAACATCACTTATGTCGAATCGATGCTTCAGAGCTTGGATGTTGAAAGCCGGAAGGCGGGTCTCAACATGAACCCCACAAAAACAAAACTCATGACGAACGGAGAGCAAATGCCGATCAAAATAGAAACTGGAATAATTGAATACGTTCAAGAGTATGTTTACCTTGGCCAAATGATTTCCTTCCAAAACACGTGGGAAAAAGAAATTGACAGGAGAATAGCTATTGCTTGGAAAAAATATTGGTCACATAAGGAGATATTCAAAAGTAAATTGCCGGTTCGTTTAAAGAAAAAGTTGATGGATAACACCATTCTTCCATCTCTGACATATGGATGCCAATGTTGGCCCTTAACAAGAAATGTTATAAGAAAAATTTCCACCTTCCAGAGGTCAGCAGAAAGGTCATTGCTAGGGCTGAAGCTGAAAGATAGAGTTCGGTGCACTGATATACGAGGCACTACAAAATTGCTAGATGCCGCACGCATGGTCTGTCGGCTTAAGTGGAAGTGGGCTGGCCACACTGCTAGAGCCACGGATGGACGATGGAGTGAACGGGTCCTACACTGGTTTCCAAGAGATAATAATAATTTAATAATTTAATAATTTTTAATAAGATGGCCAAAGATCAGTAGGAAGACCAAAGCAGCGCTGGTGCAACGATATTATTGAGATAGCCGGACCAACCTGGACGAGATTGGCCCAAAACCGGAAAGACTGGGCTGCTATGGAGGAGGCTTTTACCCAGTCCTGGGTGCCCAAAAAAGGCCAACAAAACTGAATGAAAATAAAAATCAATTATATAATTAAATAATGACATATACATTCACGTAATTATCATTGTATCATTTACATTTTAATTTACATTTATTATTTTTTCTTGTATATCTATTATAATTTTATACTTAAACGTTAATAATCAATAATCAAATCAATCAATCATACTGACTTATTCCAATTGTAATTTTGATTTTTATTGTATTATGCTTTTGTTTTAACTTAATTATTGTAAATATAATCAATCAGATATAATATGTATTATGGTAAAATTTTAAAATGAAATACTGTTAGATTGTAAGGATGTTATGTAAAATTATTGTTAACATTTGTTCTATGTATTGTAGATTAATGGATGCAATGAAATTTATTTCTTTTGTAATTTTGTTTTTGGGAAATAAAGCTTATTATTATTATTATTATTATAATAAATACGCAAACATTAAATCTGACTATTATTTAATAATTATAAACATTATAATCCTCAAATAATTACAATCTTCGACACAGAGGCTGAAAGGGCGCTGGCTCAGCAGCATACGCCACAGAACTGTGACACTGATATTCTGCCAGTACCAGTAGTTATGCAATAATGCAAGTGAATAGCGCGCAATTCGTCACAAACTGCAAATAACTGATCAAAAATCGGAAGTCATCCTCTGTGGTCAAAGGATCAAAGTGTTTGCGCTGGGCTTGGTTACTTATCTCTTCTGTTGACCGTACATTTACATCTTTAACTAAGAAGGCTTTTACAAACTTAAGGTGGCTCCGTCGGGATAATTAGCAACTCGATTCGTGGTGGTTGAAATTTCGAAAAAAAGCATATTAAAATAAAGTCCTTATCAGCTCGCACTGCACCATAGCTGTTACGTCAGTCGCTGCGGCTGACAAGTGCGAAAATAGCGTGTTTTTAATTTATTTTATCCAAAATAAAATTAATTTCCAAGAACTGAGAAAACCAAATCATTTTATATGATTTTTTCTAGAAGTTTATAAATTTTCATACTGTTTCGATAAAAACTGCAGCAGTTATGTTGTTATAAGTGAACAAAAAATCGAGAAATAAGGGTAAACTTGGAATTTTCTTGCTTCACTTCTGTATGTTATAATGAAATTCAGGAAAAACCACATCACTATTTGTATCATGTAGATTACTTTGTATTTTTCTTCTATTAAAAAATGCTATAGTTACAGTATAAAATGGTTACAAAGTTACTCAGTTCAAACTCGTTGGCGTTGGGAGAAACCTTAAATTGGTCGTGTTGGGGCACGACTTCATAAGAAGCCGAACCAGGCTCAGCTACCGTACATTCTGCAGAAGTCCCGGACAGACTGATTAAAAGGAGGCCTTCCTTTTTCAACAGTTTTTGAACGATTATACTGAATCTAACACAGACGCAATCAGTATGAAACTTATTTAAGTGTATATGTTTTTTCAAACATTTATCTTTACGTTGTAAGTTGCGTTACTTAATTGGAAAACTTTCGCTCGATAGATTTTGTTTTTGAAAATAGTCTCTTTTTGAGTGTTTTTTTAGTCTTGTGTTTAATCCATTTGATTTTTATGTGTCATATTTTACTATCAATACGATAAAATAAACTTTTAACAAAAAAATAGCAACCGACTTCAATAGTAACAGCAGTCATTCACTAAAAAGTTAATAATAATTCTATAAAGACCGATGGTACCGAAGCAACACTTTTGCCGACTTCTTTCTTCCTGAAACGTTATGTTATCTAGAAGTCGGCGTTCTTATATTGGTTTCTATGTTGCTATATCGTAGGAAATACGCCGACTTCTAGATAACATAATGTTTCAGGAAGAAAGAAGTCGGCAAAAGTGTTGCTTCGGTACCATCGGTCTTTATAGAATTATTATTAACTTTTTAGTGAATGACTGCTGTTACTATTGAAGTCGGTTGCTATTTTTTTGTTAAAAGTTTATTTTATTTCACATTTTTTAGTGTTGCTGGGTTAAATTGTGAGGTATAGGTAGTTCTTGCAAACGTGGTGTTCATATGAAACGAAGTTCAAGTGAGTATAAGTAGCCATGTTTGAGTAGCTTCCTGCTATCAGCACCCTAACACAACATGATTACCGCAATCTCGAGTTATGTGCTGTCATCCGTTGAAGACTTCTACGGTGATGAAGCCAAGATCGAAATTCAGGTGGGTACACTGGCAATTTTCAGCAATGCCCTGCAATGAGCACCCTTACACAAACTGGTTGCCGCAATCTAAAGTTATGTGCTGTCATCCGTTGAGGAGTTCTATGGTGATGAAGCCAGGATCGAAGGTCAGGTGGGTATTCTGATAATCTCCAAGTAATACCCTTGAATCAGCACCCTAACGCAGTGATTGCCGCAATCTCAACTTATGTGCTCTGATCCGTTGAAGAGTTCTATGGTGAATATGGTGATGAAGCCAGGATCGAAGGTCAGGTGGAAGAATGTCGATTTTCAAGTAATACCTTGTAATCAGCACCCAAGTACATAGCGATTGCCTCAATTTCGAGAGATATGCTGTCATTTTCTGAGGAGTTCCACTGCCTATCTCTGAAGATCTTCATCAGATCATGACCAAACCCAAAATGGGACCTACCTGGAAGTATACTCTTTCAAACAAAAAAAGAATTGTTCAAATCGGTTGGGAAATGACGGAGTTATGGAGTAACAACGCCAAAAAAAAAAAAAAAAAAAAAAAAAAAAAAAAAAAAAAAAAAAAAAAAAAAAAAACATACAGTCGAATTGAGAACCGCCTCCTTTTTGAAGTCGGTTAAAAATCTCGTTTATTAACCGTTGTAAGTTCAGAAATGACTTAAATGCAATATTGTAATTTTCGCGCTCGTTTTGGCGCACGCGATTTTCAACTTTATGAAAGTTAGTCTACGGGCTGTGCGCCTAAGGAAGGCCTCGTCTTAACCAGATTCATCCTAAATCTCATCGACATATTCCACCAGGAGCGGTAGTGTCAAGCCCACACACAAACAAAAAGAGGATAAATAATCGCATAACATTTATACATAGATATATCAAATTCACATATACTATCTATCAAACATGACCCAAAAGGTTGAATTATTTCTACATTCGACTATCTACTTATGTTATTGTTGTCATAATAATGGACGGGTTTAAGGGTCGACTGAAGCAGATCTCTTGAATAGATAAGTTATTTGTGCAAACATAGTCGTTATGCAAGCAGAGTCAAACGGTAAAACATATAAAACATATGTAGAAGATATCTATAAAATACAAATTAGTATACTAAAAACCTTTACTCCAAAAAAAGTCAAAAACGAATGCAAAAACAATATCAAGGGTTTATTTTATTACAAAAAACATTTAAATGTTTACGAGAAAACTAAACTACTTACTTACACTGATTGATGAGAATCATAATAAGTACCAGATGATAAAAAAAGAACCGGTTGAATGGAATGCGCAAACTGAATTACTTATTAGATATAGTATATATATTAGATATAAAAATGTTTTTAATGCAAGTGCTCGTAAAGGCCCACTTTTTATACATCAAAACCGAACAGAAAGTCGATTATTTTGCCCTATTATTATTATTTTTTTTAATTTATTTACAATGGTTAGCTAACCTGCAACCTTACCTGTGTACCATAAATTTTATACTTTTTTTTCCACTGTTTAACGGCTCTGGATACAGATTGGCTCCTTTTGAGCCAATTATAATTTAAAGTTCACAAGATTATATTTGTTTTATTTCCTCACACTATGCATTGAAAAACGTAGTATGATACACGGGCGTAAGAGCAATAAATTACTCGGTTACGTTTAAAACGTCCTCGTAAATTATTCCTTTTCGCCCTAGTAGCATAAACAACTATTTATGGAACAAGGACCTGCATGTACTGTTTGCCTAAAACTGTAAATGAGCTTCCTAAGGATATGCAAAACGTATACATAAACAGTAATAATTTTAGAAATAAGATGAACAAATACTTTATGGAAAATTAATATACCTAAGTACTCTGTTTAAGATGTAAAAATAATACGAAATAAATAAAATAAAAAAAGTCATGAGCTCTGTGCGGCATCCGTCGATCAACATTATTATTTGTCGTAGCAGTCTTCTCTATGAAATCTATGCTACGAAATTTAGCCTCTACGCCGAATAGGTAACACTACCAAATAGAAAGGGCATGAAAAGAGACCGGGAGCCGGTGAATAAGCCAGGCTCATAACCTTTACACTATAGGTATTCATAAGTTCAACACTATAAAATCACCATAACACGGATCCAAAATTCAATGAGTGCTATCTAGTTATAACAGGTAGAGTCTTCGACAAGTAACGGTATACCAATGGACGTTCTTAATAATGCACCACAGTAAAGTTGTATGATCTTACAAAAAGGTATAATAGAGCGTGTGGCTGTGTGTACAGTGTTTTGTACATGTGTGTGTACATTGGTATTACCTTTAATTTTGGGGTGACCTGATCTCATACTTATTATTAAAAATCTTTTATTTTTTTTATATAGATACTCGTATTTCGGCACACTTTCTTTAGGCCTGGCATCAGTCATTTTTTACAAGGGCGTAACTTAGTATAATACATAATCATTGACTACATAGTTAATGTTTAATACTCCTTCGATTTGGATGATTAACCGTACACATTGCAGACCAAGTTTCCATAAAACTCTCGGGAATTGCTACTGGAACTTATTTTCCCAGCACTCCTTGTTTCACTCAGACTCGCACTGGATCATTAACCTGACCCTTTCAGGCCTAAGTTTCTATATGAAACTCTCGAGAACCGTTACAAATTTAAATATTTTTATCCCCCCATCTCCATGACAAGTTTCTATAAAACTTTTGAGATTATTTAGGTACCCATTTCTACTTTTTACTTTCGTGTTATATTTTGGTAAATTTTTGTAATTTTTGTTTGGCGATGTTTGTCAGACTGAAATTGATTAGAACCCAGCTCTTTAGCTTCCTTGTGGCTTTGCCAGGTTAATAAGTTAACTGTCGCACAGAGGCAGGTTCACGAAAAAACATTGACCAAAACTGTAACGAAATATTGCAAATATGTAAAAAACGCTAGAATAATAAATATTATCAAAAATATGTTAATAAATTACAAATGTATTACGAAGTAACAGTTGTTAGAAAGTCGCACCTAGTAGCAGTTAAAACCTATTTAAAATAGTAGCTTAAATGTTCCTATTACATTAATATATTCATATTTAAACTAGATTCGGATGGATATAGGTTATATGGATATTACATGGATATATATTTATAGGTTTTGGCCATCGATCAGTCACTGTATGTCGGCAAAGAACAATTTATTGTTCCAAAGCTCGAAACGTAGTTAGTTCACTAAGTAAGTAAGTAAGTTTGACTGGAACTGCAGGCGACTCATTGAAAATAGTCTAATTGTCCGTGTCTGCTTAGTAGAGATATAATATAAATAATGCACATCGGCTATCATCGGCTTAGTAGAGCGTCGTCTCAAACCGGACTGTTAGTGCTTCGTGCGACAGAGATGACGCTACGATACGACGGCATTATTTACTTCCGCGACCTGTACAAAGGTGTTGCCAGTAAGTACTCACCATACTAAATACCCCCGAAGCCACCCAGACCAGCAAGCTGGCGTTCACGGAGCCGGTGTACTTGAGCACGCCCGTTGGTGACACGAAGATGCCGCTGCCGATGATGCTGCCCACGATCACCGTGATGCCGTTCAGCAGTGACATCTTGGCTTCCAGGGCGCCGCCATCCTTCTCGCCCTCGGCCTGCTCGGGGTCGGGTTTTAATGCTTCCGTCTCGCATTCTTCTTCATTCGCCTTGCTTTTTGGTGCCCTGCAGGTGCAAGATACACATAATGAACAACTTGAAGGACTAAAAGCCAGGCATCATAGCAACAACCAAATAATATACTCTATAAACATCATCTAGATTCTAGGTGTTAAGGCGATATGTAAAAGTTTTAACGTCCCTGTTACTCCATATGCGAAAAAATCCTCAGTGCGAGAGGGACGGATTCGTGGAAAAGTAGCAAAAAGTCGGTTTTTTATTAATATAAAATGTACTAAAGTTGCTATCAAAATTTCGTTTAACCAGGTCCTTGATACTGTTAAAACCCACCTAATAAAATATAGTTGCAGTCTATAACGTAAATGCGCCCAAGTCCGACCACTCTCGCCCTTTTTTCAAATAAACCGTCCAAAGATAAACGTAAACTGATTTATAAACTATATATATAGCTTACTTTAAACCTTATTGTTGAGACTTTCATTATAAAGTATAATTATCAATATTTATGTTGTCAGAGTATACAAAAAAAAATATTATTAATATGTTTGCCTGTCCTTCTTAAAAGCTCCAGTTACCGACCGCTTAGTTGAAGTTTTCCTGATACCGTCCAGCAAGTAACCCGTTTCCGACCACCATTCAAAAAATTGCCAAAAATGCCATTATCTCATAAAAATAGGGTCAAAAGTTACTGGAGATATCAAAATGTATAGATGGTTTGTTTCAATTAATAATTTTTTTAATTTAGGCTTTAATTAACTTTTATTAATAGTATATATTTTACATTTTTTCATGTTCGTCGCTATCAATATATACTTCATATGTTTGGCCAACTGTATTTTATCTTATTTCAATATGTTAATAAAATATTGTTTGTATAATACCGTTGAACGGCTTTTTTATTATTTGTATGTTGTATTTTACATATATATAAACACTTCGTTAAATAGTTATAGGTGCTATATTTGACCCCTCAGTGGGGTCGTCATCAGGATTTTAAAAACCATGATTTAAAATATACTTTTTTATATTTTTATGTCAATAGATGCCAGCAGTTTTCTAACTACAAACGCCTATATATGTCGTATGATATTTCTCTTTTCGTCTATAATTATTCAATCAAGTTTTTATGTTATTTTACTTATTTTTTCGATTTTTTCTTTATTTTTAAACTGTGATTAAATATAATGGTGTTTTTTTTTCTTTTTGAGTAATTAATGAATGAAATTCGTAACTTCTAAGAATTCAAAGATAAAGAAAAGGTTAAGAGCTTGTACTTTATTTATAAAATTTACAAATTAAAATAATTTCAGTCCTTGCTAATAAAAAGTTTGAAAACATCGTCTTCATTTTCAATAAGTTTAACTTGCTTTACAAATTTTTTTTTTCAATTTATGTGGCAATTTTTTTCTTAGGTTTAGGTTTATTTATCTTGTTTCTATAATATTACAGAATACATGGAATAAATTGTTTCATTTTTAGGAACTATTCTGCCAACTTTATAATTGTGGTCGAGCTTTAAAAGTACTGAATAATTAATTCCATATTTAACTTGACATTCTTTTCTTTCATTTGGTGAGGTTTTTCTATGTTCCTTTAAACTGAAACTGAAAAGATTCCACAATTGTTTGTATAAACTGCTATTTTCATATCATCATATTTTCATAGCAGTTTGGTTCTTGTTGTGTAATGTGTTGTTTTATTTCAATTCCAGTTTCATTTTTTTTGTGACACTTGTTCCTGAGGCCATACTAAAATAAATTCATGACAGGTGTTACTTGTTGCTCATTATTTGTATTTTTCTATACAAACACACTCTTTTTGAGCACCGTACATTTTTTGCAAGTACTTTAAAATTTTGTCTTGATACACAAACGGATGACCAGACTCCGGTTTATGGTATATTTATTGTGGTCGGTAACAAGCAAAACTGAATTTATCACCACTCATTACCGTCCAATTACAATAATTATGTGTTTTAATTATTTATCCAATGTGATGAAAAAAAAGAGTGAGCTTTATAGAAATTTAAAGACATATATAGTCATTAAAAATTTTATAATAATATCTCAGATGTCAATTTTTAATATAAAATAACTTTTTAAAACCATTAACGTACATTTAATATCCCAATACATTTGAGAAAGAACGGAATGTTTTAAGTAAATTATGAATCAATCTAAAAGTCTAAACTTAGGACGGAATCAGGATATTAAGCAAATGTATATGTCACAAAAATATGTGTATATTCAAATTATAGTTTTTATCCACAATTTATAATGAAAATTAACAAAAGTATGAAAGTCTATAAAACATCTGATACCGTCCACTGTACGGTATCTGGAAACAATCGTTTTACCGGATCTCCTGATTCCGACCGAAATAGAAAAGATGATAAGACTATTAATATTTTATCAATCCTGAAAAATCTTGCATTAATATATGAACGGAACCCTAAATTACATAAAAAAATATGTCAGTTTTAACAAAATATGTAGAATCGAACAAAAAATGAAAAACAACCTCCACAAACTTTTTACGTTCCGCAAAGCTCGACTTCGAACTAAACCGATGCACAGTGACAACAAAATTAATAACAAAATTGAACGTAGCGGAAATTAGAACCAATCATGATTCATCGGTAATTTAAGAATTGGCCTATAAGAGACAAGCAATTGTTCACTTATTTGACGCGGGATATTGTTACAAATTTCAAAAATACTGGGCGGTCGCATACAGGAGCCTAGTCGGACAACGGTGCCGATACGTTATGTCATTCTAAATTGCCAAACCAGGAGAATTGGTGTCGAAAAGGACCTCATTTCAATAAATATTTCTATCGAGCCGAATTTCTCCAATCACGTTTCTGTTTTAACAGTTCCCTAGAAAAAGAATCCAAAAATAATATACTATTTTATCAAAATAATACATTATTTGCTGAAGTAGATATGCAAGTCCTTAAAGGGTTGATTTTTTTTCCGTAGCGCCTTAATAAACACCTGCATATACATAATAGTGTAACTAGACAGATAACAAAGAGTACATAGAGTATAAAATAGACAGTTAACAATAAATATAGGTAGTTTAAATATACAAATAAATAAGAATATCACATTTACAGGGACAGTTAATAATTTACTATACATCGGTATATTTAGTGTAAATGCACGGATAATAAATATATAACGGTTAAAATAAGGTATATAAAAAAGTCTGTACATTTGAAATTGCCGAAATTTTCTTACAGATTCATCAGTTCATAATTCCTGTATTTCAATAGCTATTTCCATTATTTGTCTTTGTTTGAAAGTAGATTTCAATCTTTTACATCTACGTATTAAATTCAGTTTTTATCGTCAGTTTGACAACCAATTACAAATACAAAAAAAAAATACAAAATTATTTATTTTCAGACCCATGGGTTAACACGTATAACTTAAATTTTAGTGGCTCCCAGACTAGACGATGGGTAGTCTGTTTCGTGGGTGCCGGTAAATAGTTATGACAAATAGTTATTTAGACATTAAAGCCAATTCTGAAGGCTTTAATTTTAGTTTTAGTGCTGTCAAAGTTTAAAATATTCCAAAGAAATTTTGCTTCTAATCCCAACTATTAAGGACTATTTTGTATTGAAGAAAATTTAGTTTTGACAGCACTAAAACTAAAATTAAAGCCTTCAGAATCGGCTTTATTGTGACAGCTGTGCGTTAAAAAACCTAAATAAACTAATCTTAAATCTAAGGACTCAATGGCATTAATGTTGTTGTTAGCTTAATGTTGTCTCATTCATACACAAAAGATATTACATAATTTGGATTTGTCATTCCTAAAAAAAATGCAAAAATGTTAGTACTGAAAGTTGAGTTTCCTTCAAATTCTCTATAGAAAACGGCAATTTCATAGGTAAAGTCATTTTTACATACCTTATTTTAATCGTTATATATTATATTATCTATGGATTTACACTAAATATACCGATGTATACTAAATTATTAACTGTCCCCGTAAATATGATATTTTTATTTGTATATCTAAACTAACTATATTTATAACTAGATAAAACTATAAAATACTTAAAACTTAAACAAACTAAACGCCTAAAAATAAATATATTACAAACTAAACTAACAAACAAAATACAAATGCGAATTAATTTAAAACTGTCCAATATCAATAAAAGTCACCTTATATACGTAGTGCAAAGACAGATAACAATAAATATACGGTGTGTAAATGAAGGAAAACGAAAAAAAAACCAGTGAAAATAGAGAGATAATAATAAACGTATGGAATGTAAAAAGACATAGAAAGATAAACATCCAATAAACTACTTGAAAAAATATATTATATACAGGTAGTTTCCGCTCAAAATCATCTTCGGCGCGTGAGTTCCACACATCACCAGATGTTTGAGTTATGCCGCGGATAGGCAAAAAGACAGACAGAGACGGAAGCTCCACTATAAGGGGTTTCTGATTTTGGACAGAACCCCACAAAAATTGTTATTTTTTTTTCTTTGGAAAAGTCAGTATGTGGGTATACATAATGTGAATTCAGTTAAGTCTTTATTATTATTTTTACGACTCTGCCTTCCGTCCTAAATTCTTTTTTAAGAGGAGGCCTTCCTTTTTCAACAGTTTTTGAACGATTGTACTGAATCTACCACACACGTAATCAATATGCAACTTATATATATGTTTTTTAAACCTTTATCGTTACCTAATTGGAAAACTTTCGCTCGATAGATTTTATTTTTGAAAATAGTCTCTTTTTGAGTGTTTTTTGGTTTTGTGTTTAATCCATTTGATTTTTATGAGTCATATTTTAGTATCAATACGAAAATCTTGTTTATTAACCAATGTAAGTTCAAAAATGACTTAAATGCAATATTGTAATTTTAGTCGATTTTAATCTTAAAATTAGACTCGTTCTGAATCGTTTCGCGCGCATTTTGGCGCACGCGATTTTCAACTTTATGAAAGTTTGTCTACGGGTTATAATTGCAAAGCCGCTGTGCGCCTAAGGAAGGCCTCGTGTTAAAACTCTCTAGCTAACAGTAAAATTGGCTACACACACATATAGTTATTTAGCCTGTGCTGTTGCCTTAGATTAGTCGGCTATGTTCCAAAATTCCAAATTCTATCTTCTGCAATCTATCTACCTATCCACCTATAGCCCAACCTACTACGATACATAACATAATGGGAGGCTTCAATACCTCGACTTCATTGAAGGTATTTTGGTATAAAAGGTCACTGACACCGAGCTAAATTAACCGACAGGGCAGGTTTAACTCCCACCGAAAGTAAATATCAGATTTAGTTAAATCCTCTGTGCCGCGAATAGACTACAATAGCAAGCAATAATTTACCTATTTATTTATTTATTTATTATTAGCGAGCGCCCGCAGCGTTGCTCGCGTGCGTGGGTCCCGTTTCTCTTAATCCAGTGGGAATTTTCCAAGATTCATTGCTAGCAAATGTCTGCGTCTAGCAAGAAACCTATAGACCAAATTCCATGTTTCTAGATCCAGCCGTTTGGACTATATATTTACAAAATTATTATTATACTGGGTATTAAGACGAAATTGCGGAAACCGGAAACGGGCGATAGTACTCGTCCATACGAACAACTTTAACTATGGCGTTAACATTGGGATCACGAAAAAATATTCAGCTGTTCAATAGAAAAGTTACATATATAGCTATCCGACCAAAATGTTTGAAAAACAATTTTTTTTTTCGATTTCTCAATTTTTTTCGCGAAATGTTGTTAGTAGAGACGTGTACTATCGCCAGTTATCGGCTACCGCAACTTCATCTTAACACCCTGTATATGGATAATAAATAACGTTATAAGAACATGCGGCTGATGGATTTGTACATGACTTTATATGATTTTAAATTAATTAGCTGCGTAAGAATGTAGAGTAGGCCTGGGTCAAAAAGAAGCTTAATAATTATGGAAGACTTCCCGTTACAGAGTATTAATTAACAAGTGCCGACAGTCAAAAGCATAAATTGTTGCAATAACCTTCTATATCCTCGCACGTTTGGAGCGGCCGAAGCTATTTTCCCCACCATTATAGCACTTCAGCATTAAAGTAATAAACTCCGTGATTTAGACTGTAGCACCAATTGCACAAAATTCACGAAACGTTATTGTTACAAAACATGGCACCATCATTCGACTTATACTGCACTTAAATAATACAATACACGTCCACTGTCCTCAGCACGGTCTATAAGTCTGATGGACGGGTTTATTACAAAATTGCTCCATCCTATGCATCATTTGAATAGGAATGAAGAAAGAAAGTTGTTTTTTTTTCAATACCAAAATATGACCTAGAATGTCCTTAACCTACAAATGCTATTAATTGATTGGATGACGCAAAAACTTTTCAACTTTAAGTTGTGTTGTTTAGAAGAAACCGTTGGTTCAATTTGCGCTTAAAGCTACGAATTATTATAAATAAATCAAACTGGAGTTACCATAGAACAGATAAATCAAATGTCATAATGAAGGTGCTTCAAACTACGCAGCTATTCTTATACTTTTCTTAATTTGCAGCCTCTACGAGATTCGTAGCATACTGCTACGAAATCGCTACGGTGTTTCGTCTTTTTATTCAACTTATTATTCCTTGGAAGATTCAAAGAAAAACTTGTATAAAAATTATCAAACCGTGAAAGGCTCTATAAAAAGTTAATACCTCTTTTATCAAAAATGGATATACCATAAGTAACTCACACAAATGTAATTTAAGCAATATTTTACAATTGTTTTAAGGTTAACACTTTCATACGAAATTTGCCTATCTTATATCGTTTATATTGAACTCTTAAAAGTACTAGACTTGCCTTTAAAAATTCTGGTATTACCTCCAACTTAAGGTCAATACCTACCTTATGATATTTTTTATATCTACTTTCTGTTTATAAATTAATACTTTTGAGTTCCAAGAAACTAAGTTGTGGCTTAAATATTATACAATATTACTTATTCAATACATACGTAATTATACAATATTACAATAGTTTATGTTATTACAGTGATTGATTACTGATTATATTTTAATAATGTTACAATATCGTATAGAATCGAATTTGGATAGTATTTTTGGGGCAAACGATTATTTTGGGATTATTATTTGAATAAATTAGGTTGTTTGTTAAAAAAGGCTAGTTTTAATATTTGATTCCTAAATATTTGATTTCGTCACTATGAGACGTCATATTCTTTGTCGATAAAACATTGCAAAAGTAAAAACCTTACGTCAAAGACGGCTGTTACGGTTTCTGTACCATGTTTTTTCGGCATCAACAAATATTCCACCTGAGACTCGCCTATAACGTCGTATAAATTCATAAACGAAGAAAATAAAAATTAAGATCTCCAAATAGCCAACTTTTTATTTAGTTTTTAAAGCTTCCGCTTAACTTATTGCTCGATAGGTAAATGTAGAATAAACAGGACAGTGAACTCATTATTATTATCACACTTTACATTTACATTACATTACATTACATTACATTACCGACTGACTGATTGATGGAGGATCAGCAAATCAGGTAGATCTTTTAAACGATATAACGATATTCCGCCATAAGAACATAACAAAAATAAAAAAAGGTAAAGGATTTTTTTTAAAGGTAAAGATACCTACATAATAATACATTTATTAAAAATAATTCAATAGCGCTTGATTGGTTTACAACCATTACTTTGATAAAAATTGTATTTTTTGGACGGTCATTACATTTATTTAAAATATCGTAATTATAAAATGCAATCTAAAACTGAAATCACCTTGTTGTATAATGTTGTATTTGCCGCCATCTAGACATCCATCCATCCATCAGCCTAGTTCGTCCACTGCTGGACATAAGCCTTTCCAGGACTTTGACACTCCCGGCGGTCATCCTGGAAGAATTGACCATACTCACACACGCTGGGCAGGCGGGTTGGTGAGCGTGGTGCCGGAACCGTCGCACCAGTGACGCCGCTGCCCGTCACCAGTATGTTCCATATAAAGCCCGGCTATTAGGGATGGATATACCGCCATCAATCGGTCCCAGGCATGGCGGGCCTCCTGGGTTTTTGCCTGTGAGCTGTCCTCTTATTCTCCCTCGAATTACTTCGAGGGGATCTCCAAGTAAGATGGTGGTACCTCGACAGTCGAGCCCGGCATCAGCTCTACAACCTCCGTAACCATCCTTAACCATCAATCTTAGCGAAAATTCTTCAGTTCATGGCAGATAAAAGGTCATATTCATTTTGTCGTAATTTTAATTTATTTGATTAAGCTTAAAAGCTTCACTTATCATAAAAGCTTTTATTTAATCAGAAATTTTAGTACATAATGTACTGTACCTACCAGTAAGTACTTATTTAGGGGTCGTCCATTAATCAAGTGAGGCTCGAAAGGGGGGGAGGGGGTTCGCAAAAAATCACCAAATATCACTAGGGGGGAGAGGGGGTCTAGTGAGATATCACGTGCATTTATTTTTTCTTTGAACTTGCAATTTTGAAACCGAAAAATAAAATAAATAAAAACTTTTAATAGGTATACTTTGTACCAAAAAAATACACGTGATTTTGGGTAGGGAGGGAGGGGTGGTCTAAAACCTCACCACGTATCACCATGGGGGAGGGGGGGTTAAAAATGTTGCTACAAAACATCACGTGATTAATGGACGGCCCCTTAGTAATGTTAAAAAAGGGCCAAATTCTAAAAACTATTCGATTTGTTAATAGTGGTATGTGGTTCTATATGACTGAGCTAAAATTGTTATTTGAGAATATCGACTGACACATGTTAAAGTTATCATCACAAATTATCTTCAATTTCAACTGAATCTAACATCACAGTTAATACAAGTTATTTTTGAATGATGGAAATGAGAATGAAATGGTAGATAAAATTGACCTACTGATCCAGCGATAAGGAATCAAATTAACCTAATAAACATGATTTAAAACAAGACTGATGTAATTGTTTCATAATTCATAACCTATTATTATTAGGGTTCCGTAGTACCTGAAAGGTATAAAAGGAACCTTTATGGTGCAAATCCGTTGACTGTCCGTCCGTCCATCTTTCTGTATGTCACAGCTTCATAACTTAAGCACCGTTAAAGACTTGAAGTTTGGCACAAAAATAACATTAATTTGCCCACATAACAAAATGTAAAAAATAAACATTGTTCATAATATTTTCAATACAAAAGAGAAAAATAAAAATCCTAAAAACACAAAATGGATATCAAATTGTAGATATTAAAGAGCTGATTGTAAAAATATATACATTAACTGTATTTACTAGCACTGATTTCGAGAAATCTTAAAAAAATGTATGTCTCCCCCTTTTATCTCCGCAACTGGTACACCGAAAAATATGAATAAAATGTGGATTAACTATAGGTCATAGCTGGCCAATTACGGGAAAACTATAGCAATGGAAAAAAACTGGACATAAATGAGAAATAGAAAATAAATAACAATGAATTAAAAATATATATTTTATAAAAATACAATATGGATATAAGTTGTAGGTATTAAAGAGAGCTGATTGTAAAAATTCATAGTTTGGCTATATTTACTTGCTTCTATTTCGAGAAATCCTCGAAAAATCACAAAAAAATGTGGACCGAAAGATATAAAAAAAATCATAGTAATATGTGCTTACGTAAAGATTACAGAAAAAATATAGCGATTGAGAAATTCATGAAAACAAAATGACAAAATTAAATTTTTCATTCACTACGGAACCCTAGCTACGCGCCTCTGACTCGCACTTAAACTTATCTTATAGTTATTTCACGAATAAATACATGTCTTTTAAAAATTACTTTTAAAGAAACGTCAAATCAATAATTTACTCGAATTTTCGTTCACCGTGTCATTCATTACCATATTTGAACTAAATGTCGTCCGTACCCGTAATGTCCCCTAAAATGTGTCCTTGAAGTCCCCTCAGGAACGTCTGGAGTTCCTTTTCAACGCACTCCTTTATATCAATCAACAAGTAAATCTGCGTCCTTTGTGTTCAAATAAAAGCGTCTGGAAGCAATCTTTGCGCAATTTTCTCAGGGTGCCATAGTCTGCCGCGCGGAGAAGTACCTCCCATTTTTACAGGTTTAACATGTTCTTTTGCATAGTTTACACACGTTACACTGTGTTTAAAAGAGTTACATAATACGTATTTAGTAGAAATACCTAAGCTACTATAACTACTCGGGAGATTTGTACTGCTGTAATATTTATAAAATTACATTTGGTCGGAAAGAATCTGTGGACTATGCCATAAATTGCTTAAGCACTCTTCAGCTTTACTGTGCGGTAAGAGTTAACTGTGGGTCTGTGGATGAGGGGAGCATTCACGATTTTCAAGAACTTCATTATTTTACCTAACACATTTTACCGGCCTTTATATCCCGAAACTTTGACTAAAATAAGATTGTAGTAAGTATGAGTACCTAACCTTACCCTCTAAGTATACCATTATGTTAAGGTGTGTTAATTCGAAAACCATTTCGGTTTTTAATAAGCCGTATTTTTGAACTTGTGGTCTTAAAAACCTTATGATGACAAATATTTTTACGAAAAAGCTGCAACTCCCATTTGCCTTTGTGTGACATGAATGTGTCCTTTGCTATGAATCTATAAAAATTTACTGCCGACTAATTTAACAGATGGATGACATAGAGTAGACAGACAGAGACAAACCACTTTTTTATAAGCAATCACTGATCACAATCGGTAAAATTCTCAAGTGACGTCATATCGGACAAGTCTTTAAAAAATCATAAAAAGTAATGGTTAATTTATACACCAAAATAATGAAAACTACGTCCTAAAATGGCGTATATCATTTGAAAAATTTTTTTTTAAATATCTTTTAGAAATCAAGCTATGGGAATTGTTGGTTTCGTCTAAACACTCAACAAGGTACGAGAAATAAAAAAAGTCAGATATAAACAGATCTGCCCATGCCCACACAAAATTCACACAAGGTTTTAAAAATTGTAAGCATCGAACTCGATTGTTAGAGTAATTTTTTTTTTTTATTTCCTCCATGTAGTTTCTAGTAGTAGTCTAGTAGTTTCATCCTTTTGAATTTTAAGCACACTAATTGAATAAATAATGACTTGCTTCTTGAAGGAGAGATGAAAGATATCTTCCAAAGAATGAAAATTTTGTCCATTTTCGTCCGTCATTCAAAGGGGTCAACGTAGCGGTTTCGAGGGTCGACAGCCGAAGGGTCCATGTGCCCTCAGACTGAGGGTCGGGGGGTCGATCGATGCTTCCACGTGCTCGACTGACGCAACCACGAGGTCCTGAGCTACTTCAATGGGGCGGGACGTTTATGTTGAGATGTTTTGCGATATTTTGTAATATAAATTAACCAAGCAAACCGTCAAACCAGCGATCAACTGGTTAGAAAAAAGAGTTTTTTAAAGGGTCATGTCAAAATTTCATCATGAAAAACATAATGAATACCTAGTTAATTCATGCCAAATTAATTGATATTACAATGGTTTTGCACAGCAGTTAGGGTTCATTGACCAATTTGCGTAGCAAATGTAATATTTGCATTAAATTTTAACTGTTCATTACACTTAAATACCTCCACCACATTTTACAGTTAAGGCGTTTAGTAACGCTAAATTTTCAGCTGTGTGTCATTACGAATAACGATGGAAAGGACATTGAAATAACATTCATGTCAGCGCGCATTGCAAAGTGGCTGCTGCGTCTCCGATTATGCAAAATAGTAGAAAATAATACCTTTCTTAAGAAGGCAGTAATTCTCTGTTATGTTTATAGCTATCAAGTTTACCTATTAATCAAAGCATAAATGAATTAAATCGACCAAGCCGCTTAGGAGTCTCGGTTAGAAAAAAAAATGTTATCTTAGTTGATAAGTTTTTTTTTTTATTACAGCCATAAACGAGGAGTACCTAGGCTTTAAAACAATAAGTATGGTAGCGGCGTTAGTTCCGATTTTGGACACAACCATTCCACGCGCCATAAAATCCTTGTAGCTCTAAGTCCCTTGAGAATTTGAAGTTTGGTTTTCGTTGTCGAACGGCGGCACCACAAACTTTCAATGTATTTGAATGGCTGCGGTTGGCACCTATTTATTTAAAACTGAGGTTCACCTTGGCATTGAGTATCAAAGCCATAGATATCACACTAATATTTAAGCATTATGATATAGATAGTAAATGCTCAAAAATATATATTATTCGGCATAAAACTACTCGTATATCTAAACCTTAATTATTATTAAATAATGTTTGCTAATAAAAGTTAATAAGTTAAAAACGATATTTATGTTTTATTTACTTATATAAGATGTTTATTTTATAGCCGTTTTAAGAAAAGCTTTTAGAGCTGGAGCTAAAATAGCAATTTATAAGTTTTTATTTATTCTAGTAAAAGTGAAATCGTTTCCTTTCCATAGGAACATTGGCAAATTCTTACTTCAAAAATTAAATGTTGAAATAAAATAAAATTAAAAATTTAACAGGGAGTTCCCTATAGACCAGTGGGACAGGCCCCTACAATAGCTAAAATCGACGCGACTAGCTAGATATGACTCTTTGCTAGATAATCCGATAAATCAGTTTGTCAATACATTAGATTTTTCTGTAATCATCGAGCGAAAGCTCGTAAAATGTCAAAGGTCACAATCAGAACTCTAAAACTCTGGTTAAATTTTACCAAAAATAAATTACATTTTAGCTAAGCTAAGACTTACATTTTATTACAAATATTTTATCGTAACCAGAACACCAAAATTAATTAGGTATGTATTTACTGATCACTGCACTATGTATATTTTCCCGCGTTTTTCTCCTGGAACGGCTAAGCCCGCCAACGATGTACGCGAGACTGCCGCGCGCCAATTTCTAGAGAGATAGAGCATATAGCTTTTCTGTACGTGCAGTGGAGACAAAAACAGACGGTACTCGTATTGAACGAAGGGTGGTTGAAACAGGGGTTGAATATGTCTAGTTTCTCTCATTTATTTTCTCCCTCTCTCTGACTTCTTCATAAACTTGTACGGAATTAATAAGATAAGTTTTGTATTTGTATTTGGAATTTAAAATAAGATAAGTTTTTTAGGTGCTGTATCCTCAAATGTAACCATCACCACCTGTTAAAGCATCCCCCGTCATATACTGGACGAGGCTCTAGTGCAGTGACCGACCGTCATTTTTTGGCTACAGACTGTCGTCGCCTCTCCAGCGAAGATACCCTCCACAAAGCACGGATATCATGTTATGAGAATTTTTATAACACGAATGGACTGTACAGGTGGTAGAGCTGATGCCGGGCTCGACTGTGGACGTACCACCTTACTTGGAGACCCTCTCGAAGTAATTCGGGGGAGAGTAAGAGGACAGCTCACAGGCAAAATACCAGGAGGCCCACCATGCCTGGGACTGATGGATGGCGGTATATCCATCTCTAATAGCCGGACCTTATATGGAACAGACTGGTGACGGGCAGTGGCGTCACTGGTGCGAGGGTTCCGGCACCACACTCACCAACCCGCCTGCCCAGTGTGTGTGTGTATGGGCAATTCTTCCAGGATGACCGCCGGGAGTGGCAAAGTCCTGGAAAGGCTTATGTCCAGCAGTGGACGAACTAGGCTGATGGATGGAATGGACTGAGATACTAAAGCCGATTCTAAAGGCTTTCACTTTAGTTTTAGTGCTGTCAAAACTTGAATTTTTCCAAAGTAATTTAGCTTCTAAGTCTAACACTTAAGGATTTTTTTGCGATGAAGAAAATTTAGTTTTGACAGCACTAAAACTAAAATTAAAGCCTTCAGAATCGGCTATATTATGTAATTATAATTATATTTATCATTGCGGCATAGACCATATATATATGAAGAAGAAAAGTAAATCTGGATGTGAGGAGATCCAAACCGGGATTCAAAACCGAAACCTAACATTCAGATTTACTTTTCTTCTAAGTTTCTACATATAATTCAAATTCAAATAATTAACATTATATCATTGCAGTATAGAAACGCAGAAAGAAAAGTAAATCTGGAGGTGAGGAGCTCTGAACCGGGATACGAACCCGGGACCTCTCGCTTACCGGGCGATTGCTCTACCAAATAGTTTATTTGTAATATAAGTACATAAAATACATTAATTACATGTTTATTTTAATCTTTAAAAAACAATAGAATACGAAAAAGCATATAATATTATACAACGTGTAACAGAAAGGTGTAACCATATTTAAAGAGCTTATTCAGTCAATGGTATTTAAAACAACTTTTATGGAGCCAAAACTGAAATCTCGAAAAAAAAATCTGCCCTTCTATACATTTCGGTCGATTGGCATTGCATTTTTCTATGAAACAGTTCTTTTTTTTTTTTTTTCGGGATACAGGGTTTGTTCCATAGTAAAAGTTGTTCTATACCATTAACTGAATAAGCTCTTCAACTATGGTAACACCTTTCTGTTTCTGTTACGTAGAAATACAATAAAAAATTGAAAATTATTTTTACTTCAATTTGATAAAATGGTACACTTCCATACAAAATGTAATATAAGTAAAATTATACAATGGAATTAATACAACAACGTTGCTAGTTATAAATAAATATATGCCTAATTCTGCCCATTCCATTAGTCTAGCTAAGATTTCAAGTTTATATATATATTTAATATATTATGCATTCAATAAAATTTCTTTTTTCGATTTGACGCCGTTGAATTTTGTGAATTACCAGTATTTGAAAAACCACGGCCAAGTGCGAGTCAGGCTAGCGTACCTAGGGTTCCGTATTGTGGATGATAAGTTTAATTTTGTCTTTCTTTTTCGTGAATTTCTCACCCGCTTTATTTTTCCTTTAATTTTTACGTAAATATACCATGATTTATTTCATATTTTTCGGTCCACCGGTTTTGGAGATAAGGGGGGGCATACATTTTTTAATGGTTTTCGAGAATTCCTCGAAAGAGATGCAATTAAATAACGCCAAACTATATATTTTTACAATCAACTTTTTAAAACCTACAATTACAATACACATGTTGTATTTTTATAAAAAAATATATATATATTATACTATTTTTTTTTGTATTTCTCATTTGTGCTCATTTCAATTTTTTTTTTAATCGCTATTGTTTTCCTGTAATTAGCCAGTTATGATCTATAATCGTCATTTTTTTTCATATTTTTCAGTCTGCCAGTTTCGTAGATAAGGGGGTGGGGACACATACATATTTTTGTGTTTTTTTTAAAGATTTCTGGAAACCAGTGCCAGTAAATATAGTAAAAGTGAATATTTTTACAACTGACTTTTTAATATCTACAATTTGATTCCCATATTGTATTTTTAGGATAATATTTTTTATTTTTCTCACTTTTGTTTTGGAAATATTTTGAACAATTTCAAATTTTTCATATTTTTTTACACCGTGATATGTGGGCAAATTAATGCTATTTTTGTGACAAATTTCATGTTTTTATCTTTAACTGTGCTAAAGTTATGAGCCTGTGACATACGGACGGACGGACAACGAAGTCTCACCATAAAGGTTCCTTTTGTACCTTCTAGGTACTACAGAACCCTAAAAATGGTCTGATTAGTATATTATCTGCAACTTCGAGCTGCGGCATTTAAATGACGCAGGATATGTAAGGTTTCCAATCAGTATCAGATAAACCTATAGGGATCGCCTCGCTCCGCTCCGCTTGACTCGGCTCCCGAATTTATGTTCATCACGTCGTCGCACCTACTTTGGCTTTTTATTAATAAAAAGATACTCTTTACAACTTGACCCGCACCAGCCTCCCCCAAGCAAAAATAAATAAGGCTAACGAGTCAGAATTTTGCAAAAAAAAGTACTTGGTATTAAAGCCAGGTTTGTATATGTCGTAGCCATATCGTAGAATTGACCATTTCATGGTCTGGTTGGCCATATCCGCTCCAAATGTATTTACATGTAAACCTAACGCGCTCCTCCTCGCTCCGCTTCGCTTCGCTCGTCATCGCACCTATTTTTTACTTTTGGTGAAAGATTTTTGATTTCATACTTTACGATCTGCCCAACCAGTTCATGAAATGGTCAATTATACCTCTACGATATGGCCACGACATATACTCATTACCGTTGTACCGAAAACAATAGTCATTTCCGAAACGCTTTGATAAAATGTTTCCTAACCCAACCAACACCAACTACATAGTTGCTTAATAAATTTGGAACATATATTATCTATTTGTAACCTGTGGTTGCTAAAGGCAAGGTCTATATCTTGCTCTAGAACCCTAAAGGAACAGCTCTAGCGATAAAAGGGCACATCTCATAACAGATCTGGACCGTATCCGATTCTGCCTGAAGATGCAAATAGCATCTCTTGCAGCCCTTATTTGGCACCTTGATCAGTGAACGATTTAGTGAACGAAATTATCGTTTATGCATTCATTTGGGTCTTGTGCGGTGCTAATTTGGGGCATTGGATATTTTATTAGTATTTTCGGTATTTTCTTTCTAGTGCGTCGTCAGTTGTTTTTATGGTATTATGAAACTATTTTGGAAATTAAATCAGTTTAAGGTGAGTAACTTTTTCTTCCAGATTTACATGTAAGTGCGTAGACAAATATGTGGGAACATAATTACTGACTATAATAGATGTGCTTACTTTCAAGATTTTCACACACCTTCAATTTAATGAGTATTTCGATTAAAATTTACGTAAATCATAGACGACAAATATATATTTTTGTTGAAAAATTACAAAAAAGCAAGTTCTTCAAGTCTCTAATTATAATTAGACTGCATTACAAACTAAAAATCAATCAGAAACAAATTTTTAAAGCCCAAATATTGTGAACAAATGCCTCCTGAAAGCTGATATATTGCTATTTTATATTGCTGATATATTGCTATTAGTTACAAAAATTCGGTGTACAGATACGGTGGAATAATTTGTCGTTCCAGATACGAAACTCAGTAGCGCAGTCGAAAGCGCGCTTGTGACGTAAGCAGGAGGTCGCAGGTTCAAATCCTCGCCCGAGGAATTAGTTCAAAATATTTGTGCTTTTAAATTTGTTTCTGATTGATTTCTAGTTTGTAATGCACTCTAATAATAATTAGAGTATTCAAAGCGATGTAATTCGCAATAAAAATATATAATTATCCAAAATATGTGAATAAACATAAAATTTTATCAGATAGGTACCATATCAAACATGGAGACGGCGAGATGCGCTCATTGGTTTAAAATTTCACCCGCTTACTTCCTCTTTGCAGGCCAAAGTGCTAAAAATCACAATTTTTCTCTAATACGTTTTAAACAGGGGCCATATGAGTTAAAATAATAAACTCAAGTTGCTATTTTCTCTGTTCTAAGATATAAAGAGCAAAATGGCGTCGGTGCGGTTTGAGCAGATTCAATTTCTTACAGTACCTTTGAGCAGCAAAAGCTCCATTATAACTTCACAGCAGAGTTGATGAAAAATCTTATAGCATTTATCGAATTTAATAAAACTTGAGGATAAAACATCAAGACGCTCACTCACCCAGAAGAAGGCAGTCAAATCTGCTGAAATTGGTAGGCCATTCCGATCAAAAATAGTTATTGAGGTGAGCCGTTTTGCAATAATAATCTTATAGCACCCGTCTTGAGAGCCTCAGTGTCACTAACAGTGCTCACTTATGTATGATTAAAGCTATTAATATCTCGACTAAATATTCATAAAGAAAGATGTAAATGAACAAAACATTGGGCTATATAACATACATAATACAAAAAACTTTACAAAATTAAACCTTTGTTACTTTTCGATGACATTGTTACTTAGCACTATTGACATGGCTACTGATGCCTAATATAGATAAAACTATTTATAAATTTAACTTGATGAAAATCCTTATGGAAAAAAAAGGTTTTTATTTTATCTTTTAATTATAAACGGTTTATTATTTAGAGAAACGAACAAAAACAAACAAATACGACATATGAAATATATAATGATTTTAGTGACATGACGCTTCTAAAATTACCTCTTTTGCAATTTTTGGTGTCAAAAGAATCATTATTTTCACTTTTATACGTACTACAGTGGACCAAGAGCGGATTTTGCGTGCTTTAAGCGACAGTTCCATTGCAGCATATATTGTCGTCGCTGCGCTTGTCAAAAATGTTTATGTCATTTTAATGCTTGTATTGTCTTCGCTGCGCTTGTCAAAAATGTTTATGTCATTTTAATGCTTGTATTGTCTTCGCTGCGCTTGTCAAAAATGTTTATGTCATTTTAATGCTTGTATTGTCTTCGCTGCGCTTGTCAAAAATGTTTATGTCATTTTAATGCTTGTATTGTCTTCGCTGCGCTTGTCAAAAATGTTTGTCATTTTAATGCTTGTATTGTCTTCGCTGCGCTTGTCAAAAATGTTTATGTCATTTTAATGCTTGTATTGTCTTCGCTGCGCTTGTCAAAAAATGTTTATGTCATTTTAATGCTTGTATTGTCGTCGCTGCGCTTGTCAAAAAATGTTTATGTCATTTTAATGCTTGTATTGTCTTCACTGCGCTTGTCAAAAAATGTTTATGTCCTTTTAATGCTTGTATTGTCTTCGCTGCGCTTGTCATAAAATGTTTATGTCGTTTTAATTCGTATCGCAATTAATTGTAATTCTTTGTATTCTATAAATATAAACAAATAAGTAAATAAAGCCCTTAAAAGTTATTTTATTTTATTCGATATTCAAAATGCACTTCAAGCAGGCAGGCGCAGCGACCGAATTCTAAAATTCGACACGTTTCTTAATTGAAAGACAAATATTTTAAAGAAAACACAATTTTATTGAATCGATTGAATTACAAAGCATTAACATTTTACATATATTTCATATACAAGGTGTAACAGAAAGGTGTAACCATATTTGAAGAGCTTATTCAGTCAATGGTTTAGAACAACTTTTACTATGGAACAAATCCTGTATATATCGAAAAAAAAAATTACTCGCTTCATAGGAAAATGCAATGCCGCTCTGTCGAAATGTATGGAAGGGTAGATTTTTTTTTTGAAATTTTAGAGTTGGCTCCATAGTAAAAGTTGTTCTATGCCATTGACTGAATAAGCTCTTCAAATATGGTTATACACCTTTCTGTTACACGTTGTATATCAACATAATCCCAGAGGTACTCGACTAGTTCTCACATATCATAATTAAATAAAACTATATGTAAGTACTTGTATGCCTAATATAATATAGTGATATAATATATAATATATCTACCACATTTCAGTTTGTATGCGTTCTTTAGTTTCCATCTCTTTCGTGAACAACTTGGCACCATCTCAGCTCAAACCACCGATATTGCTCAACACTTGCTCGGTGAAAGCATCTTTTACATTATCCCGGCATATTGTTATAGCATTGCCAGATATATAAATGCGCGCTTTTCTCTTGTTTATCAGTGGCCATAGTAGTTCCTAGTTCTCCGCTATTTTGTGCTGAACGTAGCTGAAAATAGACAAAAAAATTAAAACCATCCCTCTATAGCAGGGGTCGGCAACCTTATGACATAGGAGGGCCCCAAATGTTACCAGAGGATCAGCGAGGGCTGCATATAATAAATAACGCATTAGTCAATTTCGTATCATATTTATTGTAGTTTAAAACACAATTTATTATTAAAATCTAATGCGATTTTTGAGGCTGGATTTGACTTGCATTTTAGACGTGGAAATGTGCAGTATTATATGTGCATCCGTTAACTTAGAACAATGCTTGCTTTTTCGTTAGTTCAGAATGTAAAATGTCTGCTAACACAAATATGTACAACCAAACACAGTTATCATGCAGCGATTGGGAACCTTGAGGGCGCACCGAAGTGGTTCACGGGCCGCATGTGGCCCGCGGGCTACCGGTTGCCGACCCCTGCTCTATAGTATAATAAATATACTGCCTTGAAAATAAGGACCAACTATTGGTTTTCCTATAACTTCTCGCAAATAATCGTCGGTGAAACGTGGTGGGTGGGTGTGCATTTCACAGTTCACACTCGGAACACCCCCTCCGGGATTCATGTCGTGACGACATACATATATTTATTTATTCTCGCATGTCTGCACAAAAAATATAACTAGATCAATTGTTTTTATCGTCCGGATCCTGGACTTGGCATCCGAAAGGCTAAAAGCTGATTGCGGGGAACGTGGCGTGGGCCAACCCTGAGGCATCCCCTAGACCTCCACCCCGTTTAACTTTAAAGATCGTGGACTAAAAGACCTCGTTAGACAGAGAGACCTTATAAAATGTGCACCCGAATCGAAAAGTCAAGTCAAATATTTGAAATTCCTGGGATTACTCTTTATTATAGTCACCCCCTTTCTATTTTTATTACTTTTCTTCAATGTAAAGACACACCGGGTTCTACTGTTTTATTATATGTATTGATTAGATACTCACACTTTCTCTTCCTGATCTCTAGAAAAGGCACAGAACAGTCAATTGTCCATCATTCGCCAACTTCTCCAACTCATCCCCACAATGGAAGTCTTTCTCCTTGTTGCGGCATCCGAAAAATAAGTAGAGAGTATCTTCGGAGGCTGATCTTGCGATAGTCTTTCGAAGATTAGGCTCCTGAAGGGTGCCAGCCCCGTGCCGAGACCTACCATGATGACGGGTGTAGGCTGCAATGTGGCATATAAAGTGACTTATTGATATAGCCAAATTTAAACTGGAGGCTTGGTTAGTGATTGATTGATCAGTATCACGGATCGGTAACACGGAAAATAAAATGTTGGCCTCCCACAATTATTGAATCAGGGCTGGGCTTGCGTTTGTAGCGAACACAAAATAAAATTCGTAGTATTTTTTTACAGCTGACTCTTTTCAAAAATTAAATTAATGTTGCTGTTAGCTTAATGTTGTCTCATTCAAATACAAAAGAAATTACATAATTTGGATTTGTAATTCCTAAAAAAATGCAAAAATGTTAGCACTGAAAATTGAGTTTCCTTCAAATTCTCAATAGAAAACGGCAATTTCCTAATAAAAGCATGTCCCTAATAAAATTCCTTGAGAATTCGCAGTAGTTTCATCATGGAACTTTGCAATAGAATTACTTACTGCGAATGATCCCTTTTCGAATAAAATGAAATCGTAAAAAAATAGAGATGCTTCTTTTTTGTGTATTTCATGAAATACACGGAAAATTTTAATAAATTTCTGGTATATGCATTTTGACTATATAGTCTAGGGTTTTGAAATTGGAATTGGCCAGTGTGCCAGTCGGGGTCCCACAAGAGGCACCGTTGCACAAAAAATGTTGAATTAAATAATCAAATATCTCAAATACAGTTTATTTGTTACAGAATATAAAGGTTTCGCTATATAATCACATAATTTTACATTTTCGCTATAATTTTAACCAATCACATCAACCACTCAGGGTTAGCAATGGCCACACAATGCCCGAAAACAAAAAATGAATGCCTCCTTCCCAGTTCTGGCGCCATTCGATACTCCC